>CM077675.1:426722821-427922821 GCA_039707655.1 Elymus sibiricus
AAAAGCACGTGAGGCCGCCCATAGCAGGAACACAAGCGGTGGCGCATAGAATTATTGAATTAGTATGAACCATCTTAGTACCACCTTGCGTACGTGACGTTTAATTATCGTGAGGAAGCTTAGAAGTGAGATGAAAAAAAATGAGACGACGGATGGAGAACTATGAAAGCCTCCGTCCTTTATTATTACTAGCAAACATGCCCGTGCATTGCAACGGGAAAGAAAAATGTTTGTCCCTAACACGATAAGCACAACGTTCGTGTTTCGCTATGGAGAAAACACCAGTTGTCATGAATCAAGGTTGCCTCGGTTAAGCAATTGTGTCGTGGGACAATGGTCGTCGGTGGCAAAAACGGTGACAATTGATGACAAGGTTCTCCTGGATGATGGTTCAAGACAGGAGACACGTCGCGCTGACGTGTCACCAGATCGACGGGATCAAGACCACGATGGCAGCGCGATGCGTGCCGCACATGTCGTCGATTGTGGCGTCTCGATTCCCATGACCTTCCTTCCACCCTCTCCTTCCCAATCTTATCATCCTCGTCGTCATATTCCCGATCATGGCCTCTAGTAGCCCCATCTCCCGCTCCTTTCACTGGAGTTCCAGCCCTTGGCGCACCACGTCTGCAACCATGATCCGCAGCCTATATATAGGGAGGAGGTTTGAAGAAAGGAATAGTACATGATGGAGGTTTCGAAGTGTAAATAAATTCAACCTATGGTGAGACGGTCTAAGCTCCCTCTCTTTCTGCAGGATCCTTGATTGGATGAGTTGGTTCGTGAGTTCTCGCACCATAGCTCGAATCCCTCTACGCACGCTATTTTGTTTTGAGGTGTTAGACTGTATAAAATACGTAGCCTCTGTACATGTCTTGTAATCTGTATTGTACACTTCCGTGTACCCCTTATATATATGAGATAGCCACACCCGTTAAGGGTGTCGTGAAGTTTCCTAAACCCTACGTTTAACATGGTATCAGTTTAGGTCGTCTCCTCATGTCTTCCGCCGCCGCCTCTGGTTCGACCTCTGCTGCCGCGACTCTTACTGCTGCGGGATCGCCGTTTCTGGCGTCCCAACCTCTCGCATGTGCGCAAGTCCGCCCGCCTCCTATGGCCGCCCCTGTGGTCCAGCAGCCGGCTGCGCCGATCGTCACCGTTCCAGCGCCCACTGCTCCTGTCCAGTCAACGCTGGGGTCTTCGTCCATGGCTGCCCTTGCACCCCATGCAGCGTCGCTCGTGCCCTACGGGCAGCCGTCTGATGTGGATGCACCGGTCGGGCCGCGGCCGCATGGTGGACCTGCGCCCTCGATCTACGGTGTCCCCCCGCAGTCGCCTGGACTCGCGCCCGCGATCTACGGCGTCCCCTCGCAGCCGCCCTATGGCGGGTCCACGCAGCCGTACGGTGTCCCTGCATCCCTGCCAAAACTACAGCGCTGCGACGCCCTATGGTGCGCCTGCGATGATGTACGCCGCCCCCGCGCTGCCCTATGGTGCACCCTCGGCCTCTCCGTCAGCGGCGCCTGCAGCGGCGCCTGCCGCGCCGACTCTCTATGGTGCTCCACATCCGGGGTTTTATGTGCCGCCCTCTGCACACGTGGAGCATGTTGCAGCTGTCCTTGGCAGTGCACCTCAGCCACCAGGATACTATGCGCCGCCCTATGCAGCACCATCACCGTCTCTGGATCATGCCACGACTCCTGCACCGTTCTACTTTGCGCACCTCATTCCGGTGAAACTCACGACAGATAACTACCTGTCATGGCGTGCGCAAGTACTGCCTCTTCTTCGGAGCCGCTTCCTGGAGGGTTACGTCGATGGTACTCTACCATGCCCTCTGCTACTTCTCGAGCTTGCGTTGGTTTTTCCCTTGAAGAGGAAAGGGTGATGCAGCAAAGTAGAGGTAAGTATTTTCCTCAGTTGAGAACCAAGGTATCAATCCAGTAGGAGTAACAAGCGAAGCACCAATGAGTGTACCTACACAAAGAATCAAACACTTGCACCCAACGCGAAAAAGGGGTTGTCAATCCCTTCACGGTTATTTGCAAATGTGAGATCTGATAGAGATGGATATAATTGATAACTAAAATGATAATAGAAATAAATATAAATAAAGTGCAGCAAGGTATTTTTAGTTTTTTTAGTATAGATCTGAATATATAATGTGGAAAATAGACCCGGGGGCCATAGGTTTCACTAGAGGCTTCTCTCCTGAAGGCAAACATTACGGTGGGTGAACAAATTACTGTCAAGCAATTGATAGAAAAGCACAAAGTTATGACGATATCTAAGGCAATGATTATGCATATAGGCATCACGTCCGTGACAAGTAGACCGACTACTGCCTGCATCTACTATTATTACTCCACACATCAACCACTATCCAGCATGCATCTAGAGTATTAAGTTCATAAAGAACGGAGTAACGCTTTAAGTAAGATGACATGATGTAGAGGGATAAACTCATGCAATATGATATAAACCCCATCTTTTTATCCTCGATGGCAACAACACAATACGTGCCTCGCTACCCCTTCTGTCACTGGGTGAGGACACCGCAAGATTGAATCCAAAACTAAGCACTTCTCCCATGGCAAGAATTATAGATCTAGTTGGCCAAACAAAACCCATAACTCGAAGATACTTGCAAAGATATGAAATCATGCATAAAAGAATTCAGAGAAGATTCAAATAATATTCATAAATAATCTGATCATAAATCCACAATTCATCGGATCTCGACAAACACACCGCAAAAGAGAATTACATCGGATAGATCTTCATGAAGATCATGAAGAACTTTGTATTGAAGATCAAAGAGAGAGAAGAAGCCATCTAGCTACTAGCTATGGACCCGTAGGTCTGAAGTGAACTACTCACGCATCATCGGAGAGGCAATGGTGTTGATGAAGAAGCCCTCCGTGATCGATGTTGGAAATATGCCCTAGAGGCAATAATAAATTGGTTATTATTATATTTCCTTGTTCATGATAATCGTTTATTATCCATGCTATAATTGTATTGATTGGAAACTCAAATACATGTGTGGGTACATAGACAACACTGTGTCCCTAGTAAGCCTCTAGTTGACTAGCTCGTTGATCAAAGATGGTTAAGGTTTCCTAGCCATTGACATGAGATGTCATTTGATAACGGGATCACATCATTAGGAGAATGATGTGATGGACAAGACCCAAACTGTAAACGTAGCATTTGATCGTGTCAGTTTATTGCTATTGTTTTCTGCATGTCAAGTATCTGTTCCTTTGACCATGAGATCATGCAACTCACTAACACCGGAGGAATACCTTGTGTGTATCAAACGTCGCAACGTAACTGGGTGACTATAAAGGTGCTCTACAGGTATCTCCGAGGGTGTCTGTTGGGTTGGCATGGATCAAGACTGGGATTTGTTACTCCGTATGACGGAGAGGTATCTCAGGGCCCACTCGGTAATACAACATCACATTGAGCCTTGCAAGCAAAGTGACTAAAGAGTTAGCCACAGGATCTTGTATTACGGAACGAGTAAAGAGACTTGCCGGTAACGAGATTGAACTAGGTATAGTGATACCGACGATCGAATCTCGGGCAAGTAACATACCGAAGAACAAAGGGAACAGCATACGGGATTAACTGAATCCTTGACATAGAGGTTCGACCGATAAAGATCTTCGTAGAATATGTAGGAGCCAATATGGGCATCCAGGTCCCGCTATTGGTTATTGGCCGTAGAGGTGTCTCGGTCATGTCTACATAGTTCTCGAACCCGCAGGGTCTACACACTTAACGTTTGGTGACGATTAGTATAATTGAGTTATTATGTTGGTGACCGAAAGTTGTTCGGAGTCCCGGATAAGATCCCGGACATGACGAGGATCTCCGGAATAGTCCGGAGGTAAAGATTGATATATGTGATAATAGTGTTTTGATCTCTGGAAGGGTTCCGGAGTTCACCGGAAGGGGTTCCGGATGTTTACCGAAGTGTTCGGGTGCAGCAACACTTTATATGAGCCAAAGGGATAAAGCCCACAAGGTATTGGAAAGTGCAAAAGTAGTTTTGCTGCCGCGTAAGCGGTACTACCGCTTGGTGAAGCGGTACTACCGCCGGAGCGGTACTACCGCTTGTGTGAAGCAGTACTACCGCCCAAGCGGTACTACCGCTTGTGTGAAGCGGTACTACCGCTTGTGCGCGGCTGTGCACGGTTCGGCAGGGATCCGAGTTGGACTCTTTCCCTGCGGGCCAAACCGACCTTGTGCGGGCAAAACCGACCCGGAGGAGGCTTTTACTCCAAGTTTAGACCCCAAGGCTCAACATATAAATAGAGGAGCAGGGCTAGCACACGGGACACATCAGGATTTCCCAAGCCGTGTGCCGGCAACCCTAGCCCTCTAGTTCCTCCGTCATAATCCCCGTAGTGCTTGGCGAAGCCCTGCAGAGATTATTCCTCACCACCATCACCACGCCGTCGTGCTGCTGGAACTCAACCACTACTTCACCATCGCTCGCTGGATCGAGGAGGTGAAGGCGTCATCAAGCCGTACGTGTGTTGAACGCGGAGGTGCCGTCCGTTCGGCACTAGTTCGTGATCGGATCGAGGGACGACGTGCGATTTGGATCGCGGAGACGTTCGACTACATCAACCGCGTTTCTTAAACGCTTCCGCTTAGCGATCTACAAGGGTATGTAGATTCACTCTCCCTCTCGTAGATGCTCATCACCATGGATAGATCTTATGTGTGCGTAGGAAAATTTTTGTTTCCCATGCAACGTTCCCCAACAGTGGCATCATGAGCTAGGTCTATGCGTAGATGAGATCTCGAGTAGAACACAAACGAGTTGTGGGCGTGGGTGTATACATATTGCTTGCCGTTACTAGTTGATACTTGATTCAGCGGCATTGTGAGATGAAGCGGCCCGGACCGACATTACGCGTACGCTTACGCGAGACTGGTTTTACCGCTGCGTGCACTTGTTGCATAAAGGTGACTGGCGGGTGTCTGTCTCTCTCACTTTAGTTGAATCGGTTCAATGAAGAGGGTTCTTTTAGAAGATCAAAAAGCAATCACTACACCACGTTGTGGTTTTGCGTAGGTAAGAACGGTTCTTGCAAACCCGTAGCAGCCACGTAAAATTTGCAACAACAATTAGAGGACGTCTAACTTGTTTTTGCAGGGTATGTTGTGATGTGATATGGCCAATTACATGATGAGATATATGTGATGTATGAGATGATCATGTTTTGTATAGAATATCACGACTTGCATGTCGATGAGTACGGCAACTGGCAGGAGCCATAGAGTTGTCTTTAATTATTGTATGACCTGCGTGTCAATCATTAAGCGCTATGTAATGCTTTACTTTATCGCTAAACGTTAGCTATAGTCGTGGAAGCAACAGTCAGCGCGACAACCTTATGGCGACACGTTGATGGAGATCAAGATGATGGAGATCATGGTGTCATGCCGGTGACGATGGAGATCATGCCGGTGCTTTGGAGATGGAGATCAAAAGCACAAGTTCATGGCCATATCATGTCACTTATGATTTGCATGTGATGTTAATCCTTTTATGCATCTTATTTTGCTTAGGACGACGGTAGCATTATAAGGTGATCCCTCACTTAAATTTCAAGATAAATTGTGTTCTCCCCAAGTGTGCACCGTTGCGAAAGTTCGTCGTTTCGAGACACGCCGTGATGATCGGGTGTGATAGACTCTACGTTCGCATACAACGGGTGTAAGCCATGTTACACGTGCGGAACACTCGGGTTAAACTTGACGAGCCTAGCATGTACAGACATGGCCTCGGAACACAAGAGACCGAAAGGTCGAACATGAGTCATATAGTAGATATGATCAACATGAAGATGTTCACCATTGAAACCACCTCAACTCACGTGATGATCGGACTTGAGTTGGTGAAATCACCTCAACTCATGTTAGTTTTTTTAGTATAGATCTGAATATATAATGTGGAAAATAGACCCGGGGGCCATAGGTTTCACTAGAGGCTTCTCTCCTGAAGGCAAACATTACGGTGGGTGAACAAATTACTGTCAAGCAATTGATAGAAAAGCACAAAGTTATGACGATATCTAAGGCAATGATTATGCATATAGGCATCACGTCCGTGACAAGTAGACCGACTACTGCCTGCATCTACTATTATTACTCCACACATCAACCACTATCCAGCATGCATCTAGAGTATTAAGTTCATAAAGAACGGAGTAACGCTTTAAGTAAGATGACATGATGTAGAGGGATAAACTCATGCAATATGATATAAACCCCATCTTTTTATCCTCGATGGCAACAACACAAAACGTGCCTCGCTACCCCTTCTGTCACTGGGTGAGGACACCGCAAGATTGAATCCAAAACTAAGCACTTCTCCCATGGCAAGAATTATAGATCTAGTTGGCCAAACAAAACCCATAACTCGAAGATACTTGCAAAGATATGAAATCATGCATAAAAGAATTCAGAGAAGATTCAAATAATATTCATAAATAATCTGATCATAAATCCACAATTCATCGGATCTCGACAAACACACCGCAAAAGAGAATTACATCGGATAGATCTTCATGAAGATCATGAAGAACTTTGTATTGAAGATCAAAGAGAGAGAAGAAGCCATCTAGCTACTAGCTATGGACCCGTAGGTCTGAAGTGAACTACTCACGCATCATCGGAGAGGCAATGGTGTTGATGAAGAAGCCCTCCGTGATCGATTCCCCCTCCGGCAGGACACCGGAAAAGGCCCCAAAATGGGATCTCGCAGAAACAGAGGCTTGCGGCGGCGGAAAAGTATTTTCATGGCTCTCTTTTAGGTCAGGGGAATATTGGAGAATTTATAGGCGGAAGAGGTAGGGCAGAGGACACCCGAGGGGCCCACAAGCCCCTGGGGGGCGCCCCCCCTGGGGCGCGCCCTGCAGGCTTGTGGCTTCCTCGAAGCTGCTCTGCCTTGGTTCCCAAGTCCTACAGGTGTCTTCTGGTCCAAGAAAAATCATCGCGAAAGTTTTATTCCGTTTGGACTTCGTTTGATATTCCTATCTGCAAAAGGTCAAAAACAAGAAAAAAACAGAAACTGACATTGGGCACTGTGTTAATAAGTTAGTCCCAAAAATAATATAAAATAGCATATTAATGCATATAAAATATCCAAAGTTGATAATATAATAGCATGGAACAATCAAAAATTATAGATACGTTGGAGACGTATCAAGCATCCCCAAGCTTAATTCCTGCTCGTCCTCGAGTAGGTAAATGATAAAAACAGAATTTTTGATGTGGAATGCTACCTAGCATATTTATCCGTGTAATTTTATTTATTGTGGCATGAATGTTCAGATCCATAAGATTCAAAACAAAAGTTTAATATTGACATAAAAATAATAATACTTCAAGCATACTAGCAAAGCAATCATGACTTTTCAAAATAACATGGCCAAAGAAAGCTATACCTACAAAATCATATAGTCTGGCTATGCTCCATCTTCCCCACACAACGTATTTAAATCATGCACAACCCCGGTATTGGCCAAGCAATTGTTTTCACACTTTTACTTTCTCAAACTTTTTCAACTCTCACGCAATACATGAGCGTGAGCCATGGATATAGCACTATAGGTGGAATAGAATATGGTGGAGATTGTGAGGAACAAAAAGGGAAGATAGTCTCACATCAACTCGGCGTATTAACGGGCTATGGAGATGCCCATCAATAGATATCAATGTGAGTGAGTAGGGATTGCCATGCAACAGATGCACTAGAGCTATAAGTGTATGAAAGCTCAAAAAGAAACTAGTGGGTGTGCATCCAACTCACTTGCTCATGAAGACCTAGGGCAATTTTGAGGAAGCCCATCATTGGAATATACAAGCCAAGTTATATAACGAAAATTCCCACTAGTATATGAAAGTGACAAAATAGGAGACTCTCTATCATGAAGAACATGGTGCTACTTTGAAGCACAAGTGTGGAAAAAGATAGTAACATTGTCCCTTCTCTCTTTTTCTCTCACATTTTTTTTGGTGGGCATCTTTGGCCTCTTTTTTTTTATTTGGGCATCATAGGCCTCTTTTATTATTTTTAAAGTCCGGAGTCTCATCCCAACTTGTGAGGGAATCATAGCTTCCTTTACTCACATGGGATAATGTTCTAATAATGATGATCATCACACTTTTATTTACTTACAACTCGATACTTAGAACAAAAGATGACTCTATATGAATGCCTCCGGCGGTGTACCGGGATGTGCAACGATCTAGCATAGCATATGACATTAAGGAACATGACGCTAGCTGTCTTACGATCATGCAAAGCAATATGACAATGATGGCACGTGTCATGAAGAACGGAACGGTGAAAGTTGCATGGCAATATATCTCGGTATGGCTACGGAAATGCCATAATAGGTAGGTATGGTGGCTGTTTTGAGGAAAGGTGTATGGTGGGTGTAATGCACCGGCGAAAGTTGCACGGTACTAGAGAGGCTAGCAATGGTGGAAGGGTGAGAGTGCGTATAATCCATGGACTCAACATTAGTCATAAAGAACTCACATACTTGTTGCAAAAGTTTTATTAGTTATCGAAACAAAGCATTAGACGCATGCTCCTCGGGGAAGGGTTGGTAGGAGTTAACCACACAAAGGATGACAATCAATAAATAAATCATGCTCCGACTTCGTCACATAACGGTTCACCATACGTGCATGCTACGGGAATCACAAACTTCAACACAAGTATTTCTACGATTCACAACCACTCTACTAGCATGACTCTAATATCACCATCTTCATATCTCAAAACTATATGCAAGGAATCAAACTTCTCCTAGTACTCAATGCACTTTAATATGAAAGTTTTTATTATATCCCTTTTGGATGCCTATCATATTAGGACTAAATTCATAACCTACGCCAATTACCATGCTGTTTAGAGAGACTCTCAAAATAATATAAGTGAAGAACGAGAGTTTAATTATTTCTATAAAATATAACACCGCCGTGCTCTATAAAGATATAAGTGAAGCACTAGAGCAAAATTGCCTAACTCAAAAGATATAAGTGAAGCACATAGAGTATTCTAACAAATTCATGATGAATGCGTGTCCCTCTCAAAAGGTGTGTATCAAGGATGATTGTGGCAAACTAAAAAACAAAGACTCATATCATACAAGATGCTCCAAGCAAAACACATATCATGTGGTGAATAAAAATATAGCCTCAAGTAAATTTACCGATGGATTGAAAACGAAAGAGGGGATGCCTTCCCGGGGCATCCCCAAGCTTAGGCTTTTTAGTATCCTTGAATATGGCTTGGGATGCCTTGTGCATCCCCAAGCTTAGGCTCTTGCCACTCCTTGTTCCATAGTCCATCCAAACTTTACCCAAAACTTGAAAACTTCACAACACAAAACTCAACAGAAAACTCGTGAGATCCATTAGTATAAGAAAACAAACCACCACTTTTAGGTACTGTTGTGAACTCATTTTCTATTTAGATTGATGTTATATCTACTGTGTTCCAACTTCTCCATGGCTCGTACCCCCCGATACTACCCATAGATACATCAAAATAAGCAATCAACACAACAAAAACAGAATCTGTCAAAACCAGAATAGTCTGTAGCAATCTGCATACTTCGAATACTTATGTAACACCAAAAATCCTGAAAAATTAGGACGATCTAGGAAATTTGTATATCAATCTTGTGTAAAAATTTCAGCCTCATCCGACGTTCTGGTGAATTATTACAATTCCTGGAGTGAGCGCAAACGATTCTGTTTTTCAGCAAGATCAAATCAAGTATCACCATAAACAATCCCAAAGGTCTTACTTGGCTAAAACACTAATTAAAACATAAAAACATCATTACTACAGAGGTAATAATGTGCTAAACACATAAAAAGAGAAAATAAAAATATTGGGTTGTCTCCCAACAAGCGCTTTTCTTTAAAGCCTTTTAGCTAGGCATTGATAATTCAATGATGCTCACATAGAAGATAGCAATTGAACACGAATAGAGCATCATGACACATGTGACAAACATATTTAAGTCTAAAATACTTCCTATGCATAGGCATTTTATAAGCAAACAAATTATCAAGGCAAGCAAAAACTAGCATATGCAAGGAATAAGCAAGAAACAATATCAATCTCAATATAACGAGAGGTAATTTAGTAACATGAAAGTTTCCACCACAATATTTTCCTCTCTCATAATAATTACATGTGGGATCATATTCAAATTCAACAATATAACTATCACATAAAATATTCTTTTCATGATCCACATGCATGCAAAGTTGACACTCTTCCAAAATAGTGGGATTATCATCAACTAAAGTCATGACTTCTCCAAACCCACTTTCAATATTATTGCAAACATTATTATCAATATCATATTCATCATGAGGCTTAAACAAATTTTCAAGATCATAAGAAAAATCATCACCCTAATCATGATCATTGCAATAAGTAGTGGGCATAGCAAAACTAGCATCCCCAAGCTTAGGGTTTTGCATATCTTTAGCATGATTGACATTAATAGAATTTATAGTAAAACTATTGCAATCATGCTTTTCATTCAAGGAGCTCTCGTGAATCACTTCATAAATTTCTTCGTCACAATTTTCAGATTCACGAATCTTAAGCAAAACTTCATAAAGATAATCTAGTGCACTTAAATCACTAGCAATTGGTTCATCATAATTGGATCTCTTAAAAAGATTAGCAAGTGGATGAGAATCCATAAACTTGTTATTTCTGTTATTGAGTGCATACACAATTATGCCAAGCAAACGAGCAAACAAACCAAGTAAGACATAAAGGCAAACGGAAAAAGGCGAACGAAAAAGGCAAATCTTTTTGGTTTTTTTCTGAAATTCGTTTTAGAAGTGGGTGAGAGGAAAACGAGAGGCAAATGGCAAATAAAGTAAATGCAAGAGATGAGTTTGTGATGGGTACTTGGTAGATGTAGATCTTGGCTTGCTTTGTATACTCCCCGGCAACGACGCCAGAAATTCTTTCTGCTACTTCTCGAGCTTGCGTTGGTTTTTCCCTTGAAGAGGAAAGGGTGATCACTACTGGAATCAGCAACTTTGACGTCTGCCATGGCTGACGGCAAAGGCATGCATTGTGGACGGCAAAGGTCTTTGCCGTCAGCCAGCAAACGGCAACACATCCGGCTGAACAAGCTCCAGTAAAGGCCACTTTGCCGTCTGCTGGCCGACGGCAAAGATGCAAAGGTCTTTGCCGTCTGCCAGCAGACGGCAAAGGGCATGGACGACACACGTGGCAGCTTAGGTCCGTTAAGGGGTTAACGGCGTGCTTTGCCGTCTGCTGGCTGACGGCAAAGATGCAAAGGTCTTTGCCGTCAGCCAGCAGACGGCAAAGCTGCCAAATAGGCCAGCCCAGTCCACCCCAGGTGCACAGGTAGCTGCCACGTGGCATCTTTGCCGTCTGCCAGCGGACGGCAAAGAGGCTGTACAGCCCCTGTTTTTTCTTTTTTTCTTAAATTCATTCAATTTCATAGAATTTCACATATATATATATATACACATTTGAAAATACTTTCAACAAGCATAACAACACATATACATACCAAATCATATCCCTGCCATATGGATATGATCATCCAACACATATATATACATACCAAATGAAAAGTCCATATGCAACATATATAGCTAGCCAACATATCCAACAACAAGCATACAATGGTTTCATCCATACATACATATATAGGTAGCAAGTTTCACATTGTTCATCCTACAAAATCAAAACAAAAAGGAAGAACAAGAAGAAGAGTAGACTCCATCAACGCAAGCTTCCTCATCAAAAGCAAATCTGCAAATTGGGAAATAAGAAAGTTAGAAAAAGAAGAAGAAGAAGAAGAAGAAGAAGAAGACTAGAAGAAGAAGACTAGCTAGAAGAAGAAGAAGAAGAAGAAGACTAGAAGAAGAAGAAGAAGAAGAAGAAGAAGAAGAATTTTTCTTCTCTTTCTTTTTCTCCTCTCCTCTTCTTTATCTTCTTCTTCTTCTAACTAAGGTAGGTAAAATGCCATTTTTTAGCTAAGCTAGGAAAAAATGCTAAGTGTAGGTCATTTTAGAGCTAAGCTAGGTAAATAGGTCATTTTGGAGCTTAGTAAGGTTATTATGTCATTTTCGAGGATGATGCCATATTTGAGCCAACTTACGTAAGTATAGCTCATTTTTTATCTAACTTAGGTAATTATGCCATTTAGGAGGAAAATAAGCTAAGTATGCATTTGTTAAGCAAGACACTAGAGAAAACGTACCCTCATCACAACAAATGCGATGAAGATCGCAACTAAGGTAACAATTGATCCAACGGCATAATGATACCAAGCCTCATTATCAATAGCATATTTTCTAATCTTCTTAATCTTCAAGCGCATTGCATCCATCTTCAAGCGCATTGCATTCATCTTCATCTTGTGATCATCGACGACATCGGCAACATACAACTCCAATGTCATCTTCTCTTTTTCAATTCTTTTATTTTTTTCTTTCAAATACTCATTTTCTTTTTCAACTAAATTTAACTTCTCGACAAGAGGGTCGGTTGCAAATTCCGGTTCACATACCTCCTAGATTAAAATATCTCTATGTCAACTTGATGGCCATAATTGTCATAAATGCGAAATGCAACAAATAGTTATAAAAGAGAATTTACCACATCCGAATCATAAAGCGGGCGAGGGCCGACGGGGACGGATATCAAGACCATGGCACTATGTATAAGAAACAATCATACAAAGTAAGAAAATTATACAAGTAACTATATAAATCATACAATCATACAAGAAAATGGCAAGTGTAGGTCATTTTAGAGCTATCCTAGTTAAAATCGGTCATTTTGGAGGTAGGTAAGGTTATTTTGTCATTTTGGAAGAAAATAAGCTAAGTCAATGTCATTTTGGAGCTAAACCAAGGTTATCATGCCATTTTTTTACCTAAGTATGCTAAGTATGTCACAAATGAACTAAACAAGCTAAGTATAGGTCATTTTGGAGCTATCCTAGGTAGTTATGCCATTTTTTAGCTAACTAAGCATATTAAGTCATTTAGGAGGAAAAATACTAAGTATATGTCATTTTATAGCTATCCTAGGTAAAGTATGTCAGTTTGGAGCTAAGTAAGGTTATTATGTCATTTTCGAGGAAAATAAGCTAAGTCAATGTCATTTTGTTGAATACCTAATAACATGAACTAATTAATAATATATATGTACATAATAATAATTGAATACCTGACATTAC
This sequence comes from Elymus sibiricus, assembly GCA_039707655.1. Classification (NCBI taxonomy): domain Eukaryota; kingdom Viridiplantae; phylum Streptophyta; class Magnoliopsida; order Poales; family Poaceae; genus Elymus; species Elymus sibiricus. The sequence continues at coordinate 426,736,120 of CM077675.1, forward strand.
TAATATTAATCTTCATCGTCTATATATGCTTCGGGATCAATAAATGCAGAATCATCATCACTATCAGTAATGACGTGCTCATCAGCATCATCAATAAATGCATCAACATGTGGAAGGCCTCCTTTATGTAATCGGTCAAGCATTGACAGGTCATCCGCAGCAGTAACCTCTTCTTGTTCCGTCTCTTCTTGTTCCGGCTCAGGGGTGATGTCGGATTCACTGTCGCTGTCTACCTCAATGTTCTGGGGTGAAGTAGAGCGGTTCTTGAAACGTTTTTTGGAAACGCGTGTTTCTTGGAAGAATTCTCCTTCATATGTGTTTGGGTTAATGCGAGGGTCATACTCATCTTCATTGAGGGGAGGTGGTCTAAAATGTGGTGGCACATCATAAACGACATCCCAACCATTCAGATTTGGATCAGTTTGGCAGGCCCACGGTAGATAGAAAACTTGGGTCGCCTGTTGAGCCGTAATATAGACATCGGGAACATCTAAATGGGTGCTTTGTTTGATTTCGACTAGCCCTATATGTTCATGAGTCCTTCTAGTCTCCTTTGGCTGGAACCAATAACATTTGAAGACTACGACGTTTGGTGGGTTTTCACCAAAGAATGTAAGTTCATAAATTGCTTCAACTCTTCCATAATACTCGACCCCTCCTTCGCCGACAGCGGAGACACAACAATTTGTAGACTTTCGGTCGGCCATAGATAGCTCTTTGCCAAAAGTACGAAAGCGATACCCGTTGATGTCGTATTTGTCAAATGAACGGACCTTATAGTCAAAACCATTTGCGACTTGTCTCAATTCGGAGTCCATAGACTCTGCATTAGCCTACAAGTTTAATACGAAAGGATTGTTGCATTAGCCGCAAACTAGACGAAGAAATGAAATGGTCTAATGAAAATTACCGTTTGTTTGAACCAGGAGATGAAACCGGGATAGCCTCCTCCATGCTTTGCCAGAAGCTCATACTCTTCGATGGAATCCTTTTGGATCACCGCTCCATCCGAGAATTTGGCGACGTATCGACTGTATCACATATCCGGGAATAAGAGCATTTCAAAGGAATTAGAAGTTGCGAAACAATGTACCGTACGGCCGCACTTCTGTTAGGTTGTTGAAGATATACAACGAAATGGTCCGCCATTCTTCGACATCCAACGGTATTGCTTTCGAAGCACCGGCTGGTGCGAGCTTCCCTTTGAATAGGCTGAGGTTGGATCGACCTTTTTCATGGCCGCCATCATTGTACCGAGGCTTCGGATTATGCAAATGACGATTCTTGGCTTTGTAGTGTGCTGTCACAAAGTTTGCGGCCTCCTCAGTAATGAATGCCTCGGCCATCGATGCTTCAATTCTACGTTTATTTTTACATTTTGCTCGAAGCGTCTTCTGCATCCTCTCAGTTGCGAAGCACCAACGATTTTGCACGCCCCCCCCAATCTTGCCTCGGTCGGGAGATGCAAAATCAAATGCTGCATTGGATTAAAGAATCCCGATGGAAAGATCTTTTCTAACTTGCAGATCAACTCCGGCGCCAACTCTTCCAGTTCGTCTAGCACGTCAGGCGATAGTTCTTTCGCACAAAGAGCACGGAAGAAATAGCTCAGCTCTGCCAGTACTAGCCATTCATCCTCAGGGATAAAGCCGCGCAACATCACCGGCATTACCCGCTCAAGCCATATGTGCCAATCATGACTCTTCATACCAAATATTTTCAATTTGTCAAGACTCGCTCCCCTCTTTAGATTCGCTGCATACCCATCGGGGAATATCAACTGCATTTTCACCCACAAGATCATTTCCCTCATAGCTGGCCTTCCAAGATTGAACCATGCCTTTGGCTTCCTCCAGTTCTTCTTTCCTTTTGGTTGTTGCATGTTTTGTAACGGTCTATCACATAGAGCCTCTTGATCGACTCTAGCCTTAGGGTTATCCTTTGACTTCCCCTCTATGCCGAACAATGTACCAAAAAGGGCCTCGGCGATATTCTTTTCAGTGTGCATCACGTCGATGTTGTGTGGGCAAATGAGGTCTTTAAAGTAAGGCAGATCCCACAAGCATATCTTGTGAGTCCAGGCGTGTTCCGAATTATACCCTTTGAAATATCCTGGACACTCTGGATTAGGCTCGAGAGCGTTTAACTGATCCAGGGCCTGTTGGCCTGTCAATGCAGGTGGTGCAGAGTTTTTGACAACTCTACCTTTCATGAAATTTTTCTTGTCTTTTCTGAACTTATGGCCAGGATCCAGGAACTGTCTATGCAAGTCGAAGCAAGAATACTTGCGACCCGCCTGCAGCCAACGGAACTGAAGAGCTGCCTTGCATGTGGGGCACGGGAACCTTCCATGCACACACCAGCCAACGAATAGCGCATACGCCGGCAAGTCATGCGTCGAGTACATGTACCACACATGCATTTTGAAGTTTTGTTTTGTAGCGGCATCATATGTCTTGATCCCATTATCCCAAGCTTCTTGCAATTCATCCTTAAGCGGCTGCATGTACACATTCATATTCTTCCCCGGATAGTTGGGCCCTGGAATTATCAACGTCAATAAAATGTTCTTTCTTTTCATAATCTCTCCGGGGGGGAGATTGAGTGGAATGACAAATACAGGCCAGCAACTGTATTGGGTTGCCGTCATACCAAACATTTGGAACCCATCTGTGCTGATGGCGACTCGAGGATGCCTTGGATCTGCCGCTTTGTCCTTATGTAAAGCATCGAAGTGCTACCACGCAAAAGCGTCTGAAGTGTGTCCCAACATCGGATTCCCATCTGCATCTAGTTCGGTTCTTTTGCCCAATTTATGCCACGTCATCTGTCTGGCCGTCTCTTCGACCATGAAAAGACGTTGAAGTCTTGGTATGATTGGCATATACCGAAGAACATTAACTGGGATTTTGGTCTGACTCTTCTCACCCATACCATTGTCTACCACAACATACCTGGAAGACTTGCAAATGGGACAATAGTTGAAGCCCGCATACTCAAGCCTAAATAAGGCACATCCATTCTCACAGGCATCTATCTTCTCATAGGGCATCTTAAGCGCACGTAGGATTTTGTCCGACTGGTACAGGTTTGCTGGCAATACATGGCCTTTGGGTAGAAAGCGTCCAAATATCGTCATCATCGCGTCGTAGCATTCTCTGCCCAGGTTGAACTGAGCCTTGAGAGCCATTACTTGCGCGATGGCATCCAGCTGACAAAGCTCAGTGTGCTCGTGGAGAGGACGTTTTGAACTCCAACATTTCATAGAAGGCCTTTGCAGATTCCTCCATCTCATCATCCGAATCCCGAGCATCATCAAAGTCTTGCACCATGTCTTCGATCCCGGTACCATGCTCGTCGGTGTGACGACGAACCACCTCAGCTAGCAGACGGCAAAGTGGTGGCTGATGGCAAAGAGCTTCTTTGCCGTCAGCTAGTTCTTTGCCGTCGGTTTTCTAAAAACGGATGGCAAAGAGCTTCTTTGCCGTCTGCCAGCTGACGGCAAAGAACTAGCTGATGGCAAATTTGCTGATTCCAGTAGTGGATGCAGCAAAGTAGAGGTAAGTATTTCCCTCAGTTGAGAACCAAGGTATCAATCCAGTAGGAGTAACAAGCGAAGCACCAATGAGTGTACCTACACAAAGAATCAAACACTTGCACCCAACACGAAAAAGGGGTTGTCAATCCCTTCACGGTTATTTGCAAAGGTGAGATCTGATAGAGATGGATATAATTGATAACTAAAACGATAATAGAAATAAATGTAAATAAAGTGCAGCAAGGTATTTTTGGTTTTTTTTAGTATAGATCTGAATATATAATGTGGAAAATAGACCCGGGGGCCATAGGTTTCACTAGAGGCTTCTCTCTTGAAGGCAAACATTACGGTGGGTGAATAAATTACTGTCAAGCAATTGATAGAAAAGCGCAAAGTTATGACGATATCTAAGGCAATGATTATGCATATAGGCATCACGTCCGTGACAAGTAGACCGACTACTGCCTGCATCTACTACTATTACTCCACACATCGACCGCTATCCAGCATGCATCTAGAGTATTAAGTTCATAAAGAACGGAGTAACGCTTTAAGTAAGATGACATGATGTAGAGGGATAAACTCATGCAATATGATATAAACCCCATATTTTTATCCTCGATGGCAACAACACAATACGTGCCTCGCTACCCCTTCTGTCACTGGGTGAGGACACCGCAAGATTGAACCCAAAACTAAGCACTTCTCCCATGGCAAGAATTATAGATCTAGTTGGCCAAACAAAACCCATAACTCGAAGAGACTTGCAAAGATATGAAATCATGCATAAAAGAATTCAGAGAATATTCAAATAATATTCATAGATAATCTGATCATAAATCCACAATTCATCGGATCTCGACAAACACACCGCAAAAGAGAATTACATCGGATAGATCTCCATGAAGATCATGGAGAACTTTGTATTGAAGATCAAAGAGAGAGAAGAAGCCATCTAGCTACTAGCTATGGACCCGTAGGTCTGAAGTGAACTACTCACGCATCATCGGAGAGGCAATGGTGTTGATGAAGAAGCCCTCCGTGATCGATTTCCCCTCCGGTAGGACGCCGGAAAAGGCCCCATGATGGGATCTCGCGGAAACAGAGGCTTGCGGCGGCGGAAAAGTATTTTTGTGGCTCTCTTTTAGGTTAGGGGAATATTGGAGAATTTATAGGTGGAAGAGGTAGGGCAGAGGACACCCGAGGGGCCCACAAGCCCCTGGGGCGCGCCCTATAGGCTTGTGGCTTCCTCGAAGCTGCTCTGCCTTTGGTTCCTAAGTCCTACGAGTGTCTTCTGGTCCAAGAAAAATCATCGCGAAAGTTTTATTCCGTTTGGACTCCGTTTGATATTCCTATCTGCAAAAGGTCAAAAACAAGGAAAAAACAGAAACTGGCACTGGGCACCGTGTTAATAAGTTAGTCGCAAAAATAATATAAAATAGCATATTAATGCATATAAAACATCCAAAGTTGATAATATAATAGCATGGAACAATAAAAAAATTATAGATACGTTGGAGACGTATCACCCTCCGCCGCATCATCCGGCGTATCATGCTTGGGTAGCTCAGGATCAAGCTATCCTCTCTGCGATTCAGTCTTCTCTCACCGATGGAGTTTCGTAGCTGGTCCTCTTTGCGGCCACCTCTCGGGATGCATGGTCTGCTCTGCACACGAGCTTCGCGTCTCAGCAGCAGGCGCGTGCTCATGCCATCCGCACGGAGCTTGGGGAGACCAAGCTCCTTGACCTTAGCATCACCGACTACTTCGGCAAGATGACGCGCCTCGCAGACACTCTGGCCTCCATTGGCCAGCCTCTTCGCCCTAAGGATTTCACCACCTTTGTGATGAACGGGCTGGATGACGACTATGATAACCTCGCCGAGAACATCAATGGTCGTGACACCCCGCTCCAGCCCCGTGAACTCTACTCACGCCTCCTCGCCACGAAACGACGCGTGAAGTCCCGCCGTCCCAACCCAAGCTTTGCTTCTGCAAATGCCGCCACTCGCGGTAAAGGGAAGCCCTACAAGCCATCAGCTGGCGGCAAGATGGTACCTTCGACTCCACCGACCTCACGCCCACCCGCGGCCGGCCCCATGCTCACGACCGGGGGTGGCCGTCCGTGTGCTTGTTGCCCCTCATGCGACGTCCAGCTCCTTTGCCAGCTCTGTGGTCTTCTGGGGCACATCGCCTCTCGCTGTCATCGCCGCTTCAAATAGGACTTCCTTGGCATCGGCAACAACGACAAAGGCAATGATAAGCAGGCTGCCTTGGCCAATCATGAGCATGGACACACGCCTTCATATCCTATCGACCCGACATGGTACATGGACACGGGCGCTACTCATCACCTCACGAGCGAGATGGGCAAGCTCTCCACTCAGGAGCCATATCGTGGTCATGATCAGGTTCGCACCGCCAACGGAGCAGGTATGCACATATCACATGTTGGTTAGGCTTCACTTCTTACTCATAAATCTAAACAGTTACATCTTCTCGATGTCCTTCGAGTTCCTTTTGCTACACGTAGCTTGTTGTCTGTTCCTAAGCTTACTCGTGATAATAATGTCTTCGCTGAGTTTCATCCGTTTCATTGTTTTGTCAAGGACCGGGACACGAGGGACGTTCTTCTTAGAGGTCGCCTGCGCCATGGACTTTATGCCCTTGATGCGCCGCCCGTTCCTCAGGCTTTCAGCGGTGTGCGTGTGTCACCTACTCACTGGCACGCGCGGCTTGGTCATCCTGCCACTCCCATAGTCCGTCATGTTCTGCATCGTCATGACCTTCCAGTTGTGTCCAATAAAAATATTGCAACAGTTTGTGATGCCTGTCAGCAAGGCAAGAGTCATCAGCTTCCGTTTTTAGAGTCAAGTCGTGTTGTTAAAACTCCACTTGAGCTTGTGTTTTCTGATGTGTGGGGCCATGCCCAAACTTCTGTGAGTGGTCATAATTATTATGTCAGTTTTATCGATGCTTACAGTCGCTTTACTTGGCTTTATCTTATTAAGCGTAAATCTGATGTGTTCGATGTTTTTCTGCAATTTCAAGCACATTTTGAGCGTCTTCTTAAGCACAAAATCATTAATGTCCAAACTGATTGGGGTGGGGGGTGGGGGGTGGGGGTGAGTACCACAACCTCAATGCATTCTTCAACAAGCTTGGGATTTCACATCGTGTGTCTTGTCCTCATACACATCAGCAGAATGGCACTGCTGAACGTAAGCATCGTCATATTGTTGAAACTGGCCTTGCTTTGCTTGCCCATGCATCAATACCTTTTCGTTTTTGGAGTGATGCTTTTTCCACCGCCTGTTTTCTTATTAACAGGCTTCCTACACGACTCCTTGGGATGAAAACACCACTTGAACTCTTACTTAATGAAACTCCAGATTATACGTTCCTCAAAGTTTTTGGGTGTGCGTGTTGGCCTCATCTTCGCCCTTATAATAAGCGTAAGCTTGAGTTTCGATCCAAACAGTGTGTCTTTCTTGGATATAGTTCTCTTCACAAAGGGTACAAGTGCCTTCATGTTCCGTCCAATCGTGTCTACATCTCTCGCGATGTTGTGTTTGACGAGAATGTGTTCCCGTTTTCATCGCTTTCGCCAGCTCACCCCACTTCTCCACCACCATTGCACTCTACCTCTCCATCGCCTGGTCAGTTTGTTGATATTGCATACTCTCCTGCGTTGCTTCCTAACCATGCTGCAGGTATCGGTCGTGGAGCTCGCCAAGAATTGCTGGAGGATCAGGAACCTACTGCTACACCTGACGAGGGTGATGGACATGTGCATGTCCCATGCACGCCTAGGCCGGCCTCCCCTGCACCATCGCCTGTGTCGGCCTCGCCCGGGCCGGCCTCTCCTGGGTTGGCCTCGCCTGCCCCATCATCCAGGCCGGCCTCGCCTACCTCATCGACTGGGCCGGTCTCGCCTGTGTCGTCGCCTGGGCCCACTAGTAGAATGTCGATCAGTAGTCCCGGTCGGGATGTGCCTTTAGTACCGGTTCCCCAACCGGTACTAAAGGGTCGGGACTAAAGGTCCAGACCTTTAGTACCGGTTGGACCACGGACCGGTACTAAAGGCCCACCACGTGGCTGCCTGCGTGGGCTGGTGGTGGAGGACCTTTAGTACCGGTTGGTGATACCAACCGGTACTAAGTGTTCTGTTTTTTTTGTTTTCGCTTTTAATTAGGTTTTAGTTTTCCTCTCTATTTATTGTGTTTTCCATTCATTTCAAATTTATTTTACAGTGCTACATACTGTAAACATTAATTACACAAGTTGATGCATATATATATATATATATGTAATATAATATACAATATCTCATACACAGTATATATACAAATGGAATTACACATCCATATATATTCTGGACTTATAACTTAAGGCCCAAAACCCGGCCGGGACTAGCTAGCTAGTGCTCCGGATGAAATCTCAGTTTTCTACTACTGATTTGCTGGCATTATTGAGGCGGCGGTTAGTAATAGTGCTCTCCGTTTACATCAATGACATGTTGAAGAAGAAATGCCGCAAATTCCTCTTGAAGTGCTACAAAGCGTTGCTCGGGTGAGAGCTTCGACATCATCTGGCAAACCTGGAGTTGTCTTTCACGTGCTCCTCTGCGACGTATACGGCCTTCGGTCTGGATGCGAATGTTCTCGCAGAGGAAGTATCCACATAAATTTGTCCCCTGTGGCTGCTTCGCGCACTTTGCAAAAGAATAGAATTCAATAAGATAATTAATAATCAAGCATGATAATGGTATTGAAACTAGAATTAAAGAGATGCGCGGACCTAGTAGTACTACTTAATTACCTGCATCTTTTTCCACTTTAGCTTCGGTTTCCATTGACGACCGTGATGGTTTTTTTCTATCATCTTTTTCCAAACACTACGCGGCAAAGAAAAAGAACGAAAGAGTTATTATAATTACTTTTGATATCAGGAAATAATGAAAGAAAGCGAGGTCGATAAAGATTGAAATTACCGTTCTATCATAAAATACAAGTCCACGTATGATTGTTCTAGTGTATCTAGTGAGTCGTACACTTGAACAAGTCCATCCGCGAGGATAATATTTAGGAGGATATAGTGGTCTCTGCGCAGAAGTTTATATAATTAAGCAGGCATGCATATAACTCATCAACTACACTTGACAGCGAGCTAGTAAGCAAAAATAGAATTTGTAGTATACAAGAGAGTAAACACTCACCCCATGTTGTAAGGAAATATTATAGTAGATTTGGTATTCATTAGTGCCTCTAGAAATTTTTCCAAGAGATCTTCTGTGTCCTTGGCATAATGTTTTACCACATGACCATTAACGGTATTTGGGTCGATGAACCCAATGTCATCGATTCCCTCTTGTTTCAATTCCCACATCTTCAATCTGCATAATAGCGTAGAAAAGTACATATATAGTGAGGATAAGCCAATGAACGATATCTTAGCTAGAGACTTAAATTATTAAAGATATAAATCACTTACAGACAATAGCAACTGATGAGAGTTTTGTCGATAGAGTCCATGTGGTATAACTGGAAAAGTTCTGAGAATTCAAGACATATGTCACATGCATTGACGTAATGCTCTTTCCTTACTTTGACCATGACCGCCGTCTCCCCTCGCTTTGCTTCACGCAGGTACCAATCATGCAACCGTCGCATCGCAGTTGGTAGTTCCTTGTACTGCTCGGGTGTGACAAGTGGTTTTCCGACGGCATATTGCATTGCGTACTCAGTTGCACCGTACCCGCGGAATTCCTCGGTGCCAAGGATTTGGCCAAGAGTGAGACCTGCAGCCTCTACTTCTTCGAGGTCGATTGGGTTGCCTTGCACGTCGACTGGTTGGATCGATTGCTTGCTTGGATTGGTACTCACCTTGAGCGGAGAGATCGATTGCTTGGATTGTTCTCCGAGCTGGGGAACTGTTTTCCCGGTAGTAGTACCACCTGTCGTTGATGCCGTACTTCCCGACTTCTTCCTTGGGCTGGGCCGACTTCTCTGCTCACTTGCCTTCTGAATCTGTCACTCATAGTGTGTCGGCATACGCTCGACATATGCCGGGGGTCGATCAATAAAGTGTTCCATAAAGTGCTCTTGGACTTCCTTGGGTATTACCTCCTTTGGCGGCACGGTCTTCTTCGCAAAAAAGGCTTTCACTTGGCGATCGCTTTCAATTTCGTTTTCCTCTGGTGTCATGTCATAAGGCAACTTCCTTTTGGCCGGAGGCTCGGGTTTCTTCTTTGCTTTCCTCCGAAGAGGACTGCTGGTGGCCTTCCTCTTTTGGGAGCCCTGCTGGCGGGACCGCTGCCGGGGTGGAGTCGGCTCATGCGGCGGAGATCGATATCGACGATATGAACTCGCGTCGTGCTCCGTCCCGAGGTTGGGAGGACTGCTGGCGAGGTGGGGAGGACTGCTGGCGAGGTGGGACGCCTTTCGAGGTGGGGAGGACTGCTGGGGAGGTGGGGAGGACTGCTGGCGAGGTGGGGAGGACTGCTGGCGAGGTGGGGAGGACTGCTGGCGCTGCGATGCCTCTGGCTGGGATCCCTCGCGCTGGACATCGATACTCGGAGGAGCCGGTGGCCTTAGCGCCGTTTGTGGAAAGACGATGCAGTCCTTACTCCATAGGATGAGACCACGGCCGGCTTCTGCCAGTGTGGACTCCCCCTCACCTCCAGGGATGTCAAGCAGTAGTTCATCATATCCTGGCTCTATTGCGTCCACCGCGACACGAGCATACCCAGCTGGAACCGGATTGCAATGCCAGAGAACATCAGGTGTATTTGGTAAAGCATAGCCCGTCGCGACCCGCACGGGTATGTTCTTCATTTTCTGGATTAGCTCACAAGATGTCTTCTCGGTGATATCATCCACGGGGGTGTGACCCAGCGGTGCCCCCGTGGAACCCACGCTGCTTTTCGGCAGTGTAGATGGGACGGGTTCCCCTGCCTCCTGCTGTGGAGTTTCCCTTTGCTGGGTCAGTACCTGTATCTGCAGCTGCTGCTGCTCGTACTTCTATTCCAACTTTGAAAGTCGGTCTGCTTCCACCTTCTGTTTTCTCGAACAGCTTTTATAACTGTCCTTCCATCCCGCAAACCCCTCGTACCACGGAACAACGCCCACGCCTCGTGTTCGTCCTCCGTGTTCGGGATTCCCGAGGGCGAGTGTAAGCTCATCGTTCTCCCTATCAGGGTGAAACCGTCCTTCTTGGGCAGCTTTTATTGCTTCAATCAACTCATCTGATGCATGCTTCAGACTGGCCAGTGCAATAATCTTCCCTGTTGCTGGGTCCAACTTTCCCCCATGCGCAAAAAACCAATTCCTGCACCTCTTGGGCCAGTTGAAGGTTACTGGAGTGATCCCTTCAGCATGCATCTTATTCTCTAATGCATCCCACTTAGGAATGGCTGACTTGTATCCACCTGTCCCTAGTTTATGGTGATACTTTTTTTTTCTTCGCATTTATCTTATTCTTTGCCGACTTCTCCATAGCAGCTTCCGATGTCTTGTACTCGATAAATGCGTCCCAGTGATTCCTTACCTTCTCGTATATTCCTATGAATTCGGGCGCCTTCTGGCCTCTAGCGTTGTACTCGGTCCATAATCTTTTCTTCCAAGTCTGGAACGCGCCGGCCATCTTATGGAGAGCAAACTCCTTGACTTTGTCCCTTTGGCGCTCCGAGAGAGAATCTGGTAGGATGAAATGCTCCATGAGATCTCGCCAAAGGGCATCTTTAATTCTTGTATCGACATAATTCACTCCTGGTTTTGGGTTGTTTGGTTGAATCCATTCTTGCATTGTGATCGGGACTCCATCCCTAACAACCACTCCGCATTGACCCACAAATGTCTTGGCATTGGCTTCAGGGTGAGTCGGTGCGCCATTATGTTTGAAAGCATCAAGATTGAGCTTTATGTTGCCGTCCAATATTTTGGCACCGCCTCGTACCTTTCTACTAGATTGGCTCGATCCGGAGGGCTGATAATTAAAAGAAAAAAGATTTGTTAATATATATATATATACAAATCAATTAATACACATGTAATGATCACCAGAGGCTAATATGTGTATATACCTCGCCGGACATTGTTAGTTGTTCCGGATTTTGGAACATAAGTTGTTCTTCCTCGGCCTCACATCCATCACCGTAATCGTTCAGATATTGTGAGCCGTCATCATCATGTGATTCACCCTGAAGGTCCGCTGGGTTTTCGGAGGAGCGTATCATGTCGAAGATGTCCTCTTCATGAGCTCTACCGGTATTGTCCATAGCTTAATAACTAATCCATAATAATATAGATAAAACAAATTAGTATTCAAATTAGCATGCATTCAAGAAGCAAAATAACTGATAGTTAATTAATAATGCATCATCGAATACATATATAGTAGTTAATATATCGATCTAGCTAGAACCCTAGCGCCCGGCGGATATCGGGGCGGGCGGTGGACACCCAAAGAGAAGGAACCATCACAGGAACATAGCTCCAGTGAGATCCCTGAAGAATCTGCCAGGTATTGTCGGACCTGGCCTCCAAAGCTGCCATGTAGCGACGGACGTGCTCGTTCTCCTTGCTGACATGGTACTGTACCACCTCCGCGGGGGACTCAAGCCTTCGAATCGTCCGTGGCCCATGCGGCCGCCACCACAGAACCTCCGTGTCAACGACGGGCTGGCTCCTCACCAAGCTGTGCCGCCCGGAAGGCAGCACCTCCCAGTACCAGCCCGGCGGAGCCCAGTCCCTGACAGGGCCCCTCGGCTCAAGCAAGTGACCTCCTCCGGCGACTCGATGACGAGGATGCGGGATCGGCATCATCGACGTCGAGAAGAAACACTTAATTATGAAAACAAATTAAATAAAACTTAGCAAAATTAACACTTAGCATCTAACAAATTAAATAAAACTTAACAAATTAAATAACACTTAGCATCTAACAAAATTAACACATACCCTAATAAACCTAAACAAAATCTAGCGGGGGGGGGGGGGGGGGGGCTAAACTAAACATAACTAAACCTAAAACTAAACTAAACCTAAACTAAATTAAACCTAAACTAAACCTAAACTAAACAAAATCTAAACTAAATTAAACCAAAACTAAACCTAAACTAAACCTAAACTAAACAAAATCTAAATCTAAACTAAATTAAACCTAAACTAAACCTAAACTAAACAAAATCTAAATTAAACCTTAAAAAAAAGAGGGCAGACTCACGGCAGCAGGGGCGGGGGCGGCCGGCGGCAGGGGCGGGGGCGGGGGCAGCCGGCGGGGCTGCGGGCGGCGTCGGGGCGGCGCGCGGCGTCGGGGCGGCGGGCTCGGGGCGACGCGTGGCGTCGGGGCGGCGGGGTCGTGGCGGCGGGCTCGGGGCGGCGCGCGGCGGCGACGGCGGATTCCGGCAGCCTGGCGGCGCGCAAATGAACTTCTCCCGGTGCGTGGCTCGCACCAGGACGAGTCCTCCACTATTTATACGTGGAGGACCTTTAGTACCGGTGCGTGGCTCGCACCGGTACTAAAGACCCTTTAGTACCGGTGCGAGCCACGCACCGGTACTAAAGGTCCTCCCCAAAAAATGCGCGGGGCGGTGGACCTTTAGTACCGGTGCGTGGCTCGCACCGGTACTAAAGGTTTTTTAATTCAATATTCATTATTATTTTCACGAAAACCCCTAAACTTTAAAAAATCATAGAAAAAAATCTATGACTCCAATGGAAATAAATAATATATGAAAAAACATCAGAAAAATATAAAGAATATGTTTATGGCATTTCCATGCATGTTTGAACAACTTCAACTGCTGTATAAGACAATTTGATTAAATGGCATTTGAAATGTCATATCTCGAGTTTGAAAAGCAGTATAAATGAACTCTGAAAAGGTTGTAACTTGGCATGACATCATAATTTCACCCACATAGCAACTTCTAAAGAGTTGAGAGGGTTACGGCAAAAACTGGATGCACTTCGTGTACAAATTGGACAATCTCTTTCGAAGTATGAGGGTTTCAGACGAAAACTCATCTATTACAAAGGGATTTCATTTTTAATAACTTATTTTAACTCCATACTTTTTGTGTGTTCAATATGCACCATTCAAAGGCACATCATCAATTTTCAACCCGTTTTGTACACGAAGTGCATCCAGTTTTTGCCGTAACCCTCTTAACTCTTTATAACCTTGGGCGGTGAAGGTCGTACCAATCAGGAAGAAGCACACGGATCGTGTGTTTCTTTCAAGCGCTTGTGAGCTGTTGGATCAGCACTATAACGACTAGTCCCGGTTCGTGCTAGCAACCGGGACTAAAGAGGCACGCGACCCTATATATAACCCACCTCTCGGACATGTTCGACACTTAGTGTGTGTACTCATTCGGATTCAAATCATTCGGATTCCCTGCATACGGTCCAACGGTGCATTTCATATTTCCACCGTTGGGCTGTATGCAGGGGAAACCGTGTGTTTTGTTGATCTATCTACAAATCCTTTAGTTCATCGACCGAATACAAATCATTCGGATTCCCTGCATACGGTCCGACGGTGCATTTCATATGCGGGCACTCACGAGCCACCGTCGGGCGGTATGCAGGGGAAACCGTGTGTTTTGTTGATCTATCTAGAAATCCTTTAGTTCATCGACCGAATACAAATCATTCGGATTCCCTGCATACGGTCCGACGGTGCATTTCATATGCGGGCACTCACGAGCCACCGTCGGGCTGTATGCAGGGGAAACCGTGTGTTTTGTTGATCTATCTAGAAATCCTTTCATTTTCCGACGGTATATTTCATTTTTCCAACTCCATTTTTACAAAGACACTTAGAAAGAAACAAAAGACAAATAGAAAGGATGATGCTCAATTGTCCGTTTTGTACACGAAGTGCATCCAGTTTTTGCCGTAACCCTCTCAACTTTTTATAACATGCTATGTGGGTGAAATGATGATACCATGCCAACTTTCAACCTTTTCAGAGTTCATTTGTAGTGCTTTTCAAATGGACAATCTCTTTCGACAATTTGATTAAATGGCATTGTTTTGTTGATCTATCTAGAAATCCTTTCATTTTCCGACGGTATATTTCATTTTTCCAACTCCATTTTTACAAAGACACTTAGAAAGAAACAAAAGACAAATAGAAAGGATGATGCTCAATTGTCCGTTTTGTACACGAAGTGCATCCAGTTTTTGCCGTAACCCTCTCAACTTTTTATAACATGCTATGTGGGTGAAATGATGATACCATGCCAACTTTCAACCTTTTCAGAGTTCATTTGTAGTGCTTTTCAAATGGACAATCTCTTTCGACAATTTGATTAAATGGCATTTGAAATGTCATATCTCGAGTTTGAAAAGCAGTACAAATGAACTCTGAAAAGGTTGTAACTTGGCATGACATCATAATTTCACCCACATAGCAACTTCTAAAGAGTTGAGAGGGTTACGGCAAAAACTGGATGCACTTCGTGTACAAATTGGACAATCTCTTTCGAAGTATGAGGGTTTCGGACGAAAACTCATCTATTACAAAGGGATTTCATTTTTAATAACTTATTTTAACTCCATACTTTTTGTGTGTTCAATATGCACCATTCAAAGGCACATCATCAATTTTCAACCCCTTCTGACTTCATTTGATATTTCTCATGCATTTAATGATTTATTTTGAGCTAAATGACCCTGAATTTGAAAAGCAGTACAAATGAACTCTGAAAAGGTTGTAACTTGGCATGACATCATAATTTCACCCACATAGCAACTTCTAAAGAGTTGAGAGGGTTACTGTTACACTTCGTGTACAAACTGGATGCACTTCGTGTACAAACTGTTACAAAGATACCATGCTAGAAAATGCATGCATGTCCTTCACATAGAAAGTGATGACGGTGAAGCCGGTCACATCCCAGAGTGGGATCTCGCGGTGTAAGACTTTTTTTGCGTGTTTGTCCCTTGCTTATGATTGTGCCGTAACCATGGAGAATCTTCATCATTTAACAAGATGCTTGGGTCAGTCTTCACTCTGAAGGGAGGGATTTCATGAAACTTTTCATAATCTTCTGACATGTCTGTCTTGTCCTCCACTCCCACAATGTTTCTTTTCCCTGAAAGAACTATGTGGCGCTTTGGCTCATCGTATGATGTATTCGCTTCCTTATCTTTTTTTCTCCTCGGTTTGCTAGACATGTCCTTCACATAGAAAACCTGAGCCACATCATTGGCTAGGACGAATGAGTCGTCTGTGTATCCAAGATTGTTAAGATCCACTGTTGTCATTCCGTACTGCGGGTCTACCTGTACCCCGCCTCCAGTATATTTGACCCATTTGCACCGAAACAAAGGGACCTTAAGATCAGGTCCATAGTCAAGTTCCCATATCTCCTCTATGTAACCATAATATGTGTCTTGAAAGTTGGTTGCATCATAGCGGACACCACTGTTTTGGTTGGTTCTCTTTTTATCTTGGGCGATCGTGTAAAATGTATTCCCATTTATCTCGTACCCTTTGAAAGTCGTTACAGTCGAACTTGGTGTCTTGGCCAACCAGTACAGTTCATCTGGAACATCGTTGTCATTGATGAGCTTTGTTTGCAACCAACCGGCAAAAGTCTCCATGTGTTTACGTTCAATCCAGGGGTCAGACTGCTCCGGGTTCTTGGACCGTACAATATCCTTGTGTTCCTCCATATATGGAGTCACCAAGGTGGAATTTTGTAGAACCGTGTAGTGTGCTTGAGTGAAAGAATGCCCGTCCATATTTATTGCTTCTTTCTTTCCTAATGTGCCTTTTCCACCCAGTCTCCCCTCATGCCGCGATTCAGGAAGACCAATCGGCTTAATGTCAGGAACAAAGTCAACACAAAACTCAATAACCTCCTCTGTTGCATATCCCTTGGCGATGCTTCCTTCTGGCCTAGCACGGTTATGAACATATTTCTTTAAGACTCCCATGAACCTCTCGAAGGGGAACATATTGTGTAGAAATACAGGACCCAGAATGTTAATTTCTTCGACTAGGTGAACTAGAACGTGCGTCATAATATTGAAGAAGGATGGAGGGAACACCAACTCGAAACTGACAAGACATTGGACCAGGTCATTCTGTAACCTTGGTAGGATTTCTGGATCGATTACCTTCTGAGAAATTGCATTGAGGAATGCGCATAGCTTCACAATGGCTAATCGAACATTTTCCGGTAGAAGCCCCCTAAGTGCAACCGGAAGTAATTGCGTCATAATCACGTGGCAGTCATGAGACTTTAGATTTTGAAATTTTTTCTCTGCCATATTTATTATTCCCTTTATATTCGACGAGAAGCCAGACGGGACCTTGATACTGAGCAGGCATTCAAAAAAGATTTCCTTCTCTTCTTTCGTAAGAGCGTAGCTGGCAGGACCTTGATACTGCTTTGGAGGCATGCCGTCTTTTTCGTTAATTCTTTGCTTGTCCTCCCGTGCCTCCGGTGTATCTTTTGTCTTTCCATACACGCCCAAGAAGCCTAGCAGGTTTACACAAAGATTCTTCGTCACGTGCATCACGTTGATTGCATTGCGGACCTCTAGGGCTTTCCAATATTCAAGTTCCCAAAATATAGATTTCTTCTTCCACATGGGTGCGTGTCCGTTGGCGTCATTCGGAACAGATTGTCCGCCAGGACCCTTTCCAAAGATTACCTGTAAATCCTTGACCATATCAAATATATATTCACCAGTACGGAGGCCAGGCTTCTTCCGGTTATCTGGCTCACCTTTGAAATGGTTGCTTGCCTTTCTTAAGATATGCTTGATCGGTAGAAATCGACGATGTCCCAGGTACACATTCTTCTTACATTTATCCAAATATATACTTTCAGTATCATCTAAACAGTGCGTGCATGCACTGTATCCCTTGTTTGTATGTCCTGAAAGGTTACTAAGAGCAGGCCAATCATTGATGGTTACAAACAGCAACGCTCGTAGGTCAATTTCCTTCTGTGTGTGCGCATCCCACACACGTACACCTGGTTTTTTCCACAACTGTAGAAGTTCATCAACTAGTGGCCTTAGGTATACATCAATGTCGTTGCCGGGTTGCTTAGGGCCTTGGATGAGCACTGGCATCATAACGAACTTCCGCTTCATGCACAACCAAGGAGGAAGGTTGTAGATACATAGAGTCACGGGCCAGGTGCTGTGACTGGAGCTCTGCTCCCCAAAAGGATTCATGCCGTCTGTACTAAGACCAAACCATAAGTTCGTTGCGTCAGCTGCAAAGTCCTCGAACTCCCTCTCAATTTTTCTCCACTGCGACCCATCAGCGGGTGCTCTCAACATCCCGTCTTTCTTACGTTCTTCTTTGTGCCATCGCAACAACTTGGCATGCTCTTTGTTTTGGAACAAACGTTTCAACCGTGGTATTATAGGAGCATACCACATCACCTTGGCAGGAACCCTCTTCCTGTGGCGTTCGCCCTCCACATCACCAGGGTCATCGCGGGGGATCTTATAGCGCAGTGCACCGCATACCGGGCATGCATCCAAATTCTCGTACTCCTCACCGCGGTAGAGGATGCAGTCATTAGGGCATGCATGTATCTTCTGCACCTATAATCCTAGAGGGCAGACAACCTTCTTTGCTTCGTACACACTTTCAGGCAATTCGTTATCCTTTGGAAGCATCTTCTTTATCATTATCAGCAATTCTTGAAATCCCTTGTCAGTTACACCATTCTTCGCCTTCCATTGCAGCAATTCCAGCGTGGTACCCAGCTTTTTCTGGTCATCTTCACAATTTGGATACAATAATTTCTTGTGATCCTCTAACATGCGTTTCAACTTCAACCTCTCCTTGTCACTTTCGCAGTTTCTCTTTGCATCAGCAATGACCCGACCCAAATCATCAGCGGGCTCATCTGATGCCTCTTCTTCAGCTTCCCCCATTGATGCCTCTTCTTCAGCTTCCCCCATTGTTGTATCGGCGAAAGGATAGTTGTCATCATCCTCTTCTTCTTCATTTCCATTATAACCCCTCTTTCTCCGTGCTTGGTCCAACAGCTATAGCCGGACATGAAACCGGACTTCAGCAGGTGGTAGTGAAGGGTTTTTGAGGTAGAGTAATTCCTATCATTCTTACAGTCACGACATGGACAACACATGAAACCATTCTGCTTGTTTGCCTCAGCCACACGAATAAAATCATGCAGGCCATTAAGAAACCCTGGACTTAGTCGGTCATCGTACATCCATTGTCGGCTCATGTTCACTACACAACATCGAAGTGACCAAATTAATACAACTTCATCATCACATTACAACCAAAAGTAGAGCTAGCAGTGACCAAATGTTATTACTGCAAATAATAGATACTTATAGTTCATACATACATCTCATAAAACAACATACAACTATCTAAAACATGTAAATGCAACAACAAATGCGATCATAATCGCAACTAAAGTAACAATTGAGCCAACGGCATAATGATACCAAGCCTCTTTATCAATGGCATATTTTCTAATCTTTCTAAGCTTCAAGCGCATTCCAGCCATCTTGTTCTTGTGATCATAGACGATATCGGCAACATGCAACTCCAATCCCATCTTCTCATCTTCAGTTCTTTTCAATTTTTCTTTTAAATGATCAATTTCTTTTTCAGCTTGTGTTAATTTCTCGAGCAGAATTGCATAGTCGGTTGGAATTTTTGGTTCAACTACTTCCTATAGATAAAAACATCTACGTCAATTTGGTGGCATAATTAATTGTCATAGACATTAGATGATATGTGAAATAGTTATAAAAGATAACGACATACCACATCTGAATCATAGACTGGACGAGGGCCGACGTGGGCTGATACCATAACCATGACACTATAGAATAACTAACAATAATACAAGTAAGTAAATCGTACACGCAGCTATCTAAATCATACAAGTAATTTTTTTAACAAAAAGGTTTTAAGAAGAACAAGAGGCTCACCAAGGTGGCCGGTGCCGCGACGAGACGGTGCGGACGATCGACGGTGGTTAGGACGGGGATGGGAAGGCACCAAATAAACCACACCTACACATATGCAACCTAACAAGTTAATTTGAGCTCAAATTGCATATAAATCAAATAAACTCCCACATAATGATCACTCCTCCAAAACCTAGCTAAAACCCACAAATCACATATCTTTGAGCATACCACAAGCTAATCTAGCAATGAGAGATGAAGGAGCAAAGTTGCTAACCTTTATGAACACTTGGATAGATGGGGTGCCTTTAAATCTTGACAAATACTTGGCAAAATGGAGGATGAGCTTCGAGCAAGAAGAAGAACAGGGGAGAAAACAGAGAAATGAGAGCCCCTTCGATCGGCTGCGGACGAAGCGTATATGTAGGAAGTCTTTAGTACCGGCTGGTGACACCAACCGGTACTAAAGGTTGCCCTTTAGTACCGGTTGGTATCACCAGCCGGTACTAAAGGTGCAAGCGGGGCCCAAGTCTGACCAACAGCCTGCCACGCCCCCTTTAGTACCGGCTCGTGACACGAATCGGTACTAAAGATCGCTCACGAGCCGGTACTAAAGGTCGCCCTGCTCCTAGCCGTTGGAGCCGGCACGAACCGGGACTAATACCATCTTTAGTACCGGCTCGTGACCAGACCGGGACTAATGCTTGGGACGAAAGGTCTGTTTTCTACTAGTGGCCGGCCTCTCCAGCCCCGTCGCCTGAGCCGGCCTCGCCTGCCTCGTCTGGGCAGGCCTCCTCGGGTCCCTTCGATAGGACTCCGACACCTGGCTCATCATCACCAGCAGCCTCGCCGACCGCGTCTCCAGACACGCCCTCCGCGTCGCCGTCACCATCTCCGGTCCCTCCGCCACCTCCGGTGCCGCCAGCTGCTATTGCTCAGCGGCCTCATACCCGTAGTCGGTCCGGTATCGTTTGTCCCAAAGAACGAACGGATGGGACGGTTGCGTGGCTTGCAACTTTTGTGGCGCACTTGCAGGATGATCCCGCTGCTGAACCACGACACTTTCAGGCGGCTCTTGGGATTCCTCACTGGCGTAGTGCTATGGAGCAGGAGTATCATGCACTGTTGAAAAATGGTACTTGGCGGTTAGTTCCTCCGGTCTCTGGTGTCAATATCATTGGTTCGAAGTGGGTCTTCAAGGTTAAAAGGCATGCTGATGGTTCTATTGAGCGCTATAAAGCGCGGTTAGTGGCAAAAGGATTCAAACAGCGGTATGGTCTTGATTATGAGGACACTTTTAGTCCAGTTGTTAAGCCGACTACCATCCGCCTGCTACTGTCCTTGGCTGTTACTCGCGGCTGGTTTCTTCGCCAACTGGATGTTCAGAATGCCTTTTTACATGGTGTTCTGGAAGAGGAGGTTTATATGCGTCAGCCCCCAGGATTTGTTGACCCTGATCGTCCTCACCATTTGTGCCGCCTGGTCAAGGCGCTATAAGGGCTGAAGCAGTCTCCTCGTGCGTGGCATGCCAGGCTTGGCTCCACGCTTCGAGCTCTTGGTTTTGTTCCGTCGACTGCTGACACGTCACTGTTTCTTCTTCAGAGACCTGAGGTGACGATGTATTTATTGGTCTATGTTGATGACATTATTCTCATCAGCTCTTCCGATGCTGCTGCTGATCGTCTCCTGTCTGCTCTGAGAGGTGAGTTTGCTGTCAAAGACTTGGGCACTCTGCATTACTTTCTTGGTTTGGAGGTTGCTCGGTCTTCTGCTGGATTGACTCTTTCGCAGCACAAGTATTCTATGGACTTGTTGCGCCGTGCTGGTATGCTTAAGTGCAAACCGGCTGCTACTCCTATGTCTACCACAGATCGTTTGTCTGCTCTTGATGGAGATCCCCTTACTTCTGATGACGCCACTGAGTACCGCAGTATTGTTGGAGGTTTGCAATACTTGACTATCACTCGACCGGACATCTCCTATGCAGTTAATCGTGTGTGTCAGTATCTTCATGCTCCTCGGACTTCCCATTGGTCAGCTGTGAAGCGTATTCTGCGCTATGTCTGTCTCACTGCCTCGTATGGTTTACTACTTCAGCCTGCATCCTCATGTGAGCTTTCGACATTTTCTGATGCAGACTGGGCTGGGAGTCTTGACGACAGGCGATCCACGGGGGGATATGCAGTCTTTCTTGGTCCTAATCTGATCACCTGGAATGCTCGCAAACAGTCTACGGTGTCTCGCAGTAGTACTGAAGCTGAGTATAAGGCGGTTGCCAATGCCACAGCTGAGATCATATGGGTACAGTCCTTATTGAGGGAATTGGGCATCTCTCAAGCTCAGCCACCTATCCTTTGGTGTGACAACATCGGTGCAACATACTTGTCATCCAATCCAGTATTTCATGCCCGAACGAAACACATCGAAGTTGATTTTCACTTTGTGAGGGAACGCGTTGCACAGAAGCTACTTCAGATCAAGTTCATCTCCTCTAAATATCAACTTGCTGACATCTTCACGAAGCCTCTTTCACAGCCACAATTTGTAGGTTGTAGGCGCAATCTTAACTTGCTTTGTACCTCAGGCCACAGTTAAGATTGAGGGTGTTAGACTGTATAAAATACGTAGCCTCTGTACATGTCTTGTAATCTGTATTGTACACTTCCGTGTACCCCTTATATATATGAGATAGCCACACCCGTTAAGGGTGTCGTGCAGTTTCCTAAACCCTACGTTTAACATGAGGGACCGATAACGAAGGTACCAAAAGAAACAAAAATCACAGGAGACCGGTAACGAACAGAGGAAACATAATAAAAATGATGTACCAAAGCAAAACAATGACAAAAAACTGGAGAAACAATCCTCCACCCTACACATGAAAATCATAACCAATCTTTTTTCTAACTGTATTAGGAAGACATTTGATTAAGGACTAATATTTGGTTTTTTAATAAACCGGTTATACATGTTTATGTGCATATATTACTTGTAATATGGTAGAGATGAAAAAAATAGTGTTTGAATTGGGCACATGATGATGCGTGAAGCATGGTGGCCGAGTGATCTTCTTGCCGCTGACGGCATGCATGGCAGCCGTGGTTGTGCTCTTTGACTGCGAGCAGATGCGCACATGTTTTTTAGTATGGACTTGTTTTTTGTGAGCTTTAGTTTTTTTTGCATGGTTTTTTAAGATTTAGTTGAGGCTGATTGATTGCATGATACGTGCACTTTAGATGCGTATGTGTTTTTTCTGACTGAGAGGCAGGTACGTACATATACTTTTTTAGAACAACGTACATACTCAAGTGCGTGTTAATTAAATATTAGGCCTCGGTTAGTCCAAGGGCTAGAGTTATAAGGTTTCTAGCATGAGCGCTTGGATTTGAGACCTTGTGGCACAGTATTTTTTTCTCGTCTGTCTGATTTTTTGGCGGAAACGAATAGGGGCGGAAAAAAACGCCTGATGGACGAAAAAGCCTGTGGGTCCCATCGTAAACGATTTTTTTGAGAAACAATCCGTCATTTTTTTTTTGAGGAAATGCCATCATGGCTCACTTTATTGCTTTCAAATAGTTGTTACATCATCCACAAGCAAAGAAATAATAAAACTAGGAGGTTCATCAACCCAAACATTGTGATTGTGATTAGCCTCCCTAGCTAGGCTATGAGCAACAAAATTGGCATCTCTATTACAGAATGAATACTCAACTCTACTAAAAGTAGTAGCCTGTATAAAAATATCCTCATAGAACGGAGCAGCTGCCGTCGACGAGAATCCTGCAGCATGCATAGTTTCAATGGTCTCTAGGCAATCAGACTGAATAACAATTTTGTTATAGCCCATCTCATTTGCCAAAGCGATTCCACGTCGTATAGCTAGCGCTTCTGTTGTAGCCGCATCAACAGCATAAGATACTTCTTCATTGCACGCAGCTAGAAACAATCCGTCATTTTAATATTATATATGTAGAGAAAAATCGGGCTGGGCAAGCGAGAAAACTATGACGGGCAAGAAAAAAACAATCGTTTTTTTCTCACTTGTGGATGACATTGGTGGGTAATTTTCATCAACTCTAGACATACTTTAAATCTCAACCGTCAATGTTCATAGTTAATATAAAATCGACGGATATAAATAAGTGATGTATGGAGAAAAAAAACAATCATTTTTTCTCACTTATGGCTGGCATTGGTGGGTAATTTTCATCAACTTTAGACATACTTTAAATCTCAACCGTCAATCTTCATAGTTAATATAAAATCGATGGATACAAATAGGTGACGTATGGAGAACTATGAAAGTCTCCGTCCTTTATTATTATTAGGTAAAGATATATACTAGCAAAATGGCCCGTGCGTTGCAACGGGGTAACAAAACTATGTACTGATCACTTATTACAATGAATGTTGAGTGCGTGAAGATTTCGACTGCCTCAGGACTGGTTGATGTACGATTGTGAGATAATAATCTAACACTTTATGAGGTAATTCGTCACTAATGATTATAACTCTAATGCACGTACAAATTCTCGCATTGTACATTCTTATAAGAACAAGATGTAACCATCTAGGTGAACACGCTACTGCCTCTAGTTAATATCAATGGAGTGGCACTGTTGATTTTAAATTTAATTTCTTTCAAATAAACATGAAGATATTTGTTTGACCTTGATTGTCCGGAAGAAGAAATTAAACATCTTGATTGTCCAGGAGAAGAAATTAAACATTATTATGATTCTCAATGGCTAGTCATCATCTATGTATTTTTAAATTATCATCTTTGTAGCTACAGACCAATGTAGAGGCAATCCCCGAATTTATTGGACACCATACCCGGCAATATTCTTAAGCATGACACAAGTGATATGTGCGAAGGGGTAAATTCATTAGAAACCAAACCAATATATCAGTATATGGATCTACATGCCTTTCTGTGTAGCAATGACATGGTTATTGATCCAGTTGCCAAAATTGTATCATCTACATGCTTGAGCGGTCAAAAAAATGAACATGACTTCAAGTTCTGCCAAGAACCTGCAACCAAGACCAGGTGTCTTTTTGGATTTCTTGAGCCGCCAACGTACATGATTTTACTCGGTTGTATCAATTCAAACCATCATAAGATTCTACATTAGAGGAACAAAAATCACCTAGACTGTTAAAGAAAAACTACTCACACGTGACTGTAAGGAGTGCAGTACATCTACCAAATAAGTTTTACCTTCCGAGGGAATATATGACATTACACAAACTTAGAAACTGTAACCTTTCACCCTGTATGAAATATAATCCCGCATTTGATCAAGGAATAAAATGATAGTGCAGGATGATATCAACAACAATGGGCACAAGCCTGCCACCTTGAGGAGTCCAATGTCTCTATATAGTTGTTCATAATCCGGAAGCACCCCAGCACGGCGAAGATAGGACAAATATGGCATAATACACTGAAAGACGCCTCAAACATCATAGAAATCTGTTGATGCAACTAATGAACAATGAAATTCTAGAATCAACCAAGAATTCTACCCTGCGCTCAAATCTTCAGTTCACCGAATGGTATATATCAAGAACAAAAATTCATGGAATATGCCACCTTACGAAATAGTTCATGGGGTATGCTACGGGAAGTTACTACCACAACAAAGCAAACATGAAATATCTCACCCGGTGTCATCATCATCAGTGGCAACAACTTTTCTTTCAGTGCATTGGGTGATACAGCAGGCAATTGAAACACTCCATGATTAGCTTCCAAATCCATAGTTTCGATGGAAAAGATGGGAACGAGAAGCTACAAAATTTATCCATCTCAGGCTCACGGGTACTGCAGGGCATATATAGATTATTGTGTAAAAAATTGTACTCTCACCCTGTATTAGTTTGTTATTTCTTGCATCAATTTGATAAGCAAATTGGGTAGCAGCAATGACTCAGTAAGAATCGTTATACCCGTTCAAGAAAATAATAAGAATCATTATATGGGACACAATGGCACACACGGTAGCATTTAAATCACGGCTCACAATACTTTCAGAGATATGCATACCAAGAAAAAGAAAAAGGTAAAGAACCAAGCCTGCATTAGTGCATCATCCTGAGCACAACACAGGTAAACGAACGCCCTTGAGGCCGGGGTATAGCAAGAATCCTGCCGGGCTGGAGGCATGCTCAAAATCAGGGACGCCACCGTGCATACTTGCTCCATCCCCTCTCGCAAACCTGGAAAGTTCATATTTCAAGGAAAGTTCATGTTTAAGCCTAGAACATTAGTGTTACTCTCATTATCTCTGGTCAGGCTATCCCACTATATACATGAAAGAAGCATTTAACATCATAAACGAAGGAGGATGTAAATTAGGCAATGTAGCTAACCTAACTTTCTGCAATTTACGCCCTTCATCAAATAGAATATGTGAGCATACTTCTATTGTAGCATGTATGCTACAGATATCTCTCTGTAAACGGCATTGTAAATGCACGACTGGAGGCCATAGATGCGTATGAAGGCATCAAATTTTGAAATCAAAAACCACAAGACTTCACTAAAAATCGCTGGCCACTTCTGACAAGAAACATCAAGAAATCAAGTTGTCAAATAAAGAAAAAAGTAATCTAGATGGTGCAGAAGAAAATATAGATCATTAATTTGCTTAATGTAAAACTGTCCTACCGATTTAGCAAACTGCATGTTGCAGACAGAACCTGAGCTTCAGCTGATCAAGCAAAATTAACCAACCGTGAAAAGCCATGCTCCCCGTTTGCTCCCGCAGCAATCACCAATATAGCAAAACCGGACCCATCCACCATCATGTATATATAGGGTCGTAAAAAGATCCATTAAGATCCACCTTCAGCCACTCCTTACGAGCTCGCAAGATTGGGCATATGTATTTCTGTCATCAAGCGTCACTTCGAAAATTAAGGGTATAGAATACTGACTGCAGAAGATACTATGTATGTCAAATACAACAATTTTACCGGACATGGGAGCACACAAAAATTCAGAGTATACGGGACATGGGAGCACACAAAGATAGTAAGACAATTTTCAATAACACATGGGCTGCACACAGAAATTTTGAGAATGTGGTAGGGTTGCACACCGAATTACGGAGAATGCAATTATTGCAAGTTACTAAACTCTAACAAAAAGATGCAGCACAACCATGTGAGATTTAGGAGGGGCATCATCGAGCAAGGCGGGTGGGGAGCCGCGGGCTGAGAAGGAAAGGAGAGCAGCAGCTTGGCCTCAGCACCCGGTGCCCTTCTCCACTTTCGTGATGCGGCCAGGCAGCAACGAGTAGATCGGGTCACGACTCGCGAGCAGCCGCGGGATCCAATCCAGGGAGGTGTCGTCGGTGAGTGACGGATGGCTACTTCTCGTCGGAATCGGCGACCGCGACGGTGGTCCTTCGTGGTGGTGGCATGCGGGAGATGGGGAAGTGGTTGCCGCCGACGCGGGCGTCGCGTTTGGATCGAAGCCCCGTCGATGGACTCCTCCGTTGATGAGTTGTAGATGAGTGGGTAGCAAGGGGAAGAGATTTGCACGATTCATCATGGTTGTCCTGTTTGTCGTCGGTGGGGTCATCGTTAGCGATAGAGAGCCTGCGCTACCTCGCCAAGTTCCCGAGGACGACGGGTTGTACCTCGTGGAGATCGAGGGGGTTGGCTTTGGCTGAGTCTAGTCTAGTTTTAGGGTGTGTCTAGGGCACATCTAGATGTGACATAGTTATTGCACATCTAAATGACTAAATGAAGCATAAAAATGAAAAGAAAAAAGAAAAAAATATCCACACGAATCTTCACGTAAGATCAATGATACAGGACTTAGATGTGCAATACTTATGTCACATCTAGACGTGATTTAGAAAAACCGTAATATAGTGTCTCATCTTCGTAGCAGGGGTCCTGTCCTAGTTGTATACGATATACAACTTGGAATGAGACACGGGCAAGCGACGGACGTTGAATTTTTTTCCCAAGAAAACTGAGCGTGGACGTGAAAATCATAGAATCGGAGGAGACCAACAATAAAATATCTCCTCCCTTTATTAGTTTCTTCTCGTATTGTGCCAGGAGGTGTGGAATTTTTTTTTCAAACTGTTATGTAGATCTACTTTTAAATCTCAGCCGTGAATCTTTATGGTTAATACAAAATCAACGGATAGAAAAGAGTCATCTATGGAGAACTATGAAAGCCTCCGTCCTTTAATATTATATATATAGGTAAAGATAATATATATATATATATACATTAGGTATAGATATAGATCTCTACCTAATAATAAAGCAAATTGGGTTTTTCTGGTCGTCTGTCATGGTATTTTTCAGAAAAGTCCCTCTATTTCAGAGAATTCAACCCGCAGTCCTGTTTTAAGTTAAAACGAACCGTTTTTTTTCGTATTTTACACAAAAGCCCCTGTATTTTCTTGAAATCAACCCGCAGTCCGGATTTAAGTCACACACGAACCGTTATTTTACATTTTTCGAAACCCCCCCTGATGTTTTAGGTAATTCATCCGCGGATCATATTTAAGTCAAACAAATGCTTTTTTAAATCATCCATATCTTTTAAACCGTAACTCCGATTTGAACATGTTATATATATGAAATCTGATTAGAAAAATATGTAGAATATGAATATGAGATTATTTTTACCTGTTAAGTATTTTTAAATATTATTTTGGAAGATATTTAAGTCAAACAAATGATTTTCTAAATTGTCCGTATCTTTTAAACCGTAACTCCGATTTTAACATGTTATATATGAAATTTGATTAGAAAAATATGTGGAATCTAAATATGATGTTAATTCTACCTGTTAAATATTTTTAAAATATTATTTTGGAAGCAAACTTATAATTTATAGCGCAAGATCCGTTTTTCTTTCGTACCGGCAGCGATCCGGATTGCAAATAAACACCCCAATATAACCATATAGGGAAAAGAAAATATCGATAACTACACATGCATACCTCTGAAAAATGTCGCAGGGGAAAACAACAGATTTCTCATCGCGAGAGCGAGAGAGAGAGAGGGAGAGAGAGACGCCTTAGGATTAACCATATTCAAACACGTTTTTTTTTGTTTTGTGTGAACACCGAGGCTATCGTTGACGAGGGCGAGAAGGAGGATAAGCGGCAACACAAATATGATGTCTCGCAAAAATAAAGGAGATGGACCTATTGTGGTCTTGAGTGATGGTTGTTGAGTTAAGAGCGTGTGTTATGTTTTCTCTCCCGTTGCAATGCACGGGCTCTTTTGGTAGTATATATATATAGGTAAAGATAAAGATAGAGAGAGTAATACAACAAGGAAAGAGGGGATTTGTATTACTGTATTATTTTTGAACGGGGAAGGCCCCGAAGGGCCTCGAAGCACACCAGGGACCCCAACAAAGCCCCTCAAAAAGAAAAGGGACCCAACAAACATAGGAATAACAAAACAGTCCCCTAACTATTATAGAATAGAAGAGACCCTGAGTCTAATCTGGAAAAAGCGATCGGATCCTCCATAACCGTTGGAGCAGAGAGGACCGCCGCCGTGGCCTTCTTCATTGGAGCCGGGGATCCGGGAAGAAGCGAAGAGGACTCTTCTTCCAATCCGTCAAGAGGAGATAGGATTCTTCTTCCAATCGGTTAAGGTCTGCTCAGGTGCCGACTTGGATCCGGGAAGAAGCGGGGAGGACTCTTCTTCCAATCGGTTAAGGTCTGCTCAGGTCGCGGCAATGGCGGCAAGCCAAGTCAACGACGGCGAAAGCAGCCGCACCGCTCCCCTCGTCGCCACCGCCAACGACGGAGAAAGCAGCCGCACCGCTCCGCTCGTCGCCACCTCCAAGGACACCGTGGTCCAGGACTTGGTGCACGAGATCCTCGTGCGCCTCCCCGTGAAGCCGCTCTGCCGCTTCCGGGCCGTCTGCCGGTCATGGTTCTCGCTCTCCTCCGATTCGTCCTTCGTCGCCGACCACAAATCTCGCCATCACCATCTACTGGTCGCCGATATCACATGGGAGAGGTCAGGTGTTGGCGCCGTTGACTTCTTCATACTGGATTCGTCAGGGCAGAGGGCAACCCAGATACTTTTAGATGATGACAACTCAAGAGGATATCACCCCTGGTACTTGGCGTCTAGCAGCCACGATCAGCTCATTTGCATCGTGGGCAAGGACAAGCAAGCGCGCGTCATCGATCCGGCCACAGGTGCCATTCTTCTCTTGCCCCGTGAGCACCTGCACCTTGATGGCGACCACTCCGTAAGCTTTGCGCTTGGTCAGACCTTCACGACAAGAGAGACAAAAGTGCTGGCCATGGCCACATTGTATGGCACGACTCAGTTTTGCATGATTCTCACCCTCATCGATGGAGGCGGTGAGTAGAGAGAGACAGGCTGCTGTTGCGCGACTAGGTTGCACGTCCATGGCCCCGAGCAAGATGTCATGGTCAAGGGCTTCTTCTATACCTTGACCTACAGCGCCGACTACCAGGCCAACGGCATCGAGGCGTACGACCTCGAGGAGGAGGTATGGCTGTCAGGTGCCATCCAATTGCCACAGCTAGTCAATGCCGAAGTATCACTGGCCGAAATAAATGACAGTCTGGTTCTAGTCTATGGCCCTAAGTACATCTCCGAGTATGAGTATAACAGTGATGTCTTTATGGATCTATGGTACCTCACAGATTCGGAGAACAGCTCTTGGTCCAATCTTTACAGAATCACCATGCCATACAGAGGTGACCGGACCCCTCGTCAGCAAAGTAAGGGGTATCCCCTTTGGGAACTCGATGATGGCAGGATTGTATGCTGGGTATCACATTTCTTCGAGGGCGATGACAGGCCGCAATACATGCTCCGGGTTTATGATCCCAGCTCAGACACTTATGAGGACGGCCGTCAGGTATCCGACAACGCCGTGATCAATGTCTGGAAAGGCAGTTTGCTTGCCGGTCTCCACTAGATGAGTTTAGCATGGATTATTCTGTTCGGTGCATACTCTGATCAGCCAAAAACTGTAGATGTATTTCTCAATTTAGCAGGAAGAAACTTTCAGCAGCTCATGCAAAATCCAGGATTTTTGTTTGGTAAACAGCAGTACATTGCAAGATGAGAGCAGTTGATCTGAAATACCTTCTTGTCTATCCACTGGTAACTTCAGAGCTGCTGTAATTTTTCTTGTCTATCCACTGGTAACTTCAGAGCCGCTGTAATTTTTCTTGTCTATCCACTGGTAACTTCACAGCTGCTGTAATTTGCAGCTGAAATTTGAATTTGAATTTCCTCCGAAATGGCTCATCGAAATGAGCTCAAATTTTACCAGAATGGTCACACTTGTATGGTTGTTTTGGGGGAGTTTTTGCAAAAAAATTCTGGGTCGTTCGAAAAAATTGTCCAAAATTTGGGCAGCATTTTCGATCAATTTGGACAGCATTTCGACTGTTTTCTGACTTTTTCAAAAAAATTATGCACATATCATCCAAATTCTAGCATATCTTTCCAGAAGGACATATTCATACCCATCACACTCTTTGAGCACAGTATAGCAAAATAAAGCATTTCACATGTCCATACATCATCCTTTTTTTTAGAATCAAGAGCTTGTATTAATTAAACATTAGCATTACAGTCATGCTGAATACAATCAGGGACTTGGTTCATCCAGGTACATCGGAGAGAAGCAAACTTGGCAAGGTTGTGAGCCGCCATGTTTGCTTTCCTCTTAACATGGAGTAAATCAAAGAAAGTACATCTCCCTGTGAGCTCTTGAATTTCTTTTAGGACTGGCAGAATACATGATCTGTTGTCATACCCAGTCCTCCATAGAGACTGTAGTTCAAAGCTGTGAGTTTTCATCTCTACATTTGGCAAGTTCAGATTATCCACTAGATTAGAATCATCTCTGCAGCATAAGCTTCAACAGTAAGAGTATTTGGGATTGAAACATACCATCTGCACTTGGCTGAAATAACATGTCCCTTTTCATCTCTGATTACCACACCCGTTGCACCCTGTTTCTTTTCAGCATTGAAGGCAGCGTCCACATTGACTTTTAAACAGCCTGCTGGAGGTGGTTTCCATTTAATGACTTGTGGAACGGCCTCCTTCCCTGAAATAGGAGGATCAAAAGCCATCAAATCAGCCGCCGTTTCTCTGGCCTATCTACAAGCCTGTAACAAGTTCATTTTAATTTCTCCATGGCGTCTCCCATTATGTGCTGACCATATAGCCCACATTCCACACAGGATGGGGCCACAATCCACATTGGGACATATAGAATTGTCCAGTAAATCAATACACCATGTCACTAGATGTAATCTGGGCAGTGTAATGTTATAGAGTTCGTAAAAAGACTGCCAAAACACTGAAGCAAAAGTACACTTAATCAAAACATGATAAGAGGTTTCTTCCTCATCACCACAATCAGGACACATACCTTGTGTTTCAACATGTCTTTTCACCAAATTTGCTTTCACCGGCATATAATTGTTGATCACCCGCCACCAGAAGGCTTTCACTTTTGGAGGGACTTTTATCTGCCAAAGCTTTTTCCATATTGGATTTGTCTCACTCCCCGAGAAAGTTGCGACAATCGACTTGTTATGTTCAAACATCCGCCTCGAAAGCGACATTATCCTATATGCTGACCTAACAGAGTATATGCCATTCTTTTCTGCACTCCAAGCCCACATGTCTTCATTTAGTCTACCAAGGGGAATTTTCCATATTGCATCTGCATCAATCTCTAGGAAATTTTCCTTTAACACTTGTTCATTCCAAGCATCACCTTTCTGAATTTAGAAGTTCTTGTACTTTCTCAATTGTAGCATTGGGTTTCCTGTAGAGCGGTTTAAAACCTGGTACGTATATCAGGAATCCATTGGTCCTTTCATATATGAGTAGATTCACCATTTCCAATTAATCGGATTAAACCTTTTTCCAGTACTTGTCTGCCCTTAAGAATTGCTTGCCAAGTATGTGAGGCATTATGCTTCTTCTTGGCAGACATAAAAGGGATATCATGAAAATATTTGCCCTTCAGGGTACGAGCACATAGGGATTCAGGTCTGGTTAGAAGTCTCCAACCTTGTTTTCCTAGCATAGCAAGGTTGAAGAGATGCATGTCCCTAAAGCCCATCCCTCACCCACAAAAAAGAAAAAAATAAATAAAAAAGAAGCCCATCCCTCCTCCTTGTTTCGTATGGGCTATTTCTGACCATTTCCTCCAATGCATCTTTCTATTATCACCATCTCCTTCCCACCAGTATCGAGCGATCATAGATGTGAGTCTTTTACACATAGTTTTGGATAGTTGGAAACAACTCATTGAATATGTGGAAATTGATTGAGCTACCGCTTTGATGAGTACTTCTCTTCCAGCTGAGCCTAGTTTCTTCTCACTCCATCCATTCACCAAATTCTGGGCTCTTGAGCTTAGTTTCTCAAAGGTTTCTGTTGTCGACTGACCTACAACAGTAGGTAATCCCAGGTACTTTTCTTCCAAGGCCACCCTTTGAATATTCAGGCCCTGAGTCTCCTCGCTTTTTATTTCTTCTTCACAATCTCTGCTAAGGAAGATTGCAGACTTTAATATGTTCACTAATTTTCCAGATCCCTTGTTGTACGCTTCAAGGATATCATTGAGTCTTTGAGCTCCTCTTCCCGAAGCCTGAGTAAATACAATGCAATCATCAGCGAAGAGTAGGTGAGAAATCCACGGAGCATGGATTGCCACCCGAACTTCTTTTGATATATATGTGGTCCATAGCCTTTCAATAAGCTTGACAAGCCCTCAACACAAAGAAGAAAGAGATAGGGAGATAGTCGGTCTCCATGTCTAATGCCTCTTGAGGGCATAAAAAAATCTGAAAGTTGGTTGTTAACACGAATTGACAAACTTACCATTTCAACATATCTCATAATAGTTGTTATCCATGAATCAGTAAAGCCCAACTTCGTCATGATGCTTCGCATGTAGGACCATTCTACTCTGTCGTAGGCCTTTGCCATGTCTAATTTAACAACACAATCCCCTATTTTGCCTCTCTTCCTTTTCAAATAGTGAATGCATTCATACGCTGTCAAGACGTTATCAATTATCAGTCGTCCAGGTACAAATGCGCTCCGCTCCTCAGAAATTATTGCATCCAATATTTCTCTCAGTCTATTGGCTAAATTTTTGGAGCATAATTTGTATAACACATTGCATAGAGAAATGGGTCTGAACTGTGTCATCTCTTTAGGTTGCTTAACTTTCGGTATGAGCACTAGAGTTGTTTTGTTGATAGCTGCTGGTAATTCACCTCCTCCCAAGAAGTTAAGAACTGCCTCACATATGTCGTCCTTTAGGAGGAGCCAATGCTTCTGATAGAAGCCAGCCATTAAGCCATCAGGTCCCAGGGATTTGTTTGGTTTCAACATGAATAAAGCCTTCTCCACCTCCTCTGGAGTAAAGGGCCCGCACAAATTTTGGTTCATCTCCTCTGTTAATTTGTGCGGCCCAAACCGGGCTACTTCAATTGGATTTAATTCCTCCTGGGCAGTATTGTGATGGCCTCATTTTCCAATTCTTTTTGAGTATGGCATAAAGTTCCATCATCTCTTCTTAGTAGTGTTCTTATTCTGATTAGCACGGTTACGACACCTAGCACGGAAGAATGTTGTATTTCTGCCCCCCTCAGTTAATCACTACACCCGAGACCTTTGGCGTGTCATGATTTCTTCCCGGGCCAGCAGTTCTGAAATCTTTTTCAGCAGGTCTTTTTCTTCTCTTGCTATCCCTCCATGCCAGGATATGTTCCGCACATCTTCAAGGTGTTTCCTCAGATTTTCCAGTTCCCCATGGATAGATCCAAAGATGCCTTTGCTCCACCGTTGTAAAGATTTCTGCCTGTTTGAGAGGGATGACATGGCTCCCTCTAAGTTTTTGGTATCACATGTCCAACTAGTCCTGATTACATTTTCGTAACTTGGATCCCTTACCCACATGTTTTCGTATCTGAACATGCGATATCTCCTTCTACCAAAGCAAAACGGTATAGGAATTTTTTGTCTGCCAAGCCCCAATCCAGCCTGACCTTAACATTGCGATCTCCTTCTTGCTTGTTGTCCCATGTATATGGCAAGCCAGAAAAACCAAGGTCAGAGAAACCACAAAAATCCACTGCCTCTCTAAACCCAGCCATTCTCCACTCCCCTCGCTCTCTCCTACCGAAGTGTTCTTCTTCTGTTAGCACCTCATTAAAATCCCCTGTGCAGAGCCAAGGAAGAGTACTAGTGCAGCGGAGAAATCTTAAAAGATGCCAAGAATCTTTCCTTGAACTCATGTTCGGATGTCCATAAAATCCTATGAACCTCCACGTGCTCTCTCCAACATCTTCATTGCACACCAAAAACATTAATGTGAGAAGGATTAAAAGACTTGAGGGTTACTATGGTGCCGTTCCTCCACATTAGTACTAAACCTCCACTTAGACCTTCTGAGCTTACCCCGGTTGCATTGTCAAAACTCAAAGAGAATCTTAACTTAGATACGTTGGAGACGTATCAAGCATCCCCAAGCTTACTTCATGCTCGTCCTCGAGTAGGTAAATGATAAAAACAGAATTTTTGATGTGAAATGCTACCTATCATATTCATCATATAATCTTTTCTTTTGAAGTTTGGACATTTGAACTTGAATGATTCAAAGCAATAGTCTATAATTTGACATGAAGACATAAATACTCGAGCATACTAACAAACAACCATGCCTTTCAAAATATCAACACTAGAGAAAGTTATCCCTAGCCCATTATGCTCAATCATTGATCCGCTCTTCATGGCGCTCCGGACAAATTCGCAGGGTGGTGTCGCGCCGCCGCCCCACCGTGAAGCCACGGAGGTCCGTCTCCATCCGACCGATGGCGGTGGCGGCGACGGCGACCCAAAAGAAGAGGAAGGTGGACGACGCTTCTAGGCGCATGAAGAAGATTCTAGCAGCGCGTCCGGCCGCGCCTCCGCCGCCCGAAGCGCCGGAAAGCTCGCAATTTGTTGCGCCGACAGCCGATGTGCACATGGTGCTTGATGAAATTCCCACAAGGTATGATTTTTTTCTCTCTTTTTGTTGTTGTTAGATAAATGTATACATATGGATAGTTTGATTAGTTTTCTTCATATTTTGTAGTTTCAATGATGACACATATATGTCAACTATGGGTGTTGGCTCCAACAATTCTCATTGCTCTCAAACCAATGAAGTGCATGAAGATGATCATGAATATGAAGTGGATGAGGAGGGTGAGGGTTTGGTCGATGCACCAAAAGGAAGGGCGTGCAACTACACCGTGGACGAAGACATTTTCCTATGCAAGACATGGTTGAATGTGTCTATGGATGCCACCATTGGGACAAACCAAACTAGAGATACATATTGGTTCCGGATGAAGGAGTTCTTTGATTCATACAACAAGAGTGGAATTGAGCGCACCGATAGATCTCGTCGGTTCTGGTGGCCGACGATCAACAAAGATTGTCAAAAGTGGGCAATGGAAATGGCGTCTGTTGACAAGATAAACCCAAGTGGCACTAATGATAGAGATAGGGCAAGTGCCATTTCTTTATGTTCCAAATTCATGCTTCATCTTTTGTGTTTCAAGTAGTAACTTGTTCTTTCATTTGTAGCTCAATATTGCACAAAACTTGTTTTGAGGAGAAGAGAAGAAGACCAAGAAAGGCAAGGTTAAGAAAGGTACAGCATTTGTGTTGCCCCATTACTACAAAGTGTTGAAGGATGAAGAGAAATGGAAGAAGCATGATTCCCTAGAGGTGCCAAAGAAACGCAAGGCAACTATTGATTTGGATGATGATGATGAGGAGGAGGAGGCATCAAGTGATGGCAGCAAGAGGATCCCTACACCAAACTCGGTTGCCTACTCCAAGCCAAAAAGACCAAATGGAGATAAACAAGCAAAAGATAAGAAGAAGAAGAAGAAGAAGAAGAAGAAGAAGAAGAAGAAGAAGAAGAAGAAGAAGAAGAAGAAGAAGAAAAAGAAGAAGAAGAAGGGAGGAGATGATGAGATAAAGAATGCTATGGAGGCTATTGTGAAGGCAAGAAAGGAAGCAAACGAGGAAAGGAGGGTGGCAAGGAGCCAAGAGTCGGCGACCGAGGAGAGAAGGGTGGCGGCCGAGGAGAGGAATGTGGCATTGGAGGAGAAGAAATTGGCCATGGAGGAGCGAGCTAGATTATTGGAATGCGAGAAGTACTTGTTGTTCATGGACACATCTAACTTTGATGATAGGCAAAAGGAGTTCATCAACCTTTCCCGTGATGAAGTTTTGGTCCAAAAAAGATTGATGGCCATGGGAGGCTTGGGAGGCATACGAGCTACCTTGGGTGGCTTGGGAGGCATGTGAGATACCATGGGAGGCTTGGGAACAAGCATGGGAGCCATGGGCACCATGTGCGGCATGGGAGGCATGGGAGCACCTATGGGAGGCTTGGGTGGCTTCGGAGCTACCATGGGAGGCACGAGAGGCATGAGTTTTGGGTCTCTCATGGGAGGCATGGGAGCACCTCAGGGTGACATGGGTGGACACATGGCTTCCGGTGTGCCACACATGCCTTCGCATGATGCCTTTGGAGATAGTACGAACATCGTCCGAGTTTCCGATGACGATGGGGCGCTTGAAAATGAAGAAGAGGAGGAAGAATCGTCTTCGGAAGAGGAGGAAGAAGATGTGGCATGATTGTTGATGTTTCATTCGTTTGTGTGAACTTATTTGTCATGAACTTGCTTGTGGTTAGGTGATTTTGAACTATGTCATGCATTTGAACTATGCTATGTTGCTCCAACTCATGATTTTGCATATTTGTTAATGTTTGAGATCATCATATTGTCAAATTGGTACGTGTTGTTTCATATTTGCCAAGCGCCGGCGGGTCACGCGCTGCATTTTTACCGCGCCTGGTGAAGCGCTACAGCGGCACGCTAAATTTTGCAGCGGCTGGTAAAGCAAACACCCTCCCGCACGCACTAAAACGCTATTTCGGCGCTGCAAAAAAAATTAGCGCGCCGCGCAACCGTTTGTCTGGTGGAGATGCTCTAGGGCATCTCCAACACCGACTCTCAAACCGTCCGCAAGCGTCCGGACTGCGCTGTCCGAACGTGTAGTGCCATCCAATGTGGGTTTGTATCGGTCCGCTCGACCTTTCGGACGCACTTTCTCCTGCAAACTGGAGACACACTAGGGGGGCTTTGCGGGCGTCCGGACAACAGGCATGCCCGCTTCTGACGACCCTGGCCCACCCGAAACCGGCCTCCCTTGCCCGTCCACGTTCCCGCCTGGCGCTAGCTGCCCACATTCATGCCGCTATAGAGCGGCCGCTCCGCATTGACGCTGGCTGGGTGGCGGACGCAACCTCTCACTGCGTCGGCATTGAAGCAGCGCGCCGGCCAAGGGCGCCGCCCGCTGCATGCCCGTCTTAACACACCTCCTCGCCACATTCAAACGTCTCTATTAAACTTGCATGTGTGCCGAGAAACCTACTTCGGCCACACGTCCGTTCACGAGCGATTCGGTATTAAACACAACGCCGGGCAAGCCCCCCGTCAGTCGGCTATTTAAACGAGGCCAGACGCCGGACAAGAATCGCACCACAACTCTGCTCCCCATCTCCTAGTTGCACCATTTTCTCTACACTATCCAAGGCATCCAGCGAGCAGGAAGAGCAGTTCTCCGACATAAAAGCCGCTTGGGCGGCCCGCCGAACCCGTGGCTACGAGCCAGGCAACTCGCTGCTTGATACGTCTCCAACGTATCTATAATTTTTTATTGTTCCATGCTATTATAGTATCAATCTTGGATGTTTTATATACACTTTCAAGCAATTATATATCATTTTTTGCGACTAACCTATTAACTTAGTGCCTAGTGCCAGTTGTTGTTTTTTTGCCTGTTTTTGGTTTTTCAGAATATCAGTACCAAACGAATTCCAAATGCCATGAAACTTTTTGGAGATTTTTCTCTGGACATAAGAGACACTAGAAGCTTCGGGAGAGGGCCGGGAGACAGAGGAGGTGGCCACGAGCCACCAGGGTGTGCCCTAGGAGGCAGGCGCGCCCTGGTACCTCGTGGGCCCACCTCTGCCCCGTTCGACCTAATTTCGCCTCTATAAATTCTCTAAAATCGGAAAACCAACAGGGGAGTCCACGAAATACTTTTTTCGCCGCCGCGAGTCTCTATTCTCGAGAGATCCCATCTGGAGGCCTTTTTCGGCACTCTACCGGAGGGGGATTCGATCGCGGAGGGGCTCTACATCAACCTTGCTGCCCTTCCGATGATGTGTGAGTAGTTTACCATAGACCTACGGGTCCATAGTTAGTAGCTAGATGTTTTGTTCTCTCTTTTTGATCTTCAATACAATGTTCTCCTCGATGTTCTTGGAGTTCTATCCGATGTAATCACTTTTTGCGGTGTGTTTGTTGGGATCCTGTCACGCCCAATATGCGATCCTATTCTCGAGGGACTCGGAGGCCCCACCAAGAGTAGAAGCGCATATTGAGACGCTCGCAAGGTGGACATCATTACATCGTACCACATACATAATGGATGGAGAACATATAAACACTGGCAATCATTTCATTAATACAACAATACATATCAAACATCATACAGAAGAAGCAGCATCCGACTACGGATGAAATCAAACGAAAAGATGAACAACATCCACCCTGCTAGCCCAGGCTGCCGACCTGGAACCTATCCCGAGATCGACGAAGAAGAAGAAGCAGAAGAAGAACTCCAAAAGCAACGATCATCGCTCTCACGTCAAGTCATCGCGTTACCTGAACTTGCATCTGGTGTTGTAGTAATCTGTGAGCCACGAGGACTTAGCAATCCCATAACCATGGGTAGCAAGACTATCAAAGCTTAAATGGGTGTGGAAGGGGTAAAGTGGTGAGGTTGCAGCATCACTAAGCATTGTATGGTGGCTAACTTACGAGTACAAGGATAAGAAGAGCAACTACGCATAACGGTCGCAACTACAAATGATCACTAAGTGATCCTGAACACCTACTTACGAGTCCAATCATAACCCCACCGTGTTCTCTTCTCGAACTTCCTCGAAAAGAGAAAGTCACGGTTACGCACTCAGTTGGTGTCTTTTAGTTAGGATTTAGTGTCAAGTTATCTACAACCGGAGGTTAAAATATCCACTTGCCACATAACCGTGGGCATGGCTTCGCGTAAGGTTTATCCCTGCAGGGGGGTTCCAACCTGGCTCATCATAAGCCAACACAAGCTGCGTTGAGAGTACCTCAACCTCGGGATAGCCCGAAGTATCCTCGGAGTCCCAGTGCACAAGACATTTCGACAATGGCAACACAAGTCCAGCAAGACCTCCCGACGTGCCGACACCCCGATTGGAGCAGCGCGTATCTCAAAATCAGGCCACGATCAGATAGGTCAGCCTACGAGTTAAACCAAATCCTCGGGTAACCCCGTGGCGGCCCCGCAGTCTGCCCGTTTCGGACCAACACTCATGTGGAGCACTGGCCCGGGGTTTGTTGATTAATAATCCACGGGTTAATTACTCCCTATGCAAATTTTAGTTGTTATTAGGCAAATGGTAAAACCAAAGTTGGGTCTTGCTGGAAACGGTTATTCAAAACGAAATGTCAAGAGGGTCCCATTCCCCTAAGTGCGTTAGGAACGATATAACATGGATCATAACACTAGCATTACGGAAACTAAGGCGACTTGAGTGGAACAAAACACTAAGCATAAGGCTAAGCCTTCCACCAAATACCAAGTATATAGATGCATTAAATTAAATAGAGATATTGTGATATCCCAGACAAGTCCATGTCCCAACATGGAACAACTGCAACTGCACCTGCAACTAGCAACGCTATAAGAAAAGAGTCTGAGCAAGCAGTAACATAGCCAAACAACGGTTTGCGGGGTAGTGGAGGTTAGAGGTTGTATCATGGCATATGGGAGGCTGACATATATATTGTAGAAAGCGCGACATAACGATAGCATCGAGACAACTAGCAAGCAAAGATAGTAGAGATATCCAAGGTTATGGTCATCTTGCATGAAATCCCGCTCGGAAGAAGATCGGGTCTATGAAGAAGACGATCCAACGAAGTCGAACGAATCCTCACACTCGCAACGAAACTGGAACTATCGAGAAGAAGCACAACCGGAAAGAAGCAAACAACATGGTAAACAAGCAAGCATAATCATGGAATGATGCACAACCAAGTATGATGCACGTCCGATTTAAACAGGCATGGCATGGCAGGATGCATGAGCAATTCTGCACATTAAGTGAAGCTCTCAATATGCAACGAGTTGCGTATTGACGAAACTCCACATTCGAATATTTAGTTCACTCTTGTTTTAGCTACACATCAATATTAAATGTTGGTTAACATGGAAAGAGGTGAAGCATGAACAAACTATATATCTAGGCAATTTAAATGAGGCCGGAAACAACACCAAACAATTCCGGAAACTCCTCGTATGCAATTTTTGAATTTGGTACTGTTCTGCCTAAAACAATATTTTAATGTTGCTAAACAGCAAAATAAAGTGCATCATGGTAATCTACACATTTTTCCACCCCATTTACATATAAAGTTTGTTTAAACCCGAGCTACGGTTATTTAGTTATGAAATAAATCATTTTAGCATGTTATTTATGCAAATTAATTCAAACAACAAGTTTAAACATTTTTAACATGGTTGAAAGTTGGATATTATGAATCTACACAAAATTCTAAGCATTTTACATATACAAAGTTTTTACATACGATGCACGGTTGATGAGTTATTAAATGCATGAAGTATGAGGGGTTTTCTACAAAACTGTAAATCCTGGATAAATGCTAAATTCGTCCGAAAAAAAAAAACAGATCTGGGCCGAAACTTATGGGCGCAACATAGCAACAGCTTCTCATGGGCGTGGGATAGCGAGCGGGGCTCACCTTGCGGCCCATGGCCGTTTAGTGGAGCTGGGCTGGGCTGCGGGCTAAGAGAGGCAGGCCGGCGCAAGAGGCGCGATGGGCCTTGGCGCCCTCGTGGCCCACGCGTGGGACGACAGGTCAACGAGCACGGGCGAGCGAAGCACTCCTCGAATAGGAGCTGGTGAAGGTCATGGCGGCGATAGGGACTTGGTGCGACGGCAAGCAGGCGAAGGACGGGACGGCGGCAGGAGGTCGTGGGCGCGGGGATCTCCGGCGCTGCGGCGGATCCGGGCGCGAGGTCACCGGATCTGGCACGGACGACCCCGTTCCCAGCAGCAGCAGCGACTGCACAAGGGGCGGCATCCATAGCTTCGGTCCCCTGTAGAAACCAAGGAGAAAAGAGAGAGTCTGACAACGGGAGAAAGAGAGATCGAGAGGAGGCCAGAGAGAAGAGAGGCAGGGCGCAGGGAGAGGGCAACGGCCTCGATCGGACGCTGATGGGGTACTGTCGCTGGCGCTGCTTTAGCGAGGTCGCTGGCATGGTCAACGGAGAGGTAGGGGCGAGCTGCCCCATGATCCATCAGGACCAAAACAGAGGAGGCATGGCCTCGATCCATGCGGGATCGAGCACTCGGGCTGGCTGTGGTGCGCGCTGGTGGAATGGATGGATCTGGCTGGAGAATTGGGCATCTCTCGGTCGTCCATCCTTGATCCAACGGTGGAGACGAGGGCGTGGAAGGGTTGGCTGGCTAGATTTTTGGATCGGGAGGGGGGCATCCCGATGGGGATTTGGTGGAGAGCTGTGGCGGCGGCGCACTGAAAACAAGGGAGGTTGTCCCAATTGCTAGGGTTTGGACTGAAATTGGTATATATATAGAGAGTGGTGGACCTGGGAGGAGGTATTTGGTCCCTCCGATCGTAATCGGGCGGTCGAGAATAAATAGGCTAGGCGAGACTAAACAAAGAACCGAAAATGTTTTGGGGATGTTCGGAGATGATCCGGACCCATTGATAACGACAGCCCGGTACGGGTTCGGGTACGGTTTTCGGACAAAGTTGCGAGGGGGTTTCAGAGCTCTCCGATCGATATTGGACGGTTCCGGATAGAGGGAAGGCTAGATGTGTAGGGTTTTAGCTGAGATGAGAGGGAAGGAATGCAGCCCGACACGGTTTTCGGAGCACCAAAAACGTCCAACGTTTTGTCCGGCTATAGTGCCGCTATATTTAACGGTTGGGCTATCAAATGACCTCTGATTGAGACGAAATTTGGCAGGCGGTCTACCTACGCTAAAACGATACCGCACGCCAACTTTCAACCCACTCCGAGAACATTTTATGCCACTTATAAAATAATATTCCGGAGGTGCCGCTGGCGCGTGCGAGTGTGTCGGGACTCCGAACGGAGAACGGAAAGGACGGGGAGACTGACAACTACGAACGGATGCAAGTTTTGAAAACCATGCAGATGAAATGCACATGATGACATGGCAAAGTGCAACACGCAAAGAAATGACATGGCAACGACAACGAATAAACGGAAGACATCTGGCGCATCGGTCTCG
The DNA here is from genome assembly GCA_039707655.1 of Elymus sibiricus. NCBI lineage: Eukaryota > Viridiplantae > Streptophyta > Magnoliopsida > Poales > Poaceae > Elymus > Elymus sibiricus. The sequence goes on from CM077675.1 coordinate 426,779,111, forward strand.
GGGCGTCACAGATCCAATGAATTGTGAGTTTATGATCAGATTATCCATGAATATTATTTGAGTTTTCTCTGAACTCTTTTATGCATGATTGTTATAGCTTCGTATTTCTCTCCGATCTATTGATTTGGTTTGACCTACTAGATTGATTTATCTTGCCATGGGAGATGTGCTTTGTAATGGGTTCGATCTTGCGGTGCTCAATCCCAGTGACAGAAAGGGACATGACACGTATTGTATCGTTGCTATTAAGGGTAAAAAGTTGGAGTTTTTCCAGAATGATTCTGGCACCCTCCAAGAATTATCAGGCATGTCCCGAAACCAATTTGACTTAATGGTATATCCCGAAACAACTTTTCGGTTTTACCGAAACTATTCCGGTGTTCTCTCTCCGGAACTTTTCCGGTGTGTCCGAAACTTTTTCGGTGAATTTCTCTCAGACTCCCTATCTAGTATTCAGCAGATAGATGACCCTTAAGCGTGTGACCCTATAGGTTCGGTGAAGTATAGACATGACCCGGAACCCCTTCCGATCAATGATCAACATCGGAGCCGTGGACACCCATATTGACCCCTATACCCACACGAATGAATATTCGAGTGAACCTCCAGTTGCCGTGTGCTATTCCTGTTGCTTCACGATATGTTACAAATACCCGAGGTGAGACATGTTGGCATCCCCGTGGATCAACAACTTGTCCACTATGCCAGTTACCTCGTTACCGGTATTGTTCTCTTTTCTCGTTCCCGTGTTCCGGCATCCCCGTGATCAAATCACAAAATGTCTGGCCAGACGATGATGGATACCGTAACACCGAGAGGGCCCAGAGATATCTCTCCATCGTCGGAGGAGCAAATCCCAATCTTGAGCTATCAAGTTACTTGACATACTTTCCCATGAACCCGTAAGCCGTCGTAATAGCCACCCATTTACGGATGACGTTTAACAAACCCCAAAGTTCATGAAGCAAGCATGAAGAAACTCGATACTCTCATGGTCTAAGGAATCATGCAAACGTTAACCATCTCTGTGTTATTAACCATTAACTTATGACGAATGTATCTCATAGCATAACATCAATCGGGTCGATTCAACACAAGTGTTCTCCTAACATTGTGCCCTCAAAGTTGCCGGCATAGTCATGCCCATGATCAGGAAAACAGAACCATCATGCAACACTTGAGCTAGTCTTAGAGGCCAGACTAGGAATACATTTTACCATTTATTATTCCACACGTGCATACGAGTCTTCCTCCGAGCCTCGTGTTATTGCAGACTCGAGAACCATAGCAGTTATAGCATGGAACATAAACATAATTATGAACATGGAGATAAATAATAGCATTTATTATTGCCTCTAGGGCATATCTCCTACATAAAAGTCATCACCTCGTACTACCAAAAAGAGTTTTTCCCGCATGAATAGCAACGCTATCGAAGTGTTCATAAAGAAACACCAACAAATGAAGCACTAGAGCAATCCAAGTTTTTTTTTTGCTTCTTTGTAGATACTGAAGTGAAGAAGAATCTTCCACTATCATATTTGCATTTGCTAGACAACAACTATGCCTGGGAGAGTTGGCTTTTTGTAAAAAAGCGCCTGCCAGAGTTGGCTATTGCATTGCCTACACCATATAAGGTCGTGGGTTCGATTTTCCATCCCCAAGCTTAATTTTTCTCGCTCCAAGCAATGGTTGGGTCAAGAGTTGGCGAGACAGAGGGCAAGCATGGGCTAGGCCCCCCCTTCCCCCAATGATGATCGGCCCCTCTAGACTTGATTAGATTTAGGCCTAATCTATACCACCTGGCCTGTAGCTACGTGCATATGGCAAAGAAGCCCACAAAAATTAACAACCCATCTCTCCATTTTAAAGAGGCTATCGTAGACATTCCTTTTGCAAGACGTCGTATCAAACTCCTCTCCAACCCTAAAAATGGATTGAACTCCTATATGCTATGGGGTCCGCCGCCTGCCATCGATCTCGCTCACTCGCCATCAGTATGAGCCTGGTGATCTAACCAAGAGAATGGAGTGGTGTAGGCAGTGCTAGCACCTTTTTCTTCCATGCTCTGCTGGTCATGACAGACTGTTGGCTGGCTCTATCTGCGTCCGTGCGGTGTCACCGATTCTATCGGCCGTGACAACGTCTATCAAGTAAGCATTAACTTGTACATGATTATCTGATTAAACACTCAATTCTGAAGTTACATCAGTATATACAGCCTTTAGCTAGTATATAAGGTAATTGAATAATACAACTAGATGTGTCCTTTTTTTCTAATTATGTTGTGCGTCAAGGATTAAGAGAACACACCAACAATAAATTCATTGGTTTATATACACTATCATAAATAAACATTCGTTCTTATATACAAAATGCTGCCATACGTTGCACATGTGGTTAGTAAACTCCAAATTCAATGCTATATTGACACTCCATATATTCTGGTGTTTTTTCTTGCGGATAATATATTCTGGTGTTTTTTCTTGCGGATAATATATTCTGGTGTTTGATGTCTTGTGTGATCATTTTATCTTTTCGCCCGCCTATGTTCAAATCCTGGCTCCACCCCTGTTTGATCGGGAGGTTATCTGGACGTGTGGGCTGCAATTAGATTGGGATGTGCCGGCAATCGTGCGATCCAGATCTGTGGCAACCAAGTTGTTCGGCACTTGCTGACCTAGCTTATCCGAGGCAACCAAGCTTGAGATCGAAGTTACAAATAAGAATAAGCGTAAGTTCAGAACCAAACTTCCGTCGTCCAACATCATGGTGATTCTTATGCAGATGCTCCAACAAAATTTGGATGCTATGACGAAGCAAGTTTGGTTGTGAACTTACGCTTATTCTTATTTGTGAACTTCAATCTCAATGTTGGTTGAACTTATGCTAGTATAAGTACTCGTATGATTATTTACTTATGAATTTGGAACCCAAGCTTGAAACTATATATGGTTATGAATTTGCGTCTAGCTTCCATCAGGTTGATTAATTGGTGCTATGTATATGGTCGTGAACCTCTTGTTGGCTATGTATGCATGGTGAACTTAGTAATTTGTTATATTTAAAAACATGTGAAATAAAAAAGACCAAAAAACCAGTATGCTACAACAATCCAATGCTACATCGCCATACCGCTATGGCAAATCTAGCGATACAGTGTTTTTGAGGGATAATCCTATTTGTCGCAAACCATGTCGGATAGATATCCAGCATGTACCCCCCCCCCCCCCCCCCGCGGCTTTACCGCAAGACAGACTTTGGGCTAGCCCAACTAGTTCCTGTTCGGTTTCGGGAAGTTTTTAGAAATTAACCAACTTGTTTCCTTTTTATTTTAATTATTTCCTATTTTTCATTTTCGATTTTATTTTCCCCCTTTTTTCATGTTTTTTATTCTTTCTTTTATTTTTTCTTTATTTTTAAATATTTTTTCTTTACTTTTGCGATCATATTTGAAAATTCGTGAGCATTGTTTCAAATCTTGAATTATTTTTCAAGTCAAGAATATTTTTGAATTCAAGGACATTTTTATGAAATCATGAACATGTTTAAATTCCATGATACCATTTTACAATTTTGCAAACATTATTTAAATCATAAATATATTTTATTGATGTTTTTTGAAATCATGAAGTTTTTGAAATTATGAATATTTTCATGAAATTTGAATATTTTTCAAATTCAAAACATAATGTTACAAATTTGTGAACATACTTTTGAATTGTAAGCTTTTTTTGAATTCATGCAATATTTGAAATTGTGAATGAGTTTTCAAACTCGTGAGTGCGAACCTTTTTTCAATGCACGAACATTATTTTAAATTTTCAAACAGTTTTTGATATTCATGAATATATATATATATATATATATATATATATATATATATATATATATATATATATATATATATATATATATATACACACACACATATATATACCTCTCTCTCTATATATACATATATATATATATATATACACCTCTTTGAATCAACGAGCATTTTGAATGGATGAACTTTTTCTTATAATTCAAAAACATATTTTTAATTTTGTGAACATTTATGTGTTTGCGAAGATTTGTTCAAATTTGCGGACATTTTCTGAATTCGCGTCCAGATTTTTTATTTCCAGAACATTGACTTTCAAAATGATGAAGAATTTTTGAATATGCAAACATTTTTATAAAATCATGAACCACTTTTTGAATCCGCAAACATGTTATGAATTCTTGAACATCTTTTTAGAAATTAGCAATAGTTTTGAAATCCCGAATAATTTAAAGAAGAAAACAAAAAAATAAATAAAACAAAAACAACAAGGAAAACACAATAATAAATGAAATAGAGAAAGAAAAACGAAATCTATACCTACTAATAAAGGAATTAGGTATTCTTACTCCGTCATACTATTTTACAGAAACCCCCTAATGTTTTTGACAGTAAACTCGCAGCACATATCAAATGTTTTTTAAAATACTCATATCTTCTAAATCGTAACTCCAAATTTAACACGTTATATATGGAATTTGATTAGAAAAATATGTAGAATCTAAATATGATGTTATTTTACCTGTTAACCATGTAAAAAATACTATATAGAGGGAAATCTTAATCAATAATGCATTATACGTTTTTTTTCATAGCAATACTGATCTGGATTAGGGATGAACACCTCAACAAAATCGGGATTGGAGACGAAATTGAGTTACTAGAGACACCCAATAAATAAGGACATGTATGATGAGAAATAAAAGAAGGACCCAATAAAGATGAGATGTCCGCTATAAAAGAAATAAAAAAGAAAATGCAGAAGAGATCCGATAAAGATAAGATGTTGCGCTATTTCTCCTATATATAAGAAGAAGAAAAGAGAGGACATGCTATTCTTTGTTTGGGCCATAGCTACAAATTCTTAGATCATATATCATTTTTTATAAATTAAAAGTGTATGGTATTCTTTTCTTCCGTTGCAACGCACGGACCATTTTGCTAGTGAAAACAAAGGGGCGTCCCGCCCCGCACATGAGCCGGCCGAAAGGACACGGGGAAGCTGTTTGTTTTTTTGAATGAAAGGGGTTCCCCCCTGCTCCACTTTTTATTGAAAGCAAAGCAAGACAGGTCCAACAAGCATCCTTACACCCGGTACCATCAAGGTGAATAAAAACCGCGCAGTTCACACAGCCCTAAAAGGCGACCATACAAAGCAGTTTGCTAAAATATTATTACATAGATTCATGGCTAAACTGAGAACCACAACATTGGCTAGACTACTGGGAGATCTTCTCAGCTCGAGACACCATCAGATCCAGGCAATGCGAAGTAACTCTCCTCGGCGTCTGTTGAGCAGGAGGAGGAATTGACGAAGAAGCGCCAGCTGAGTGTCGTCGCAAAGAACACCCCATTGTTGAAGGAAGCCATGAAGTTTCACAAGGACGTAGTTCATGTTTCTCCAAGTTCGGCCCTGGAAGCAAAATTCATTCCTTAGTCTTCAAATACTCCACAAGGAGGCAACAGATACCATATTAAGGACAGAAATTTTCTTATGGAAATTCCATAGGGCACTAACATCATCCCAGCAACCAATTTGGTCAATCTGAAAACCATTTGCAACCACCTCCCAGACATAGCTTGCAACCACACAATCAAAAAACAAGTGTTGGACAGATTCTGGTTCATTACAGAATAAACAAGTTAAATCATCAACATTTCTACGCTTGGCTAAGTTATCTCTAGTCAAGACTTTGTTGTACGCACACAACCAAAGAAAAACATGGATGTTACGAGGACACATCACTTTCCAAAGTTTATCACTAGTGGCAGAAACCACACCTCCAAAGTTGATCGCATTATAGAAAGATTTCACCGAGTATATCCCATTAGCTTCTAACGACCAGATTGGAATATCTTGGCAGTTAGAGAGTGGAAATTGTTTGAGGAAATCGATCAACTGGAGCCAGCGATCCATCCCAATCCTATCTACACATCTTCTAAAAGTCAGCTTCAGAGTTACACCGTCCCACACTTGAGCTACCGCGCATTCCTTTTGGTTGCAGATCTCAAACAAATCCCAGAATTATGTTTTAAGGGAACAATCCCCGGCCCATGTATCATGCCAAAATTTGATGTTCTTCCTGTTACCAACCTTCCAACGATAAAAGGTTTTAGAAGCGGTTTGTGCGCGCTGCGCCTCTTTCCAACGCGTATAGCGCCAAGTAGGAGCTCCCGTTTTTCAGGATCTGGTGCTATAGCATTGTTTCTATTTGCTGCGTCCTAAATGGACCGGCGAATCCTAAAAAAAAAAACAACTGGGCCGGCGCAGTTGGATCGCGCTCTGTGCTAAGGGTCCTCAATTTGACGCCCGCAGGCCCGTCAGCCGTGCTGTTCCCATCGAGAATTCGAGATCGAGCTCTTGATCAAAATAATAATAATAAAAAAAAATCGAGGTCGAGCCATCGACTGACTGAACCAAACGCCGCCGGCTCCACGATTGGCCTGGCTGCCCCGGCGCCGGCCTCCGTCCTCCCTCCGCCACGACTTCCCCGTCCCCCCTGACCCTTGCTCCCCAGCCCTCATTCCCCGTAAATCTCTCCTCACTCTCTCACGGTCGCGGCCCGCGGCCGCTCCTGACTCCAAACTCAGCGACCTCCGAGCACGAGCAGTCTTGCCGTCTTGTCCAGTCTCCACTGCCGCCGGCGAGCTCCGGTCCGTGACGTCCTGAGGGACTGAAAGCGACCGGTAATAGCGACCGGTAATCGCCGCATCGAGCTCAACTGCTCGAGGTACTAACTAGTGTGATTGTAGAAATTACAAGTACGCTCCTACGGTGCCAGGTTCAGTACTAATTCAGTTCAGTCTTCAAGCTAAGTAGTAGAGTATTTTCTGCAATGACTCTAGTGAAGAATACTTACTTACTTACGAAGCCTTTTATATCCCAAACAAGTTGGGATAGGCTAGATATGAAACCCTTTCACGAGGACTTCCCAGGAGGTCACCCATCCTAGTACTACTCTCGCCCAAATGGGTTTCATACCCAAAAGACTGGCTAGTTTTTACGTTGGCTCGCCAAGCCTATCACAACCCTTAGATATGAAACCCTTTCACGAGGACTTCCCAGGAGGTCACCCATCCTAGTACTACTCTCGCTCAAATGGGTTTCATACCTATGGGATTGGCTAGTTTTTATGTTGGCTCGCCAAGCCTATCACAACCCATGAACTGGCTTGGTGACATTTGTTGAGCGAGCTATATTCTTGAGAGCAAGTGAGAATGCTATAGTTGATGCTTTTATGCAATGCAAATGCGGAAAGTAGTTTAATGTTGAAATTTTGTAGTCATGTTATCTTTTTTTTCTTGTAAGGCTATTTCATCTCGCCAGCCAATCGTGTTGTAATATTTGCAAATTTCAAACATATTTAGTGAAATCCAATTGTGATACTTGACTAAGCTGTTTATGTCGCTCGTTTGGTCAATTCTGTACTCTGCGTGCGATGTCAGTAAAAGAAAAAATGGAGGTGGCACACCCTGTAACTTGTTCTTGTCTCTGCCACTGCTGCGATGAGTTGTTGTTCTGAAATGGGAATTGTTGAGACTTGAAACACAGGCTTTTGGTATTATGGATTTGATTCCTTAGTTGCAAAGGTTATGTTGTTCAAAATGGCTTGAATATTCTGTCCCTTTTTGTTTTCCAGAATTTGAAGTACAACTTTCTGCTTCTTTATTCTGCGCTCCTGAATGCTTGGGATCTGTGGTGCCTGCACGGACTTGTATTTAAGACCTAAAATTTGATGAGAAGAAGATAGGCAGAACATTTATATTACATTCCCAGATCTCTTTCCTTGATACAACTCAAGGAAATGTCCTCAGTTTCTGCTGGTCATGGATGCCGGCTGAAGAAGAAGCTTTATCACCGTGAGCCTGGCCTCGACAAGGCCATGGACCTCCAAAAGAAGCCCGCCCTCCTCCTTCGTCTCCGTGAGCTCATGTTGGCCCAAAAGAAAGGATCACTACTTGTACGTGACCTTGAAAAGGAGGTTGGCTTTGTCAAAAAATGGAACTTTGTTTCACTTATCGAGCGCCACCCCAGTATCTTCCGTGTCTCTGGTGGAAGTACATCGTGTGAGCCCATTGCTGTCATGCTTACTGAGAAGGCTAGAAATATTTCTGGTGAAGAGATCCAAGCACAGGAGCTAATGGAACCTATCTTGGTAAGAAATCTGAGGAAGCTATTAATGATGTCGATGGACTGCCAGATCCCTTTAGAGAAGATTGAGTCATCCAACCTGAATTGGGTTTACCAAAAAACTTCAAGGACAAGTTGATTCCTAGTTACCCTGATTTTTTTGCAATCCGTGATGTGAGAGGCTTGGACCATCTGTGTTTGGAGAGTTGGGATTCTTCACTAGCAGTCAAGGAAAACTGCATTTTGATGGTTTCCAAATGGAGTATAGAGGGGTTCCTAAAGATAGGAATATACTGGGTCCTTTTGCTTTCAAGTTAAAGTATCCAGCAGGATTTAGGCCCAACCGGAAGTACCTTCAGGAGGTAGTAAGGTGGCAGAAGATGGCATTTCCTTCACCTTATTTGAATGCTAGGCGAGTGGAGCCTGCAACTCCACAGGCTCGAAAACGATCTGTTGCTGTTCTACATGAGATCTTAAGCTTGACAATGCAGAAGCGGCTGACATCTGATAAGCTAGAAGTCTTCCATAACGAGTACAGGCTGCCATGCAAGCTACTTCTTTGTTTAGTAAAAAATCATGGTATCTTCTACATCACTAACAAGGGAGCAAGAAGTACCGTCTTCCTCAAGGAGGCCTACAATGACACTAACCTCATTGAGAAGTGTCCTCTTCTGAAATTCCATGACCACTTTTCATCTTTAATTGGCCGATCGTGCTCCGACTTCCATACTCCCCTGGCAGTATAGATTTGCATGAGAAGCGAAACCATGGTGCGTCTGGCTGGTGCATCTTCGTAGTTGATTGCTTGATGTTCACATGAGCCTATTTGCACACAACAAACTATGTAAGTCCTCTGTACAATGGATGCTTCTTGTGCCTTATTAGCTGTTAAAGATAAAACTGTAAACACCAACATCACATCTTCAAATATGAAGCACCCCAAGAATCAAGTTGCGGCTCAGCTGATGAGACATCCATGTTTGTACGGAGGTCACAAGTTCAGTTAGAATGAAGGGGTTGAGGGATTTGAGAGGATTAAGAACATGATTGGTTTGATACCAAAACTTGGCATGCCAAGATTTAGCAAATGTCAAATGTTGGATAGTGACTGGTTGGTTTCTTGCCAAGCTCACAAAAACTTGCCAAATTTTGACAACTTTTGATTTGTCAAATGTTGGCATCGAACTAATCAGCCTTCAACTCCAGTTGTGTAGCTTATAATGCCAAAAAAAGAAGTTACAGTATCAATTCCGCTTTGTACTAAGATATGTAATGTTGAGTTTGCTTCTTCTAATTGGATAGCTTTCTACCTTTGGCTCATAAACAATAGTCTGGCACTCATTTATCTGAAACTCTATTATTCACTCAATCTCATGTGACTCTTCTTGCAACAGGATATTTGCTACTGTTCTGTAACTTCTTTCTAGAGAATTCTGCAACATAAATGTTTTAATGCATTATCAGTATTACCATTCCTTGCATGGACTGAGCACTGATAACGGTTTCAGCACAATAACAAGCTGCATCTCAATCAATTCTTTTTTTGTTGTTTCTGTATCCATTAACATGCAGAAAGCACCTGTAAATGCTCCAGATGCTATGAACACTTGAATTTTCATTCAATCTAGCACATTGATTGGTCTGCATATTTCTGAATTTGCTGATAACACTTGTCTACGTTCACTATGTGCGATTGTGTCCTCATGCTCATGTAGCCAGTGACTTCAAGTTATCTGCATTGGACTTTTTGATGGTATTGTTCCCTTATCGGTCCACTTATTTATGTATCTAGGCGGCCTATTTTCTGAATAAGCAGCAGGATATCCCTAGAGGTTGTGTGAGATGCCTAAGAATGAGAAATGACTTCACATGTAATTGCACATCTTCAATATTTGACCAACTTAAGATTTAATTGACCGGTTTTGAATTGGCACAAATATTACTATAGACATCCGGGGTCATAGACTAGCTGCTGGTAGATAGCATCCTTCATTTTCGTGATAGGAGTGCAACATAATTCACTGACATTTGTAGTAACTCGATGTCTTCCTATATTATTTGTTTTAATATTAATAAACATAATGTGTTCCAGATGATTGAGACGTGGTCCTGATTTGTTTTTTTTTATGTGTTTCATATGTCAGATTGCTTGTTTACATGGATTAAAATGCTGTGAAGAACAGAAATTAGTGCTTTGTTATGAACTTGTTTCTGTGAAGCAATTAGAATAGAATCCCATGTGGTGCATGCAAAATTTCATTATTTGTGCTCAGTAAGTGAGCACATCGAAACATGCGCTGAATGCCTGAATCATGTCCTCACTGTTATTGGATTGCCGGTTTATTTGTTTTTGGACAATTGGTTTTGTACATGGTTATTTGGATAGCTCTCTTGATTTTTTATCTCAGAAATGTGAAATACTGCAGTGGTTAACTCACATGCTTATTATGTTTTCAAACAATTGTGAGTCCTCTATAGTAGCTGTAACATGTACACACTACTTCCATTTCCACATTCAACTACTCATGTTGCATCACCACATTCATTGTGTGCCCATCGGGACACTTACAAGAAGAAGGAAGATCAGGCCTATTTCCTTGCTTCAGAAGAAAATAAAACTCTTGCTAAGGTTTATACTGTGATAGCTCATGATTGCACCCTATGTCTGCGTTTTGACAGTCACCACACTTCTTTGCTGCAGATTGCCCCATTTCTGCTAAGCAAGACTAATACGCACCTTTGTTGAGCAGATGGAACTCACAAAGGGTCAACTAAGCGAAGATGGCCTACCAATTACTACTATAGGATCTTTTGCCCAACCGGAACAGGTATGCAACAAGCTGACATGAATATACTTTTTCCTTTTGTTAATATCTCAGTACAAATATTGCAATCCAGCAATAAGGGTCAGTCAGTCTTTGTAGCATGGGTTTGATTGATGTTGTCAGATTATTCTGTACCAAGTCTCCGGTACTGATATTGTTTCTGTGTAATTTGGCTTTGTGTCAAAATCAATACGCTGTGCACCAGTCAAAGTATGGAGACAATACAATGGAGTGCTTCGATGGATTGAGCAAGGGCTGAACAATGTCACCCTCCGGAAGCCTGTAGGTCAGGTGATTGTGTTAGCCCTGAATAACGACCGGCGAAGTTGGGGAAACATGGCTTAGTGTTGATCTGGGACCTTGATTCCAGGCATGCAAACCCTTATCAGTTGCAACGGGCTATTCATGGGCAGGTTTAAATCTCTTTCAGACTATCTTGAGTATGTCCTAATATTCCTGCATTGAAGTGGTTGTCGACATAGAATGACGTCTCGGTGGGAGAAGCACATATATATGCTTGACTGCAACGCTAAACATAGCTCTCAGTCAGTTCTTAACTTTCAGGGGTTATAATTGAGCAGCAGCCAGCCAGTTAGTTGGCCTCATCTCACCTGGCTCCATGTGTCCACACCACGCATAATTTTGTCGGTCCTTCCTTGCCTAGCATATGTTCATCTGATTGGATCCCAATGAGATGAGGCCAACTAACTGGAGCAGTGATTGGGACCAGATTGTGCAGACACTAAGGGGAGCACCTGTGATGGTGGTCATGAGCCCGGTCAGATGCACTGAGAGCTAGATTTGGATGGCTTACCCAGAAAAAGTCAAGCAAGTAACAATGGGTGGAGACTGGAGGGCCGCCCTTATTCTGACCCTGTTTTTTTTCTTCTCCTGGTAAGCATTTCTCTCTCCCTCTGCAGTAGCATCCAAACGATCTGAACCTCTGCATTAGCCTCGCTTATTAATACTTTTTGGCTCTATTATTGGCCACCAACAGCACATTCTTTCTTTGCCCTTGGCTTGGGTCACCTTCAGCCTCTATTGACCCATCTGGGTTTCCAGCTGATGCGCCTTTCTTGTACACTAGTCTTTGCTTGCCTGTCCCTGTCCCTGTCCCTGAGTAGCATTGCCCGCTCCATAAAGAACTTGTGTGTGGCCAGGTCCTGCCCTTTTTGAGTTCGCTGCTTCAAGAACGGGCTTGCTTGTATGGTTTTGCTGTCTTTTTCTCCGGACCCTGCCTTGACTTTAGGAAGCTACCATCATCTTTACTTGTCTTTCACTTTGATTCTCATAGTTACCGCTAGATTATTTGCCGTGTCTGGTAGAGTTCCGGTTTCTTGCAGCTTGTTGATTCAATAACATTATTGCCCTCTTGATCCCTGGTGAATGTCTATTGATTCGTAGCTTTTACAGTGGGTGTATATTCCCTTTTCTACTCTTGGGTATAGTAGGTTTTTCAACCGAGTGAAATGCACCGATAGTCCATTAACTCAAACTCGTTGCACACTTTAGGCCGCAAACTTGGAAAGTGATCGATATAGGCTATAAACTCGTTTATTTGATCAATTAAGGTCAAAACCGATGCAAAAGAGAAAAAAAACGTCCACGTGGGTGCCACGTCGGCATATCTTGGACCGTTGACGCTTGGTTTAACTTTTGCAGGGTTTTTTCTGTAAAATAACCCGTCACAATTTAGCTAATGACAAATTTTTAAAAAGGGTGTGTTTAGGGCACATCTAGATATGACATAGCTATTGCACATCTAAATGACTAAATCAAGCATAAAAAGGAAGAGAAAATAGAAAAGAAAATACCCACATGAACCTCCACGTAAAATCAATGATATAGGACTTAGATGTGCAATACTTATCTCACATCTAGATGTGTTTTAGCGGAAGAGAAAAAAAGAAAAGAAAATACCCACACGAATCTCCATGTAAAATCAATGATATAGGACTTAGATGTGCAATACTTATCTCACATCTAGATGTGTTTTAGCAAAACCGTTTAAAAAAAGATTAGCGCACAATGAGTTTGATGTGAATTGAACCTAGGCTTCATGGAAAATGAAGGACACCACTAACCACTAGAATGCATGCTATTTTGTTTGTGAAGCAGGTTAATTTGTTATTTGTACACGCAAGGACATCGTTAATTTGTTTTCTACAAAATCAGCCAATTATTAATGAAGATGTTATTTGCGTTTTTTAAACAGTGCACTATGGGAGGCTCTAACTCGCACCCTACAGAAAGTACTACTTGGTGACCACTACGATTGTTTTGATGTGTTTGTGTCAATTGTCATTGAGCCTCAGCCTTCTCTAGCACTGGAAGATAACTTAATTAGGCGAGGTGAACCATTATTACATTCACTCTTTATTCTGTACATGAAAATTAAATCAAGATATGTTTGGCCGGCTAAGCTAGCTAGCTCTAGCGAATGAGATACCGCAAGCGTCCACAATGTCTATTTGTTTCTTCTCCTCTCACTAGTAGAAAACGGGCCTTTAATCCCGGTTTGTAAGGCCCTTTAGTGCCGGTTCTACAACCGGCACTAGGGGGGGACTAAAGGCCCCCCCTTTAGTCCCGGTTCGTCACGGCCCGGCACTAAAGGCCCACCACGTGGCGCCTGCCGGGGCCGTTCGCTGGGGGACCTTTAGTCCCGGTTGGTGTTACCAACCGGGACTAAAAGTATTTAATTCTTTTAATTTTGGTTTATTTTTCCTTTTAATTTTGTGTTTTCCATTTAATTATTTTTCATTTCAAACATATATTACGCTACTACATACTGTACACGTTGTGCATATATATATAAATCGAATTTCTCGTACGACGACCATTCACATACATATATATATACAATTTGGTATATACAATTTCTCCTACAATTTGCGGATCATTACATATGCAGGGCATTACTGCTTGATCTTGTAATGGTATTCTCCTTTGGGATCTATGACCTGGTCGACCAGAAATCCAGCTATTTCCTCTTGAATTGCTCGTACGCGAGCCGTTGGTAGGAGCTGGCCCCGCATCTCTATCATCTATAATCAGGAGATCAAGATGAATATATTAGTTGTGTGTATATATATTAGCTAGATCATGATAAAAAAATTATGGATAGTGTTCTGGCAAACGTACCCAAAGAGTTTTTTCATCTATGCTCCTTTCAGACGTGATCATGCGAATATTCTCGCAAACGTAGTATGCGCATAAACTATTCCCCTTCTCCTGCCTCATGCACTTTACGAGAATAAAATTCAATCAGGTAATAATTAATCAAGCATGATAATGGTATTGAAACTAGAATTAAAGAGATACACGGACGTAGCTAGCTAGTACTACTTAATTACCTTGGGTCGCACCCATTTCAGCTGTTGTTTCCATTGGCCGGGGACCTCTTCGATGAACTTTTTCCAAGCCCTGCCCGCCGGCAAAGAAAATGAATAAAGGAGTTATTAACTAGTTGATATCAGGAAATGAAGTAAAGAGGCAGACATAGTGCGATAATGATTGAAATTACCTGTCGAACATCCCCTTCACGGTTGCGTATTCGGATGGATCCTTATATAGTGAGTCCAGTACTTCAACTTTTCCCTTGTCAACTTCAATGATTAACAAGATCCAGTGGAAACTGCATGCGCACACGTTTTTTATAAATAAGCGGGCATGTGCATAACTCATCAACTACACTTATTAACATCTAGTAAGCAAAAAATAGAATTTGTAGTACAAGATATAGTAACACTCACCCGAAGTTGTAAGGAAGTAGTATTTTTGGTTGGGTGTTTAGTTGCTTCAAAAACTCTAGCAGGAATCTCTCTGTGTCTTCTCTCGAATATTGATCTTCCCATATCGCCTGATTAATCGTATTTGGGTCAATGAACCCAACTTCATAGCGTCTAGTTTTTTTCATTTCATACATCTTCATTCTGCATAATACCATATAAAAGAATATAGTGAGGATAATTACAGTTAATGAACGAGAGCACATCTAGCTAGCTAGCTAGAGACTTAAATTACAGAAAGAAATCACTTACAGACAATAGCAACTGACGATAGATTTGTCGAGTGCGTCTTGATTGAATAACTGAAGCAACTCTGAATAATGAATCCACACGTCTTTTTTATGGAAGTAATGCCTTTTCCTGACTTTCACCATGAGGGACTCTTCATTGGTATTTGCTGTTTTTTGCATGTACCACGTATGCAACTCGTACATTCTCGTTGGTAGAAGCTTGACTTCGTCAGGCTTGACCAGAGGTTTGCCACGGACATATTGGTATTTTACTTCCTCCTCTGTAATCCCGGGGATTTCCTCAAGGCCTAGGAGTTGTTCAACAGTGACACCGGCCTCTTTAGCCTGCCTTCTAAGATCGTCGGTTATTGCCGGCCGATCGGCGGTACTCACATGTGTTTGTACAATGAGCGGGGGGATCGATTGCACTGCTTGTTCTCCCAGCCGGGGAACAGTTTTCCCGCTTTTTTTGCCAACTGCTTGGCTCGAGCTCGAGCTCGACTCCTTTTGCCCTGCAGAATATGACTTCTTGATAGACCGCACATAGTCGGAGTCCTTCTGATTGTCAGCCGGTCGAGCCATATCAATAAAGTGTTGTGATACATGCTCAGGTACTTTCTCCTTTGGCGGCGCGGGCGGTTTCGGTGCAAAATGGGCCTTCAATTGGGCATCACATGCGTCGTCGAGTTCCTCCTGAGTCAGGTGATAAGACAACTTCGGAAGAGGCTTGAGGTCTGGACTATATTTGAAATTCTTGCTTGTTGTACCGCTAGCCGTCGTAGCTACGGCCTCTCTCTTCCGCTGTTGCTTAGGCGGAGCACGCTGAGTCGGCTGACTTGGAGGAGGAGGAGTTGGCTGACGCCGTGCCGGACTTGGAGGAGGAGTCGGCTGACGCGGTGCCAGACTTGGAGGAGGAGGAGTCGACTGAAGCGGCGGAGGACTTGGAGGAGGAGGAGTTGGCTGACGCCGTGCCGGACTTGGAGGAGGAGTCGGCTGACGCGGTGCCGGACTTGGAGGAGGAGGAGTCGACTGACGCGGCGGCGGACTTGGAGGAGGAGTCGGCTGACGCGGTGCCGGACTTGGAGGAGGAGGAGTCGACTGACGCGGCGGCGGACTTGGAGGAGGAGTCGGTTGCCTTGGAAAGAGGATGCAATCCTTTTTCCATAGAATGATACGATGTATGGCCTCTCCCAGTGTTCTCTTCTCGTCACCTCCAAGAATGTCAAGTTGTAGCTCGTGATATGCTGACATCACTTCATCAACCCCGACACGAGCATAGCCAGCTGGAATGGGATTGCAATGGAAGGTTGCTTCAGGGGGATTTGCTAAAGCATAGCCGTCCGCCACCTTCATGGATAAGTTCTTCACTTTCATGTGTAGCTCACAGTTAGTCCTGTCTTTGATATCATCCACAGGGTAGCTAGCTAGCAGTGCATTATCGATATCGGCCGGGGCGGAACCCACGCTGCTTCTCGGCATAGATGGGACGGTGCTATCCAATGCTGGATCGATCTGCTCATGCTGCCGCTGAGACGCCCTTTCCTGGCTGAGTGAGTCGATCTGCTCCTGCTGCCGCCTGACAAATCGTTCCAACTCCAGGTGCGAGGATATTAGGCCTTCAAGGCGGAGTGCTTCCTCCTTCTTCTTCTGCTCCTCATGCTTCTTCTTTCTCGCACGGCTTCTATAGTCGTCGTTCCAATCCGCAAACCCCTCATACCACGGAACAACGCCTTTGCCTCGTGTTCTTCCCGGGTGTTCAGGATTCTTCAGGGCGCGCGTAAGCTCGTCGTTATCTCTGTTGGGCGTGAACACCCCCGATCGAGCTTCTTCTATTGCAATAAGTATTTCGTCTGTCGCTTCTTTAAGACTTGCCTTCACCATAACCAGCCCTGTCTCTGGGTCCAACTTCCCCCCATGCGCATAAAACCATGTCCTGCACCTGGGGGGCCATGTCAATGTAACTGGACTGACCCGTTTACTAATCATCTCTTGCTCAGATTGATGCCACTTAGGCAGGGCCACCTGATAGCCACCTGGCCCCAGACGATGGTGCCACTTCTTTTTCGCAGCATTAATCTTGTTTTTCCTCGACAGTTCCTTAGCTTCTTCCGATTCCTTGAACTTAACGAAAGCGTCCCAGTGATCTTTTGCCTTCACCAGTGCTCCCGTGAATTCTGAAGTCTTCTTTTTTGATTTGACATACTTAGCCCATGCATTTTTCTTGAAGGTGTTGAATGCGATCGCCATCTTTTTAAGAGCATAGTTTCTGACTTTCTTCAGATCTACATCTGTCAAATTATCTGGTAGGGTGAAATGTTCCATGAGCGTAGTCCAAAGCACATCTTTTGCTCTTTCGTCGACAAAAGTAACTCCTGCTCGATCTCCCTTTGCTGGCTTTCTCCATTCTTGAACGGAGATCGGGATTTGGTCCCTGACAATAACTTCGCATTGATTCTTGAACGTGGTCGCATTTTTCTTAGGTTCAAGCGGTTCGCCAGTTGATGTTTTGATGGAATCGATGTTGAACTTTACGCCTTTGTCCAACTTTTTGGCCGGGCCTCGAACTACCCTGTCGCTTGTACAAGATTTGCTCGATCCGGAGGCCTAAAAGAAGAAAGATCGATTCGTTAATACATACAAATCAATTAAGACATGTAATGATCACCGGATGGCTTATATATTAAATATACCTCGCCGGTCATTGTTATTTGAAGAACATTTTCTTCGTCAACATCGTTGTCGTCACCTTCATCTATTTGTTTGTCTTCATCAAACATCATACCCTCACCCGAAGGGTTCAGATATTGCGAGCCGTCATCATGATCATCTGGGCTCGTGGAGCGTATGATGTCGAACACAGCCTCTTCTCCTTCTCTGCCGGTATTGTCCATAGCTTTTATTTAACTAATCCAGAAGAAAGATAAAACAATTTAGTATTCAGAGATCCGAAAGGTAGATGCATGAGATCAGAAAGAAATTGGATCAACTTGTGCACATCCATAATGGGGGCATTCCTGATAATTAATCCCTTAAAGGACTAAGAAAATCTATTGCAAATACAACATTAAAATATGCAACTTTTGCAAATACTAATTGCTATACATTGGATCAAATGTCAAAATTCCTCAACGTTTTTATATCTAACATTTATCTAGCTATAACTAAAAGTATAAAAAACTAAAAAACATTCATCTAACATTTCTATAACTAAAAGTATAAAAAATTAAAAAACAGAAAAAGAAACACTAATTAAGCATACTTCTATACATCCATTAAAAAACAGAAAAAGAAACATTATATAAAAAAAATCTATACTAATTAAACACTAATTATATCCATCTAACATGCATTCATACATACATATATACTAGTGAAAAACAACTAAAACATCTAAATAGAAAGTGTGTGTGTGTGTGTGTGTGTGTGTGTGTTCATGCATGTGTGTGTGTGGGGGGGCTCGGGGCCGGACGGGCGGCCATGGCGCGCGGCAGGGGGCGAGGGAGGGGGGGGGGAGAGGGAGGAACTGAGCTCACAGCGGGGCGACGACGAGGCGAGGCGAATCGGGGGCAGCGACGGCGTCGGGGCAAGCGGCGCAGCGAGGAGCGGGCGCACGCGCGCGGGCCGGCGGCCCCGTCGGGGATCGGCAAGGAAGGGCGCGTCCGGAGTAGGGGTCGACGAGGAGGGACGGGCGGCCGGCGTCGATCGGGGCAGGCGGCGGCGCGCAGCAGCCTGGCGGCGTCGTCTGTGTTTGGCGTCGAGAGAATGGAGAGGATCGTAAGTGGAGTTATATATATGAGAGCCTTTAGTCGCGGTTGGTGGCTCCAACCACGACTAAAGGCCACCTTTAGTCGCGGTTGGAGCCACCAACCGCGACTAAAGGTCTCGCTTCCCGCCGCTTGGACTGGATGAAATTCACCTTTAGTCGCGGTTGGTGGCTCCAACCGCGACTAAAGGCCTGTTCCTGGCACGGCGCAGTGTGGTGGATGTTTAGTCCCACCTCGCCCAGCGAAGGGCGCTCGCACTGGTTTATAAACCCCGGCGCGGTAGCTCATTCGAGCTCCTCTCTAAAGCAGGCCTACAAGGCCTACCGTTCTTTCCTACCCTGTGGGCCATACTGGGCCTTGCGGGCCTGCATCCTGGCCCAACTAGTGGGTGTCTAGTCGTATGCAGGCCGTGGCGGCCCAGTAGGCGGGCTTTTTTTTACTTTTTACTTTTTTTTGTTTTCTTCTATATTTATTTTCTTTTGTTTCTTGGTTGTTTTTTGCTTTATTTAGAGTTTCTGAGTGAATCTTTTTGCTTTAGGTCAAAAAAATTATAAACTTTCTGTTAGGGCCAGTAGTTTTCAAATTTGAATTATTTGAAATTTGTGTGAATCACTAGTTTGTGAATAACTTTATTTTAAAAAAAGATTTTTCAGTGATTCTTTTTTCTGCTGTTTAATATTAGTGTGTTTTATCATTATATTCAATTTGGTAATTCTTAGGTTATTTAAAAAAAATGAAATGCCTTTGTAACAGACGAGTTTTCGTCCGAAAGCGTGATACTTCGAAAGAGATTGTCCATTTTGTACACGAAGTGCATCCAGTTTTTGCCGTAACCCTCTCAACTTTTTAGCACATGCTATGTGGGTGAAATGATGATACCATGCCTACTTTCAACCTTTTCTGATTGTGATTTGTAGTGCTTTTCAATTTCAGGGTCATTTAGCTCAAAAAAAATCAGTAAATGCATGAAAAATAGCAAATGAAGTCAGAAAGGGTTGAAAATTGATGACGTGGCTTTGGACATAATATTTCTTCGCGTTTCAAATGCCAAAACACATAAGTCAGAGTTCTATTACAAAGATTCCCTCCGGTTTGTCCGAAGTGGGACTTTCCAGATATATAAGTCCGGAAACTAACTAGAGAAGCCGGTCACATCCCAGAGTGGGATCTTTGGATATAAAACTTTTTCTTCGCGTGTGTCCCTTTGTGCCGTAACCATGGACAATCTTCATCGTTTAACTTGATGCTCGGGTCAACATTCACTGTGAAGGGAGCAATTTCATGAAACTTTTCATAATCTTCTGACATGTCTGTCTTGTCCTCCACTCCCACGATGTTTCTTTTCCCTGAAAGAACTATGTGGCGCTTTGGCTCATCGTATGATGTATTCGCTTCCTTATATTTTCTTTTTCTCGGCTTGGTAGACATGTCCTTCACATAGAAAACCTGCGCCACATCATTGGCTAGGACGAATGGTTCGTCTGCGTACCCAAGATTGTTGAGATCCACTGTTGTCATTCCATACTGCGGGTCTTCCTTTACCCCGCCTCCTCTCAGATTGACCCATTTGCACCGAAACAAAGGGACCTTCAAACCAAGTCCATAGTCAAGTTCCCATATCTCCTCTATGTAACCATAATATGTGTCCTTTGGCCTATTGGTGTTTGCTGCATCAAAACGGACACCACTGTTTTGGTTGGCGCTCTTTTTATCTTGGGCAATCGTGTAAAATGTATTCCCATTTATCTCGTACCCTTTGAAAGTCAATATAGTCGAAGATGGTAACTTGGACAGCAAGTACATGTCATCTGCAATAGTGTCGTCATGCATGAGACGTGTCTGCAACCAACCGACGAAAGTCACAGTTTGTTCATGTGTAATCCAGTCGTCAGACTGCTCCGGGTGTTTGTAGCGTAGAATATTCTTGTGTTGCTCGATATATGGAGCCACCAAGGCGGAACTTTGTAGAACTGTGTAGTGTGCTTGCGCCAAAGAATGCCCGTCCCGGCATATTACTGAATTCTTTCCTAGCGTGCCTTTTCCACCCAGTCTGCCCTCATGCCACGATTCAGGAACACCAATCGGCTTAATGTCAGGAATAAAGTCAACACAAAACTCAATGACCTCCTCTGTTTTATGGCCCTTGGAGATGCTTCCTTCTGGCCTAGCACGGTTACGAACATATTTCTTTAAGACTCCCATGAACCTCTCAAAGGGGAACATATTGTGTAGAAATACAGGACCCAGAATGGCAATCTCCTCGACTAGGTGAACTAGGACGTGCGTCATGATATTGAAGAAGGATGGTGGGAACACCAACTCGAAACTGACAAGACATTGCACCAAATCATTCTCTAACCTTGGTAAGATTTCTGGATCGATTACCTTCTGAGAGATTGCATTGAGGAATGCACATAGCTTCACAATGGCTAATCGAACGTTTTCCGGTAGAAGTCCCCTCGATGCAACCGGAAGCAGTTGCGTCATAATCACGTGGCAGTCATGAGACTTTAGGTTCTGGAACTTTTTCTCTGCCATATTTATTATTCCCTTTATATTCGACGAGAAGCCAGACGGGACCTTCATACTGAGCAGGCATTCGAAGAAGATTTCCTTCTCTTCTTTGGTAAGAGCGTAGCTGGCATGGCCCTGAAACTGCTTTGGATCCATGCCGTCTTCTCCGTGCATACGTTGCTGGTCCTCCCGTGCCTCCGGTGTATCTTTTGTCTTCCCATACACGCCCAAGAAGCTTAGCAGGTTCACGCAAAGATTCTTCGTCACGTGCATCACATCGATTGCAGAGCGGACCTCTAGGTCTTTCCAATAGGGTAGGTCCCAAAATATAGATTTCTTCTTCCACATGGGTGCGCGTCCGTCAGCGTCATTCGGAACAGATTGTCCGCCAGGACCCTTTCCAAAGATTACTTTTAAATCCTTGACCATATCAAGTATATCATCACCAGTACGGTGGCGAGGCTTCTTCCGGTGATCTGCCTCACCTTTGAAATGCTTGCCTTTCTTTCTTACGGGATGCCTGCTCTGAAGAAATCGACGATGCCCCAGGTACACATTCTTCTTACATTTATCCAAATATATAATGTCGGTATCATCTAAACAGTGCGTGCATGCGTGGTATCCCTTGTTTGTCTGTCCTGAAAGGTTACTGAGAGCAGGCCAATCATTGATGGTTACAAACAGCAACGCTCGCAGGTCAAATTCCTGTTGTTTGTGCTCATCCCACGCACGTACACCTTTTCCATTCCACAGCTCTAAAAGTTCTTCGACTAATGGCCTTAGGTACACATCAATGTCGTTGCCGGGTTGCTTGGGGCCTTGGATGAGCACTGGCATCATAATGAACTTCCGCTTCATGCACAACCAAGGAGGAAGGTTATAGATACATAGAGTCACAGGCCAGGTGCTATGATTGCTGCTCTGCTCCCCAAAAGGATTGATGCCATCTGCACTTAAACCAAACCATACGTTCCTTCCGTCATCTGCAAAGTCCTTCCACTTTCTCTCGATTTTTCTCCACTGTGATCCGTCAGCGGGTACTCTCAACTTCCCGTCTTTCTTACGGTCATCTTTGTGCCATCGCATCAACTTGGCATGCTCTTTGTTTTGGAACAAATGTTTCAACTGTGGTATTATAGGAGCATACCACATCACCTTGGCAGGAATCTTCTTCCTGGGGCGCTCGCCCGCAACATCACCAGGGTCATCGTGGCCGATCTTATAGCGCAATGCACAGCATACCGGGCATGCATTCAAATCCTCGTACTCACCGCGGTAGAGGATGCAGTCATTAGGGCATGCATGTATCTTCTGCACCTCTAATCCTAGAGGGCAGACGGCCTTCTTTGCTTCGTACGTACTGTCGGGCAATTCGTTGTCCTTTGGTAGTTTATTCTTCATTATTTTCAGCAACTTTTCAAATGCCTTGTCAGGTACACCATTCTCTGCCTTCCATTGCAGCAATTCCAGTGTGGTACCCAGCTTTTTCTTGTCATCTTCGCAATTTGGGTACAACAATTTCTTGTGATCCTCTAACATGCGCTGCAACTTCAGCTTCTCCTTTTCACTTGCACAGTTTCTATTTGCATCGGCAATGGCCCGACCAAGATCATCAGCGGGCTCATCTGATGCCTCTTCTTCAGCTCCTTCCTGCATTGCCGGCTCAGCTTCTTCCCCCATTGTTGTACCATCGTATTCATGGAACCCATGGCCAGGATAGCTGTCGTCATCCTCTTCTTCTTCATTCTCTTCCATTAGGACCCCTCTTTCTCCGTGCTTGGTCCAACAGTTATAGCCGGACATGAAACCGGACTCAAACAGGTGGACGTGAATGGTTCTTGAGTTAGAGTAATTTCGATCATTCTTACAGCCAGCACATGGACAATACATAAAACCATTCGCCCGCTTGTTTGCCTCAGCCGCAACCAGAAAAGTATGCACGCCATTAATGAACTGGGGAGAGCATCGATCATCGTACATCCATTGCCGGCTCATCTTCATTACACAACACCGAAAAGACCAAATTAATACAAGTTCATACATAAAGTTCATACACACTTGTTCTCATAAAGCAACATACAAACTCTCTAGCTAAAGCATTTAAATACAACAACAAATGCGATCAAGATCGCAACTAAGGTAACAATTGATCCAACAGCATAGTGATACCAAGCCTCACTATCAATGGCATATTTTTTAAATTTTCTAATCTTCAAGCGCATTGCATCCATCTTGATCTTGTGATCATCGACGACATCGGCAACATACAACTCCAGTTTCATCTTCTCTTCTTCAACTCTTTTCAATTTTTCTTTCAAATACTCGTTTTCTTTTTCAACTAAATTTAACTTCTTGACAAGAATATCTATGTCGGTTGCAATTTCCGGTTCACATACCTCCTAGATAAAAAAATATCTATGTCAACTTGATGGGCATAATTGTCATAAACGCGAAATGCAACAAATAGTTATAAAAGAGAATATATATACCACATCCGAATCATAAACCGGACGAGGGCCGACGGGGACGGATATCAAAGTCATGGCACTATGTATAACAAACAATCATACATGTAAGAAAATTATACAATTAACTATCTAAATCATACAAATAAGATTTTTTTTATAAAAAGGATAAGAACGAACAAGAGGCTCACCAAGGTGTGGTGACGGCGACGGGACGGTGCGGGCGATCGACGGTGGTTAGGACGGGGACGGGAAGGCACTAAGTAAACCACACCTACACATGCAAAGTAAGAAGTTAATTTGAGCTCAAATTGCATATAAATCAAATGAACTACTACCACATATAAATACTCCCAAACTAAAACCCACAAATCACTATACTTATAGAGCATTGCAAGAGCTAATCTAGCAATGAGAGATGAAAGGACAAAGTTGCTAACCTTTGTGAACACTTGGATGGATGGGGTGCCTCCAAATCTTGACAAATTTTGGCAAAAATGGAGGATGAGCTCGAGGAAGAGGGAAGAACAAAGGAGGGGAAGAAGGGGGAAAAAGGGAGGAGTACTGTGATCGGGCTGGCCGAATTCATATAGGGGATCTTTAGTCCCGGTTGGTATCTCCAACCGGGACTAAAGGGGGGGCCTTTAGTCCCGGTTGGTGATACCAACCGGGACTAAAGGGGCTCGTGGGGGCCCCAGCTGACACCAGCCTGCCACCACCCTTTAGTCCCGGTTCGTGTTACGAACCGGGACTAAAGGGGGGCCCTGTAGTCCCGGTTGGTGATACCAACCGGGACTAAAGGGGATCGTGGGGGCCCCAGCTGACACCAGCCTGCCACCACCACATTAGTCCCGGTTCGTAACACGAACCGGGACTAAAGGTCCGGAACGAACCGCGACTAATGATGCCCGTCCTGAACCGGGACTAATGGTCACATTAGTGCCGGTTCAAAACCCGACCGGGACTAAAGCTGCGGACAAAAGGTCCGTTTTCTACTAGTGGTTATGGAAATAAACAATGGTTGGTTATGTCATAATGTTATTTTAGCTGTAGAATAATTGTCTTGCTATTTT
The DNA here is from genome assembly GCA_039707655.1 of Elymus sibiricus. NCBI lineage: Eukaryota > Viridiplantae > Streptophyta > Magnoliopsida > Poales > Poaceae > Elymus > Elymus sibiricus. The sequence continues at coordinate 426,803,947 of CM077675.1, forward strand.
ATTTTATTTTTTCGCTTTATTCTAGTTCAAAATGAATCGATTTTCATCCTACCGTAGCCGTCAGCACATCACGTTCTTCTACTTTGGGCTCGTACCGAGCCCTATCTGATGCACCATGTCCTTTATATTTTTATAAACGCAAATAACATCAACAATTGGGTGATTTGGTCAAAATCAATCAACCCTATCTTTATTTCTTTACATATAAAAATGTTTAACTACCTTTCTTCATAAACTAGCAAGGTGGCCCTCGCAAATGCGAGGGCTAGATCTTTAGTGCATTGAAAGTATTGATTTTTTTAATCTCATGCACATGTTTTTATTCTCTTATTTACCACCTTCATGATATAAATCACCATATTGTAGAAATTGGTACATTTATGAAGGCGTAACTTTGATATTATTTTTTATATTAGTATAAGATTACATTGTAAATAAATAATAAAATTGAATTATGTGGCTTTGATATAACAGTTGGACACCGATCTGCAAGGACACCAACCAAATTAACCCGCAATATGCTCATTTGCTACTTAAGTTGTTTTATGTTATCGGGAGTAAGTCCGCAATTCTATACCATGATTTCATTTTGTGTATAGCTATATAGAGCAACCTGTTGTCGCTATCCAGCCTTCTCTCATTGTACATCCTTTCATCCACAACTAGATCATTGATGGCGCGCGTTGCCGCGCCCATCTATTTATACAATAAATAATACTCCCTCCGTTCCTTGATATAAGGTGTATAGATTTTTGAGAAAAATCCAAAATATAAGGTGTATTGCGTTGCACCACTCGTTTCAATATTTGTTTTAGGGATTTGATTACATTTCCTTATATCAGGCAAGCTCCTCTATTTTCTGATGTCAATTAGTCAGCTGTAATCTCGCCCAAAACTTGTGAAAATTTCCCTCCACGTGCGTTCTTTAATTTCCGTGCCAAAAACTATACACCCTATATTTAGGAACGGAGGGAGTAGGATTTTTTTGTAAATATATTGACACATGAAACATATTATATGTGTACAAGAATAACCTTTTATTAGTCGATAATCAACGAAATCTCATATGTATATACTCGGTACAAACTGGATTATGACAACATAAACAACATATGTAGTAAATACAACCAATCAATACAGCGTAGATAGATAATAAGCAGCAGCAAAAAGAAACCATAATAGATTGTATACATGGTGTATTACTGAAATCTTGAGTGCCACTTTACTCAAAGGGTCGCCAAAATACCATTAATTTGGAGAAGGCCGCCATGCCACTTCACTCTTGTGGAATGCATACAAGGATTTCAATTAGTTTGGAAATTAAATAAACAATACGAAATACCATACAAGCAGCTATAGGGACTGATTCAACTGAAAAGGAATATATGTAAATAAGCATAAAAGAATTTCATTTTGTTTCTAGTATGTTGTCAATAAGCTTCGGGTGAATATTCATTTTAACTTCTGCATCGTTGCATATACACATTTAAAACTGATCATATACATGATGTCTTTTTTTCTATATTTGTATCCTGTTGTTCCGATCGCTGTAGCTAGGCCAAGCCTATGTAGACGGCAACTCTCCCAAGGGCTGCTGTCTCATTCGATCTGCACGCACTTCCTGATTCCTAGGCCAAAAGGGGTTGCTTTTCCAGAGGAAAATTGAAACCATCTAGTAAATTGGGCCTCTTTCCCCCATCCTATTTATAGCTAACCAATCAGCGGTCAACAAGAGTCGGTCAGTCAGTTGCTGCAAGAGAGAGGACGAGCGGACCGATCGGTTGCACGGTTTAGGGCAAGGCGAGCCAACGCAGACACAGAGACATCATCTTGGCTGCCCCTATCCTTCATGGTGATTCTACAACACAATAAGGATTGTAAAAGGTAAATGGAGGCACACTTGGTCGTACATTACAAACTTGATTATATGAAAGCAATGCGGAAAGTAGTATTCTTACCACGACATCAGCTATAGAATCAATGGAACATTTAGTTGATTCAGTGGATGCATAGCAATTACAGACACTTGAAGATGCATCATCATCAAGCTTTCACTAAATCCGATGGAAAAGAAACACAAGTGAGCAATAAAGTAACAATGCAATATAAATTATATATATTATGATATAATTTGTACACACATGGGCATTCCTAAAGAAGAAAAGCATATCACCCACTATTAGAAGAAAAACACTACTGCTACAGTAAATCACATTTTTATACTCAATACTTCCTTCTTATAGTCCTTCCGAAATCGTTGGGTTCGCCATTGCCATATTTCCAACATGAGTTCCATCAGTACTCTGAGCACAATCCGAAGGTGTTCTGTATGACGTCATGACTTGAAGAAAAGGCAATCATTTAGAAAGATATAGAGAACTCTTTTGTTTTGTTACAAAAATTTAAGGGCAGATTCATAAAGAAAAGGCAAGCATTAACAGAACTATAGAGAACTTCTGTTTTCACATACTCTGAATTGATTTTCTACTTACATGTCAGGTATATTAAATAAGCTGATACACCTCGTGTCAGATACACAATTTAGTTAAAAAATGATTCCTAGTAAATACATTGGCATGGATGAACCAAATTAAGACATAAAGTAATTGAAGTGGTGGCATCAAAGCTCGCAGTACCCACCAATTCTTTAAATTGGTTGGCAGAATATATATTGAAGAAGTTCACTATTGCATTCTTATTAACAATAGTGTGTAGGTCACGGGACAAATACTAAACATGACCATGAACGAAACATTAAACTTGAGACGTAATACTTAAAGGCACAATCTATCTTTTTGTGTTTCTGCCATGGACTGCCCAATGTTTCTGAAACTTTGTTGCTTCATAGTTTCTACCATGTATTTGATTTTTATCTCTACGCTCCATAGATCTCCTCTAATGTTTCTTTGCAATGCTTACATGTGTCTCTTCTGGTTTGTATCGTGAAGTTCAGTTCTCTGAACTGAAAAAGCTTCTAAATGTAAGGTCGATCCTATTTTTATTTTTGTGTAATGAACTGCAAACGTCCAGATACGTCTCCAGATTGTGGTTTTGAACATATATGTTTATGCTCTGCTCGAACAGATATGAACATTGCAGATAGAGGAGAAGTAGAGCTTTGAGCCCCTACCGCAAGATATGGGCAGATACCATGAACCGAAAAAGTCTCGTTTCATCGATTTGAGTGAAGATTTGGAATGTTTGTGCATTCTGAGGTCTTGCATCTTAGTTTTCCTGTATTATTTGTGCTAGTGAGGTATCTCAAAATTCATTTGTTCTAATTTCTCGAATTTTGGCAACATCCTGAGTGTATTTCCTTGCATAGCCTGCATACACACAATGGACGAGATTTCAATTACACCAGTTTAATTGACATAACTTGTCCACTGGCGTTACCAAGGACAACCTAAGTTGTAAAGTCCTATTTACTTTGTCACCTTCAATACTCAATTAGGTTAATGAATGGTCTCAGCACACATATCACAAGGAGGCATTAAAATTTCAGAAGATAGTTTCAAAAAATGAACAAGCTTGACATAAGCAATCTGCCGGTCTACCTAAGTAACAAAAGAATGCGGATCCTTTGCAGGATTCATTACACATTCTAATAGTTGTTTGTTAAGATACATTGCAGTTGTCAGTATTTTATATAAAAGTAGTACTTGATTGCCCATAAAAAGTCAAAACTGCAGAAGGAGAATTGTGATTACACATATGAAAAGCCAAATGAAAGTAATAAGTAATAGCACACATAATTACACATTGCAGAAATCATTATTGAACTTCAACATATACCTGCTTATAAGTCAATACCGATGGAAGCACATGACACTGATCTACATTATTGCATTTTTACCCACTACTGTCCTCCAGATATCTGAAATCGCCTCCAACAATGTATATCATTCTCACGTGAGCAGTTTATGTGAATAGCATATCCTAGCTGCAAGATGGATTTATGAATGTTTCAGAAAAAAATATTGACACGTAAGAGGAAAACACATCTTTTGAGAAGTACTTGTTTTAGGAAATACTAACCATTATCGACGAAGTTCTATTGGCAAAACAAATTGACATCATGAGCCCTGCAGCTTAGGCCGGGCCTAAACTTGTGAACTATATATATCCCCTTTGTCGACTCAACAGTCACCAATTTCAAAAGTAAGAATACCACCAAAACCACTTGATGGTGCATCACGTCATGTAGTGTAACTCCTAATAAGCAGCCACTGCGGTTGGCACCAGATCTACCATCAATAAAATTGGCATGAGAAACTCGTCGGTGGATGGAGTGTGTACATCACACAGGAGGAAGGGTGAGCTGTACAATTCTGCAAGGGATTACACGCTGGAGTCAAGGAAAAGTTAGGGTTGTCAGATCGAGAACTACAAAGTGGGAGAGTTTGGGTTAGGATTTACCTCGTGGACATGCGTAGTCGATCAAAAATCCTTGGGAAAAGACAAGAGAAGCATCACACGCGTGGGCTGACATCAAATCTCAACGGAGTCGTACAGCCACAGCCGCTGCTCCTATGCTCCCCTAGCTCGCGGTGGCGGTGGCCCCTGACCAACCCGGCAGCGGCATGACGCCGCAGCTGGCGACTTCCTCCCGGCGACGGCGTCATCGTGGGCGTCAGACAAAGAGGAGGGAGGCGGGATGGCGGCAGCGGCGGCGGCCAATGAGGGAGGGGTGCAGACTGTGGCCTGTGGGGATCACGGGGAAGGAGACAAAGGTTTCTGCGTGGCGATGGGCTAGTCATTGGGCTGAAAGAACAGGCCCAGTTAACCAGAGGGCTCTGTTTCAGCCCCTGGAGCAGCAGCCCACAGGACAGCTGGGCCAGATTACATATAACGCGGGACATACTGTTTTGCATACAAGATCTGACGGCCAGGAATCATTAGATCACGAAAATGGACGGCTGAAAACGCTAATCGCTGAGAGAGCTCGGTTTAGGTTCAGTTTTACTGTCCTTAATTGGATCCATATTATGTAAAATAAAAATAAAAATATAACAAAACAAAATGACCAGAAACACTCAATCTTTCGTTTATGCAATCAATGCTCATTTATGTACCCCTATATCGATGCTTATGTTGGTGACAAAACACTCGACCATTTTATTTTTCATATCAACCCTAGGAACTTTGTACGTTGTCGGTAATATAAATTATCTAGAGAACATGTGATTGTAAGAGGATTGTCTATACTGGCTATACTTTATTAGAGTTTTGATCTTCTATTTTGAAACATGATAGTATTGGTTTTATCAATTTTCTCTAGCTGCAGTCATGCTACCTCAATCCATACTCTTTAATCTTGTCAATATGCGTTCTCTCCACATGTATTTATTATGTTATTTTGACTATGTTGCTTCCCCAAGCAAAGCGCTAACATCTTAGGAAAAAAATATTGATTTTATGATGACTTTTCATCGATGTAATAATTTTTCAGTTCAAAGTCAGTAGTAAATCTGGCATCAGTCGGTCATCAACACTCCTTATTAGAATCGGCATATTACTGCAATATTCTGGGGAAGTTATAGTCACACACTTGATTCAAAAACATAGAGAGAAAAGGTTATTCGATTGTAATGAGGTGCCCCTAAAACTTAAAATAAACTAATCCTTAGAAATTGGAATATATGTGTGTTTGATTGTATTGTGGCTAGAAAAGACATATATTGGAGCGAAACATCAATTGGTATTTTCTCAAGAGCTGTGTTCTCCAGAAAGAATCTTGAGCTTTCTAATCACCCATGTCAAATAGCGCTCTCTCTCTCTCTCTCTCTCTCTCTCTCTCTCTCTCTCTCTCTCTCTCTCTCTCTCTCTCTCCCTCTCCCTCTCCCTCTCTCTCTCTCTCTCTCTCTCTCCCCATCCACGTGTGTGTGTGTGTGAAAACTGCGCCGACAAAATGGTCATGTCGCATAGCTCAAAGAAAATTACAAACTCCAATCTTGCTAGTTTATCTTTGCGACACTCGCTATGCTATAGGTGAAGATGTGCCGCACCATATCCTCGCTGACATTAGTTTCCTTGCATTTTTTTGATGAAATTTTCTTGCTTGTTGATAGACTTAAGATTAACAATCACGACTGACTGGTACTGACTTTAATGTTTGTCGCATAAGCGTAGCAATTTAGTCATGTTTTTTCCTTCTCATTAGATTGTTAGCTTCTTTCATTAGCATGGAATTGTACATGTCTGATACGAATATTTCCTTAAATAGTACATTTACAGTGTTTTTCTTTATATATTTTATGTATCGTAAAGAGTTCTTCATATTACTATTTTAATCGGTAACTTAGTAACTGGTAATATAAGCTTGCCTTTTGATTTTATTTCTTTGTGTATGCTTTTTTTTATAGAAAGTATATACTCAGTTACTATGTATATTGAATTTAGTACTGGTTAGTATGTACTCCCGTTAAAAAAAGAGTATTGCGTACAACTGAATTTATTAAGTCAGAACATCTTCCTTTCAACGTCCTATGGTAGTTACCGTTTTTTTTCCAGCTAGCACGTCTTCCCTACCACTTTCTAGTGTAGTTAGGATTTTTTATTTTATTAATTTCAAAAAAGCAATTTTTTATTCTATTTGGAGAATGGAGATTTCGGCAAGTTAGAGTTGACAATCCTGTGTAGGCATGCACTACCGATCAAATGAAAAATGGCCATGCGCCCATCAGGCATTCATGAAAATCTTTTCAGTGGATTTAGAGTCTGCTTCTAGTACGGAAGTCTATAGTTTTTTTTTAGTTGGAGACCTATGAGTCTTATCTACCATGCACTCATCTTCTTTTAGACTTTTTTCTTTTCTTTTGATGAATACCCACGTGCTACTAATACGGGTCCACCAAACTTAAAAGCAATGATAGATCTAACGGTTATATTTAATTGATCGGCCAGATTAAAGGCTGGATGTTTCTGATTAATGTGGGAATTTCTAGCATATTTCCCTATTTTTGATCCGTATTTTTATTTTAGTAGATAATAGATAGATAGATATTTGCTAATGGATTAGGCTTGAAAAAACATGATACAAAACTTCGGATGATTTATCAAATCACCACTAATATCATGCATGGCATCACATCATCTATTAAAATAAACACATGGAAGCCAGTAGGTGTGCGAATAATTTTCTACTCCCTCCGTTCCTAAATATAAGTCTTTTTAGAAATTTCATTAGGGGACTACATACGGAGCAAAATTAGTGAATCTATACTCTAAAGTGTGTCTATATACATCCGTATGTAGTCTTCTAGTGCAACCTCTAAAAAGACTTATATTTAGGAACGGAGGGAGTAGTATTAAGAAAATGTCATTGTTGTAGGATTCTTCTACCATAGGTTCATTGAAACCGGATATTAGAGCCTGTCATATTAGTAAGTGTAGAATTGGAGACTATAATTATGGATCCGCATGGAATAGAAGACATGAGCATTCTAAGATGGAACTGGCATTGACCTAGCAATTAGCCACAATCTCTCTTATTTCACATGTGAAAGAAAGTCTTCAAATTATATATGAACCAATATTCAATCTAATAAACAGTAAGGTATTTCTTAATAGTGTCGGAAGAGGTCGGAAGAAGCTAATTATGGCTGATCTAATTATTATTTTAGAAGGGTTGTTCCAGTGACTGTTGAGTTAGTTTGCTTCATCATATGCATCAAGACATCAAGTTACTACCTGCCTTGGAGGGAAACAAAAATGACATCATAAGGGATTTATAATCACTTAATCTTGTCTATCATATACTGAAGTTTTCTGAAACCTAAAACTTCTTCAAATATAGCGTTGTTGATAACATCCCAATTATTTTATAGATAAATCCTGGTACAGTTGGGGTGTGCAGTTACTCCAAAAAGGATAATAAAATCCATCAAACATGCATGCTTATGTGAACAGATACCTCTGTTCTAGCCTCTTTAGATGGAAAGCCAGTGGATTGCTGCTGCTGCACGTATCTCTCAGTGCGTTAATGAATCTTATACTGGTGATGACTCTCCGCTGTTCGACGCTCTACCCACCGACACGCAGTGGCTGCCTCGTGATGCGTAGTAGCCGCCATGCCGTCGAGACATGCGAGAGATGACCGAGGCGGTTGCATAGCCGACGTGCCTTTGAGCCATGAGAGAGATGACTGAGGCGGCCCGTGCTATGTAGCTGACATGCAGGGGCACGTGAGCAAGGCCATGGCGATTGAAGGAAAGTTTTGACCAACCCTATGAAGCGAACTTTTCTTCTGATGACTCTCGTTATTGGACGCTCTCCTCACCTACATCCAGCGGCGTCCCATGCTGCGTAGTTGCCATCCGCCGAGGCATGCGACTGATGACCAAGGCGGCCCATGCTGTGTAGGCCTCGTGCCGGAGCTCGTGAGCAAGGTCATGACGATGGACGGATAGTTTTGGTCGTACGACCCCTATGAAGCTTTTACGTACGGTTACAAAATTCTAATGATTATTCTACGTTGGTATATCTATATGTGTGTTAAATTTTGTCCATCTAGCACATAAGTGTACATGTGCGTGTTGCTTCACATAAAAAAAGAGTCCATAAGAATTTTCATCTAGCACGTCATGTCGTGCGTGTTGTTCCATATATATAAAAAAGAGTCCCAGCACAATTTAACGTCTCCGTATATCTCTAGAGTTCAAGTCAGATCTAAGCCTTTGAAATTATTGTTTAAGTTAGGGCCCATCAAATTAACGGCCAGATGTTTCTGATTAATGTGGAATTTTCTAGCAAATTTACCTATTTTTTATCCGTATTTTCCTTTTAGTAGATAATAGATAGATAAATACAGCGTGCATTCTAGTGGTTAGTGGTGTTAGTTATCTTATCTAAGGTCTAGGTTCGATTCCTACTTAGCGCATTTTGCCCTATTTTTTTCTTCCGAAATGTGCCATTAGCTAAATTGTGACGGCTTCTTTTGCAAAAAAACACCGTGTAAAAATTAACTCAAGCATGAGCGGTCCAAGATGCGTTGACATGGCAGTCACGTGAGCGGTTTTCTGTCTCCCGGATCGGTTTTGGCCCTAATTGATCGAATAAACGAGTTTACGGCCTAAATTGATCACTTTTCGAGTTTTTGGCCTAAAGTGTGCAATGGGTTTGAGTTAATGGACTAATGGCACATTTCACTCTTTTCAAAGTGTAATGAACCTGGCCTCGCCAATCGCCATTGAGAAGGTTCTCTGAATTGTGTTGTTCGATGTCTCTTTTCTGGTCGAACATCACAATTAGAGTGGCCAGTCAATACCTTCTTTTGTTTTTGCGGGTAGGCCACTCAATGCCACCCCTGTTTCCATCATCATCTGCCTGGTGTCTATCCATTACGGGTCCGACAAAGCACCCCATTTACGTCGCGAAACAATCTCTTTCGATCGCTTGAATGAAAGCAAATTGGCGCTTAGCAAGCAAAGAAAAGGATCCTGATTTGAACACGGGAACCAGCTCGGCCATCTCCATCGCCCTGGACAGACATTTGGACGATCTATCTATCTATCTATCTATCAACATCGTGCTGGAGTCTCGTTTCTTCCTACTCTTGCATCATGGCCTCTACCACTCTAGTAGCAGGTCACTTTTATACTTGTCCCATATGAGAGGAAGAAAGTGATGTCTTCGTGCATAGATATGTACGTGGAGGCGTAGGGGTCCGTCCATGGTGGCGTAGCCCAGCCGTGTGTTATCTGGTTGGTTGAGATTTCGCAATCTTGGCATCCAATTTCTTTGTTTGCATGTCTCCATGATCTTTCTTTATCTGTCCCATGTCACCAGCTGGTAAGATGTATCGAAGGGAGATTATTCCAGCCCAATGCCCAAGAAACGACGATTTTATTCCATGTCAATGTGACTGAGCACGAGCATTTTGGAGGGGGAAATGGATCATTCGACGGTTAGCTCATCACAACCCGGATCAATCAAATCAATTTAGGTCGGCATTTAGATGTCTTCTGGGCCTCTGGCCACGTTACGACCAGACGCCTATCTTATTGGTTGGGCTCAGTGATTCCTTTCTTCAACTCTAGAGAAAATTCCTTATTTGACACTACCTTAAAATGCAGTTCCCTATTTGGCCCTGGAGAAAATTTTCTTCCCTATTTGACATATGCTTTAAATTTCTTTCCCAATATGACACTCCAGTGCATTTTGTTCACTAACGGTGTAAAAAACAGATATGGAAAGACCATTTTACCCCTGGTGCATGTGCTCCTGTGTGAGCCGAACTGGAAAGATATACAAGCTGCATTGCCTCCCTTGTCCCGTGGTGGTCGACGAAAGCCACACCTGCTGCCGTCTCTCTCCCCTGCATCTTTCTTCCAGCAAATGTTTCTCGGAGCTATTCGCGGTTTGTCAGTTCCGTTCTGTATCGTGCAGAATTACTGGCCACTAGCATTAGCGATCGACGTGGTATCTAGCATCTCCGGGTCGATTTTGTGTGCCCGTTGCAACAATTGTGGTGAAGGCCGGGGCACAGAACGGAAAACGAAAGGTAAAGGCTCGATCGGTCACAGGAAAGAAAAAAAGGAGGGCGACGATGGCATGGATGGATGGAGCCATGGAGACCGAGCGTTGGTGTACGTGATGTGCGGTGAAGGGAAGGGAGGCGAGGCGTGCATGGTTTTTTTGCGATGACTCTGCAGCTCATCATCCGCTTGGCGTGAGCGCATGTACGTACGTACCTATCTACTGGTGGAAGTGGACGCGATGCGTCGCATCATCTCGACCGCGTCTGCTGCATGTAGAGTAGGAGTATTTGTTTGTCAAAGAAAGAAGTTTGTTCCCTGCCCTTGGTGTCCTGTTCCATCCATCCGAGCCTAGGCTGACGCGAACGGTAGGCGGCATCCTGGCATGCACCAACTGCCCCTCCTTTCGGCACGGCAGCACCACCACGGGCCACGGCACAGAGGAGACCTCCTTTTTGGATTTTGCGATGGAGGTTGCCGCCCACCCCGGAGCACGGCCGCTGCACCGCACCGCACCGCACCGCACCAGCACCACTCCCAGAGGCCAACATCCATCCTCGGGACGCGATGCCTTTATCTGATGGATCTGGTCCGAGGTGACGCACGCGCGGCGCGGCCGGCCGGCTGGGGATGGATTGACACGAGAGGATGCACACGCACCAGCAGCGTGGGGTGGGCGAGCGTGCGGCCGGACGGCAACGCCGCGCCGGCCGTGCGTGGCCTACAGCCTAGTGAGCACAGCACATGCAAAGCCAAAGTGGGGACGCATGAGGCTGGAGGAAGCGACGATGCAACAATCGCGATCGTGAGGCCGGGGACGCTATCCTCGGCTGCCTGCAAGCACATACTCCTATCCTACCTAAACTTATCACTCGCCTGCAATGTCAGGCAATTCGGATGGACCATGCACCGCACGACTTACTATACTACCAGTAGTAGACTAGTGCTAGCTGGTTGCTGATCTCGGTTACGATCCCGCGCAAACTCCACCATGCATGCACGGCAGGCCCATCACAGGCACACGGCATCTCAATTATATCCCTGTGCTGTGCGTGAGGACGAACGACGCACAAGTCACAAGTGCACATGTACGACATCGTTCTCGTGTATCTCCAGGTCATGGAAGCCAGGTCAGCTCAGGATACTACTATCACACAGTTAACCTCATCGTAGAATCGTATATATCATCATGTGCTCCTGGCCAAAAGGGTCCCAACTTGTTCCATTCTTGTCCGTGGAACCAACCGCATCACATCTCATCTCAGACAGCAACGCCGGAAAAGGAGTGAAACTGATACAAGAAGTAAAGAAGATGGCGAACGAGATCCGAGGTCAGATTCTCACCCGACACGGGAAGGCAGCCATCCAACTCACAAGTTGGAGTTGAATCGGACTTGTTTTCGAGGAGGTGCATGCGTGAGTGATCCTTTCGGAAAGGAGGCGTGTGAGTGAGTGTGATCAGGACACTCCGAATAAGTCTTTAGTTTGATGCCAATTTGACCCTAGACGCGGGGAGCATGCACGAGCACAAATAATACATAGAACCCCTATTATTACTCATGTGATTCTTCTTGGCTTTTGGGTCTCTAGTGCAGGAATCCAGTGATCTCCACAGTCTGATCAGCAACCTCTCTTTAGTTTATAACCTCTCTTTGTTTCTCCCTTTTCCGAACATTTCTTGTCCTCCATTAGGTTATGGTGATGACTTCTCTTCCCTTTTTAGCACTACTAGTAGCAGTAACCGAGCGATCAAAGTGGGGGGTGACCGGATAATACGGTTAGGGTCGATGGGAACAATAATGGAGCCATGGAATTTTGCGGAATTGAGGAGTAGGGAAGGGACCCTGTCACATTCACCCGCTCTACCCATGTACTCCTACGTGTCTGCTAAGCTACCATCTATCTGCACATGCCGGGGGATCGGCGTGATTTCACATGTCTTTTAGTTTCAGCCTCTCTCTAATTCCCCCCCCCCCCCCCCCCCCCTCTTTAATTGTTCCTCTCTTTTCTTCTTTCATTATCCTGATTCCTTGTCCCATCTTCCATGACAGACGCGGGAAAGCAAAAGCGATTCCATTGGTGAAAGCGGAGGAAATCAGGATGCTAGCTAGTTGCCTGCATCTTTGTGCATGCGGTCCTACCTAACTACGACGATTGATCGACGCTGCCGCGTGGCCGTACGGTGTTCGCGTCGAAATGATTGATGATGACATGATATGGCAATCCTAAAGCACAAGTTTTTTTCAGGTCAATTTTCATCAGGCATAGCTAGGGCACAGAGACATTTTTTGCCATTGTGGCTGTGGTGAGCAGTACTGGTCACCTAGCCCACCATCCCATATACATGACTCTCATCAGTCAGCCATGGTAAATTAAAGGTGGATAGGATAAGTGGTGTGGTGTGGTGTTTGTCCATGATCCTGCTCTCACATCTCACAAAGCAGCCTGATATGCTTCCGGCACATTGAGCGCATGGTTTAATAAGTAGTACAGTATAAACCTGTGGGATAATCTCTGGCTTTCAGTAGCTTTCCATGCATGCACGAACGCTAGCTAGCTCGGTAGTAGATCCAAAAAGTCTAGTGATTAGAGCATAGCATACGGACAGGAGAACAAATCTGTGCCATCTTTGCTGGGTGTTGTCTGTCTCTTGGTTAATCACCTTTCACTTTCAGGGAGGAATAAATTAAGTTCCGTTTAGTGGTGTAGAAGAGCTAGCAATGTCATATCATGTGGTACCTGAATTTGTGCAGTACTAACTAAAGGCTCGATGAAGTGGTTATGGCATGAGCTGCACTACGTGTAGGAACTAGGAGCAAAGGATATTGCTTTCTTTCGTGGAGCGAGCGAAAATTCCTCGCATCAACGACCTTTTCATTGTCAAACGATGTTCCGTCTCTTTCCTTTCACCCATATATTCACCTTTCGACTAAAGTAGAAGACGGCTTTCTAATTGCATTAGGCTTAGAAGTGATGCTTGTTGAAAAAAGCCACTGAATGTTAGGTGAATTTGCTTTGTGAAAGGCCATTCACCTGCAACCGCTTGATATTCAAATGGCATCTCTGGTCCAATGGCGTAATTTTTCTCATTTTCCATGCAAAGACATTCGCTAGTCTCTCTGGAGAAAGTTACACCCGATAAAAATAAATAAAATATGATAGGTGCTTAATTGTACTACCTCTGTTTGTAAATAGATGACTTGCTAAAAAACATCCACTTTCCTTTTCTAGAACTTTACAATGGCCAAAGAGACGAAACATCGTTTGTCACTGAAAAGATCATTGATGCCATTTGCTTACTAATGGATGGAGTATACTATACATAATAAGGCCATGTAAAAGCTTGGAAGAATTTCCGATGGTAAAAGTGTCGAATTGCACCTTGCCACGTTCAAGTAAAAGATTGTGATAAACCTTTTAAAAAAAAAAATCCAGGAGCACCACACATATGCCTCTGACAATTTTGCAAACTTAACTGGGGCTACTCCTCTCCAGCTTTTCCTTCCTGTCTGCATATAGCCGAATCCACAAAGGCAGGTGCACACTAAGCTACAATAACCTAGCTTTGGCAGACAACCCATGCATCCAAAGGAAAAATCTTTGGAAGGAACAAGGGCCTTTCAGCAGCAGCAGTTAGCATCGGCGTGGTGTCTCTCCTTTCTGCATCCCTCACCTTTTTTATTTATTCTACTACTCTCAGATAAATGGAGGAATCATAGTGTGAACTTTTTTTTTTCCTTTGACAGGAATCACGCTGTGAAGTTGACAGAGGAGAAGTGGACACACGAGAGGAAATGTCGTGGTACCAGGAGGGACCGCGGACACGCGAGAAAAAGAAGTGGACATACGTGAGGATAGGGTGAGGCCGACGGTTAACCATATCTAGATTATCTTTTTGCCGGTTGTGCGATTAAAGGGGCCGGCGAATCACAAGGGTTCGTGCTAAACAGGACAAATGTGCGTGATGGTGACACCTAGAGGAGCTCGAAAGGCAACGAGAAAATGACATCATTTGGTTACGTTTATATTCTACCTGTAGATGATATTGACATACTAATATGTTTAGTTTAGTCGACAATATTTCCATTTCGGCAAAGGGAGCTGGTGGCAAAATACACGCTTATCAGTGCATTTTTGATGATGCATATGCATATGGCTATTCGTATGAAAATGGAAGCCAACCTATATGACAACAGGTGCGTTAACCACTATGCGTGAAAGGATAATCAGAAATGTCAATGCAAGGAATACTCTTAATTGGATGATCTTATATGTGATCAATATTCTCAGTTGGAACGAAGGAAGGACCGTAAGAGAAAAGGTTCCACTTTCACTAGTAGAAAACAGGCCTTCCGTTTCAACCTTTAGTCCCGGTTTTGCTTTGGACCGGGACTAATGTGTCCATTAGTCCCGGTTCCAACGGCTAGGAGCTGTCAGGGGGTACGGGCCCCATTAGTCCCGGTTCATTTGGGACATATAGTCCCGGTTTGTATCACAAACCGGGACTAAAGGAGTGGTGGCAGGCTGGTGTTCCGGGCATATCCGAAGGGTGCCAGGCGAAGATGTCCCAGTTTTCTCGTAAGAATGCTCGCAGCGCTTCGTCCACTATGGGATCGAGCTGAGCTCCGATGGACGTTGTCTTGTTGGGGTCCGTCGGGTGCACCTGAAATTTAACGATTTCCTTTGCCGGTTTAAAGGACGTAGGTTTGGGCCTTTTGCTGAGGATCACATCGTCCTTGTCTATTGTTGACCAAAGTGCGGTCAGCTCTTCTGCAGCAAAGGTCTCAGCTAGAGCCTCGAGGGCAAGCGCTGCTGTTTTGTTTTCGGCCCGAAGGGCTATATTCGGATCACTGGCGATTGTGATCACCCCGTTTGGTCCTGGCATCTTAAGCTTCATATACCCGTAATGTGGTATAGCCTGGAATTTTGTGAAGGCGTCACGTCCCAACAGGGCGTGGTAGCCGCTGGGGAAGGGCACGATATGGAAGAGGAGTTCTTCGGATCGGTAGTTTTCGGGCGTGCCGAACACTACGTCCAGTACGATACGTCCTGAACAGCGCGCCTCTTTCCCCGGGATGATTCCCCGGAAAGTTGTGTTGCTATGCTCGATGCGAGATCGGTCGAACTGCATTTTTTCTAGGGTATCTTCGTAGATCAGGTTTAAACCACTGCCGCCGTCCGTTAGCACCTTGTGTAACCTGAAGCCATCGATGATGGGGTTCAGGACTAGTGCGGCCGGTGAATGACCGGGAAGAATGGCTGGTCGGTCAGTATCTCCGAAGGTAATGGGTATGTCTGCCCATGTACTTGTTGCTGCCACATGGTATATCTGCTCAAGTTCTTTAAGAGCTCTTTTCCTCCTGTTCCTGGAGGGGAACGTTTCGTAGATCGTCAGGACTTCGGCATTGTATTCTGGTGGCGATGTGGAGCGCCTGTTCGGCGGTAGTGCCTCAAGAATGGCTTCACCGCTTTTTGCGATCTGCCTGACGACCCAACAAGCTCTAAGGCTGTGTGTCGGAGCTGTGTTCAGCAATACGGAGTGTATAGGGCAAGGTTTATCCAGTAGTCCATCCAGGACGGTACTGACCCCTGAAAGGGGCCTGTTTCTCTTTTTGGCGGGCTCAAGTTGGGCTGGCCGATTCAGAGGTATCCTCTTTTTCCGATCTCCTCTAGGGTATTCGGTAAAGGTTGGTTCCGAAAACAGTCGCTCGGACTGCCAAGCGCTTTCCATGGCACAGTACTTTTGTACCAAAACTGACAGCTCGGCGAAGTCACGAATGTGCCGACGTGCCAGGGCATTGAGAATCCCTTCGTCATGGCAGTTGCGATTGAAGGTTGCCATTATCTCTTGATCGCTGAGGCCCCGTACTTTGTTTCTAGCAAGGAGGAGTCTAGCCTAGTAATGATGAACCGACTCTCCTGATAACTGCTTAATGTCCCATAAGTCCGAAGACTTGGGCTCTGCTGCGATGCTTGAGTGATCGGCTTGGGAGGTGGGTGGGAAAAGATTTGACTCCACGCCACGGTGGGAGTTCGGAATCATGGACTCCGAACTATGTGATAGATCAGGGACCGATACCGGTCTGTTTCCGGAGCGAATTCCAGAGTCTGGGTTGCAGGCTAGGTCTCGGTGATCGGAGACTGGGGTATAAACCGTTTTTAATTCCAGTCGCTGGGAGGACGGGCCCCCAGCCAGACACTCGACGGTGGCGACAAGGTGGGTGACCGTGGGGATGTGAATCTCCCTATCGTCGGGTTTAAGCCCGAGCCGGTCATAGACCGGGATCTAGTCATCAGCCATACGCATGGTCTCGATCCGATCAAATAGCTCGTTCAGAAACGAGGCGATGGAAGGATGCGTGTCGCTGAAGCGAGTGGGGGTCAGTATGCGGCGTCGCAGTTCCGGAGTCGCACGAAAGCGGACCCGGGTCCTGTTTAACCATGGTGGATCCGGTCCTAACGACAGGATTGGGCGGTCCAGACGGCCCGGGGATAATGACCTCATCATCGGAGGCGGGGCCCGGTGTCTCCGGCGTCGAGGCGTCGGGATCTGTGGGCTCCTCCGTAGGAGTCGAGGGTTCCAACAAGACGAGCCCTCCCCGTGAATCAGCGACGAACTCTAGGGTTCCGAACCTGATTCCTTGATTGGGGGAAAAGATTCCGATCTGGCCTAGGTGGCCGATCAGGCAAGCGTGCGACGAGATGTCGCCGCTTGCGAGGATCTGATCCGGGGCGAGAGTCCCCTGAGTGCAGATCTCATTGCTTGTGACAAGGCGAGCCATCGATTCCTTTGGCGATCACAGCGGAACACTCAATGAAAGCACCAATGTCGGTGTCAAAACCGGCGGATCTCGGGTAGGGGGTCCCGAGCTATGAGACTAGAATCGATGGTAACAAGAGACAAGGGAGGCGATGTTTACCCAGGTTCGGGCCCTCCTATGGAGGTATGATACGTCTCCAACGTATCTATAATTTTTGATTGTTCCATGCTATTATATTATCTGTTTTGGATGTTTTATATGCATTAATATGCTATTTTATATTATTTTTGGGACTAACCTATTAATCTAGAGCCTAGTGCCAGTTTCTGTTTTTTCCTTGTTTTTGAGTATTGCAGATAAGGAATATTAAACGGAGTCCAAACGGAATAAAATCTTCGGAATAATTTTTCTTGGACCAGAAGTAACCCAGAAGACTTGGAGATGAAGGCAGGGGAGCCACCGTGTGGCGACAAGCCACAGGGGCGCGCCCTAGGGAGGGTGGGCGCCCCCTGGCTTGTGGCCCCACGGCAGCCCCCCTAACCCTATTCTTCGGCCTATAAATTCACAAATATTCCCTGGATACCAAAAAGAGCCACGAAAATACTTTTCCGCCACCGGAAGCCTCTGTTCCCGTGAGATCCAATCTTGGAGCCTTTTCCGGTAATCTGCCGGAGGGGGATTCGATCACGGAGGGCATCTACATCAACTCCATTGCCCCTCCGATGATGCGTGAGTAGTTTACCACAGACCTTCGGGTCCATAGCTAGTAGCTAGATGGCTTCTCTCTCTTTGCTCTTCAATACCATGTTCTTCGTGATCTTCATGGAGATCTATCCGATGTAATACTCTTTTGCGGTGTGTTTGTCGAGATCCGATGAATTGTGGGCTTATGTTCAGATTATCTATGAATATTATTTGAGTCTTTTCTGAATTCTTATATGCATGATTTCATATCTTTGCAAGTCTCTTCGAGTTATTGGTTTGGTTTGGCCAACTAGATTGGTAATTCTTGCAATGGGAGAAGTGCTTAGTTTTGGGTTCAATCTTGCGGTGTCCTCACCCAGTGACAAAGTAGGGGTAGCGAGGAACGTATTGTATTGTTGCCATCGAGGATAAAAAGATGGGGTTTTCATCATATTGTTTGAGTTTATCCCTCTACATCATGTCATCTTACCTAATGCGTTACTCTGTTCTTCATGAACTTAATACTCTAGATGCAGGCAGGAGTCGGTCGATGTGTGAAGTAATAGTAGTAGATGCAGAATCGTTTCGGTCTACTTGACACGGACGTGATGCCTATATGCATAATCATTGCCTTGGATATCTTCATAATTATTCGCTTTTCTATCAATTGCTCGACAGTAATTTGTTCACCCACCGTATTATTTGCCATCATGAGAGAAGCCTCTAGTGAAACCTATGGCCCCCGGGTCTATTTTCCATCTTATACTTTCAGATCTAAAACCAAAAATACCTTGCTGCATTATTTTTACTTTTGTTTTACTTTCCGTTCAAGCAATCTATCATATCTATCTCTATCAGATCTCATCCTTGCAAGTAACCGTGAAGGGATTGACAACCCCTTTATAGCGTTGAGTGCAAGTGTTTGATTCTTTGTGTAGGTACATCTATTGGGGACTTTCTTGTATCTCCTACTGGATTGATACCTTGGTTCTCAACAACTGAGGGAAATACTTATCTACTTTGCTGCATCACCCTTTCCTCTTCAAGGGAAAACCAACGCATGCTCGAGAAGTAGCAAGAAGGATTTCTGGCGCCGTTGCCGGGGAGATCTACATAAAGCCATCCAAGTACCCATCACAAACTCATCTCTTGCATTTACTTTAGTTGCCATTTGCCTCTCGTTTTCCTCTCTCCCACTTCTAAAACGATTTTCCAAAAAGATTTGCCTTTTTATTCGCCTTTCTTTCGTTCGTCTTTTTGTTTGCTTTTTGCGCTTGATCGTTTTATTGCCACTATGTCTGAATCTGGGGAGGCTTTCATTGAAAAGTATAGTAATAATCTTGTGGGGAATTTTGACAATCTTGCTAAAAATGACTCTCATGAAGCACCTACTATCATGCATACAATTTTTTTTTGCATAGGTAGCGGCGGTAATATTATTGGAAAAGGTGTTATTCAAGATTTCTTTACTTGTGCTGGTACGCTACCTACCTTAGGAGGGTCTATCCTCAATAAAACTAATAGTCTTGCGGACGCCATAACACTATTAAGAATTGAACTTGAGAGGCAATTTGTTCATATGCATCCTTGCATACAAAGGATTTTTCTTGAGTTCTCTAATATTCAGATTGCTTCCGTTAAGCGTGCCGCCACCATATTTCTAGCCCACGAGTTTAGATTCATCATGAAAGAGGCTAGTGAAATTTTTGCTCATTATAAAATTAATGGTGGATGTCCCCCCATAGAGGAGATCCTTTTTAATCAAGAGGAAATAATGAGATTACAATCTCCTGATTATGTTGCCTATAATGAAAATTTGAGGAAAAGGGTCCCTATCGAGGTTTTGGTTGATAAGATTGATTAGAGTTCAACGGATTAGAGTTCATATTAAGGGATAGACTTATGACTTTCCACCAACGGAAAGCTTACAATGATGAATTGATTATACACTATAGGGGGCCGAAGGAGGAACCTATCCCTCCCGCACTAGATCTCAAGGATCCATATCCTATTAAATTTAGCCCTTATGATTATTTTTGCTTGCCACAAAGAAAGCTTGCTGCTGAAAGAAGGGAGTATGAGATGAGCATGGTTGATCTCCCTTACTATTATGAAAATACCTAGATCTATTGCGTTTTGCCTAGCTAGGGGCGTTAAACAATAGCGCTTGTTGGGAGGCAACCCAATTTTATTTATTGCTTTCTGTTTTTTGTTTCTGTTTTGGAGTGTTTTGAACATTATTACTTCTGTAATAATTGTGTTTTCTTGTTTAAATTAGTGTTTGAGCCAAGTAAGACCTTTGGGATGGTCTACGGTGTTTGCAATTTGATTTTACTGAAAAACAGAAACTTTTGCTCTCAGTCCAGGAATTTTGTAAATTCACTGGAGCGTGCTTTTGATCTGAAATTTTTACACAAGATTGATAAACAAATTTCCCTGATTGTCCTAATTTTTCAGAATTTTTGGAGTTACATAAGTATTCGAAGTCTATATATTGCTACAGACTGTTCTGTTTTAGACAGATTCTGTTTTCTTTGTGTTGTTTGCTTATTTTGATGTATCTATGGGTTGTATCGGGGGGTATGAACCATGGAGAAGTTAGAATACAGTAGATATTACACCAATATAAATAAAGAATGAGTTCACAACAGTACCTAAAGTGGTGATTTATTTTTCTTATACTAACGGATCTCACGAGTTTTCTGTTGAGTTTTGTGTTGTGAAGTTTTCAAGTTTTGGGTGAAGATTTGATGGATTATGGAATAAGGAGTGGCAAGAGCCTAAGCTTGGGGATGCCCAAGGCACCCCAAGCCATATTCAAGGATACCAAAAAGCCTAAGCTTGGGGATGCCCCGGAAGGCATCCCCTCTTTCGTCTTCAATCCATCGGTAAATTTACTTGAGGCTATATTTTTATTCACCACATGATATGTGTTTTGCTTGGAGCGTCTTGTATGATATGAGTCTTTGCTTTTTAGTTTGCCACAATCATCCTTGCTGCACACATCTTTTTGAGAGGGACACGCTGAATCGTGAATTTATTAGAATACTCTATGTGCTTCACTTATATCTTTTGAGCTAGGCAATGTTGCTCTAGTACTTCACTTATATCTTTTTAGAGCACGGTGGTGTTATATTTTATAGAAATTATTGAACTATCGTACCTCACTTATATTATTTTGAGAGTTTATTAAAACAGCATGGTAATTTGTTTAGGTTATGAATTTAGTCCTAATATAATGGGCATCCAAGAGGGATATAATAAAAACTTTCGTATTAAGTGCATTGAATACTATGAGAAGTTTGATTCCTTGCATATAGTTTTGAGATAAGGGAGATGGTAATATGAGAGTCATGCTAGTGAGTAGTTGTGAATTGGAAGAGATACTTGTGTTGAAGTTTGTGATTCCCGTAGCATGCACGTATGGTGAACCGTTATGTAACGAAGTCGGAGCATGATTTGTTTAATGATTGTCAACCTTTGTGTGAGGGTCGGGAGCGCGCGATGGTTAACTCCTACCAACCTCTCCCCTAGGAGCATGCGTCTAATGCTTTGTTTGATAACTAATAGACTTTTGCAATAAGTACGTGAGTTCTTTATGACTAATGTTGAGTCCATGGATTATACGCACTCTCACCCTTCCACCTTTGCTAGCCTCTCTAGTACCGCGCAACTTTCGCCGGTGCATCAAACCCACCTTCCTCAAAACAGCCACCAAATATTTTCCTCAAAACAGCCACCATACCTACCTATTATGGCATTTCCATAGCCATTCCGAGATATATTGCCATGCAACTTCCACCGTTCCGTTTTTCATGACATGCACCATCACCTTCACATTGCATATAGAGTCATATTTTGTTCTAGGTATCGAGTTGTAATTTTCTTTTTGAGTTGTAAGTAAATAAAAGTGTGATGATTTTCATTATTAGAGCATTGTCCCGTGTGAGAAAAGGATGATGGAAGCTATGACTCCCTCACAAGTTGGGATGAGTATCCGGACTTTACAAAAAAATAAAAGAGGCCAGCGAAGCCCAAATAAAAAAAAAAGAGGCCAAAGATGCCCACCAAAATAAAAAAAAAAGAAAAAAATGAGAGAAAGAGAGAATGGACAATTGCTACTATCTTTTTCCACACTTGTGCTTCAAATTAGCACCATGATCTTCATAATAGAGAGTCTCCTATTTTGTCACTTTCATATAACTAGTGGAATTTCATCTTGCACGACCACTTAGTTTTTTTTGAGCTTTCATACATTTATAGCTCTAAGTGCATTTGTTGCATGGCAATCCCTACTCACTCACATTGATATCTATCGATGGGCATCTCCATAGCCCGTTGATACGCCTAGTTGATGTGAGACTATCTTCTCCTTTTTCCTTGCAACCTCCACCATATTCTATTCCACCTATAGTGCTATATCCATGGCTCACGCTCATGTATTGCGTGAGAGTTGAAAAGGTTTGAGAACATAAAAAGTGTGAAACAATTGCTTGACTTGTTCATCGGGGTTGTGCATGATTTAGATACTTTGTGTGGGGAAGATGGAGCATAGCAAGACCATATGATTTTGTAGGGATAACTTTCTAAGGCCATGTTATTTCGAAAGGACACGATTGCCTTGTTGGTGTGCTCGAAGTATTACTGTTTTTATGTCAATATTAGACTATTGTTTTGAATCTTATGGATCTGAATATTCATGCCACAATAAAGAATATTACATGGATAAATATGTTAGGTAGCATTCCACATCAAAAATTTTGTTTTTATCATTTACCTACTCGAGGACGAGCAGGAATTAAGCTTGGGGATGCTTGATACGTCTCCAACGTATCTATAATTTTTGATTGTTCCATGCTATTATATTATCTGTTTTGGATGTTTTATATGCATTAATATGCTATTTTATATTATTTTTGGGACTAACCTATTAATCTAGAGCCTAGTGCCAGTTTCTGTTTTTTCCTTGTTTTTGAGTATTGCAAATAAGGAATATTAAACGGAGTCCAAACGGAATAAAATCTTCGGAATAATTTTTCTTGGACCAGAAGCAACCCAGAAGACTTGGAGATGAAGGCAGGGGAGCCACCGTGTGGCGACAAGCCACAGGGGCGCGCCCTAGGGAGGGGGGGGGGGGCGCCCCTGGCTTGTGGCCCCACGGCAGCCCCCTAACCCTATTCTTCGGCCTATAAATTCACAAATATTCCTTGGATACCAAAAAGAGCCACGAAAATACTTTTCCGCCGCCGGAAGCCTCTGTTCCCGTGAGATCCAATCTTGGAGCCTTTTCCGGTAATCTGCCGGAGGGGGATTCGATCACGGAGGGCATCTATATCAACTCCATTGCTCCTCCGATGATGCGTGAGTAGTTTACCACAGACCTTCGGGTCCATAGCTAGTAGCTAGATGGCTTCTTCTCTCTCTTTGCTCTTCAATACCATGTTCTTCATGATCTTCATGGAGATCTATCCGATGTAATACTCTTTTGCGGTGTGTTTGTCGAGATCCGATGAATTGTGGGCTTATGTTCAGATTATCTATGAATATTATTTGAGTCTTTTCTGAATTCTTATATGCATGATTTCATATCTTTGCAAGTCTCTTCGAGTTATTGGTTTGGTTTGGCCAACTAGATTGGTAATTCTTGCAATGGGAGAAGTGCATAGTTTTGGGTTCAGTCTTGCTGTGTCCTCACCCAGTGACAAAGTAGGGGTAGCAAGGCACGTATTGTATTGTTGCCATCGAGGATAAAAAGATGGGGTTTTCATCATATTGCTTGAGTTTATCCCTCTACATCATGTCATCTTACCTAATGCGTTACTCTGTTCTTCATGAACTTAATACTCTAGATGCAGGCAGGAGTCGGTCGATGTGTGAAGTAATAGTAGTAGATGCAGAATCGTTTTGGTCTACTTGACACGGACGTGATGCCTATATGCATAATCATTGCCTTGGATATCTTCATAATTATTCGCTTTTCTATCAATTGCTCGACAGTAATTTGTTCACCCACCGTATTATTTGCCATCATGAGAGAAGCCTCTAGTGAAACCTATGGCCCCCGGGTCTATTTTCCATCTTATACTTTCAGATCTAAAACCAAAAATACCTTGCTGCATTATTTTTACTTTTGTTTTGCTTTCCGTTCAAGCAATCTATCATATCTATCTCTATCAGATCTCATCCTTGCAAGTAACCGTGAAGGGATTGACAACCCCTTTATAGCGTTGGGTGAAAGTGTTTGATTCTTTGTGTAGGTACATCTATTGGGGACTTGCTTGTATCTCCTACTGGATTGATACCTTGGTTCTCAACAACTGAGGGAAATACTTATCTACTTTGCTGCATCACCCTTTCCTCTTCAAGGGAAAACCAACGCATGCTCGAGAAGTAGCAAGGTAATACCCTACGTCCTGTTTGATTATATTGATGATATGAGGATTACAGAGTTGATCTACCTCGAGATCGAACAGCTAAACCCTAGATGAGTTCTCTCTCCTCTACAACCTAAAACCCTCCGGCTTATATAGACGCCGAGGGTACCTAGGGTTTACACATAGTCGGTTGCACATTAAAGGAAATACATGCCTATCTACTACCGACAACTCGGAGGATACGCCACGGCTTCTTGAAGCTTCCGCCCTGGCGACGGGGCCCTTGATCATTCATTACTCATCCAGCGGCCCACATAGTCCGGCCCATAAGAAATAGGTCGGCTATCCGAGGACCCCTTAAACCAGGACTCCCTCAGGTACGACGTGACATTTGAGAATGGGATGGATATCCATCCTATATCCGCCCTATATTTAAGCTGAATATGAAGGGTGCCGGTCAGCGCGGACATTCAAGAACGGTTTGAGGCGCCCGTCTGGATCGGTTATTGACCGGAGCGTCCGTATAAATTATAAGGAGGATTTGAGGCACCCGGCTATACATGCTCTAAGACCGGATCACATTTTCATGACAAGGTTGTCCACTGGACGTGTGGAGGATTTGATACTCTAAGAGAATATAGAGCCGGACCCCTCATACCCGTCTCAAATGCCCGGGTAGGCCACCCGGTCACTGGCCGGATTTCGACCCAACCGGGCGCCTCAAACGGGCCTCAAACGTCCGGGCTGACCAGCACCATCATATTCAGCCCAAATATGAGGCGGATATATACCTTCTCAAATACCGCCGAGGGGGCAGAATTGGGTGCTTCAAGGTGATGCCAATACCGCCTACATCCAGGCAATTGCCAATGGGCGTCGTCGGAAATGCTCTATTTTGTGTGTGTGAGAGGGAGACACGCTCCTAGAACACCCGGATGAGATTA
Organism: Elymus sibiricus; assembly: GCA_039707655.1. Lineage (NCBI taxonomy): Eukaryota > Viridiplantae > Streptophyta > Magnoliopsida > Poales > Poaceae > Elymus > Elymus sibiricus. Next base: position 426,829,188 of record CM077675.1, read on the forward strand.
GGTCGCACATTTACTCCTTCTTGAAGGAGCTCTTCATGCCGGAACCCCGTGGTGGGGTGTCCTTGGCTGAGGATTTCTGGCCAGTAGCGGACAGAGTATCTGACGCTGAGAACGTGGATCTAACTCTCCCATTCTCGTCGTCGGAGGTGGGCAGGGCCATCACCACTATGAAGGCGGGTTCGGCATCGGGGCCGGACGGCCTGCCGGTGGCCTTCTTCTAGAAGTTCTAGCATGTCCTGCAACCGGTGATCATGCCGATGTTCCATGAATTTTACATTGGGACCTTCAACATGTCTCGAATAGATTTTGGTGTCATCACCCTGATCTCCCAAAATAGTTGGGGCGACGGACATTCGATACTTTAGGCCGATAATGGTGATTAATGTCCTTGAGCGCATCTTCTCGAAAGTGTGTGCCTTGCGACTAGACCCTATAGCAGAGCGGCTTGATCACCCTGTACAGCTGCATTCCTGAAAGGGCGGTGGATTCATGATGGGATCCTGGCCCTTCATGAGATTGTACATGAAGTTAAGTCGCGAGGGCATAAGGGCGTCTTTCTCAAGTTGGATTTCCAGAAGGCATATGACCGTTTGGACTGGTCCTTCTTGCGGTTGATACTACAGCGTTGTAGCTTTGATGATAGGTGGTGCTCCTGGATGATGCAGCTGGTCCAGTCTAGCAGGACGACAATTAACATCAATGGGGACATAGACACAATGATTATGGTTGAAGGGTCAGACCTAGACATTGTGAATCTGAAGTTCCTCCTCCTATGCTTCGAGGCTATGTCGGGACTGAAGATCAACTTTCACAAGAGTGAAGTGATTGTTTTAGGTTACCCGATGGCGGACCAATAACGGATTGCAGACAACTTAAACTTCAAGTTGTCGTCGTTCCCCATCGCGTACTTGGGTATGACCATTGGCCGACACAAAGATTATGACAAGTGGCTTCAACCCTCTGGTTGGACGCGTTGTGTCGCGGGCTGAGTCGTGGCGAGGAAGGTTTACTTACAAGGGAAGGAAATCGGTCCTCATTAGTGCCAATCTGTCGAGCCTCTCCATGTACATGATGGGGCTGTATATCTTACTGGAGGGCGTACATGGCTCATTTGATAAGGAGCTCGCTCGGTTCTTCTGGCAGGCCTCAAACGGTCACCAGAAGTACCACACGGTCAAATGGGAAGACATGTGCATGCCCAAGGACCAAGGCGGTCTCAATATTATGGGATCTCATCGGATGGATGTGGCGTTAATGCTACGTTGGGTCTGGTGGATCATGCGGGGTGAGGGCGGCTTATGGCTTCAGCTACTCCATGCTAAATACCTGCGAGGGGAACCCCTCCTAGCATCCTCCCGCTCGGGAGGATCTCAATTTTGGCGATCGATTCAAGAGATCAAGGAGGAAATCCGCTTAGGGACTTCCTTCGTCATAGCTAATGGTGAGGGGACCCAATTTTGGTTGGACCCATGGATAGGGAACGGGCCGCTAAGAGTGTGGTTCCCTGTCTTGTATTCGATCTGCACCGACCCAGGTATTTCCATCTCTGGAGCATTCATTGCCGGACGATGGGAGATCCGGTTTCGACGAATGTTTGGACAGGCGGAGTCTTCGGGCAGCTCTCCCACCAGGGCTTCCGGAGTATGCAGACACCGTGGCATGGCGGTTATCACCGTCGGGTGTGTTCTCCGTTAGCTCGGCGTGCAAGGTACTATGCCAGTCCCCCATCATCCCTTGGCTGTCACACCTATGGAAGGCGCCTTTGCCCCTGAAAATCAAGATCTTTGTGTGGCAGCTACTGCGAGACCGCATTCCCTCAGGGACTGAGGTTCTTAAGCAGCATGGACCGAGGAATGGCATGTGCCCACTATGCTCGGTCCCTGAGACGGGGACCAATATCCTATTCTCCTGTACGGCAGCGCGGGTCCTTTGGACATTCTTACGCGAGACACTAGGGCCCGACTGGGAGACCCGGGACCTCGCGGAATTCCTTCAAACAAGGGCCACCCAGAATGGGTCACATCGCTGCTTGTTCTGGCTTATTTTCATGGCAATGTCATGGACTCTCTGGACGACTCGTAATAAGATGGTTATTGAGCCGGTATTTCCATGGGAGGCTTCTCACTCCTTCAAATTCCTTGCCTTCCTATAGCATTGGCACCCGCTTTCTAGGCAGCGGGGCCGGGATCGACTAGCCGTCATGTTGGATGCGCTTCTGGCTACTGCGCGGCACTTATCGTCTCCGTAGCGCCGCTCGTCGGCGGCCACTAGATGTTTTTTTCTCATTTCTCTGATCTTTTTTGGGCTGGATTATGCTGCTGCCCCAGCCATCGTTATGTTCAGGATTGGTGTGTTTGTTGTATGAACCGTTGCTTTATTTATAAAGCGGGGGAAAGCCTATTTCGAGGAGGAAATATGGGGCGGATATGGGAGAGCCCGGGCACACCCGTCACGTCGGACTGGCCCGCGCTGGCCCGCATCGACCCCACATATATTCGTCCCCATCCACTCGCCGTACCAAACCCTAGCCACTTCACTCCACTCCCCTCCACTCCCATCCGCCACCCAAGCTCACTCCAGCGATCTTCGGCTTTCTCCGGCATGGCGGGCAGCAGATCCAAGTCCTTCACCCGCAGATCCGTCGACCACGAGCTCATCCCACGCGGCCCCGAGGAGGAGATGGCCGTCCGGGTCGCGCTCCGCCGCTCCCGGGAGGCGGCCGCCCTCCGGCAGCACTCGGACTCACAGCGTTGGAAATCCATTACGTCGACACAACCGGTGCTTGGATGCGGCGTTGCTGCCTCACCGAAAGCGGTGCGGTCCGTCTAGCATCCGAATGCTATGGCGGACGCGCAACCCTTCTGTTGGCGCGCCGAGGACGCACCATGGGCGTCCTCGGACGCTAACATGGCACGACTTGTCCCCCTATGCAAGGTAGCGGGCGCGGGAGGCGGCGGAGGCCCTCGCGGCGGTGGACGTTGGAGAGGCGGAGTCACACTCTCCGGTGCCTCGTATAATGCATGGGTGCGGGCGCCGCAACCGCGTCGTGCTGGGCATCGTCTCCTCCCAGAAAGGATCCGTCATCGACCTGACGTCCATCGGCACCGTCCGGGTTACGGGCTCCGACAAGGAAGAGTAGGGCATGGGAGACGACGGGAGCTCGACTCCCGTGAGCCGGCTAGTGTCCCATGTCCTCCTCTACCTCGCCGGCGACCGGACCGACACTACGAGAGGCGCAGCCGGCCGCCGGACATAGACACGACGGAGCTGGACGAGCTCCGCTTGTATTAGGTTTACGTTGCATGTAATAATATGAATTTAAGATTTTAATTTAAGATATCCGATTATAAAATACATTATTTAAGACGTGACCGACCAGTGTGTGCGGACACGTCCGATTTGAAAGGGCGGATTTGCTAAGTCCGGCTGTAGATGCTCTAACGAAATCCGTAACGGACAATTGATAGTCACGGATGCCACAGCGGTAGCCGCGGTCTCTCGCCTGACATGCCAAGAGCCACGTCGCCGGACCGGCAGGCGTGGCGTGTGTCGATACAAGTCAGGTTGGTTTCGATCGCCCGGTGGCGCCGGATCCAAGTGCCGCCGCGCTGGCATGCATGCATGCGGGGCTATTCGCGCGGCGCGCGACACGCGCGCCCGCCCGCCCGATCATGCATGTCCTCCCTCCCCCGCACGCGTTTCCTTGAAAGCTGTTCCGTTTCTTCTCTTTCCCTGGCCTGGGCTCGTCACCTCTGTTTTGTTCTTCCTTTTCTAGAAGCCGAAACGTATCCATCCGCATACATATTTTCCACTTCGATGCGTACCGCAGCACGTTGTTTCCTTGTGCACAAAGGTCCATATATATCTATCACAGATTAATGGAAAGCAAAACTGCAATATATATGCACCGATCGATGGAATATATATGCACCCATTCATTGTTTCCCACTTTATATCCATCGATACCAGTACGCACTACTCCCCAAATATAGTGGTTAGCTAACTTGTTTGGTCGTTCGTCACTGTTTCCCAAAGATACGCGTATATTTAGCCGTATATTATTATTATTATTATTATTATTATTATTATTATTACTACTACTACTACTTTTCCAATGATGATACGCACGCGGTACATCACGGTGGCAACGGGGACGGGGATGACCGGGGATGACTCCACCATCCCCGCCCCGATCCCCGCCAATCCCCATACCCCCGAGCCCCGTGAAGCTTCGCGGGGACAAAACGTCCCCCATCCCCGTTAATATCGGGTACCCGGTACCCGTCGGGTATCCATGGGGATCTCAAAGCTGACTGGGATAGGTGAGATTGGAGAAAGCATGGTTGTTGGGAGAGGTGGACAAAAATAATTGTGTGAAATATCTAGCTATTAATCTATATATTGTGCATTTGTAGCACACATGGCATAGTTTTTCGGGTATCCATGGAGTCCCCACGGTGGAATTTTATTCCCATCCCCGCCCCGCGAGACTAACGGGTACCCACCAGACAATACCCATGGGGTGAATTTGTTCCCCATCCCCGCTCCATGATGGGTAAATCCCCGCGGGTACCCGTCCCCACGGGGAATATTGCCACCTTGAGCGGTACATGTGTATATGTGTGATGAGTTAGTATTTTTTTAAAACACAATACAAACGAAAGCGTTTATATACATGCGCATACACTGATGAGTTAGTATACGGCCGACCAGATCTGCACAGTTTTTGCACAGCTCTACAAGTTTATGTGCTTGTGTGAATATAGATGGCTGGTGACGTACGTGCGGTTCTATTTTGGCGCCGACGTGATTATCTGTATCCCGCAAATTAAAAGACGATTGACGCTCTACTTTGGTAGAGATCTTTTTTTTGGAAATCAAATTAAACCAAAAGCTGTAGTTCTTGCCCAAATTAAAGGCACGGATCGATCGGCCGGATTTGCACAAGTACAGGCAAGAATGAATGAATGGTCGATCTGTTCTCACCGAATCAATTACTAGCTCATTCATTCCCTTCTAATTTTGAACCCTCGTCTCTACCTCTACGCTTTAACTTACTAATATTATTTTCCTCAACCATCTACAGCTGGCCAGCCAAAAAACGCCTAATATATATCTCAGCACATTAAAGTACGTACGCTTTTTTTTCTTTGCGGGAGATTAAAGTACGTACGTTGATTCTGCATGCAGATGCCCAGTGCATGAACGTACGTAGTAGTACGTAACGCATGCAGTTTCCTTCTTCCCCGAATCGCCTCCACTAACCACGGCTTTTGATTCCCGATCTTTACCAAGTCCAGAGACCTCACCAGTAGGGCGCGTAATTTGTTTTGCTTTGTTATTATAAGTTTCCTTACGCCCCAAGATTCGTGCGGATCAAAGCCTCTTCTCAACGATGCGTGCTGATTTGGCGCCACAGCATACTAACTTGAACGATAGTCCTTGGGTTCTGCAAATCGTCGGGAACGGAAGCTAGCAAATTTCGGTGCATGTAAAGCGTTCGTTGGAGAAAGGTAGTAAGTAGTAACACAGTGAATTCGTGGCTTTTATGTACTCCAAATTTAGGGAGAGATTGAACGAAACGGACGCCATAAATAAAAGGGAAATCCCTCCTAAAAAGGAGAAGGATTAAGTATTGGGGTCAGTTGCTTTCTCACTCAGGCCCGGGGACGTGGACGCCAACCAAAACCCGGTCACGCACCATAAATACCCGGCTGCCTGCCATCTACGGACCTCGTTTCTTTGCCACCCTGCCCGTCCCCTCGCCGATCGATCGATGACCTCACCTCCTCCCACCACATCTGACTAACTCCGGCCGGGGGCGCATCGCCTTGGCCTTGGCTGTATATATAGGAGCGGACGTCGCGTGCGCCCCATCAATCCCCATGGCTGTGGACCTGCAACGCCTGCGCCACATGCTACTCACCACCGGCGCCGGCGCCGGCCACCACCAGCTCGCCCCCGCCACTGCTATGCCGGTGAGTGGGCCTTGCTATGGCGCTGCGTTGCCGTACGCGGACCACTTCACGCTGCCGCCGGTGCCGACGGCGACGACGTCGGCCGCGGATCAGTATTCGGAGTTCTTGGCGATGGCCGCGGCTGATCTGGCCAAGAAGGGCGTCAGCCCCGACCGTGCTCAGGAAATGATCGCCAAGAAGCGGAGGCGCGACGTCGAGCAGTCGACGATGCTTGGCGCGGCCGACGTTCTTGCGGCCCACGTCCAGCAGCAGACCATCGACGTCGACCGCATCCTGCTCAAACATGTAAGTTCCATGATCGAATCGCCACCATGCGTGTACCGATCGATGCTTTGCGTTTTGTTGTTAACCGTGGTCGATGATGCAGGCGAAAAATATGTGGACTACTTTGGCGGAGCAGAGGCAGAGTCACATGGGGCTCATCCTCTCGACCGTGGAGGCCAGGGCGGCGAAGCGGCTCAAGGCCAAGGACGAGGATGTTGAGCGGATCAGAAACATGAACTGGGCGCTCGAGGAGCGCCTTCGGAACCTCTTCATGGAGGCTCAGATGTGGCGCGACGTCGCGCAGTCCCACGAGGCCACGGCCAACGTCCTCCGCGGCGACCTGCAGCGGGCGCTCGACGCCCAGGCGGTCCATGGCGGTGGGATAAGCGGCCACGGTCAGGAGGACGACGCCGAGTCGTGCTGCTGGGGGGAGAACCAGGTGCCCTTGTGCGTGGAGGAGGAGGAGGTGGGCACGCCGGCAGTGGAGGAGCGTCACGCGGCAGGAGCAGGAAGGTGCAAGGGGTGCCGCGAGGGCGCGGCGGTCGTGCTGCTGCTGCCGTGCCGGCACCTCTGCGTGTGCGCGCCGTGCGCGGCCGCGGCGCAGGCGTGCCCGGCGTGCGGAAGCGCCAAGAATGGCAGCGTCTGCGTCAACTTTTCGTGATGCGGGAGGAATAGTTTTAGAGACAGCATTTTGTTTCCTTCGGAAACTTACTAGAGTCGACTTTTGTTTGTATTCTTCTCTTCACCTTTTTTGTTGTTGTTGACGGGGGTGACAGATAGGAGGATGGTTGGATGACATAGATATGAGAGGATGAGTTTCCCCTTTTTTTTAATATAGTTTAGCTTTTTTGCTGAAGCTGTTGGATCAATTGTTCAACAAGAAGAAAAACAGTTCGTAGTATTGCAGATTAATGCTTGAAATTAAATACATAGATTAGAAGTTGAACAACATATATGAGGCGTGTCTAAGGGTTTTGCGGCGGTTTTTGCTCAGTTGGCAAAAGGTTGGTTGTCAAAATTCATACACACGACTATATAGAAGGCCATTATTTCATTAATTCAGATCCAGCTTTCCAAAGATTGATTTGAATTTATAGAAAATTTGCTCGACTGGCAAAAGGTTGGTTTTCTAAATTCGTACAATCGAATATATAGAAGACCATTATTTATAAGGAGCTTTCCATCATTCCATGAAACGTATTTGTCTTTTTTTGAGAAAATCTCGCCAACTTTATTAAACTTCAAGGATGTTCATAGGTACACGGTTCGGGTCATGAGGAGCACCCAACCAGACATGTCTACCTAAACCAAGATTACAAGAGAATTTGGCAAGATTATGAGCTTCAAAATTATGATTTCTAAGCTCATGAATAAAAGAACAGGAGGTAAAGCCGCTTCTTCGCTCTGTTATTTCATGCACCACCGCTTCATGTGGTCCTCTTGTTCGAAGAGGGGAAGTCCTCCAGCGAATATTTCCCCGTTCGCCAGTGAGGAGGGCCATGGCGAACCCCAGTTGGCCCAAAGGCCCATTAAATAGGTTTTATTTTTGGAGAAAATACCATGAACAAAAATCATAAAATGAAAAATGCAACAAAAGTTGCCATGTTCCTAGTCATCATCCAAAAAACTTTGCCAAAAAAGTGGCAGTAAACAAAAATGTCACCTATGAATATTAAAATGTCGTCCTCTAAAAATAATAAAAATGCCATCCTCACAATAATAAAATGCCCATCTTATTATACAATAAAAACCATGCCCTTATGTATAAAAGTTCCATATTCTAAAGTCGTCCTCGTGTCTTATAATAAAAAATAAGAAAGCTAAAGTCCGAACAACCTGGTTTTAGCTACATATCCAAATGACCCGTCACCCATCCGATGTAGATCGCGCGACACGGAACCAGCGTCGGTTCTAACCATTTCTCCCACGCCCACATGACCCGATAAATTTGGGTGATCCCCGCACTCGCATGCCCCGGTTTACCTAGTGAATTTTGTATGATAAGTTACACATATGCACCATAGACCTGATAAGTTACATATAAACGCCATGGTAATTTTGCCGCGATGAATTTTTTGTTGTTGAAAACATACCTCCGATAACTTTTGACCGAGGGGAAAAAAATGTTGAAAACATACCCACGGTAAATTCTATGCAAGTAATATTGTAATATACACAAAATATAGCTCATAACTTATGTACAAACACCACAGTAACTTTAATCCGGAGGAAAAGTTGTTGAAAACATATCCCTGGTAACTTAGGTGTAAATAGCATGATAATATATGCACCGCATACCTGATAACTTATATACAAACATTGTGGTATCTTTGACCTGAGAAAAAAAAAGTTGTTGAAAACATACCTCCGGAACTTTTGCATAAATAATGGCAGGCGTGATAACTTATGTACAAACTCGACAATAAGTTTTTGAAAAAGGTTTCATTTATTGAAAAGTACACCTCCAGTAACTTATGTACAAATATCACGATAATTTACGCATCATAGACATGATAAATTACATACAAACACTGCGGTAAACTTCATCGACCCAAGAGAAAAGTTATTAAAAATATTCCTGTAACTTCTGTGTAAATAACATTATAATATTTGTACACGAAGCTGATAAGTCACGTACAAACACAACAATAAATTTTAGACCCCGGGATAAAAGTTGTTTAAAAATATATTACTGGTAACTGTTGTGAAATAACATGGTAATATACACACAATAGAATTGATAACTTACTTAGCTCAGGCATGTTAGCTTTTGACACGGCAAACAAAAAGTTGTTGAACCCCTCCCTCCCCCGTCCGGTAATTTATTTCTTCATAGCATGATAATATATATACATTAGAGCCGATAATTCACGTAGAAACACCACCAGATATAAAATTTGCGATGGTTTGAGCTAATATATATAGGATAAATTTTTTGACCTCACCGATCTAATTGAAAACGATTTTTCAATTAGATCGGTGGTTTGAGCTAGAAAACATTTTAATTTTTCAAAGTATGAGAGAATTTATAATGATATCATCAATTTTGTCTTACATGCATGCACGTGATTAAACTTTCTAATAACTGTCATGCATGTATATGAAGAAGAAAGAGAAGCACTAATGATCACATGCATGTGGAAAAAAGTCGGGCTAGGACCGACTGCATGTAGATCGTTCTGTTTTTTTTTACTTAGATTCAGAATGATCACTACGCAGTGCAACCCAATAAAAAATGCCATCCTCTTATAATAAATATGCCAACCTGTTAAACAATAAAAACTGCCATACAATTATAAAACGAAAAAGTGACATGCTCTTGTAATAAAATACTAAATCCTCTTATAATTAAAATAGTATTATATTGTTATAATAAAAATACCAACCTCTTATAATAAGAAATCACATCAACTTATAATGAAATTTCCCTGATAGAAAGTAAAAATATCCGGAATTTAGGACAAATTTAAAAACAAAAAATCTTTCAAAATACGAAGTTATATACAAAAACTACTTTAGCGGGAAAGTTGGCGAACCACCTCTCGAGCCCATTGGCGAAATGCCCTGCACTATCACGAGGGGACGCGAGTTCGAAACCTCGCCCCTCCCACGGGTTTCACGTATTCTTGATATCTTTTTGTGGGAAAACTAGTATTCGCGGGGAATCAGCACACAATGAAGGCCTTCAGCAATCCAACATGGCAGTGTCCCTTCATCAAGATCAGTGCGACGTTGATGGGGGTGTTCGCTGTGGTTGGCCTCAGAAAACGTTAGCCAGATAAATTTTCATTTATTTTAATTGCATTCATGAGGTGGTGAAGAAGATGTTCGTCTCCTAGCGGGCATATGGATAAAGGTTGGCTAGGTTTAAGGTTTAGAAGTTTAGTGAAAGAAAAATAGGAACCAGACTCAGATTTAATGCTCCAAAATAAAGTTTGTCTTTCACGTAAACATAACACATAAACTGTAATTCTTTTTTGTAAAAAAATATTACAAAATAATAATAATAATATTTTATTCCTCTCCCTAAGGGTCGCACTATTCGTCACCCTGGGTGAGGAATAGTTATTCTTCACCTCCCTTAATTTTAACATCATACACCGTAATTTTACGTTCCGTAATTTTTGTCTCATTTCATATGTAAAAGGAGACCGTAAGAAAATTTATAATCAGCGTAAAAAATATTTTATGTTAGGTAAAATTACAAACATAAAAAAAACAGTAGAAAATATACAATAAATTCAATTTTTTTGGTCTTGTGACCTATATTTTTGTTTTCTTATGTTAAATTTTACGTTATGATTCAATATAAACGTAAATTTTTGTATTCCACATGTAATTTATTTATGAATTGATCGTAAGATTATCTCGGATGAAGAATAACTTATTCTGCACCCTCGATGATGAATAGAGTTTATATATATATATATATATATATATATATATATATATGGAAAATGCATCCTACTACCGGGTGTAGTTACACCCATATCTCATATACTACCATGTGGTAGTATATATACTACTTTATCATTTTTAGTATGTTCATATACTATATCTAAGATACTCCAAAACGAGTTATGTGAAAAAATTGCATGTAAGCCCATGTTTTCATCATATTTGTGAAATACGTACATATTTGTACGTAAAAAGGAGTATGCTCAAAATATGGTACATACTACCTATAAAATAGTATATATACTACCCAAACATTCTTACATACTACATACTACACGTACGTACTCTCCAATATAATAGATACTACCTACAACATACGAAACCAAAGTGAGAGTAACTACACCCGGTAGTAGGAAAAATTTGTCATATATATATATATATATATATATATATATATATATATACATCCCTTAAGACCTTATTCTCACATCAAAATTCTTATTCTAACAACACTTCGGCACTGCCAAACCCCCCGAACCGAACCCCATCAATAAAAAAAACTCAACCCCACCCCACCCCACCTTTTTCCTCTCCCTGCGCACCCACCCACTGTAACACCCTGGATTCAGTGCTACAGTGATGAATGTAATTAAGCTACAGTTATGGCCAAGATTAAGCTAATACTTTTGCTAATCCATGTGTGACCACTTTTGGAATCAAATCCAAATTCAATTTCTTTTACAATTCAAATTCATTTGAAAAGTTGATTAAAAGTTTTGCAAACCAGGAAATAAAAATCCTGGATGGGTTGCAAATATTCCCTAGGCATTTGTAAAATTGCAACTCACATTTTGTGAAGTGTTTTGGTGCCTCAAATTAATTAAAACAGAGGCCAAAACTATTATTTAAATGCCTTTTTGATTTTGGCAGATTTCAAATATTTTCAAAAGGTCCTCAAACTTTTTGTGACAGTGCCATAAATTGCATTGAGAGTAATGGACCTTGTGCCATATTTTACTAAAAGTATTTGTTACTAAAATTAAATAAAATAGAAACTTTTATAAGAAAAGAAAGTTTTAAAAAGAAAAAGGGGGAAAAGGCCCCCTCCCCCCGGGCCTTGGCCCATGCACAGACCCAGCCCAACTCCCCCCCGGTCGTCCCCCACCTCGCTACAGTGGGGCGACCGAGGCCGTGCCCGCGCGTCGCCGACGCACCACCTCGCCGCCCATCGCTACAGCGCTGCGGGGTGGATAAGACCACCCCAGTCGCTCCACCCCCCCTCTCTCTCTCTCTCTCGCAAACCCTAGCCCCTTGGGAGCTTCTCTCCTCGCCCGCCCCTCCTTTCCCCATGCTCGGCCGAACGCATCCATGGCTGCGCCGTGGTGAAGCCGCGGCCACAACCATTACCTCGCCTCTGCACCCTGTCCTGGAGCTCCGCAGCGTCGGCCTCGTCCTCCTCGCGCACTGGATCGAAGTCTAGGAGCTCCCTCGTCGACGCTAGCAACCGATTCTTCCTCTTCGGGCTTCGGTGACCACCGCAGCAATTCGTCACCCCTGCTGCACTAACCTCTTCCCCGGGCCTTCCCTGCAGTGACAGTGAGCCCCCTCTCGCAGCCCTCTCCCTCGTTGAGCTCCCTTAGGCCTGTTTGCGCGCTATCACCATAACCGAGCTCCGCCGACAACCATTGCCATGGTGCACGAGCCGTGCGTGCTCTCGAGCACCCACACATGCTGCTGGCGTGCTCCAGAGCCTCCCCTGCGCCGATTCCAAACCTTAGATAGCTCGCCCGCGTGCTGCTGCTGCTGCTGTTTCGCCAACGCCCGAGAGCTTGCTCCTCCTCGGCTCGACGCCGGCGCCAAATCCGGCCGTCTCCGCCCTCCTAGTACCGCAGGACGACGTGCGCGAGCACCAGCTACTTATAGATGCTCACAACGCTCGAAATAGTGGCCGGAGCACCATTTCCGAGCCACGTCGGCGTTTCTGGCCCTCACAGGAGCGTCGTCGGCGCGCCGCCGCATTCAAAACAGCGGTGGGTCAGCGACAGGTGGGGCCCCACAATTAGCTCTTAATCCAGCCACTAATCAGCCACTCACACCGGCCCCCTTTATTGTAGTAATTAGATTAGGATCTAATTAAACACCCATAGTCACTGACACTGGGACCCACCCCCCTAATTAGACTAATTAACCCCCTTGTTTAATAAACAGAGTATGACATGTGGGCCCTCTGATAAATAATAGAATTTTAGATTAATTAAACTCTGATTTAGGCACTCAGTCTATGACAGATGGGGCCCACTGGTCAGGTTTGACCAGTTAGCCCCACTGTTGACTGCTGACATCAGCATGATGTCATGCTGGGCTCATAAATGCTTTTTTCGAATTAAAAAAAATCTGTTAATTTTAGAAAATTAATAAAACTTTAAAAAATTAATATAAAATAATCTATAACTGAGATGAAAATAATTTATATATGAAAGTTGCTCAGAAAAATCCCACGAATCCGAATACGCTGTCCGTTCATCTGTCACATGCCCCTAACATGATGAACATGGAACTTTTCCATCGGATTCGTCTGTCCGGTAGTAGCGTGAGACCCGGGAAATATCGTCAGATATTTTCCCGCTCCGTCAGTGACGTGTAGTACCGCGTTAGCTCATGCATAGCACTGCATATTGCCATGTCATGCATCATGATGCATTTGTCTACTTTATATTTATTGTTTCTCACCCGTCTTATTACCGGTAGACACTGAAACTGACGCTGCTGCCGGGTACGACTACGCCGCTGACGATCAGCCTTTTGTAGTAGAGCAGCAGGCAAGCAAACCCCCTTGAGCATTCCGATATCGCCCATTCTTTCTCTCTCATGCTTGCATTAGATTTTGCTACTATTGTATATAGCTCCTATTCTGATGCATAGCCTGCTTTTGATAAACTACTATTACATGTTGTTATATCAACTGCTTAGCATAGGTTGATTAGTGATTCCCTTGTGACCCCTTAGTCCCAGTTGCCCCCTGCTTCATCATCGACGACTTGAAGACTCGATCAACTGATCGACAAGCCATGACCCGTCACATTCACCGCACTCCCCCCTTAGTTGTACGACTCTTTAGAGCTACTATCGAGTACCGAGGGTGACACCTTGTAAAGTACTCATGATGCTAACTCTGTCGTGTAGCTAGTCGGTCGTGGTTATCTTGGGTGATTCCTCCTTCACCACTCCCGACGACGACTCTGTCGTGCAACCCCTCAAGCGTAGACCATCGAGGGTGAATCCTCTCTGGTGACCTTGACGGTTACATCGGGTGGGATCCTCCGAGGTTGATTCCTCGGGTTTCCCCTTGATGTATGGACACACGGTTACTTAACTTTACTACTGTTGGAACATGTTGAGGTCAGGATGACCTGGTTGGTGTTCGTGTAATTGTGATAAGGCGTGGCCGGGCATTCTTGGCCCTTGCCACAAGTCCTCGAGATGGGGCGACGGGATCACATATCATGTATCGCGCTCATCACCACAGTTAACAAAATGCTAATGGGTTGGGTATTTGATCTGAGTTGGTCGTTTGACCTTTTCGCACTAACCTTCACGTGGGAGAAGTTATGGGTACTCAGCGTCGTTGTATCAGTAGAAGCTCTTCGGACGTCAGCAATGGAGCGGCGCGCGCCCGAGTTGTCCGCGACGACATTGATCTTGTATTATAGGTGCTAGGACTGATCTCGGCCGCCCACGCATTGTGCGGGAGTGCAAAGGGTGAGTGGGCCCATGACCCCTGCGCGCTTAGGATTTAGGCCGGCGGGCTGGCCTCTCTGTTGAGCCTAGGTAGGGCGACGACGTGTTGATGTCCCGAGGCCGGGCATGACCCAGGAAAGTGTGTCCGGCCAAAGGTTATCAAGCGTGTTGGAAAATGTGGTGCACCCCTGCAGGGATGAAATTAACTATTCGAATAGCCGTGTCCACGGTAACAGGACGAATTGGAGTTGTATCCCGATCTACTACTACTACTAGAATTGTGACTTAAAATTGAAATGAATGTTGGCTCCGAGATTTCTTTCTCGCAGGGAGTCGAGGAAGAATCTCTGGGCGTGGTTACTTAATAAAATTGCTACAATAATATTGTTACATATGAGTCACCAATCTACACTCTTCTTATGCTGCAAGATGTTGAGGATGCTAGTCTTCGTTAGGACTAGGCCTCCCCCCTATTCTTGCTTTTCTGCAGTCAGTCCAAAGATATAACCCCATTCCTTGATACTGATGCATATTCTAGTATAGTTCTGATATAAGTCTTGCGAGTACTTTGGATGAGTACTCACCGCTGCTTTACCTCTTCTTTCCCCCTTGATACGATTACTGCGTTTAGATGACGGAGCCCAGGAGATGGAGTACTCCGCCGACGACTACTACACCATCGCTGGAGCTTACTACTACGTGGAGAACGCCGGCACTCAGGAGTAGTTAGGATGGCTCCCAGGCAGGAGGCCTTGCCTCTTTCTGTCCGTGTTATGTTTGTGCTAGCCTTCTTAAGGCAAAACTTGTTTACTTATGTCTGTACTCAGATAATATTTGCTTCCACTGACTCGTTTGAATTTGAGCTTATGTATTCGAGCACTCGAGGCCCCTGGCTTGTAATATGAAGCTTGTATGACTTTAACTTGTGTCTAGAGTTGTGTTGTGATATCTTCCAGTGAGTCCCTAATCTTGGTTGTACGCATTTGCATGTATGATTAGCGTACGATCAAAATGGGGGCGTCACACGTACGACCCACCCCAACCCGCCTTCTTCATCCGCCGATCCACCCCCAAACCTCCATTGTTCCTTCGGGCGCTGCACCTCCACCGCCGCCAGGGGCCTTGCGCCACCACCGCCCTACCTCCCCGCGCCACCGCGCGATTCCACCTCCCCGCGCCACCGTGCCGCCCTACCACCTTCCCGTGTCACCATCCCTACCTCGAGCAACACGCCGGATCCATCGATCCCAGCGGCACCTCCCTCTAGCCACGCGCCGGATCCGTCGATCCCGGCGGCGCCTCCCTCGAGCCACGTGCCAGATCTGTCGATCCCGGCGGTGCCTTCCTCGGACCACAGTGCCTCATCTTCTCTTCTCCGGTGGTCGTGCGAGACGACCTGGCCTTTGGAGCCTAGCGGGCGACTATGAATATGGAGAAATGTTGGTCCATCTCGTTGCAAGGGGCCACCCTCGGCGCCACCAGACCATCTCCGACCGCCGTGGCTACCTCTCCCGAGCCTCCCAATGTGACGGATCCCGTCAATCTGTTGCCTATCATGTCCAGTCCTCCCCCTTGCTCTTGTTCCATGGAACAACAACCCTCGTGTTAGGTCGAGATGCCCTGGCCTCAGGGCGTCTCCTCCGACTCCGGCCGCCCCCCGCGTCAGATCGAGATGCTACTAGGAGGGCAATGGCAGAGCGGTTCGGGTGGCGCTCCAGTGCAGCTCGGTTGGCGGAGGGAGGGCCGTGGTGACCTGCGGTGACGGGGGTTGGATTCCTAGTGCCGCTCCAGCGCCATCCTCATATGCCCTTCCTCCATCCTTCTTTGTTGTCAGTGCAAATTAACAAAGCTCGATGCAAATTAACAAAGCGTGACGGTAGACATGCAGTTCCATCTTGTTTTTTGATTTGCTTCCATGTTTCTTTCTATCTTGAAGTGCACTTTCGACGAGTAGGAAGGCATCAAGCAGGTAGAGATGTGGTTCAGTTGCTGTACCTGCGCAGTTTGGCTGGAATTTGAGGTGCTGCTCGCTGTGCCATGGATATTTTGTGTGTGTTTTAGATTTTGTTTTCGAGAAGTATCGGGGACGCCGGTGCCTTGCAGTTCACTGGCTCCTGGGCACGAGCAATGTAGGTTGCTCTCTGGGTCTTCCTTCCATTTTTGTTTGTAAAAATATTTTACACTTATATATGCAACTCAATGTAACAAATTCGAGGTGGTTGCTTTGGAAAAGAAAGAAAAAGCCACCACCAGATGTTCACTTCTTTTTGTAGGATTTAAAGTTCGCTTCATACCGCACGACAATTGAAAAAATAGAAAAATAATGTAGTTAACTATTTTGGTTCTTGTTGTGTAGTGCACTCGGTGTGCTCTGAAAAAAATGCATAATGTAGAGAACTACAAAAAAAGGTTATCGAAAACTCCATTCACTCTGAAAAAATGAATCATGTAGAGAACGGCAAAGAAAAGGTTATCGTAAACTCCATTCACTCTAAAAAAGCTCACTAACGCCGAATGTGAAGTGCAAAACATGTTAGGGAGATGGGAAAAACTCACGCGGTTCACGTTCGGTAGTGTCGCGGTCTACTTTTGATAGTGTTGCGGTGCACTTTCAGTAGTGTCGAGGTTTACTTACTCCCAATATGAAGTGCAGAAAAAATAGAGAGACGGTCAAAACAAGTAATGCGGTTCACTTTCGATAGTGTTGCGGTTCGCTCATGCCCGACGTGAAGTGCGGTCCACTCTAGTTCATAAAAATGTTACAAAAAATGACAAGAGAAACCATGAAGTTCGTTTGCCCTTCCGATGCAGTGCGGTTTTCAGTTTGAAGCAGTGCGTTCTACTTTCTGATGCAATTTTCTCGCCGATTTTGGTGTCGCGAAAAACTGAGTGTCTACAATTCGGTAATTTCAAAACTGCTCTTAAACCGTAAGGAATTAGAGAGAGTGTTCTACATGAAAAAGTTGCGCCTCATCTATATCTTTCCAATGCCGTATCATTTGCATAGTTCTGACGAGCGGTTTGAAAAAATTGACGAAAATACGCTCGCTGTCACTCGTAGGCAACGACACCGTTTTCAAATTTCGTTTAAAACTGTGAGGAATCTCAACAAATGATCAACATATGAAAGTTGCGCCTATTCCACAGCTTTCCAATGCCGTATCACATGCCTCGTTCCGACAAACGGTTAGAAAACTACAGCGAAAACCATACCAAAAATTCATAAAATTTGAAAAACAGAATTCCGTTTTTGAGTAAATTTGAAATTACTCTCAAACTATACGGAATTACAGTGTGTAATCTACATGGAAAAGTTGTGCCTCGATGATATATTTCCAACACCGTATCAATTGACTCATTCCGACAAGCGGTTTAGAAAAAAACGCGAAAATACGCTCGCTGCTCGCTGCCATTCGTTGGGCGCCCACCGTTTTTGAAACAGCCCTTAAACCGTGAGGAATCGCGAAAAGTTCTCAACATGGAAAAGTTGCGCATTTTCCGTAGCTATCCAACAGTATATTATACGTCGCTTTCCGACAAACGGGTTAGAAACTGGAGCGAAAACGGTATCGAAAAAATGCGTGTAGTTTTTTCTGTTGACATTGCAGTGTACTTTGGTTAGCAGTGCAGTTCTTTTAGCTTTCGAAGGAGGTTCAGAAATGATGTAAGAATTGTTATTCTGCATCCAATGTCAGAATAGACTGTCTGTGTGTATATATACATATATATACCCTCTGGAGGGGTGCATCACACACATGTGATGGTTCGAAGCGACGCTGTGATGTCACAATATATGGATCCATGTCTCGTGTAATCTAGTCCAACCTCAGTAACCGCGCCAACCAAGTGACAATGAAGTAGACAATCATATGTGTCATGCCACTTCCTAACCCATGTACAACGATTTGTGCAAGCTGCTTTGCCGCCCCTGTCTTGTGCTGGTCGATGAAAGCCACACCTACTGTAGGAAGTGTGTTTCCTCCCCATTCCTCGATGACTAGAGCAAACTCTCTTCTCTATGCTTCGGCGGTGAGCCCATGAATTCACCACCCCTGCATCTTGCACAATTCATTGTTTGCAATTTTTTGCCATGTGTTGGCTCCTCTCCATCTTTTTGCCTCACATTCATTTTATGCGGTCCTGCTTTTGTTGTTTGTTGTGCCCACTAGTACTAACGATCGGCGTGATATTTAACTCCGGGTCAATTTTGTGTGCATGTGGCAAAAATTATGATGTGGGACACAATACAGGAAACGAACATGGCATGGAGCCTTGGATACCGAGTGTTGGTGTTTGTGATGCGATGAGAAGGGAAGGGAGACGTGCACAGTACTTCTACTGCACATGCGATGCATCATCTTGACGCATCTAAATGTACTGTATCCGTCCGGAAATAGATGTGGCGGGGAATTTTTGCAAAATGGTCACTGTAATTTCTTGGCACAACTCGCAGTCCCCTCCTTACTCGTCATTGATGTCTACTACACAATTTTATCCTTGTAGACTCGTGTTGGGCCTCCAAGCGCAGAGTTTTATAGGACAACAACAAATTTCCTTAAGTGAATGACCTAAGGTTTATCAATCTGTGGGAGGTGTAGAATAAAGATGGCTTCTCTCAAACAACCGTGCAATCAAATACAAACAATCTCTTGTGTCCCCCAACACACCCAATACAATGGTAAATTGTATAGGTGCACTACTTCGTCGAAGAGATAGTGATACAAGTGTTGTATGGATAGTAGATATAGGTTTTTGTAATCTGAAATAATAAAAACACCAAGGTAGCAAGTGGCAAACAGCGAACAAAACAGTGTATCAATGCTTGGAAACAAGGCTTAGGGTTCATACTTTCACTAGTGCAATCTCTCAACAGTGTTAACATAATTAAATCATATAACCATCCATCAACATGCGACAAAGAATCACTCGAAAGTTCCTATCTAGCGGAGAAAATAAGATGAAATTGTTGTAGGTAGTAAAACACCTCAAAGTTACCCTTTCCGATCAATCTATTGAGCCATCACTATAAGTGCCACAAACAACCATAGAGTTTGTACTAGAATACCACAATATGATACGCATCAATCAACTCTAATGTCACCTAGATACTTCAATGTCACCGCAAGTATCCATGAGTTAGTTATTCGACATGCACCAAACAATTTCAGATCCATCATATATATTCAATACAACAGAAAGAACTTCAAAGAGTACCCCAAAGTTTCTACCGAAGAAAGTAGGAAGAAAACGTGCATCAACCTATGTCCATAGATCACCCCAATGTCACCACGGGGATCCACAAGTTGATTACCAAAACATACATCAAGTGACTCAATAGAACACCCCATTGTCCCACATGTATCCACATGCAAGACATATATCAAGTGTTATCAAATCCAAAGTAATTAATACAACATAGCCAAACCTCAAAGGGAAAGACTCAATTCATCACATCAAGATAGAGAGGGAAGAACTCCATATGACCCAACTATACTAAAAAAGACCGTGATATATCAAGATCGTGCCAACTCAAGAACACAAGAGAGAGAGAGAGATTGAACACATAGCTACTGGTACATACCCTTAGCCCAAGGGTGAACTACTCCCTCCTCGTCATGGTGGTCGCCGGGATGATGAAGATGGCCTCTGGTGATGATTTCCCCCTCCGGTAGGGCACCGGAAAAGGGCTCTGGATGAGATTTCTTCGGTACATAGGCTTGCGGCGGTGGAGCGGATGTTCTGGGTTAAGTTCTAGGGTTTCTGAGATTTTTAGGAATTTTGGGCATCGATTTCACGGTAGGGAGGTGCTCGACCCCCGAGCCAAGGGGCGTGGCCTCGGGGGTGCCCCTAAGCTCGTGGAGCCCTCGGCCACTTTCTGTCCAACCTCCGGTGCTCCGTGCGTCTTTTTTGATCCTTTAAAAATCACCATAAATTTTCAGCTTATTCCGAGTAATTTTATTTCTGCACAAAAATAACATCATGGTAATTCTGCTGAAAACAACATCAGCCCGTGTTAGCTTCATTCAAATCATATGAAAGTGCACCAAAACCATGTAGAACTTGCGTAAATATTTTTTTTGCGGGTGAGAACTTGCTTAAATATGTCATGAATATTTCATAAATTATCGATACATTGGAGACGTATCAGTCACTGCTCTGCTAACCCAGTCCCGCTCTTCGTCTTCGACGCTGGACCACGCCGCCTTGCTCCCTCACCTCTCTAGCCCACACCGCCTTGCTATCCACTCCCACCCTCCGCCACTCCATGCCACCGATGCCTTGCTTCCCCCACGCAACGTTGCCGCCACCTTGCTCCCCTTCGCCTTGATCAGAAGCTTGGATTGTTTTGGAGATAACCTCTATGCACTGTCCTCGCTCTCCTTCCACCTCTGTCCATCATCGACCACCTCCTCACCCACTAGCCGTCATCGAACACGAAGTTAGAGTACGCCGGGGACAGAGCCGGTTTGGACACACCTGCATCTTCACATGGGCACCATGGAGTACTGGCTCGCGTCAGCCGAGCTCATGGCCCTCCGTCGGGAGGTCATCGCCGACCTGTACTAGGTGTCGCCTCCAGAGTGGAATTGCGAGTAACCCTTTTCCACTTCCGTGTACTGGTTGCCACCTTCGTGGATGGCTACGCGCTCAAGGCAAATAAGCAAGTGGAGAGCATCACCGCTAAGCTGGTCAAAGTAAAAAGGTACCCCTTTACCACTTCTCCTGCCACCTTACAATTTCTTCTTCTTAATTATGAACGCAAGTTGTTCACTGTGTATATGAAGGGTCAATGCAGTGCAATGTTGCATTGCTGAACTCAATATGTCCACGATGTATATGAAGGCTCAATTCATGCTGCATTGTTGAACTCAATTGAACAATGAATTTGTTCACAATGCCAGATTAGGAATGTAACTTAAAAAATGGTTTAATTCACAAATCATTTTAAAAGTCTAAAGATTAAGGTAAACTACAAGCTCTGAATTTGACACTGAATGTTGGGTGATATAATTTCCTTCCCCACTAGTTTTGATAACTTTTTGTCTATGTATGCTTGGGTGATACTCCTTCACAATACATTGTTAAATTTCCTTCACGTAAGAGTACTCATCATGCACGGTGACATCAGGAGTGTCGGTGTCAAAACCGGCGGATCTCGGGTAGGGGGTCCCGAGCTGTGAGACTAGAATCGATGGTAACAGGAGACGAAGGAGACGATGTTTACCCAGGTTCGGGCCCTCCTATGGAGGTAATACCCTACGTCCTGCTTGATTATATTGATGGTATAAGGGTTACAGAGTTGATCTACCTCGAGATCGAATAGCTAAAACCCTAGATGAGTTGTCTCTTCTACAACCTAAAACCCTCCGGCTTATATAGACGCCGAGGGTACCTAGGGTTTACACATGGTCGGTTACACGTCGAAGGGATAAACATGCCTATTCACTACTCCAAACATGGAGGATACGCCACGATTCCCGAAGCTTCCTTCCTGGAGACAGGTTCTTCGATCAATCCAATGCTCGGCAAGCGACCAATATAGTCCGGCCCATAAGAAATAGGCCGGCCTCCTGAGGACCCCTTAAACCAGGACACCCTCCATAGCCCCCGAACTAGCCTCCAACGCCAAGGGTCCTAGCTCCAGCTGCTTCATATGATCAGAGTCTTCGGCTTGCGAGGCGAGTTCCTTTCTCCAAATAGTGATCGGCCGAGTTTAGTTTGGCCTCCGACGACGTGCAGTTTTCCCGATCATGGATCGTCCGAACACCATGAATAACTCGGCCCCGAAGGCCAAACGTCAAGGAGTAAATAGTGCTCCCTGACAACCTTTCAGATGAAAGGTCACGGCCCACCACGACCGCTGAACCAGTTGCAAAAACTCGATTCGCGGTTCGAGGATGTTTTCATCAGCATGATCCATCAATGCGCAGATCGTGCTCCGTTTCGCACGGGATATGTTTAATCATGCGCGTATAAAGGCACGCACGTCTTGGGAAGCGGAGGGATTCACGACATAGTGAAGGGAGGCTAACCGGCGACAAGTGATAACCCACAAGTATAGGGGATCAATTGTAGCCTTTCTCGATAAGTAAGAGTGTCGAACCCAACGAGGAGCTAAAGGTAGAAGAAATATTCCCTCAAGTTCTATCGACCAGCGATACAACTCTACGCACGCTTAACATTCGCTTTACCTAGAACAAGTATGAAACTAGAAGTACTTTGTAGGTGTGAAAGGATAGGTTTGCAAGAAAATAAAGAACACGTAAATAAAATCTAGGGGCTGTTTAGATGAAGAAACAGCTAAGTTAGTCTTAGTAGAGAGCTTTTTGTCACAAGAAAGTTATTTGTCCCTAGGCAATCGATAACTAGACCGGTAATCATTATTGCAATTTTATATGAGGGAGAGGCATAAGCTAACACACTTTCTCTACTTGGATCATATGCACTTATGATTGGAACTCTAGCAAGCATCCGCAACTACTAAAGATCATTAAGGTAAAACTCAACCATAGCATTATAAGGTATCAAGTCCTCTTTACTCCCATATGCAACAACCCACCTACTCGGGTTTATGCTTCTGTCACTCAAGCAACCCACCATAGGCAAATCATGAACACATTGCAACACCCTACAGCGAGGATCCCTCACGCTTGCGCGACACGGAGAGCACCATAGGACAGCACCAATAATAAAACATGCAACTCAAACCAATCATGATCATCAATCAACCCATAGGACAAAACGGATCTACTCAAACATCATAGGATAGCCATACATCATTGGGAAATAATATATAGCGTTGAGCACCATGTTTAAATAGAGATTACAGCGGGGAGAAGGTGTGTTACACCGCTGCATAGAGGGGGAGAGAGTTGGTAATGACGGCGGCGAAGTTGTTGGTGTAGATCGCCGTCACGATGATGGCCCCGGCGGCGTTCCGGTGCCACCGGGAGAGAGGGGCAGAGAGCCCCCCTCCTTCTTCTTCTTCCTTGGCCTCCCCCCGAGATGGGAGGAGGGTTTCCCCTCTGGTCGTTGGCTTCCATGGCGGCGGAGGGGCGAGAGCCCCTCCGAGATTGGATCTCTCTCTCTGTTTCCTTCTGTTTCTGTGTTGCCAGATTCTGGCCTTTCACCGTTTCTTATATTCCCGGAGATCCGTAACTCCGATTGGGCTGAAATTTTAACACAATTTTTATCCAGATATTAGCTTTCTTCCGGTGAAAGAAGGGCACCAACCGCCTTACGGGGTGGCCACAAGCCGCCCTACCCCCCAGGGCGCGCCCTCCTGGTTTGTGGGCCCCTCGGGCACCGCCTTCTGTTGATTCCACTTACCAAAATTCACATATATTCCAAAAAAAAATCTCCGTAAGTTTTTATCCCGTTTGGACTTCGTTTGATATGGATTTTCTGCTAAACAAAAAACATGCAACAAACAGGAACTGGCACTGGGCACTGGATCAATATGTTAGTCCCCAAAATAGTATAAAAAGTTGCCAAAAGTATATGAAAGTTGTAGAATATTGGCATGAAACAATCAAAAATTATAGATACGATGGAGACGTATCAGCATCCCCAAGCTTAATTCCTGCTCGTCCTCGAGTAGGTAAATGATAAAAAAGATAATTTTTGATGTGGAATGCTACCTAGCATAATCTTGATCATATAATCTAATCATGGATGAATATTAAGACACGAGTGATTCAAAGCAATAGTCTATCATTTTACATTAAGACAATAATACTTCAAGCATACTAATAAGGCAATTGCGTCCTTTCGAAATAACATGGCCTCAGAAAGCTATCCCTACAAAATCATATGGTCTGGCTATGCTCCATCTTCCCCACACAAAGTATGTAAATCATGCACAACCCCGATGACAAGTCAAGCAATTGTTTCACACTTTTTATGTTCTCAAACCTTTTGAACTCTCACGCAATACATGAGCGTGAGCCATGGATATAGCACTATGGGTGGAATAGAATATGGTGGAGGTGATGAGGAAAAAGGAGAAGATAGTCTCACATCAACTAGGCGTATCAACGGGCTATGGAGATGCCCATCAATAGATATCAATGTGAGTGAGTAGGGATTGTCATGCAACGGGTGCACTAGAGCTATAAGTGTATGAAAGACTCAAAAGGGAACTAAGTGGTCGTGCATATGAAAATTCCACTAGCTATATGAAAGTGACAAAATAGGAGACTCTCTATCATGAAGATCATGGTGCTACTTTGAAGCACAAGTGTGGAAAAAGATAGTAGCTTTGTCCCTTCTCTCTTTCTCTCAATTTCTTTTCTTTCTTCTTTTTTTTCTTTTTTTGGTGGGCATCTTTGGCCTCTTTTTTTTATTTGGGCTTCGCTGGCCTCTTTTATTATTTATAAAGTCCGGAGACTCATCCCAACTTTGCGAGGGATTCATAGTTTCCATCATCCTTTTCTCCCACGAGACAAATGCTCTAATGAAAATCATCACACTTTTAATTACTTACAACTCGATACCTAGAACAAAACATGACTCTATATGCAATATGAAAGTGATGGTGCAGGTCATGAAAAAAATGGAACGGTGGAAGTTGCATGACAATATATCTCGGAATGGCTATGGAAATGCCATAATAGGTAGGTATGGTGGCTGTTTTGAGGAAGGGTATATGGTGGGTTTAATGCACCGGCGAAAGTTGCGCGGTACTAGAGAGGCTAGCAAAGGTGGAAGGGTGAGAGTGCTTATAATCCATGGACTCAACATTAGTCATAAAGAACTCACATACTTATTGCAAAAGTCTATTAGTTATCGAAGCAAAGTATTAGACGCATGCTCCTAGGGGAGAGGTTGGTAGGAGTTAACCATCGCGCGCTCCCGACCCTCACACAAAGGATGACAATCATTAAACAAATCATGCTCCGACTTCGTTACATAACGGTTCACCATACGTGCATGCTACGGGAATCACAAACTTTAACACAAGTATTTATACCAATCCACAATTACTCACTAGCATGTCTCTAGTATCACCATCTTTATATCGCAAAACTATTGCAAGGAATCAAACATATCATATTCAGTGATCTACAAGTTTTATGTAGGATTTTATGACTAACCATGTGAATGACCAACTCCTGTTAACTCTCTACATAGATATAAGTGAAGCATGAGAGTTTAATTCTTTCTACAAAAGATATGCCCACGCTCTAACAAATATAAGTGAAGCAAAAGAGCATTCTACAAATGGCGGTTTTCTATGTGTAGAGAAACAGGCAATCCAAACTTCAAATGATATAAGTGAAGCACATGAAGCATTCTACAAAGCCATACTCAAAAGATATAAGTGAGGTGCAAAGAGCCTTCTATAAATCAACCAAGGACTTTCTCATACCAGCATGGTGCATTATTAAAATAAAAATAAAAAGCACATGACGCTCCAAGATTTACGCATATCATGTGACGAATAAAAATATAGCTCCAAGTAAAATTACCGATGGTTGTTAGAAGAAAGAGGGGATGCCTTCCGGGGCATCCCCAAGCTTAGTTTCTTGGGAGTCCTTGAATATTACCTTGGGGAGCCTCGGGCATCCCCAAGCTTAGTCTCTTTCCACTCCTTACTCTTTCATCCATCGTGATCTCACCCAAAACTTGAAAACTTCAATCACAGAAAACTTAACAAAACCCTCGTGAGATCCATTAGTATAATAAAGCAAATTACCATTTTAAGTACTGTTGCAAACCCATTCACATTTTATTTTTGCATTGTAGCTACTGTATTATAACTTCTTTATGGCTTATTCCACTGATAAAATCGATAGTTTCATCAAAACTAGCAAAACAATGCATCAAAAACAGAATCTGTCTTAAACAGGACAGTCTGTAGCAATCTGAACATTCACCATACTTATGTAACTCTAAAAATTCTGAAAAATTAGGAAAAAACAAATTTTTTTCATAGAAGTACTTTTTAAAAATTTCAGAAACTTTTGACATTCCAGTAAAAAATTTAAATTCACGCACTACAGCCAAAGTTTCTGTTTTTGCACTGCACACACCAAACAAGAAATCTAATCATCCTAAAGGCAAATCTTGGCACATTATTTTTATAATACAATGGATTTATACAAGGGGATAATTATTTTTGTTGAAAAGTTTCTGTAATTAAGATTCACAAGGTTTCCATGGGCATGAACAAAGTTCAAGGTATGCTCCCATTTTAACAATGCTCGTCTCTCTCACTTTCACTTTTCTTTTTGAAAAAGTTTTAGGTTCCCCTCTTTATTTTTTTGTTTTTTAAACTATATAAAAGCACACAACAGAATAAAATGACTCTCTAAAACTTCTGGGTTGTCTCCCTGGGCAGCGCTTTCTTTAAAGCCATTAAGCTAGGCATAAAGTGCTCAAGTAATGGATCCACCCGGATCCCAAGGTATATCAAAGCCAATTTTAATTAACAATGATTTGTAATTTAGTAGTGAGCACAAAGTAACATATATCATGCAACAACGAAGTCTAACTCTCTTCCTATGCATTGGCATGTCATAAAAGAACAATTCATGCACACAAAGTAAAGGCCAATACATAGCATAAGCAGTTTCTTGCAATTTTATCATATTGAAAACATAGAGAGGTGGAGGTGTAGTTCCTCTCTCATAATAATTGCAAGTAGGAGCAGCAAGCACATGCATATTATATCTATCAAAATCATCATGTGTAATAGTAAAAGGCAACCCATCTATATAATCCTTAATAAGTGCAAACTTCTCCGATATAGTGTAGTTGGGAGAATTCAAAAAGATAATAGGATAGCCAAATTTTGAGATCGGTAAACAGCATCATCATAATCTTCATACTTTTCAAACAAAGCTTCAATTTCATAAGCACCCTTAAAAGCAACAAACTCTTCTATTTGTTCCACATCATAGTAATCATATATACCATTAGCATAAGAAGCCAAGGTTTCATTATCATTAAATTTACATGAAAAGGGAAGGTGTTTAGCCTTCATCCTAGAGCAACAAGTAATATCATATCTCTGGCATAAATTCCAAGCATACCAATGCAACATATGAATTTGATCCCATAATAGTTTCCCTTTTTGAGTCAAGCGATAATCCCTAAAGTATTCACGTTGATCCAACGTGTGTCCCATTATATAATTGAATGGGGTTTTCTCAGGATTATTAAAGTAGTGCATAATATCTTTCGCATAACGAGCATCGAGGGTTTTAGGAGGTTCCCCATCTCCATGAGTAGCAAGTACACCTAATTTTTTTGGTATTTCGTGTTCCATATCCATAACTAAAGATAGAGAACAACTTAGAACAGCAAATAAAATCTACTTAGTGATAAAGCAAACAAGCACACACGAGAATATTCACCCCACGCTATTGCTCCCCGGCAACGGCGCCAGAAAAAGGTCTTGATAACCCACAAGTATAGGGGATCAATTGTAGCCTTTCTCGATAAGTAAGAGTGTCGAACCCAACGAGGAGCTAAAGGTAGAAGAAATATTCCCTCAAGTTCTATCGACCAGCGATACAACTCTACGCACGCTTAACGTTCGCTTTACCTAGAACAAGTATGAAACTAGAAGTACTTTGTAGGTGTGAAAGGATAGGTTTGCAAGAAAATAAAGAACACGTAAATAAAATCTAGGGGCTGTTTAGATGAAGAAACAGCTAAGTTAGTCTTAGTAGAGAGCTTTTTGTCACAAGAAAGTTATTTGTCCCTAGGCAATCGATAACTAGACCGGTAATCATTATTGCAATTTTATATGAGGGAGAGGCATAAGCTAACATACTTTCTCTACTTGGATCATATGCACTTATGATTGGAACTCTAGCAAGCATCCGCAACTACTAAAGATCATTAAGGTAAAACCCAACCATAGCATTATAAGGTATCAAGTCCTCTTTACTCCCATATGCAACAACCCACCTACTCGGGTTTATGCTCCTGTCACTCAAGCAACCCACCATAGGCAAATCATGAACACATTTCAACACCCTACAGCGAGGATCCCTCACGCTTGCGCGACACGGAAAGCACCATAGGACAGCACCAATAATAAAACATGCAACTCAAACCAATCATGATCATCAATCAACCCATAGGACAAAACGGATCTACTCAAACATCATAGGATAGCCATACATCATTGGGAAATAATATATAGCGTTGAGCACCATGTTTAAGTAGAGATTACAACGGGGAGAAGGGGTGTTACACCGCTGCATAGAGGGGGAGAGAGTTGGTGATGACGGTGGTGAAGTTGTTGGTGTAGATCGCCGTCACGATTATGGCCCCGGCGGCGTTCCGGTGCCACCGGGAGAGAGGGGGAGAGAGCCCCCCCTCCTTCTTATTCTTCCTTGGCCTCCCCCTTAGATGGGAGGAGGGTTTCCCCTCTGGTCCTTGGCTTCCATGGCGGCGGAGGGGCGAGAGCCCCTCCGAGATTGGATCTCTCTCTCTGTTTCCTTCTGTTTCTGCGTTGCCAGATTCTGGCCTTTCACCGTTTCTTATATTCCCGGAGATCTGTAACTCCGATTGGGCTGAAATTTTAACACGATTTTTATCCAGATATTAGCTTACTAGCGGCGAAAGAAGGGCACCAACCGCCTTATGGGGTGGCCACAAGCCCTCAGGGCGCGCCCTACCCCCCAGGGCGCGCCCTCCTGGCTTGTGGGCCCCTCGGGCACCGCCTTCTGTTGATTCCACTTCCCAAAATTCACATATATTCCAAAATATCTCCGTAAGTTTTTATCCCGTTTGGACTTCGTTTGATAT
The DNA here is from genome assembly GCA_039707655.1 of Elymus sibiricus. NCBI lineage: Eukaryota > Viridiplantae > Streptophyta > Magnoliopsida > Poales > Poaceae > Elymus > Elymus sibiricus. Next base: position 426,858,332 of record CM077675.1, read on the forward strand.
GGATTTTCTGCGAAACAAAAAACATGCAACAAACAGGAACTGACACTGGGCACTGGATCAATATGTTAGTCCCCAAAAAAGTATAAAAAGTTGCCAAAAGTATATGAAAGTTGTAGAATATTGGCATGAAACAATCAAAAATTATAGATACGATGGAGACGTATCAACATCCCCAAGCTTAATTCCTGCTCGTCCTCGAGTAGGTAAATGATAAAAAAGATAATTTTTGATGTGGAATGCTACCTAGCATAATCTTGATCATATAATCTAATCATGGCATGAATATTAAGACACGAGTGATTCAAAGCAATAGTCTATCATTTGACATTAAGACAATAATACTTCAAGCATACTAATAAGGCAATTGCATCCTTTCGAAATAACATGGCCTCAGAAAGCTTCCCCGCGTAGGATGGCCGTCCGGCACCTTCATCGACACCATAAAGACTTGGCAAAAAGAGTGGTTTTACATCACCGAGCCAAGGGAGGAGGGCGGAACTGTTCCTGCCGAATTCAGATCCGGTCCCCCAGCCAGATTGACCTCATGGGTCCAAAAGGGCCTCGACTGGGGGTCGGATACAGAGGTGGACGACCTGCAGAGGCGCATCGCCTCCATGATCAAGGACAAAATCAAGCTGGCCAACGTGGTCCAGATTATACTCCGGCGGCGCATCCTCCCCTGCCAGCGCCGGGACTCTCCTATGTGAACTTATCAGCTTGATGATGAGCCTACGATTCGTCGGCTCTTCCGCACCACTCGGGAGAAGCTGTGGAAGGCGCTGTTCAAGGCGCAGGAGAACTGGCCAGCCGAGAAGGAGGACCGAGGCCTGCGCGCCGATAAACCCCCTTCCCAGTATAACATAGTTTCGCTTGATCGGCTTCGCTTTCCTGAAGAAAACCTAAGCACTTTCCGCCGCAGGAATGGTTGAGCAAGGCCACGTGCATCAAATGCCCAGCTCCACAGCCCGAAGACGCTTGGTCCCAGCTGCTGTCGGAGATGCTTGTCGTGGCGCCTTACAAGGCGCCAGAGAAGAAGGAGAAGAAGAAGAAACCAGGCCGAGAAGGCCTGCGCATCAGGGACCAACCGGAGGCTGTGTCCGAGGAAACCCATGCCTCCTCGAATCAAGAGGAGGAGCACGAGGGCGAGGGGGAAGGCGATTCCCCCCTCGCAAGAAAGTGGGTGGCGTCATCGGACGCCACAGAGGATGTACCTCCTCCTGCCCCGAAGAAAGCGCGTCGGACACAGTTAACTCTGTCTGACGACAGTTCGGATTCGGATACCGAGTCCGAGGACTTCGAGAAGGTTCCACGAAGGAACCTCAGGGTCTAGCCCCCAGCTCGAAGGTAAAGATCCGAAGACTTCCTGAGCTATTAGTGCTAAGTTTTGATTGTTATTAACATGTGAGCGCCTATTGACTTGTAGCCCACCACGTGTTCTCCCCACCGATTAAGTCTCGGACGGGGAGACCCCGCCCGCCGAGCTAGCGGAGAGCGGGACCGCATCGCAGCCCTCTCCTCCGGGCGCCGCGAAGGATGCCGTGGAGGTGTCATCCCAACAGGCTCCTTTGGAGCCGAACACCAGTGGTGGGGGCGACGACGTCATGGTCGAGGCTAACGCCTCGGCCACCGAAGACCGGGGGGAAAATCCCCTCCCGGATACGGAGGAGACCGGACGAGGGGATGTCCAGTCCCTTCCGAGGTCGTCTTCGGAGCGCACCATGCCTCCGGAGGCACCGGTTCAATCCCCGGTTGGAGATCGGGTTAACCGATCTACACCGGCGCCACCGACCAATGGGTGGCCGGCTATGGGGGAGGCTCTATCAAACGCCTCCATCTCCGAGGAGCACCGCACCCTTATGGGTGCGGTTTTACAAAGCATTCAGTCCGTTGATAGCGGATTGAAGGAGGCCTTCAAGGGTCTCCTGACGGGCTTTCAGGTAAGCCCCATAATGTTTTGTTAATTTACTGTTTTTTGTGCTATTGTTATATATATAGCAGCCCCCGAGCCCTAGTGAGTTTGGAAAAACTCACCTGGGGGTCAATCATAGACCATTAACCTGACAATGCATGAGACATTATTTGTTCGGAATGTTCCAACAACCTTTAAGAGGGCCGAACATAGGATCATATTTATGACAGTTCGGAGGTTTGAACTCATGTAATCTGATAGGTGTTTGTTATTTGTAGGCTTCGTCATCGGCGGCGTCTGTTAATGCCGCCGAGCTAGACGAGCTAAATCGGAAGCTCAAGAGCTCCGAAGATGAGCTCGACGCTCTGAATAAGAGATTTGACGAGGCGCAAGGTAAGCCGGATTATAATATCCGAATTCTTCATCACCATACTGTCGACGCAGTATTTTATATGTTTGATGCTTACGCAGCCTCGGCGAGGGAAATTGAGAAGCTCAAGGCCGAGCTACAGAAGGCGAAAAAGGAGGCCGTGAGCGAGAAGGCGGCTGCCGCGCTTTCCGATCTAAAAGCCACCGGCGCCAAACATGCGGCTCGGGTGGAGGAAATCCAGCAGGAGCTCAAAGACGCCGGTCAAAAGTGCGAGGACCTCAAGCAGAAAGGCAAGGAGCAGGCCGCCGAACTATCCACTCTGAAATCGGATCTCCAGAAGGAGCGGGTGGATAGGCGGTTCTTTGAAGAGCAAGTCAGCCAGGTCAAGGCTATCACGGATGGTAAACCGTATTTACTGCAGTGTGTCTTCAGGGATGGCAAGTTCGCATTGCTTACCCAAGTGTGGCATTCCTCAGGCGCCTGCTTGGACCTCCAGAAGAGCACAGCGGACGCGAACCAGTTCTATGCTTCGCGGGGAGAGGGAGATGAAGCTCGGCTGTTTTGGGCGCAATTTGAAGCCTCCGAGCGCTCTCCTCTCCTCGTTGAGCAGCTGAAGCAGCTGATGGAGCTACACCGGATGGCGGAGCCGGCCATGAAGGATCTTTGCATCCGGCTATGGCCCGACGAGCCATTGCCGAGCAGCTACTTCGGCCTGGTGCAGAAGCTGAGCAATGCCTCGCCTCGGATCGACGCACTAAGGCGGTCCTCCTGTATCGAGGGAGCTCGGATGGCCTTTGCAAGGGCCAAGGTGCACTGGCCGGGTCTTGATGCGACGAAGATAGCCACTGCTCCGCTGCCCCTGGAAAGGAGCATAGGTGCCCTGAGCGATACTTCTCCGTAGTTATGGAGGGTGCTGGGGCAATAGAGGCTCAATGTTCGAGAGAAAACATTTATGAGTAAATGCGTTGTAATATGTCCGAAGACCTTTTAATGCGTTTATATTTAAGATGCATGGTTTATCATGTCTTTCGTGTTTTGCATCCTTTATAACTTCTGTGTGGCCGTTGAATCTGAAAGTTGCGAGTCGTCGGCTTCAGCCCCCATGTAGATACTACGCGGGGTGTCTCTGCAACGCACTGTGACCCTTAGCCGAGCTATGGGTACCCGAAGGCGGTAGTGCGGAGCGGACAAGGCAATCGGACCATAATGCTTTATTGCTTTCACTTAGCCATAGGGGCGCGAGAAAGGAGTGCGGGGGGCTGATGACTAGCCCCCAGGGGTTTGTGATTTTCAGATGAACCGTGGCCAAAGCCGATATCACATGGTTTGTACGAATACCAAACCCATCGTATGACACGGAATAACCTCTAACGAGGTTTGTAGTATAACACTTAAGCTCGGATTCGCAGACCGGTTCTCGCATACTATGACAGTCAGTTTTCGGCTTTCTCCCCTGAGGTGCTTGACCAGGCTAGCTGGAAGCACAATTGCAGTGGTGCTCCCTTTGCCCTTTTAGCCGAACGAGCGGAACGTAAACGGGCAAACACAGGAGCCGGGCAACCCAACTATTGACCCAAGACATAGTTCGGAACCAATGCATATAAAGTGGAATTCCAAGACGCCGAACGCAAAAGAAATTGTGCTTAGGGCGATTTTTTATGTTCGAGCCCCCGGTCTATTAGCCGGTTGCATCGTAATGAATACCAAACAGATTCGCAGGAAGAGTGAGAAAATAGAGGGTGTGTCCAAAAAAGACAGTGAAGCGATCATGTATAAAGGATCTGTATTTTGCTCAACAACTCTTATTATTCAAATTGCCGATGCGACTGTTTACAGGTATTTGAAAATAAAATATGAACTTTATAGGAGGGGTTGTACCAGGGATCTTCGATGGGTGACCTGACGTCCTCGGTGTGCCCTGTCGTTTGTCTGCTCCTGCGTCTCGTAAGGACTTGTATACCACTATGAGTCTTGCTGTTCGGCGAGCGGACTTTGGAGAAGAATCTTGAGAAGTCGCCGAAGTGTGAATGAGCTTTATGCCTTAGCAGGTACTTGATGGTACCCGTAGTATGTCCGAAGACATTTATCGGTGATAGTTCGGTCCAGCCGAACACTTACCCTTTGATAGTGTTTCCCCACCGTCGCCCATGGAATTTTAAGCACGAAGTTGTGCATCCTTGGCACGTACTTCGCTGGTTCTAGGGCGGTACGATGGGGGGCGAGTCCCTATTTATGGGGAGAAGAAGGTTCTGGGACTTCGGGTTGAAACCGAGCTCGCTTCCCAGCCTTACGTGCCTTTACGGCGGATATCTGCGTTTGCCGGTCATCATTGTAATGGAATTCGGCCGCCAGGGCCAACGCATGTTCCTCAGTTCGGAGGGAGCGCTCCGTGTTGCCGTTGACAGTAATGACCCCCTTGGGGCCGGGCATTTTGAGCTTGAGGTATGCGTAGTGTGGGACAGCATTAAAGCGAGCGAGCGCTGTACGGCCGAGCAGGGCATGATATCCGCTGCGGAAAGGTACGATGTCGAAGATCAAGTCCTCGCTTCAAAAGTTATCGGGTGAGCCGAACACTACTTCCAAGCTTACAGAGCCCGTGCACCGGGCTTCGATGCCTGGGACCACTCCTTTAAAGGTAGTGTTACTGGGTTTGATCCTTGACGGATCTATGCCCATCTTTTTCACCGTGACTGAGTAAATCAGATTGAGGCTACTTCCTCCGTCCATTAGGACTTTAGTGAGGTGATACCCGTCTATGATGGGGTCTAGGACGAGGGCGGCCGAACCCCCATGACGGATACTGGTCGGGTGGTCACGTCGATCGAAGGTGATCGGGTATGCCGACCATGGGTTATACTTCGGGGCAACAGGCTCTACGGCGTAGACCTCTCGAAGGACGCGCTTCCTCTCCTTTTTGGGTATATGAGTGGCGTATATCATGTTTACTGTTTTTACCTCTGGAGGGAATTTCTTTTGTCCGCCACCGATCAGACCGCGGGGCTCATCCTCGTCCTCGCTGCGTGGGCTCTTGCCTTGGTCCTCGGATGAGAGCTTGCCGGCTTGTTTGAATACCCAACAGTTACGGTTGGTGTGGTTGGCGGGCTTCTCTTCAGTGCCATGGATCTGGCAAGGCCTCTCCATGATCTTGTCCAGCGGGGTGGGTCCATCGCGATTGCCTTTAGGAGGCTTCTTCCGCTGCCCAGGTCGAGAGTTGCGGAAGCCGGCGTTAACGGCCGTGTCATCGGCATCACTATTGTTGTGCCGGCGCTTATTCTTGTTGCGCTTTGGTTTCCCATTTTCGTCCCGAAATTCGGAGGTTCCGGGGTCTTCGGGGTTGTGGCTACGTTTTGCTAGCCAGTTATCCTCTCCCGCGCAAAAGCGAGTCATGAGTGATGTAAGGGCGGACATTGTCCTAGGTTTATCCTGGCCGAGCTGGCGAGCCAGCCATTCATCCCGAATATTGTGCCTGAAAGAGGCTATTGCTTTGGCGTCTAGGCAGTCGACGATCTGGTTTTCTTGGTCAAGAACCGATTCCAAAATAGCCGCGCGGATTCTCCTGGTTTCTGGACGACGTTGCTCAGGTCGGAGGAGTCCGGCGGCCGAACATAAGTGCCCTGGAAGTTAGATCGGAATGCATCTTCTAGGTCCTCCCAGCACCCAATGGAGTTTTCGGGGAGGCTGTTTAACCAGTGCCGAGCTGGCCCCTTAAGCTTCAGGGGTAGATATTTGATGGCGTGGAGATCATCTCCCCGCGCCATGTGGATGTGGAGGAGGAAATCCTCAATCCATACAGTTGGGTCAGTAGTCCCATCGTATTGCTCTATGTTTACGGGTTTAAACCCTTCTGGGAACTGATGCTGCATCACCTCGTCCGTGAAGCACAGTGGGTGGGCAGCGCCTCTGACCCGAGCTATGTCGCGCCGGTGATCGGCATCTGTCCTAGCCCGGTTTCGTTCCTGACCTTTATTGTTGCGGTCGAGCCAAGGTCGGTACCCTTCCCGTCTATCGGGTGAGTATCCTCTGGATCCGTAGATGGATCGCGTACGACCTGCTCTGTAGTCCAGGTCGTGTCGCCGGTCGAACCTGTCATCGGGCACTAGTGGCTCTTTTCCCCGTCTACGGGGTATCGTCGGCCTATAGCCGGTGTCGTCAGCCGTCCTGTCTCGTCCTCGAGGAGGGCAATCTGGCTTGTCGTATGGGGTATGTTTGGGAGACGGCGTATCAGTGAGCTCCTCATCGAATTGTGGCAGCAGCCTTCTGCGTGGATAGCTCTTAGGTTGGTCCAATAGATCGGTACCGTATCCTTCCTCAGCTGAGAGGACTCTCGTCCATCGATCGTTGAGGTTGTCTTGTTCGGTTTTAAGCTGCCGTTCTTTTGCTTTCAGGCTGCGGGCCGTGGCTATAAGCTGTTGCCTACACAGTTCCTGATCTTCAAGATTATCGGGGATGGCGAAGTCATCGGCTTCCGGGATGTCCTCCTCCTCGATAGGGGGAGGTAATTGTCATCCTCGGAATCATTTAGATCGTCGAGGTTGTGCCGGTCTTCCGGCCTCTCCTGACCCTCTAACGGCTGTTCGGGGATATCGAGATCGCCGAGGTCTTCCGGGGTGTCTCCGTCCCCGGTGCCGTCGATAGCTTTTCTTCCCTTTTTTCCTTTTGACCGTTTATGCGGCTTTCGGCGTCTTGATGGCGCTTCACCTGATTTGTCGCCATCGTTTTTCGGAGTGTCCACCATGTAGACGTCGTATGTGGAGGTGGCAGTCCACCGCCCGGTGTTAACGGGGGTGAGGGCGCGATCCTCCTCATCCATGTATTCTGCCTCCTCAGAGGCATAGTCCAACATGTCGGTTAAATCCTCGATAGTGGCTACCAAGTGGGTGGTGGGTGGGACGAAAAATTCGTCCTGACCCGCCTTGAGCCCGATCTGAGCACAGATCGGGGTTGGGTCGTCGGTAATCTTCATCGACGAGATCCGATCTAGGGCCTCGTTGAGTATCGAGAGCTCGATCGGGTCAGCCTGCTCAGAGCTTCCGGAGTTAACCTCCGATGCGTCCACGCGGGGGGAGTGTTCGGCAAGAACAGGTGTCCGGACGTCTAGCACTATGACCGGGTCCGGACTGAAAGTCGGGTCCTCGTCGGGGTAGATCCCGTGGGTGGGACCAAAAGATGGATCTGAGGTTAAAGCCTCAGAGTCTTCGAGCGTGGCGGGCGAGACCGCGAGCCCGGTTAGTGACAGGTCGCCCCGAGAGTCTACGGAGAACTCTAGGTTCCCGAATCTGACCTCTTGATCAGGGGTGAAACTTCCGACACGGCCTAGATGGCCGGTCGGGTCGGCGTGCAGCACAATGCTGCCGAAAGCGAGGATCTGTCTGGGGACGAAAGTGTCCGTATTGCAGACCTCTTCGTTTATGACGAGGCGAGCCATCGATTCCTTTGGCGATCACAGCGGAACTCTTAATGAAAGCACCAATGTCGGTGTTAAAACCGGCGGATCTCGGGTAGGGGGTCCCGAGCTGTGAGACTAGAATCGATGGTAACAGGAGACGATGTTTACCCAGGTCCGGGCCCTCCTATGGAGGTAATACCCTACGTCCTGCTTGATTATATTGATGGTATAAGGGTTACAGAGTTGATCTACCTTGAGATCGAATAGCTAAAACCCTAGATGAGTTCTCTCTTCTGCAACCTAAAACCCTCCGGCTTATATAGACGCCGAGGGTACCTAGGGTTTACACATGGTCGGTTACACGTCGAAGGGATAAACATGCCTATTCACTACTCCAAACGTGGAGGATACTCCACGATTCCCGAAGCTTCCTTCCTGGAGACAGGGTCTTCGATCAATCCAATGCTCGGCAAGCGGCCCATATAGTCCGGCCCATAAGAAATAGGTCGGCCTCCCGAGGACCCCTTAAACTAGGACTCCCTCAAGGAGTACCTACTAGAGGTGGGGCCGGTGATTAGACTCGCAGCGGTAGCTCAGGCAAGGGCGGGTAAAAGGCCAGCATGGCAACCAATGAGGTAGGAGCGATTCCGCCACTCGGTGGGCGGCGGCGGATTCAGATGGTCCTGGGTGGCGGAGGTCCTGGTCGCACAAGTGAGCGACGGCGGAATGGAGACCCGGTGGGCTACGAGCTGGATCCAACAACGACTGGCCTTGGCGACGCGCGGACAATAAGTAGAGGACGAGGGGAAGAGAGGGACCTTTTTTCACAGATTTGAAATGTACGACTTTTTTTTTTTTGTAAAATAACCACTGCACTGCACACGGAACAACAAAACCCGGATGGATGGAGTAATTTTTTTGTCATCCAAAAGAAGTTTGTTGCCTACCCTTGGTGTCTTGAAGTGACGAACGTTAGTGAAGGCCAAGGGCCATGGCCTCACAACCAAATATATTTCTTTACGTGAACACATAATATTTGACATTATTTGGATCAAATTTAACATAATACACTAGATTAGCCTCGTCAACTCTGTTTGAAACACATTTAGCCCCCACTCAAATCTCATCGAAGCTGGGTCACTGGTGTCGTGATCCGAGCCTGACGCTAACGGTAGGCGGCATCCAGGCATGAACCAACCGCCTCTCCTTTCGGCAGCAGTGCACCACAGCGGCACAGAGCAGACCTCCTTTTTGTCGTCTGCGATGGAGGTTGCCGCCCACCCCGGAGAACGGCCGCTGCACCGCACCGCAGCGCACCAGCACCACTCCTAGAGCTAGAGGTCAGCATCCATCCAAAGCCAAGCACACCTCCTCGGGACGCGACGCCTTTATCTGATCTGGTCCGAGGTGACGCAGCCTGCTGGGGATTGACACAACGAGACGAGATGATGCACACGCACCAACAGCGTGGGTGGCCGGGCGTGCGGACGCCAACGCCGTGCCGGCCGTGTGTGGCCTAGTGCAGCAACGCCTAGGGGGAACGCTATCCTCCGCATGAGTCTGGAGGAAGCAACAATAGAACAATCCTGTGCTGTTGCTGATTGCGTGCTCGGCTGCGTGCAAGCACATACCTAAACTTATCACTCGCCTCGCCTGCAATGTCATGCAATTTGGATGGACCATGCACGGGGAAGCCACCGCGCAACTACCCACTGGCGATAATGGTATAGTATACCTCTCGCTGGGTGGAGTGCACTCGAGGATAATGCTGCTTGCTTCGAGTTGAGCCAACCAAAGCATATCGTGCGCTCTCATCTCAGTGCATTGCAATTTCCAAACCTAGACATCTTTCTTAGTACTATACTATTAGTAGTACTATTTGCTACTAGTAGTACTATTTGCTGATTTCGGTCAAGATCCTTGGCAAACTCCGATCACTTGACCAGAATGCTACGCTGGTTGTGGTAATTAACCAGGCACGGTACGCCCATCATAGGTACACGGCGTCTCAATTACTCCCTCTGGTTGAAATTGTTGGTTGCTCAAACAGATGTATCTAGAGGAAGTGTATCTCTGTGTTGTTTGCGAGGATGAACCACGCAGAAGTGCGGATGTACAACATCGTGGGCGAGAACTACTCGGCTTTGTTCCTCTCTCCAGGTCATGGAGGCCAGCTCAGCTCAGCATACTATCACACGATTAACCTTAGCATAGAACGTATATATCATGTGCTCTTGGCCAAAAGGGTCCCAACTTGTTACATTCTTGTCCGTGGAACCAATCGCATCTCATCTCATCTCAGACAGCAACGCCAGAAAGAGGAGTGAAACTGATGCTCTACAAGGAGTAAAAAGATGGCGAACAAGATCCGAGGATGGGGTGACTTTAGATTCTCTCACCCGATAGGGGAAGGTAGCCATCCAACTCACAAGTTGGAGTTGAATCGGAATTCATTTCAAGGAGGTGCGTGAGTGAGCCTTTCAAAAAATGAAAACGAGGCGTGTGAGTGAGTGTGATCACGACAGGAACATGACTTTATTTTGATGACAAATTAGCCATAGACGTGGTGAGCGTGCAAGAACACAAATAATAATAAACACCCATAATGCTATTATTTCTGTGATTCTTGTTGGCTTTTGGACTGTAGTGCAGGAATCTAGTGATATCCACATCCACTTTCCGGCCGAGTCAGATCTGCTAGTTCTCTTTAGTTTATAACCTCTCTTTCTTTCGCCCTTTTTCGAACATTTCCTAGTCTTGTTAAACTTTCTCACGTCCTTCCTTAAGTTATTGTGATGCGTTCTCTTCCTTTTTTAGCACTACTATTAGTAGTAACCAAGCGATCAAAGTGGGGGTGAATGGATAATACGGTTAGGGTCGATGGAAACAATAATGGAGCCAAGAAATTGAAGAGGAGGGACGGGATGTTGTCACACAGAGCACTCTACCCGCGGACTCCTACGTATCTGCTAAGCTACCATCCATCTACAAATGCCGGGAAATCGGCGTGATTTTGCATGCTTTTTAGTTTCAGCCTCTCTAATTTCCTGCCCCTTTGATTGTTCCTCTCTTTTGTTCTTTCGTTATCCAGATTCATTGTCCCATCTTCCATGGCAAATGCAGGAAAACATAAGTGATTCCATTGGCAAAAGTGGAGGCAGCAGGGATAATAGCATAGTGGCCTGCATTTTTGTGCGGCCCTACGTCCCTACAACTATTGATCGATGCTGCCGTGTGGCCATACGATCTTTGCATTGAAATGATTGATGATGACATGATAATATGGTAATCCTAAAGCACATGTTTTTTGGGTTAACCTTCTTTCAGGTCACTTCGGAATCCCCCCCCCCCCCCCCCCCCACCTCCCACAAAGCAAAAGGGTTGCTATAGAATTCGTTTTCTCAGCAAAATAAAAATAAAATACACCAATTACTTCATAGTCACAGGGAGGGCGACACGGGTTCCCGCGGCCCCGGCGGCGCTCATGGCCGGACGGGGCAACGGAGCGCAGCCGCCCGTTCCTCCCGCGCTGGCTGATAACCGGCAGGGCAAGCAGCCTGATGCCACTGCGCACGGCGGCGGCGGAGCAACCCAGCAAGGACACCCCGATACTGCTCCTCCTCGAATCGGCGAGGGTAGCCAGGGGGCCGTTGGTGGCCGACGTGGTGACGGGCCGGGCCGTGGCGGCCTTGCCGGCGGTCGCGGCGGAACCGGGACTGGGCGCGGCTGCGCGGACGGCGGCTATCGGGGCTACCGTCGAAACTGGAACCAATGGAACGATGGCGGAGCGGGCGGCGGCTGCGGGCATTGGAACGAAGGAGGGGGTCGCGGGTTCGGTGCTAATCAGTGGCATCGGAACTTCTACCCTCCGGATGGTGACTTCGTCGAGGGGGCCTCGGGTCCTCACTATCATCAGCGAGGGGGTCGCGGAGGGGGTAGCCGTGGTTTCGGCTGGAACCATCCTCCACGGCGACTGCTAGCTCCGAAGGTTGTCCCAAAGTTGCCGGAGGTCACGCCGGCGATGACTGACGAGGGGGCGGCTACCGTGGATGCTGCTAAGGCATCGACTTCGACTGTCACGTTGCCCGAGGCGGCGGCTGTGGCGGTTAAGGCATTGGCGGCCGTGGCCATACCGACCAAGGCTACGGCCGAAGACAGAGACGCTACGCGGGCTAATAAGGCGGCCCGTAAGAAAGAAAAGTTGACTTGCTATAGATGTGGGGTTCCTGGTCATTTTGTGATGGATTGCACAGCTGAGTTGTGTGATATTTGTGAGAAACCAGGACACAGTGAGACAGCCTGCCCGTTACTTCTGGCACCCTAGCCGGTGCTCAACATACACGGAGTTTGCCAGAGCAGGCTTATGTTCTTTGAGACTCCACACTCTGCTTGAGCTATTGTGCCTCCTCGTCTTGAGAGTTCGAGGACGGGCTTGGTCAAGGTCACAAATGGTACACTGACGGTGGAACAGGTATCTCAGCAGCTCAGGAGACTTGTTTCTGAGTCATACCACTGGGCTCCGGTCAGAGTGGAAGAGCAGGTGTACCGAGTGGAATACCCTAGGAGAGAGGATCTTCATCGCCTGTTGACCTTTGGGGTCAGCAAAGTGAGTGGGAGCAAATGCATGTTAGAATTTGAGGAGTGCAAAAAACCTGAACCAACTGGATCACCTTTGGAGAAGGTTTGGATCAGATTATCAGGCGTCCCAGAGATTCTTCTGAATGATTTCCTTATTGTCTGGAGCCTTGGTTCCCTGCTGGGTAAGATAGAGAAAGTCGACATGCCATTCACGCGCAAACACGGGATTGCTAGACTGCTAGTGAGTGTGTTGGATGTGGAGTACGTGCCTGATTACGTGCCCTGGTTCTATGATGGTATGCATTATGATCTTGACGTGGAGGTCGAGGAGAAAATCCAGCAGGTGATTCATAATAATGATGTTGACATGATGGATGGCGGTGATGGGAGTGGGAACCAGGGGGATAATGGGAATCCTGGTGATCATGGTGATGGGTCCACTCACAAGGGTCAAACTCCTAAGTCTTCAAAAGCAACAGATACGCCACCTAATAACGGGACAGCACCATCTTCGACACCGATGGCATCTCTCCATTTCGGTTCGTTTCAGGCGGTGTCTGCGCCGAGCCGCCTATGGGGGGACCGGGTGGAGGTTGAGGACTTTGATGCCACTCCGATATGAGATGCCAGTATTGAGGGAGATCAGCTGAGGGAGGATTGTGGGCCTCGCGTGCAGCTAGCACCGCAGCAGCGGCGTTTGGATGCGGCGGCGGGGGGGGGGGGGGGGGGGGGGGTGGTGAGGGCGGCTGGTTGCGGGCAGGAGGCCCGGCGACATGGCTCACCCTTACCCCGCGTGTCTTCTACTAGAGGGGTGGGAGGTGAGGGCCGCGGGCAGGAGGCCCGTCCACGGTCACCTCGCTCATCGACTTCTTCTCGGGCGGCGCTACTGAGTCGTTCTGATGGGGGCGGGGGGTGCGGTCGGCAGCTGCGGGCAGGAGAACCGCCGACTTGGCCTGCTTCTATTTCGCCCATCGTCTCCTGGAGGAGTGAGATCCGAGGGCAGCGGGCAGGAGGCCTGTGCGCCTTCACCTTGCTCTTCGCCTACCGCTCGCGCGACGGTGGAGGGGCAGCAGGTTCAGACCGGGGAATCAGAGGCTTGGGCTGCGGCTGATTCTCCGGTAGCTGCGCCATCACCGGGCTCTAGTCCGGACACTGTCGGGAATGAGGCAGGAGGCCCAAATCCGACAGAGGTATCCATGGAGGATGTGATCAGATATGGAGGGATACCGGATCATACATCCGGCGATCGGCGCTTTAGTCACCGCATCCAGGGGCAGCCGGATGCTGACGACATACAGCTAGGGCGTGCTATGAGGGCCGCCAAGCTTCGAGATATCGAGGCAAATACAGGTTATTTACAGAGCAACGTCTTGGATCCGTATGTGGTCGTTACTCACTCATGCGGATTCTAGGGAGCTTATGGCTATTGGGTGCAACCGGTGGGAGATGGTCGCATGAGTTATCTTCAACCGATTTGGATGACGAGCTAATAATAGTCTAGGTGTATAGGCATCGTAGTCTACTTGTAGCTTCGCCGGCTGTGACAGTTTATAGTTTACCTTTGCACTTATTATTGCTCAGTACATGAGCACGTTGTGGATCTAAGACTTCGTTTTTGAACTTGTTTAATAATATGGTTGCATGCATCGATTGATGCAGTGGCCGGGGGCTTCGTTCCTCCTTTAAACAAAATCATAGTCACAGGGCATTACGACGTTGTACAAAAAAAAAAAAAAAACAGGGCACCGAGACATTTTTGCCATTGTGGCTGTGGTGAGCAGTACTGGTCACCTAGCCCACCATCCCATATTCATGACTTTCATTCACCCATGGAAAAGTAAAGGTAGATAAGATAAGTGCTGTGGAGTTTGTCCATGACTGTGCTCTGACATCACAAAGCAGCCTGATATGCTTCCGGCACATTGAGCGCATGGTTGATATATATATATATAATTGTTGGATAATCTCCGGCTTTCATTAGCTCTCCAGCCCCCAGGCATGCACCAAAGCTAGCTAGCTCGGTAGTAGATCAAAAAATTCTGTTGGTTAGGGCATAGCATATTTTTTCTGTTGGTTAGGGCATAGCATATGGACAGGAGAAACAATATTTGCCATCTTTGTTGGGTGTTGTACGTCTCTTGGTTAATCGCCTTTCACTTTCAGGGAGGAATAAATTAAGTTCCGTATAGTGGTGTAGAGGCTAGGCTAGCTATGTCATGTCATGTGGTACTGGAATTTGTGGAGTACTAAAGGCTCGATGAAGTGGTTATGGCATGGGCTGCACTACGTGTAGGAACTAGGAGCAAAAGACATTTCTGTTTTCTCGTGTAGCGAAAATTCCTCATATCGACCTTTTCATTGTCAAGGTTCATTACTATAGACCACAATAGGCATGAGATGAAATATAATATAATTGTAATAGTCACCGGACAACAAATTTATCGGGGTTAGCCAGAAACAATTTTTTTTATCGAGCTTTAACTTGGTCTGCTTCTTTGAGTAAATAAACCATAAGTGTGTCTTCTTATTTCCTATCTTTTTGGGTGGAATTCTTATTTATAGCTTAAAGACATCATTGGTTCAGATGATTCTCAAAGTACACGCGTAAGAAAATCATGCATGAAATTGGAGTGTCATGTCTTCTTGAATCTTATAGATTATGAACCTACAAGATTTTGCATAAAAAAAGCAAAAAGTTGTAGCAAGAAGAATATGTGAATCAAATGAGGAGTCAAGCCCTCTAAAAAACCAACGAATCCTTAAATCAAAGGGTGTGATTATATCTTAGTCGACTGACACTTAACGAAGTCTCAGTCAAGTGATAGATCGTATAAAAAATAAGAAAGAAAAATTTAAAAGATAATTTACACAGATCTCCACGTAAGATCTCACGGGTATAGCATGGGCCGAGACTTCGTTATGTCAGTCGATTGAGATTTTGCAGTACTGTAATCACAATCACAGCACAACAAACACACTTAAAGCTAAGTCATGCGTACATGCATTTCTCCAAGATACAAATTTGTTTATAATCATTGTCGAACCATAAAATAAACTCTCGACTTGAATTTAGCATGAGCTCTCATTAAAATTCATATCAACTCTAAATTAAATATATATTTTTCAGACCAAAAACTTGCGTGCTCAATTAATGAAATCTCAAAATAATGAGCATCAGGCGATTGAATTTTATTTATAGATTAGTTGATTTCATAAGGACCACTGGATTGAAAACTAGCTGTTAGATCATTTTCTTCTTCCTCTAACCCTAACTTCCCATTGTTCACCATCATCCTCAAGCCCACAACACAAACAAGATTCTTCCATGTTCTTCCCGAGCAAGCCCCTAATTCTGGCGAGTTCATGCCTGGACCCTTGTTGGCAACGTCCCCATCTCCGGCTCAGGCGCTTTCTAATCCAATTAGCGATTAATAAGAAAAGACCCCCTCCCTCCACCACCCACCACATGCACAGTCAATACCACACCTCTATGGCAAGGTTGTGACCAGCTGTGTCACGCCCGTCTCCGGTGCAATCATGGCTCAGCCTCGCTGGTGGCACACCAATGCCATTGGCGTGTGGCCCATGTGTTGGAAATATGCCCTAGAGGCAATAATAAATTGGTTATTATCATATTTTTTTCGTGATAATCGTCTATTATCCATGCTAGAATTGTATTGACCGGAAACTCATATACATTTGTGGATACATAGACAACACTGTGTCCCTAGTGAGCCTTGATGTCTACTACGCAACTTTATTCTTGTAGACTTTGTTGTGCCTCCAAGCGCAGAGTTTTGTAGGACAGTAGCAATTTTCCCTCAATTTTCCCTCTTGTAGACTTTCATGGTTACTATCACGCTTTTCTTTAATGCCTTTTAGCTAGGCATGATGATTTCAATGATGCTCACATAAGAATAATAATTGAAACATGCAAAAGAGCATCATGAATCACATGGCGAGCATATTTAAGTCTAACTCACTTCCTATCCATAGGGATTTTGTGAGCAAACAATTTATGGAAGCAAGAATCAACTAGGATAGGAAGGAAAAACAAGCATAACTTTAAACTTTGAACACATAGAGAGGAAACTTGATATTATTTAAATTCCTACAAGCATATGTTCCTCCCTCGTAATAATTTCAGTAGCATCACGAAGGAATTCAACAATATAAGTATCACATAAAGCATCCTTTTCATGATCTACAAGCATAGAAAATTTATTACTCTCCACATAAGCAATTTTTTCTCATCCATGGTAGTGAGAGCAAACTCAACAAAATAACTATCATGAGACACTTGATTGACATAACCACATTCAATATTAAAATCATGATGACAAGTTTCATGATGTCTACTACGCAACTTTATTCTTGTAGACTTTGTTGGGCCTCCAAACGCAGAGTTTTGTAGGACAGTAGCAATTTTCCCTTAAATTTATGACCTAAGGTTTATCAATCCGTGGGAGGTGTAGGATGAAGATGGTCTCTCTCAAACAACCCTGCAATCAAATACAAGAAATCTCTTGTGTCCCCAACACACCCAATACAATGGAAAATTGTATAGGTGCACTAGTTCGGCGAAGAGATGGTGATACAAGTGCAATATGGATGGTAGATATATGTTTTTGTAATCTGAAAATATAAAAACAGCAAGGTAATAAATAGTAAACAACGAGCAAAATGGTATATTAATGCTTGGAAACAAGGCCTAGGTTTCATACTTTCACTAGTGCAATCTCCCAACAATGCTAACATAGTTGAATCATATGATCATCCCTCAACGTGCAACAAAGAATCACTCCAAATTTCCTATCTAGCGGAGAACAATAAGATGAAATTGGTGTAGGTAGTAGAACCACCTCAAAGTTATTCTTTCCGATCAATCTTTTGGGCTATTCTTATAAGTGCCACAAACAGCCCTAGAGTTCGTACTAGAACAACACCAATGATACATATCAATCAACCCTAATGTCACCTAGATACTCTAATGTCACCTCAAGTATCCGTGGGTAAATTATGCGATATGCATCAAACAATTTCAGGTCTATCATATTCAATCCAACACAAAGAACTACAAGGAGCACCCCAAGATTTCTATCGGAGAACGTGGTATGAAAACGTGCAATCAACCCCTATGCATAGATTCCCAAGGTCACCGGAATCCGCAAGTTGATGCCTCAACATATATCAAGTGAATCAATAAAATACCCCAATGTCACTATGGGTATCCCACGCAAGACGTACATCAAGTGTTTTCAAACCAAAATATTCAATCCAACATAACGAGATCTCATAGGTAAAGATTCAATTCATCACAGCAAGGTAGCAAGGTAATAACATCATATGATCCGACTATATTAACAATGCCCATGATACATCAAGATCGTGACATCTCAAGAACACGAGAGAGAGAGAGAGAGATTGAACACATAGCTACCGGTACATACTCTCAGCCCCGAGGGTGAACTACTCCTTCCTCGTCATGGCCTCCACTGGGATGATGAAGATGGCCACAGTGATGGTTTCCCCTCTCCGGGAGGGTACTGGAACGTCTCCAGATTGTTTTTTCATTGATACAGAGAGTTGCGGCAGCGGAACGGAGAGTCTCTGTTTATTTCTGGGGTTTCTGGGATTTATAGGATTTTTCAGCGTTGGAATCACGCGCACCGGAGCCATGTGGGCCCCACCACATATCAGGGCGCAGCCCACATGTGGCTCCCCTCCGGTGGTTCTTCGCTCCAGTATGGCTTATTTCCTCCAGAAAAATCACCAAAAATTTCGGGCGATTCCGAAAACTTACATTTTCTGCACAAAAACAACACCACAGTAATTCTGCTGAAAACAACGTCATTCCGGGTTAGTTCTAAATAAATCATATAAAGTGCATCAAAACCATATAAAAGTATTCTAAACATAGGCAATCATGGCATGAATACTTCATCAAATATCGATACGTTTGAGACGTATCAGCATCCCCAAGCTTAATTCCTGCTCGTCCTCGAGTAGGTAAATGATAAAAGAAATAATTTATGAAGTGTGAATGCTAGCATAATATATAAGTTTGATCACTTTTCTAGCATCATAACCAACAACTTTTTCTCATAAAAATCATCATGATAGAGTAGCAATCAATTCACATGTCAAGGTTCAAACAATTCATTCACTTGAAACTTAACAATCTATGTTCTTGGTCACCAAACAATTGATCAATGCATGATCAAGTCTAGTAAGAGCTCCACATACTAAATTATTATATAGTCTTTTATGATTGCTAATACTCAAGGCATATTTTTGGAACAAACAACATCCATCGAACACATAGAAAGGTAGGGGCTTAATGTTTTGCCTCCCAACACACTTATCATGATGGTAATTGTCAACAATAATGAATCATGATCAAATATATTTGACTGGATATATATGTTTGGATCTTTCCCCACCACATGATGCTTGCCAACTAATAGACTGAGGTTGGAATAAGAAGTTGAATCAACATGAATAGGAAATAGCATGAAAGCAAATAGATTGTCCCTTCACAGAGGGAAATAGGGATTTGAATAGGTGCCAGAGCACACTGTTTAAAAATTAAAACAAAGATGAATATGTAATTTTGAGTGGTGTGCTTTTCCTGTTAGCGTCACAACAGAGTTTTCAATATCTTCCATGCTAATCACATTATTGGCGGTTCCCAAACAGAATTTAAATTTTTACTCCCCCTCCACCATTCAAACACATTCCATGGCTAGCCGAATCCATGGGTACCATCCAAACAATCAACTTTCTAGGGGAAATTTTTGTTTATTTATTTTTGTGTTATGTAGGACTGGGCATCGTTTTTACCGGCCTCTATCATGCAATGACAAGTGAATAAACACTTATCTTGGGAATAACCCGCTTAGCATGGAAGATAATGACCACCCCGTCGCTCGATGAGCGGTGCGAGCACACAAAACGAATGTTTATTTGAATGTTTAGAGGTGGCACATGCAAATTTACTTGAAATGGCACTGAAATACCATATATAGGTAGGTATGGTGGACTCTTATGGAAGAATCTTGGCTCAAGGATTTGGATGCACAAGTAGTATTTCTACTTAGTACAATGTTTTGGCTAGCAAAAGGTTCTAAACAAGCACCACATGTTAGAGGATCCATAACAATATAACTTCTATGCAAATATACCCAAACATAACCATTACGTTGTCTTCCTTGTCCAACTTCAACTATTTGATCAAGTTTTAAAATAATTAATGGGTATTCACAATCATAAAAGATGTCCAAGATAATATATTTGTATGTGAAAGTTCTCTTTCTTATACTAATCATTCATGAATTGCTCATATGACCAGTACAGTGATTGTTAAACTTCAATAGATTTTACTTTCTAAACCAAATGTGAAATTGCTACTAAGAATATAGCACATTTATAATTTCATATTTATGATATTTCATTCATTCACAATTTACTCTTAGTATATAAGTGAAGCACAAGAGTAAACATCAAAGTATTCTCAAAAGATATAAGTGAAGATCAATGAGTAGTCAAACAATTAAGTAGCTATGTGAGGACTCTCTCTCAATAAACATTTTAAAATCTGAGTATTATTCAAACAGCAAACGGAATAAAAAATCATTCCAAGAATAGCACATATCATGTGGACAAATAAAAATTTAGGCTCAACATAGGCCAACCGATATTTGTTTGATGAAGAGAGGTGGGATGCGTAGCATCCCCAAGCTTAGATGCTTGAGACTTCTTGAAATATTTACTTGGGGTGCCTTGGGCATCCCCAATCTTGGGCTTTTGTATCTCGTTCAATCCTCTCATATCCCGGCTTCACCTAAGTCTCAAAAACTTCATCCACACAAAACTCAAAAAGAACTCGTGAGACAGGTTAGTACACATAAGAACAATTCAACACTTCATGTACTGCCAAGATAAGTTGAACCATAATTTTCAAGCATCATATACTGTTTACTATCGTCTCCACAATTTATATCTACCAATATAGGCTATGGAAACTATAGGATAAGTAGATAACAAAACTATGACAGCAATCTGTCTAAACAGGATAGTCTGTAGAAATTAATTTACAAAGTGCACTTCTATATCTCTAAAAATTATGAAAGTTTAGGAAATGATAAAGAATTTATATTAAAATACTGTGTAAAAATTTCAGAAACTTTCCACGTTCCAGTAAAATATGAACATTCAAACACTATAACAAAAGTTTCTGTTTTTACACAACACACATCAAACATGCAATTCAAGCATCCTAAAAGCAATTCTTGGAATTTTTTATTGAAAAACAAGATCATAAATAACATATAACAGATAAACACAAAATAAAATGATGCTCCAATCAAAACACATATTATCTGACGAATAAAAATATAGCTCTAAGTAAGATATACCGAGAGTGTTGAAGACGAAAGAGGGGATGCCTTCCGGGGCAACCCCAAGCTTAGGCGCTTGAGTCTTCCTTGGATATTACCTTGGGGGTGCCTTGGGCATCCCCAAGCTTATGTTCTTGTCACTCCTTATTCTCTTCATAGCGGTGTCCCACCCAAAACATGAAAATTTCAATCACACAAAACTTAACGGAACTTGGTGAGATGGGTTAGTATAATAAATAAAGATCATTCACTTAGGTAATGTCAAGAAAAGATTCATAATTGTTCTCACACAATACCTACTGTATTCTACCATTACAATAATTTATATCACTAAATATAAGCTATGGAAACACTAAAACAAGCAAACTATGCATGCAAAACAGAATCTGTCAAAAACAGAACAGTCTGTGAATATCTGTAGTATAACCATATTTACGTGTCTCTAAAAATTCTGAAAATTAGGACAACGTAAATAATTTGCATATAAATACTGTATAAAAATTTCAGAATTTTTTGAAGCTCCAGTAAAATCAGAGAAATTCTTTACTGGAGGCAAAAATTTCTGTTTTTTGCACAGAATCAAACTAACAAGTATCCACACTATCCCGAAGGCTTTACTTCGCACTTTATTGAAATAAAAGGCACAAAAACTGATTACTACAGTAGATTAATCATGTGAACACACAAAAACAGAAAGTAAAGTGTTGGGTTGTCTCCCAACAAGCGCTTTTCTTTAATGCCTTTTAGCTAGGCAATAATTGAAACATGCAAAAGAGCATCATGAATCACATGGCGAGCATATTTAAGTCTAACCCACTTCCTATCCATAGGGATTTTATGAGCAAACAATTTATGGGAGCAAGAATCAACTAGCATAGGAAAGCAAAACAAGCATAACTTTAAACTTTGAACACATGGAGAGGAAACTTGATATTATTGAAATTCCTACAAGCATATGTTCCTCCCTGATAATAATTTTTAGTAGCGTCATGAAGGAACTCAACAATATAACTATCATATAAAGCATCCTTTTCATGATCTACAAGCATAGAAAATTTATTACTATGCACATAAGCAATGTTTTTTCATCCATGGTAGTGGAAGCAAACTCAACAAAATAACTATCATGAGACACTTGATTGACATAACCACATTCAATATTAAAATCATGATGACAAGTTTCATGGTTACTATCACTCTTTATAGCATACATGTCATCATCATAATCATCATATATAGGAGGCATGCCATCATCATAATAAATTTGCTCATCAAAACTTGGGGGACTAAAAATATCATCTTCATCAAACATAGCATCTCCAAGCTTGTGGCTTTGCATATCATTAGCATCATGGATATTCAGAGAATTCATACTAGCAACATCGCAATCATGCTCATCATTCAAGGAATTCTCATTAAGTATTTTCATAATTTCTTCCTCTACCAATTGAGCACAATTTTCTGAATCCTTATTTTCACGAAAGACATTATAAAGACGAAACAAATGAGGCAACCTAAACTCCATTGTTTTGTAGTTTTCCTTTATAAAACCAAATTAGTGAAAAAGAAGAAACTAAAAGATTTAATTGCAAGATCTAAAGATATACCTTCAATCACTCACCTCCCCGGCAACGGCACTAGAAAACAGTTTGATGTCTACTATGCAACTTTATTCTTGTAGACTTTGTTGGGCCTCCAAGCGCATAGTTTTGTAGGAAAGTAGCAATTTTCCCTCAAGTGGATGATCTAAGGTTCGTACTAGAATAGCCCTAGAGTTCGTACTAGAAAAACACCAATGATACATATCAATCAACCCTAATGTCACCTGGATACTCCAATGCCACCTCAAGTATCCATGGGTAAATTATGTGACATGCATCAAACAATTTCAGGTCTATCATATTCAATCCAACACAAAGAACTTCAAGGAGCACCCCAAGATTTCTATCGGAGAACGTGGTATGAAAACGTGCATTCAAGCCCTATGCATTGATCCCCAAGGTCACCGGAATCCGCAAGTTGATGCCTCAACATATATCAAGTGAATAAATAGAATACCCCAATGTCACTACGGGTATCCCATGCAAGACGTACATCAAGTGTTCTCAAACCAAAATATTCAATCCAACATAATGAGATCTCGTAGGTAAAGATTCAATTCATCACAACAAGGTAGCAGGGGAATAACATCATATGATCCGACTATATTAACAAAGCCCGTGATACATCAAGATCGTGACATCTCAAGAACACGAGAGAGAGAGTGAAGACATAGCTACTGGTACATACCCTCAGACCCGAGGGTGAACTACTCCCTCCTCGTCATGGCCTCCACCGAATGATGAACATGGCCATCGGTGGTTGTTTCCCCTCTCCGGCAGGGTACTGGAACGTCTCCAGATTGGTTTTTCATCGATACAGAGAGTTGCGGCGGCGGAACGGAGAGTCTCTGTTTATTTATGGGGTTTCTGGGATTTATTAGATTTTTCAGCGTTGTAATCACGCGCAATGGAGCCACGTGGGCCCCACCACATATCAGGGCGTGGCCTAGGGGGGCGCCCTGATGGCTTGTGGCCTACAGGTGGCTCCCCTCCGGTGGTTCTTCGCTCCAATATGGCTTATTTCCTCTAGAAAAAATCACCAAGTTTTTTGGGCGATTCCGAGAACTTTCATTTTCTGCACAAAAACAACACCACGGTAATTCTGCTGAAAACAGCGTCAGTCCGGGTTAGTTCTAAACAAATCATATAAAGTGCATCAAAACCATATAAAAGTATTGTAAACAACGGCAATCATGGCATGAATACTTCATAAATTTTCGATACGTTGGAGACGTATCAAGCCTCTACTAGACTAGCTTGTTAATCAAAGATGGTTAAGGTTTCCTAACCATGGACATGAGTTTTCATTTGGTAACGGGATCACATCATTAGGAGAATGATGTGATGGCCAAGACCCAACCGTAAGCTTAGCATTTGATCCTATCACTTCAGTTTATTGCTACTGCTTTCTTCATGTCAAGTATCTGTTCCTAAGACCATGAGATCATGCAACTCCCAGATACCGGAGGAATACCTTGTGTGCTATCAAACGTCACTTCATAACTGGGTGATCATAATGGTTATCTAGAGGTATCTCCGAAGGTGTCTGTTGGGTTGGCATGGGTCGAGATTGGGATTTGTCACTCCGTATGACAGGGAGGTATATCTGAGCCCTCTCGGTAACACAACATCAAAAGAAGCTTGCAAGCAATGTGACTAATGGGTTAGTCATGGGATCTTGTATTGCGGAACGAGTACAGAGACCTGCCGGTAGCGAGATTGAACTAGGTATGGAGATACTGATGATCGAATCTCGGACAAGTAACATGCCGATAAACAAAGGGAACTGCATACGGGACTGAATCCTTGACATCGTGGTTTGACCGATAAAGATCTTCGTGGAATATGTAGGAACCACTATGGGCATCCAGGTCCTGCTATTGGTTATTGGCCAGAGAGGTGTCCTGGTCATGTCTATATGATTCTTGAACCCGTAGGGTCCGCACGCTTAACATTCGGTGACGCTAGAGTAGTATTGGGATGTATACGTTTGGTTACCGAATGTTTTTCGGAGTCCCGGATGACATCCCAGACATAACGAGCACCTCCGGAATCGACTGGAGGAAATTATTTATATATGGGAAGGTCATATTCGGGTTCTAGGTTCTTCCGGTAGTGTACCGGGAGTGGCGAGGGGTCTCCGAGGGTCCACCGGGAGGGTCCCACTTGTCCCGGTGGGCACATGGGCTGAGGAAGGGCGCACCATCCCCTAGTGGGCTGGGAGCCACTCCCTCACCAAGGCCCATGCTCCTAGGGTCGAGGAGGGGAAACCCTAAGGGGGGGGGCGCCCCTTGGCTCTGGGGCCAAGGCTCCCACCTAGGCCGCCGCCCTATCCCTTGGAGGAGGGGCTAGGGCTGGCGCCCCTCCCCCTTGCCCCTATTTATAGTGGGGGAGAGGGAGGGATCCCGCACTCCAAGCTCTGGCGCAGCCCTCCCTCTCTCCCTCCGTTTTCTCCTCTGATCGCATCTTCGGTAGCGCTTGGCAAAGCCCACTACCATCACCGCCACCACGCCGTGATGCTGCCAGAGATCGCATCTACTACTCCGCCCTCGCTCGCTAGATTGAGTAGGCGAAGTTGTCATCAAGCTGCACATGTGTGGAACGCGGAGGTGCCGTCCGTTCGGCGCTAGATCGGATCGGATCGCGATTGGATCGTGAATAGTATGACTACATCAATCGCGTTATAAATGCTTCCGCTTAACGGTCTAGGTGTTATTCTAGTAGGAACTCTAGGGCTGTTTGTGACACTTATAGGGATGGCTGAATAGATTGATCGGAAAGGATAACTTTGAGGTGGTTTTGCTACCTACAACAATTTCATCTTATGTTCTCCGCTAGATAGGAACTCTGGAGTGATTCTTTGTCGTATGTTGAGGGATGGTTATATGATTTAATTATGTTAGCAATGTTGAGAAATTGCACTAATGAATGTATGAACCCAAGGCCTTGTTTTAAAGCATTGCAACACCGTTTTTACATACATTTGTTACTTGCTACCTTGCTGTTTTTAATTATTCAGATTACAAAAACCTATTTCTACTATCCATACTACACTTGTATCACCATCTCTTCGCCGAACTGTGCACCTATACAATTTGCCATTGTATTGGGTGTGTTATGGACACAAGAGATTGTTTGTATTTGTTTGCAGGGTTGTTTGAGAGAGACCATCCTCATCCTACACGTCCCAAGGATTGATAAACCTTAGGTCATCCACATGAGGGAAAATTGCTACTCTCCTATAAAACTCTGTGCTTGGAGGCCCAACACAAGTCTACAAGAATAAAGTAGTGTAGTAGACATCAATCATGCACCCAATGTGAATGGTTTATTCTTATTGCATCTCAATCGTAGTGATACACATGTTCATAATATTGATGCCAAAAGATGCAAAGTTAATGATGATAGTACCACATACTTGTGGCACTTCCGCTTAGGTCATATTGGTGTAAGGCGCATGAAGAAGCTGCATGCTATTGGACTTTTGGAATCACTTGAATATGAAACATGTGAACCATGACTAATGGGCAAGATGACAAAAACCCGGTTTTCCGGGACAATGGATCGGGCAAGTGACTTATTGGAAATAATACATGCTAATGTATGCGGTCCAATGAGTGTTGAAGCACGCGTTGGATATCATTATTTTCTTACCTTCAATGATGATTTGAGTAGATATGAGTATATTTAGTTAATGAAACACAAGTCTGAAATGTTTGAAAAGTTCAAGCAATTTCAGAGTGAAGTTGAGAATCATGGTAACAAGAAGATAAAGTTTCTACGATCTGATCGTGGCAGAGAATATCTGAGTTACGAGTTTGGTACGCATTTAAGATAATGTGGAATTGTTTCATAACTCCCGCCACATGGAACACCATAATGTAATGGTGTGTCCGAACAACGTAATCGTACTCTATTACATATGGTGCATTCTATGATGTCTCTTACCGATATGCCACTATCGTTTTGGGGTTATGCATTAGAGACACCTGTGATAACCCACAAGTATAGGGAACCATAACAGTCTTCAAGGGAAGTACTTTACCCAAATTTGTTGATTCGACCCAAGGGGAACCAAAGAATATTTTTTGGTCTTAGCAGTTGAGTTGTCAATTCAACCACATCTGGTGCATCCTTCTGTAGCAAAAGTTTAGTAGCAAAGCAAAATAGTAGTATTAACAGTAGCAGTTTTGTAGTAGTTGAAACAGTAGTAGCAGCAATAGTAACATAGCAAGATTCGGTATATGAAAAGCGTAGGCCATGGATTAGCGATGGATATATATGGATGACATTCATCATGTAACAGTTACACACTAGAGTGACACAGAACTAGCTCCAATTCATCAATATAATGTAGGCATGTATTCCGTATATAGTCAAACGTGCTTGCAATAAGAACTTGCATGACATCTTTTGTCCTACCCTACCGTAGTAGCGGGGTCCATAAGGAAACTAAGGGATATTAAGGTCTCGTTTTAATAGAGAACTGCAACAAAGCATTAACACATGGTGAATACATGAACTCTTCAAACTATGGCAATCACGGGAAAGAATCCCAATTATTGTCACCTTGGGGTATACGGATCATGACACGTAATAGGTGCATACAACTTGCAAGATAAGATCTAAAACACTCATATTCATGAAAACATAATAGGTTCAGATGTGAAATCATGGCACTCGGGCCCTACTGACAGGAATTAAGCATAGCAAAGTCATAGCAACATCAATCTCAGAACATAGTGGATGCTAAGGATCAAGCCCTATCAAAATAACTCGATTACATGATCAATCTCATCCACACCTATCACCGTCCAGCAAGCCTACAAAGGAATTACTCACTCCCGATGGTGAGCATCATGGAATTGTTGATGGTGAAGGGTTGGTGATGATGACGGCGACGATCTCCACTCTCCGGAGCCCCAAACGGACTACAGACCAGCCCTCCCAAGGAAGAATAGGAGGTGGCGGCAGCTCCGGCTCGTGAAACGTGATGAAATCTTCTCTCTGATTTTTTTCTCCATAGATGTGAATTTATAGGACTGGAATTAGGGTCGGGGGAGCCACATGGGGCCCACAAGCTAACAGGGCATGCCCTATTGGCTTGTGGCCCATAGGCTGCCCCCCTCCGGCAGGTCTTCGCTCCATAATTCTTCATATATTCCAGAAATAATTCACCAAAAGTTTTGTCCGATTCTGAGAACTTTTATTTCTGCACAAAAATAAAACCACGGTAGTTCTACTGAAAATAGCGTCAGTCCGGGTTAGTTTCATTCAAATCATGCAAATTAGAGTCCAAAACAAGAGCAAAAGTTTTTGGAAAAGTAGATACGTTTGAGACGTATCAACCTGCATTCACTTTAAATAGGGCACCATTGATATGTCCATTTTGCATCATGATTTCTTATTAATATTTATATTATTCCTGGTCATTATTCGATTCTATGATATAGTTCTAATGGCTTTTATCTATTTATTTGCATGATCCGATACAAAGAGGGAAATTGCCGGAAACTGGAATTCTGGACCCGAAAGCCATGGAAAAGGGTGAAAATCTTCTGGACTCCAAATGACCTGAAACTTCACGAGGAATTTTTATGGAATATATCTGAATTTCTGAAGCAAAGAACCACCAGAGGGGGGCCACCTTTGGCTCCCAAGCCACCAGGGCGCGGTCACCCCCCTGGGCGTGCCCTGATGGCTTAGGAGGCCCATAGGCAGGCTCCAGCCCCCCTCTTCTGGTATAGGAAGGGTTTTGACCTAGAAAATATCAAGAGGATACTTTTGGGACGAAGCTCCGCCATCTCGAGGTGGAAACTTGGGCAGAGGCCCTTTTGCTCTCCGCTAGAGAGATTCTACCGGGGAAACTTCCCTCCGGGAGGGGGAAATCGAAGCCATCGTCATCACGAATTCTTCCTACTTCATGGGAGGACCAATCTGCATCAACATCTTCACCAGTAGCATCCCATCTCAAACCCTAGTTCATCTCTTGTATTCAATCTTTGTCTCAAAACCTGAAATTGGTACTTGGGAGTTGCTAGTAGTGTTGATTACATCTTGTAGTTGATGCTTGTTGGTTTACTTGGTGGAAGATAATATGTTCAGATCCTTTATCACATTCATTACACCTCTGATCTTGAACATGGTGATGATTTGTGAGTAGTTACTTTGTTCTCGAGGACATGAGAGTAGTCTTGTTATAAGTAATAATGTGAAGTTGGTATTCGTTCGATATTTTGATGATATGTATGTTGTTGCTTCCTTTAGTGGTGTCATGTGAATGTCGACTACATGACACTTCACCATACTTTGGGCCTAAGGGAAAGCATTTTGGAGTAATAAGTAGATGATGGGTTGCAAGAGTGACATAAGCTTAAATCCTAGTCTATGCGTTATTCCATAAGGGGCTGATTTGGATCCATATGTTTCATGCTATGGTTAGATTTATCTTAATTCTTCTTTCGTAGTTACGGATGCTTGTGAGAGGGGGTAATCATAAGTAGGTTGTTAGTTCAAGTAAGAACAACATCTAAGCACCGGTCCACCCACATATCAAATTATCGAAGTAACGAACGCGAATCAACTCAACATGATGAACGTGACTAGACGGAAATTCCCATGTGTCCTCAAGAGCACTTCGCTTCATATAAGAGAACTTTCAGGCCTGTCTTTGCTATAAAAATTATTGGGCTGCCTTGCTGCACACTTTCTACTTTTGTTACCTGTCGCTTGTTATGAATTATCTTGCTACAAATTTATCTATCATTGTCATTTACAGCACTTGCAGAGAATACCTTGCTGAAAACCGCTTGTCATTTCCTTCTGCTCCTTGTTGGGATTGACACTCTTACTTATCAAAAGGACTACGATTTATCGCCTGTACTTGTGGGTCATCAACCATCTAAATCCGTTGAGATGACACCGTACGAATTATGGTTTGGCAAGAAACCTAAGTTGTCGTTTCTAAAAGTTTGGGGCTGCGATGCTTCTGTCAAAAGGCTTCAACCTGATAAGCTCAAACTCAAAGCAGGGAAGTGCGTCTTCATAGGATACCCTAAGGAAACTATTGTGTATACCTTCTATCTCAGATCCGAAGGTAAGGTCTTTGTTGCTAAGAATGGATCCTTTCTATAGAAGGAGTTTCTCTTGAAAGAATTGAGTGGGAGGAAGGTATAACTTGATGAGGTTGAACCTTCACTTCAATTGAAGAGTACCACAACACAGGAAGATGTTTCTGTGACGCCTACACCAGTTGAAGAGGAAGCTAATGATGATGATCATGAAACTTCAGATTAAGTTACTACCAAGCTTCGTAGGTCGACACAAACACGTACTGCCCCTGAGTGGTACGGTAATCCTGTCTTGGAGGTCATGTTGTTGGACAACGGTGAACCTACGAACTATGAAAAAGCGATGATGGCAACAGATTCTAACAAATGGCTAGAGGCCATGAAATTCTAGGTAGGATCCATGTATGAAACCAAGTATGGACTTTGGAGGACTTAACCGATGATCGTAAGGCCATTCAGAACAAATGTATTTTTAAGAAAAAGACGGACATTGACGATAATGTCACCGTCTATAAAGCTTGACGTTTTGCAAAAGGGTTTTCGCAAGTTCAAGGAGTCGACTGTGATGAGACATTCTCACTCATAGTGATGCTTAAGTCCATCAGGATTATGTTAGCAATTTCTGCATTTTACGATTATCAAATTTGGTAGATGGATGTCGAACCAACGTTCCTTAACGGTTTCCTTAAGGAAGAGATGTATATGATGCAACTGGAACGTTTTTTCGATCCTAAAAATGCTGACAAAGTGTGCAAGCTCTAGCGATCCATTTATGGGCTGGTGCAAGCATCTCGGAGTTGGAATCTTCGCTTTGACGAGGTGATCAAAGCTTTTGGGTTCATACAAGTTCATGGAGTAGCTTGTATTTACAAGAAAGTGAGTGGGAGCTCTATAGCGTTTCTAATATTATATGTGGATGACATATTGCTGATTGGAACAATATTGAACTTTTGGAAAGTGTGAAGGAGTATTTGAACAAGAGTTTTTCAACGAAAAACCTCAGAGAAGCTACTTACATATTAGGCATCAAGATCTATAGAGATAGATCAAGATGCTTAATAGGACTTTCATAGAGCACATACCTCGATAAGATTTTGAAGAAGCTCTAAACGGATCAGTCTAAGAAGGGGTTCTTGCCTGTTTTACAAGGTGTGAAGTTGAGCAAGACTCAGTGCCCAGCAACAGCAAAAGATAGAGAGAAGATGAGAGTCGTCCCATATGCCTCAGCCATAGGCTCTATCATGTATGAGATATTGTGCACAAGACCGGATGTGTGCCTTGCCATAAGTATGTTCGGGAGGTTTCAAAGTGATCCATGAGTGGAACACTGGACAGCGGTCAAAAATATCCTCAAGTACCTGAAGAGTACTAAGGAAATGTTTCTCGTGTACGGAGGTGATCAAGAGCTCGTCGTAAAGGATTGCGTCGATGCTAGCTTTGAAACTGATCCAGATGACTCTAAGTCTCAATCTGGATACATATTTATTTTAAATGGTGGAGCAGTTAGCTGGAGTAGCTCCAAGCAAAGCATGGTAGCGGCATCTACATGTGAGGCGGAATATATAGCTGCTTCGGAAGCAGCGCAGGAAGGAGTCTGGATGAAGCAGTTCATGACGGATCTAGGAGTTGTGCCTAGTGAATTGGATGTGGTGACTCTCTTTTGTGACAACACTAGTGCCATTGCCACTGCCAAGGTGCCCAGGTTTCACAAGAATGCCAAGCATATAAAGCGCTGTTTCAACTCCATCCACGATTACATCAAGGAGGAAGACATAGACATTTGCAAAGTACATACATATATGAATGTTGGAGACCTGTCGGGGATATAACTTCACAGTGTAACGTGGCCTATTGGGCCGGGTTAACATATTGATAGCTCCACAACCAGAATTCAAGATAGGTCGAGTCACGGAGATGAGGCAAGCGAGGTGGTGGCTGACTAAAGTTGCCAGACGGCCCAACACTTGAAGATGGCGGCTCAAGGCCCACAAAGCTAAGGACGCCGGCTGGTTTGCCTCGCTTGAAGCGCAAGACAAGTTATTGACATTGTAGGTTACGGGTCACAATATGACCCGGACTCTATTGTAAACCCTAGGGCTTGACCTGTATATAAAGGCAGGCCCCCTAGGGCCAAAAGGGGCAAGAAACAATCCCTCGATAGCTAGGTTAGTGATTCCGCAACCTTGTAATCGAGATTTATCCATCAAATACACACAAAGCAGGATGTGGGCTATTACCTCCATTGGAGGGGCCGAACCTGGGTAAACCGACTCTCTCTCTCTCTCTCACTCAACCCCTTCGAGTTGCCACCTAGCGGCGATGGCCTCACACCCAAGTCCTTTTACGAGGACATCTGCCGGGTTGACAAAACCACGACAGTTGGCGCCCACCATGGGGCCCTCGCCCGGTGGAGTTGAGTTCTCGAAGGGAGCCCTTCCAGGGTTTGGGAAGTTTGCGGTTAATCAGATGATCAAGAGCCGCCACGACAAGATCTACGTCAACGAACCGGCTTGGAGCATCAAGGCTGACCCGATCGGACGTGGGCTTCGAGGTCTCGTGGGAGAGATTGGTTTAGAGACCTCCGAGTCGGACATCGACATCAACATCGATGAGCCGGCTCTGAGCGCCCACGCCAGTCAACGCCAGGGCGGCCTTCGTCATGTCTTCGTTGGCTTCACACAAGGAATCAGCCTTTCGGATGAGCCGGCCTCCAGCGGCGACGCCCTCATCAACTCGCACGGCGGATCATCCACAGGAGATATGGAGTCGAGCTGTCCTCTTTATGATGGCGGGCTTGGTGGCTCGTTGGAAACCGAGGCCCCTGGGGAATACGATGAGTCGCCACGCCAAGTCACCGTCTACATGACAGGAGCTACGACGGTTCCAGATCCGGCCGCGGCTGGAGGTTCTGGCGGAACAACTAAAACGCCGGTTCAAGCCATGACTGATCTCATGGCCGAGATGGCAAAACTCGTGGACACCCCAGTTACTGCAGAAAATCAGGAAGAGCGCAATGTGGAGCTAACCAAATTGCGTAGTCAGATAGTTGAGGTACAGAAGGAAATTGATGCTGAAAACGCATGAATGGCGGATTTGCAGGCTCGCATACATCAAGAGATGGAATGCCTTAAGGCCGAGGCTTGGTGGTTAGGAGTTCAGAGGGAGGCATCGGAGGTAGTTTACGAGAGAAGACGCCACCGCGGGCTCCCTCCGAACCTTGAGCCACAACTACTTTTTAATACCCCACAACAGACACCAGGAACTGTTCAACAACCCGGGAATCGACAAGAGGAACCGGTTCAACCCCCGCCGGTTCACTCCCCGCCTCGGCGATTCCAGACTCCGCGGGGCCACTTTTCAAATCCTGTTGACAACATGTTGGCAGCAACCCAAAATTTAGAAGAACTGCCTATTAACGGAAACTCCCCTGTTGAGGTTGAGGCTAGAAACACAATTGAGATGTTGAAAACAGCTGTGGTACAATAGGCACAGTACTCATACAGTCGGGATCGGATGCATTCCACTCCCTACGCTAGCAAGGGCTGTCATGTGGAGTCCCCGGCCATTTCCAGCAGTGGGCGAAGGCAACAGCCTCAGGTCTCCCCAACCCGTCCCATGCCGTCAGACGCCCAGGCAGTTGTTGATGCAGCGAGAGGCGCACGACAAGCAGAAGCGGAAGCGGCAGCAGGGGCGATTCAACAACTTCACCCTCAACTGGCGAGTTTGGGGGCTGGGTCCAACAGTAGGACAATTGGTATACCATGCTTATCCCCGGCTCTCCGCGTCGAGCGTATGCCCAAAGACTTCAAGGGGCCTCGTAAGGTGCCATATTACACGGCAGATCTTGAGCCGGCGTCTTGGATCGAAAGTTATGAGTTGGTGATGGATATGCTAGATGTCAGTGACGCCGTGTGTGCCAAGTACTTAACCATGATGTTGGAAGGACCGGCTCGGACGTGGCTAAAATTTTTGCCACCTAACTCCATCAACACATGGGCCGAGCTGAAGGAGCGGTTCATCAAGAATTTCCAAGGAACCTCCAAGAAGCCTATGGCAATAGTAGACCTACAGCATTGTGTTCAACGAGTGGACAAGTCGGCCCACCATTGGACTCGCCGGGTCGCAGAAATTATCCACTCATCAGACAGCATCATGGCGGCTCAAGCAGTCCTAATATTGGAAAAGAACTGTCACTTCCAGCCTTTGGTTCAGAAGCTCGGACGGCTCAAGCGAAAGGTACAAGACATGGGCGACTTAATGGATGTCCTAACCAGATATGCCGAGTCAGATAGCACGAAGGATCCCGGCTCAGATGAGGACAAGACCACCAAAGGCAAAAAGGCTGAAGGAGGAAAAGGCCAGCATGGTCACGGTTGTAACGAGGGGGCTCAAAATAATAAGCGAAAGCAGCCTGATGGCGGGTCAGACTTTGTGGCCAATACTAACACGGGCTTCAAGAATCAGCGCCGCAATGGTCGCCCAGGGGGTTTACAATGGGAATAAACCTCGCAATTATGAGGAGGCACTTAAAGCACCTTGCCCTAAGCACAACACTCAGGATAAGCCGGCTACCCACTCGTGGGAGAATTGTTATATCATGCAAGAGTTTCATAACCAGGCTTTCCAGAATAATCCAGGAAGTAATGGTGGAGGACACCCGGGTCAACACGGACTAGGCGGGTCACAAGGTGGCTCGGGGGCTGGTTTTCAACATCAGGAAAATCATGGCAATGGGCAGCATCCTGGCCAAGGCAATTAGCATAATAACCAAGGAGGATTCCAGAGTAATCCCAAGCAGTTGAATAACGGTCAGTACCACTAGCACCTGAACCCCTGAATAAAATTCATGCTATTGAGGGTCTCAAGAAGAAATTTTATGTCTCCAAGAGGGAAACAAGCCGGCCCTGGAACACCAGTAGCCTTATTATACTTAGCTCTGCCAACTCCTTTTTTGTAATTCCCCCCCCCCTTGCAAAATTCTGTATATACTTCTTTCTGTTTCGAGTATGAATAAAGCCGGTGTATTTTGTCGTTTCAACCTACAAATTGAGCTTGAGTTTTATTTTCCGAAACAAAGGGCACCTGGGGGCTTCCAACTCATCGAGTTTAGTTCTCACCCTTGTGACCCGGCACAATAACGCCACAATACAAAAGGGCATTTGAGGCCTTCCAGCCCATCGGGCTTAGCTTTCTCACCCTCTTGCAAAGACAAAAACGCCATATATGGTTAAACCTGCATGTACGCTTGATGCGACTCCGATGACCCCATGTACTCTTGACAAGTCAATCCTTTTTGGACACTGAACTTGTTAAAGTTAAAACACCGACTTGAGTCATGAGAGAGCGGGCATACAGAAAGCTAGGATAAACCATGGGTTATCATACCCGCTTCATTGAAGCAAGACTCGAGCTTCGAAAGCCGACGAGTTACCATGACATTATGAGCATATGTTATTACATCCTTCGCATCGTCATCACGTCATGCTTATGTGGAAAGCTGATTTTCAGATCCGAATATATCACAAGATATTTTGTGATTTCTTATGAAGCCTTTTTAGCCGACCAGAATCTCGGTTAAGCTAACCAGGGTCGTGCGGTTAAAAACTTCAAAGCTGCCTTCAAAAGGAGCTACCTTATATTTCTAAGCTTCGAAAGCCAGTTCCTAAAGCAATATTATGTGCTGAAATTCATCACATAAAATGTTTTGGGCACGTATTATTTTCATTACCTGTTTATACATGAAATAACCGGGTTATCAGCTGCATGACCAACATAAAATTATATTATTGGTTAAAGGGCTAAAAAGACCTTAAATTTTGAATATCAGTTTTTGCCAGGTCTCATCAAGCCGACTTGTCAATATTGCCTTATTTGGCTTTGTTCATTATAGCAAGTTTCAGGTGCAAAGTTACTACCGGCTTACGCTTATAAGACCGGGTTGAACAATTGAGTTCGCATAAGCGACCAATTGACAAGACATACAAATCTTCAACATTGTTGAAAGAAAAATAGATTGTTAAAATTTAGAAGATCAAGACCTTCTGCCGGCTCATTTTTTCCAACTCTATCTTACCAAAAGCGCTCATCAATAGAAGGATTATGTGAATAACAGGGCAGTGAAATCGCAGAAAAGGGATCAAGCCCAGAAAAATAAGTATTTTGCGTCAACAAATGCGCAAACATGCATGATGGCACGACAACAGTTTTCGGCTATCCCTATTACAAGCTCAAGGAAGCCACACATTGTTTTTCCACCCATACTTGGGGGCTTGAGTTAACAGAATGATTATTGATAAGCTCACATCGTCATTTGACTGACTCGCCGATCACCTCATCCGAGTCAGTGGTGGCTAATCTTGCGCGTGAGATGCCTCTAGGTTATCCACCGTTTGATCTTCTGGTTCTTGTATCTGAAGGTTATCCACGTCCCAGTTGCAGTAGGATAAGGCTTGGAAAACAACCTCGTCATCAAGAGTAGGAGACGGGTCAACTTCAGGGGCAAAGGTATGCTCGCGCCATTGAGAAGCCAGATTCTTTGATATTAAATCGGGTGGTGGAATCCGGGTATGGTTGGCGTCATAAGCCGCCTGGTAATTACTCAGTTTCATCTCAGATACCAACTGAGTGGACAATATTTGAGCATCTTTGACACAGGCAGCATAATCCTCCTGAGAAAATCCTGACCCGTCATTCTTGAACTCGGGGAAGCCCTTTGCTAACTCAGCTGGGTCAAGCTCCTCTTCATAAGCTAAAGCACGGCTCAACGCATATATCACACTAGATCGGGCGGCTGACCTTTTTAGCTCTGGAATGTGTTGTGGGATGGTCGAAAGACACTCCAACACATTTTTAATAAGCTAGAAAGGCTGCTTATCCCCCATCGTTGCCTTGATTGCAAGATGACTCCCAACGTAGAGTTGCTCTATCAGGGAATAAACAACCTTAAGCATCAGCAGGCTATTATCGTAAAAGCTGCTAGTCCGTGGGCCTGCAAAATAAAGTCAATACATGAGTCGCCGGGTGCTTTATACTTACATCTCAAGACGACAAGAGCTTATATACACTTACCGAAAATAGCTTGGGTCATCTGGGCAAAATGCCGCTTTAACCCGGACAGCTCCTCGGTGATGGGTTTGAGCTGGCCCTCAACATCCTCTTCACGCTTCAGCAGAGTCGCCTTTTTAGCTTCAAAGGATTTCTTCTCCTTCAAAAATCCTGCCTTGGCGTTTTCCAGCTTGATCAACGAAAGGCGAAGTTTTTCTTCAACTTCTGCTTGGGAGGTTTGCCCTTTTTCCAGGTCTTTTTTCAAGCCGGCTATGCTGAATTCGGCCGTCTTCAAAGCTTCCTGCATAATAAATAAATCTATGACAAGTCCCAAGCAAACTGCAAGCAATATATTTGGCACTTGGGGGCTAATGTATATCGTTTATTTTGACGGACAAGACCCGACTCATC
The DNA here is from genome assembly GCA_039707655.1 of Elymus sibiricus. Lineage (NCBI taxonomy): Eukaryota > Viridiplantae > Streptophyta > Magnoliopsida > Poales > Poaceae > Elymus > Elymus sibiricus. The sequence goes on from CM077675.1 coordinate 426,895,100, forward strand.
TCAAAGAGATGAGCCGACCCTTGGGGGCTACAGGTCGAAGTTCATCAACATTATTAAAGACCCGACTCATCTCAAAGCAGATGAGCCGGCCCTTGGGGACTACAGGTCGAAGTTCTTCAACATTATTAAAGACCCGACTCATCTCAAAGCAGATGAGCCGGCCCTTGGGGGCTACAGGTCGAAGTTTTTCAACATTATTAAAGACCCGACTCATCTCAAAGCAGATGAGCCAGCCCTTGGGGGCGACATAGGGATATATGGTGTGAGCATATAAAGGGGAATATACCTCATATTTATTCTTCATCATGCTAACAACGCCGATCTCCATTTCACGGCTCGTAGCCAGGCGGTCCAAATAGGCAACATGAAGTTCTTCAACACTAAAATGTTCATAATTCGGAAGCTCCAGCTTGGTCTTCCCTCTCTCTTGCCGCACCGTTTCATCCCTGGCAATAACCTTTGATAACACCCTGGAAACCTCAGGAGCGGTGTAACTCGTCCCAGTAATAACAACCTCAGGGGCATCTTTGTTTGTCACAGAAGGATTGGGCGGGTCAAGGTTAACTGCTGGTGTAGCTTCAACAGTCACGGCGTCAGTACTGGCAGGTTCAGATGGAGGAGGTAAGTCGGTTTGGTTCTCCTGAGGGTGTTTAGGTTGGTCAACATGAATTTCAGGAACTGTCGGATCAGGAATCTCCGGCCCAGGGGCCTTAGAGTTAACAGAAGACTCGTCAGTTTTCCTTTTCTTGGCTTTGGCCCTGCGAAATAAAGAGTGTGGTATGAAGTGTGGGAAGAGACAATAGTCTACTCTAACATGAAAAATGACGAGGAAATTACCCATGATTAATAACGAAGGGTGCCAGTTTGGATGCAGTTGAGTCGCCCGATGAAGGTGGTGACTCTTGGTAAACCAAGGCATAAGAATTAAAAGTCGACACATGAAGTCAAAGCATCCTTGGAAGATTGGAGTGTTAAATACCTAGGCTAGTCATTTTCAGGCGGCTGATTTATCAGGTAAGCCCTCAACAAGATCATCACTCCCATTTCGGGTCTGACGCCTATACTGGTGCTGAGTTTTCTTCAAAACAAAGTGAGGATCCAGATGAGCGTCCGGGTGAGAGAAACCTACCTTTCGAACAACTCGCCTTGTTTTCAACGGGGGCAAGGGTTCTGAGTCGGAAGAGATGGAAATTACCTCAACGTCGCCTGCGCAGCTTGTTTTGACGTCGCCCTAAGAAGGAGAGGCGTCAGATAGATTCAATGAAATACAAACAAAAGATTCAATTTACCTCTGATCGAGTATCAGTGGCAGCTGCCTCGTCCATGTGAGACGGCCCTTCTACAGCCGCCTTATTCTTCTTATTTGGGGCAGCTTTAGGCTTGTTAGCCTCGGTCTTGCTGCGTTTCCTACCCCAGAAAGGAGATGTAGCCTGTAAAATTAAACAATCAGAGCAAGCAGGCAAAAGGCTCAAAGTTTGATCAAAAAGCCGGATTAGGATATTAAAAGTTTTATACCGGAGGAGCCGGGTTAAGGGCGTAGAAAGGTTTCAACCCGTCCTTGCTGCAAGTCTCTTGGTTTTCACCGAGCAGTTTCTTCACAATCCGGTTTATTTCGCTGGTCTCCAAGGAAAAGTTAATGTACCGTTGGGTGTCATCCAAGTTGCTAGAGTAAGCATACATTAAGCCGTTGCAAGGACTAAACGGCAGAATCCTCCAAGATACCCAACACCGAGTTAAGTCGACTCCAGTCAGCCCATTGGCTAGCAGAGCCCTCAACTTCGGATAAACATGGGCGTGTTGAGAACGCTCCTCTTGAGGAGCCTAGCCAGGAAGTTCAAAATCCATGGGGAGGCGGTTGGGTCTATAACCCAGCAAGGGATTTTTGTCAGCAGGGGCGGTATTCTGGCAATAAAACAAAGTCTTGTTCCACCCCTTAGGATGGCTTGGTAAGGTGGCAGCAGGAAAAATGACGTCTTTCCGCCTCTGGATTGAAACCCCGCCAAGTTCTAGCCCAGGGCCGTCCGCACATTCGGTCTACCGGTTCAAATAGAAGAATTCCCTGAAAAGGGAGACGGTGGGTTCCGTTTGCAAATATACCTCGCAAAATACTTGGAAATGGCAAAGGTTTGATATGGAGTTAGGACCCAGGTCTTGAGGATGGAGATGGAAGAAGTGCAAGACGTCTCAAAAGAATTTTGATCCGGGAGGTGAAAACCCCCTCTGAAGGTGATCCAAAAATATCACCACTTCTCCCTCCTCTGGGTTTGGGATTTCCTCTCCACGGACGACTCACCAGCCAACCACACTTTGAGGCGGCAGAAACCCATGTTCCTCATAATCTTTCAAGATGACTTCAGAAACTTGAGTAGCCACTCAGTTGCAGGCTTTGGACTCCGACATAATGAGTCGCCTGGATAAAGCAAAAGAAGGGCGGCTTAAGTAAATGGTTCAAATAAAATTATCTAATTTTCTGCAATGGAAAGGCTGCCTCGTAAAGAGCCGGAGCCTTAATACAACAGCTTAACGCATGGCGAGTTACAACTATGGAGTCGGCAGGAGTAAGGGCGACTCGTGTTAAGAATCAAAGACTTCTTAAATTTTGCTAAGTGTAAGACAAACAAGTTTCTCCCGGAGTAGCGACGATTTTGGATCTAAGAATAGATTGAAAAAGCGAAGTATTTGCTATCCCTAGCGGAGGAGCAGAGAAGTGATGGTACTACAGTTCATCTAATGCCGAGGGGAATTAAAGCATGATATACATGAAACGGAACGAGAGTTTTGTTGGAAATATGCCCTAGAGGCAATAATAAAATGGTTATTATTATATTTCCTTGTTCATGATAATCGTTTATTATCCATGCTATAATTGTATTGATTGGAAACTCAAATACATGTGTGGGTACATAGACAAACAATGTGTCCTTAGTAAGCCTCTAGTTAACTAGCTCGTTGATCAAAGATGGTGAAGGTTTCCTGGCCATGGACATGAGATGTCATTTGATAACGGGATCACATCATTAGGAGAATGATGTGATGGACAAGACCCAAACTATAAACGTAGCATATGATCGTGTCAGTTTATTGCTATAGTTTTCTGCATGTCAAGTATCTGTTCCTATGACCATGAGATCATGCAACTCACTGACACCGGAGGAATGCCTTGTGTGTATCAAACGTCACAACGTAACTGGGTGACTATAAAGATGCTCTACAGGTATCTCCGAGCGTGTCTGTTGAGTGGGCATGGATCAAGACTGGGATTTGTTACTCCGTGTGACGGAGAGGTATCTCAGGGCCCACTCGGTAATACAACATCACTATAAGCCTTGCAAGCAATGTGACAAAGGTGTTAGCCACGGGATCTTGTATTACGGAACGAGTAAAGAGACTTGTCAGTAACGAGATTGAACTAGGTATAGAGATACCGACGATCGAATCTCGGGCAAGTAACATACCGAAGAACAAAGCGAACAGCATACGGGATTAACTGAATCCTTGACATAGAGGTTCGACCAATATAGATCTTCGTAGAATATGTAGGAACCAATATGGGCATCCAGGTCCCGCTATTGGTTATTGACCGTAGAGGTGTCTCGGTCATGTCTACATAGTTCTCGAACCCGCAGGGTCTACACACTTAACGTTTGGTGACGATTAGTATAGTTGAGTTATTGTGTTGGTGACCGAAGGTTGTTCGGCGTCTCGGATAAGATCCCGGACATGATGAGGATCTCTGGAAGAGTCCGGAGGTAAAGATTGATATATGTGATAATAGTGTTTTGATCTCCGGAATGGTTCCGGAATTCACCGGAAGGGGTTCCGGATGTTTACCGAAGTGTTCGGGTGCAGCAACACTTTATATGGGCCAAAGGGGTAAAACCCACGAGGTATTGGAAAGTGCAAAAGGAAGTTTTGCTGCTGTCTTAAGCGGTACTACCGCAGGTAAGGCAGTACTACCGCGTAAGCGGTACTACCGCTTGTGTGAAGCGGTACTACCGCTCACGAGCGGTACTACAGCTTGTGCGCGGTACTGCTGGAATCCGAGTTGGACTCTTTCCGTGCGGGCCAAACCGACCTTGTGCGGGCAAAACCGACCTCGTGGAGGTTTTCTCTCCAAGTTTAGACCCCAGGGCTCAACATATAAATAGAGGGGCAGGGCTAGCACACGGGACACATCAGGATTTCCCAAGCCGTGTGCCGGCAACCCTAGCCCTCTAGTTCCTCCCGTCATAATCTCTGTAGTGCTTGGCAAAGCCCTACAGAGATTGTTCCTCACCACCATCACCACGCCGTCGTGCTGCCGGAACTCATCTACTACTTCACCATCGCTAGATGGATCGAGGAGGTGAAGCCGTCATCAAGCCGTACGTGTGTTGAACGCGGAGGTGCCGTCCGTTCGGCACTAGTTCGTGATCGGATCGAGGGACGACTTGCGATTTGGATCGCGGAGACGTTCGACTACATCAACCGCGTTTCTTAACGCTTCCGCTTAGAGATCTACAAGGGTATGTAGATTCACTCTCCCGCTCGTAGATGCTCATCACCATGGATAGATCTTGCGTGTGCGTAGGAAATTTTTTGTTTCCCATGCGACGTTCCCCAACAGTGGCATCTGAGCGAGGTCTATGTGTAGATGAGATCTCGAGTAGAACACAAAGGAGCTGTGGGCGTGGGTGTATACATATTGCTTGCCGTTACTAGTTGATACTTGATTCGGCGGTATTGTGAGATGAAGCGGCCTGGACCGACATTACGCGTACGCTTACGCGAGACTGGTTTCACCGCTACGTGCACTCGTTGCATAAAGGTGACTGGCGGGTGTCTGTTTCTCTCACTTTAGTTGAATCGGTTCAATGAAGAGGGTTCTTTTAGAAGATCAAAAAGCAATCACTACACCACGTTGTGGTTTTGCGTAGGTAAGAATTGTTCTTGCTAGATACCCATAGCAGCCACGTAAAACTTGCAACAACAATTAGAGGACGTCTAACTTGTTTTTGCAGGGTATGTTGTGATGTGATATGGCCAATTACATGATGAGATATATGTGATGTATGAGATGATCATGTGTTGTATAGAATATCACGACTTGCATGTCGATGAGTACGGCAACTGGCAGGAGCCATAGAGTTGTCTTTAATTATTTTCGCCGTTTTGCTTTACTTTATCGCTATGAGTTAGCAATAGTCGTGGAAGCAACAGTCGGCGCGACAACCTCATGGCGACACGTTGATGGAGATCAAGATGATGGAGATCATGGTGTCATGCCGGTGACGATGGAGATCATGCCGGTGCTTTGCAGATGGAGATCAAAAGCACAAGTTCATGGCTATATCATGTCACTTATGATTTGCATGTGATGTTAATCCTTTTATGCATCTTATTTTGCTTAGGACGACGGTAGCATTATAAGGTGATCCCTCACTTAAATTTCAAGATAAAATTGTGTTCTCCCCGAGTGTGCACCGTTGCGAAAGTTCGTCATTTCGAGACACCACGTGATGATCGGGTGTGATAGACTCTACGTTCGCATACAACGGGTGCAAGCCAGTGTTGCACGTGCGGAACACTCGGGTTAAACTTGACGAGCCTAGCATGTACAGACATGGCCTCGGAACACAAGAGACTGAAAGGTCGAACATGAGTCATATAGTAGATATGATCAACATGAAGATGTTCACCATTGAAACCACCTCAACTCACGTGATGATCGGACTTGAGTTGGTTGATTTGGATCATGTGACACTCGAATGACCGGAGGGATGTCAATTTGAGTGGGAGTTTTTAAGTAATATGATTAACTAAACTCATTATCTTGAACAATAGTCTAAGTTGTCTTTGCAATATTTATGTTGTAGATCATGGCTCGCGCAGTAGCACCCCTGAATTTTAATGCGTTCCTAGAGAAAGCTAAGTTGAAAGATGATGGAAGTAACTTTGTGGACTGGGCCCGTAATCTAAGGATTATCCTTACGGCTTCCCAGAAGGCTTATGTCCTTGATGCTCCGCTTGGTGATCCACCCACTCCAGTTGAGTCTCCAGACGTTGTGAACTACTGGCAGGCTCGTTCTGATGATTACTCAATAGTTCAATGTGCAAAGTTGTATGGCTTAGAACCGGGACTTCAAAGACGTTTTGAACGTCATGGAGCATATGATATGTTCCAGGAGTTGAAGTTTATCTTTCAGAAGAATGCCCGGATCGAGAGGTATGAGACATCCGATAAGTTCTATGCTTGCAAGATGGAGGAGAACGGGTCTGTCAGTGATCACATACTCAGAATGTCTGGGTACTCCACCCGTCTGGCTGAATTGGGGATGCCCCTTCCGCCAGAGGCTATCACTGACAGATTTCTTCAATCATTGCCACCTAGCTACAAGAGCTTCGTGTTGAACTATAACATGCACGGGATGAACAAATCAGTCGCCGAGCTGTTTGCGATGTTGAAAGTCGCTGAGTCTGAGATTCAGAAGGAGCATCAATTGTTGATGGTCAATAAAACCACTAGTTTCAAGAAGAATGGCAAGGGTAAGAAGGGTAACTCCAAGAAGAGTGGCAAAGCAGTTGCCCCTCCCGTGAAGAAACCCAAGGCTGGACCCAAGCCTGAAACTGAGTGCTTTCATTGCAAGGGAACTGGCAACTGGAAGCGGAACTGCCCCATGTATTTGGCTGACAAGAAGGCGGCCAACAACAAACAAGGTATATATGATATACATGTTATTGATGTGTACCTTACCAACTCTCGTTGTAGTGCCTGGGTATTTGATACCGGTGCGGTTGCTCACATTTGCAACTCAAAACAGAAACTGCGGAATAGACGGAGGCTGGCAAAGGACGAAGTGACGATGCGCGTGGGAAATGGTTCCAAGATTGATGTGATCGCCGTCGGCACGCTCGCTCTTCGATTACCATCGGGATTAGTGATGAACCTGAATAATTGTTATTTAGTGCCTGCGTTAAGCATGAACATTATATCTGGATCTTGTTTATTGCGAGACGGTTACTCATTTAAATCTGAGAATAATGGTTGTTCTATTTATATGAGTAATATCTTTTATGGTCATGCACCCAATGTGAGGGGTTTATTCTTATTGAATCTCGATAGTGATGATACACATGTTCATAACATTGATGCCAAAAGATGTAGAATTGATAATGATAATACCACTTTCTTGTGGCACTGCCGTTTAGATCATATTGGCGTAAAACGCATGAAGAAGCTCCATGCTGATGGACTTTTGGAGTCACTTGATTTTGAATCACTTGACAAATGTGATCCATGCCTCGTGGGCAAGATGACTAAAACGCCATTCTCTGGTACAGTGGAACGGGCAAGTGACTTGTTGGAAATCATACATACTGATGTGTGTGGTCCGATGAGCATTGAGGCGCGCGGTGGTTATCGTTACTTTCTCACCTTCACTGATGACTCAAGTAGATATGGGTATATTTACTTAATGAAACACAAGTCTGAAACGTTTGAAAAGTTCAAACAATTTCAGAGTGAAGTTGAGAATCATCGTAACAAGAAGATTAAATTCCTACGATCTGATCGAGGAGGAGAATATCTGAGTTATGAGTTTGGCAATCACTTCAGACAGTGTGGAATTGTTTCACAATTGACACCGCCTGGAACACCACAGCGTAATGGTGTGTCCGAACGTCGTAATCGAACCTTATTGGACATGGTGCGATCTATGATGTCTCTTGTCGATTTGCCACTATCGTTTTGGGGTTATGCATTAGAGACAGTTGCATTCACTTTAAATAGGGCACCATCGAAATCCGTTGAGACGACGCCATATGAACTATGGTTTGGCAAGAAGCCAAAGATGTCATTTCTTAAAGTTTGGGGATGTGATGCTTATGTCAAAAAGCTTCAGCCTGAAAAGCCGGAACCCAAAGCGGAGAAATGCGTCTTCATAGGATACCCGAAAGAGATAGTTGGGTATACCTTCTATCTCAGATCCGAAGGCAAAGTGTTTGTCGCTAAAAACGAAACATTTCTTGAGAAAGAGTTTCTATCGAAAGAATTGAGTGGGAGGAAGATAGAACTTGATGAGGTTATTGAACCTTTACTTCAACCAGAGAGTAGCGCAGCACAGAAAGATGTTTCTGTAGAGCCTAAATCAGTTGAAGAGGAAGTTAATGATTATGATCATGAAGCTTCGGATCAAGTTGCTATCGAACCTCGTAGGTCGACAAGGACGCGTGCTGCTCCTAAGTGGTACGGCAACCCTGTCTTAGAGGTCATGTTGTTGGACAACGATGAACCTACGAGCTATGGAGAAGCAATGGTGGGCCCGGATTCCGAGAAATGGTTAGAGGCCATGAAATCCGAGATGGGATCCATGTATGAAAACAAAGTATGGGCTTTGGAAGTATTACCTTAAGGGCGTAAGGCCATTCAGAACAAATGGATCTTTAAGAGGAAGACGGACGCGGACGGTAATGTCACCGTCTATAAAGCTCGACTTGTGGCAAAGGGTTTTTCACAAGTTCAAGGAGTTGACTACGATGAGACCTTCTCACCCGTAGAGATGCTTAAGTCTGTCAAAATCATGTTAGCAATAGCTGCCTTTTTCGATTATGAAATTTGGCAGATGGATTTCAAAACAGCGTTCCTTAATGGTTTCCTTAAGGAAGAGTTGTATATGATGCAACCAGAAGGTTTTGTCGATCCAGAGAATGCTGACAAAGTTTGCAAACTCCAGCGATCCATTTATGGACTGGTGCAAGCATCTCGGAGTTGGAATCTTCGCTTTGATGAGGTGATCAAAGCGTTCGGGTTTATACAAGTTTACGGAGAAGCTTGTATTTACAAGAAAGTGAGTGGGAGCTCTATAGCGTTTCTAATATTATATGTGGATGACATATTGATGATTGGAAACAATATAGAAATGTTGGAAAGCGTGAAGGAATACTTGAACAAGATTTTTTCAATGAAGGACCTAGGAGAAGCTGCTTTCATATTAGGCATCAAGATCTATAGAGATAGATCGAGACGCTTAATAGGACTTTCACAGAGCACATACCTTGACAAAGTTTTGAAGAAGTTCAAAATGGATCAGTCCAAGAAGGGGTTCTTGCCTGTATTGCAAGGTGTGAAGTTGAGTAAGACTCAATGCCCAGTGACTGCAGAAGATAGAGAAAAGATGAGTGTCGTCCCCTATGCTTCAGCCATAGGCTCTATCATGTATGCAATGCTGTGCACAAGACCCGATGTCAGCCTTGCCATAAGTATGGCCGGAAGGTTTCAAAGTGATCCAGGAATGGAACACTGGACGGCGGTCAAGAATATCCTGAAGTACCTGAAAAGGACTAAGGACATGTTTCTCGTTTATGGAGGTGATCAAGAGCTCGTCGTAAAGGGTTACGTTGATGCAAGCTTTGACACTGATCCGGATGACTCTAAGTCACAAACCGGATACGTATTTATTCTCAATGGGGGTGCGGTTAGCTGGTGCAGTTCCAAGCAAAGCGTAGTAGCTGATTCTACATGCGAAGCGGAGTACATCGCTGCCTCAGAGGCGGCGAAGGAAGGTGTCTGGATGAAGGAGTTCATGACAGATCTTGGAGTAGTGCCTAGTGCACTGAACCCAATGACTCTGTTATGTGACAACACTGGTGCCATTGCTCTAGCCAAGGAACCCAGGTTTCACAAGAGGACCAGACACATAAAGCGACGTTTCAATTCCATCCGCGATTACATCAAAGGGGACGACATATTTATTTGCAAAGTGCACACGGATCTGAATGTTGCTGATCCGATGACTAAACCTCTTCCAAGGGATAAACATGATCAACACCAGAACTGTATGGGTGTTAGATTCATTACAATGTAAATCACATAGTGATGTGAGCTAGATTATTGACTCTAGTGCAAGTGGGAGACTGTTGGAAATATGCCCTAGAGGCAATAATAAAATGGTTATTATTATATTTCCTTGTTCATGATAATCGTTTATTATCCATGCTATAATTGTATTGATTGGAAACTCAAATACATGTGTGGGTACATAGACAAACAATGTGTCCTTAGTAAGCCTCTAGTTAACTAGCTCGTTGATCAAAGATGGTGAAGGTTTCCTGGCCATGGACATGAGATGTCATTTGATAACGGGATCACATCATTAGGAGAATGATGTGATGGACAACACCCAAACTATAAACGTAGCATATGATCGTGTCAGCTTATTGCTATAGTTTTCTGCATGTCAAGTATCTGTTCCTATGACCATGAGATCATGCAACTCACTGACACCGGAGGAATGCCTTGTGTGTATCAAACGTCACAACGTAACTGGGTGACTATAAAGATGCTCTACAGGTATCTCCGAGGGTGTCTGTTGAGTGGGCATGGATCAAGACTGGGATTTGTTACGCCGTGTGACGGAGAGGTATCTCAGGGCCCACTCGGTAATACAACATCACTATAAGCCTTGCAAGCAATGTGACTAAGGTGTTAGCCACGGGATCTTGTATTACGGAACGAGTAAAGAGACTTGCCAGTAATGAGATTGAACTAGGTATAGAGATACCGACGATCGAATCTCGGGCAAGTAACATACCGAAGAACAAAGGGAACAGCATACGGGATTAACTGAATCCTGGACATAGAGGTTTGACCGATATAGATCTTCGTAGAATATGTAGGAACCAATATGGGCATCCAGGTCCCGCTATTGGTTATTGACCGTAGAGGTGTCTCGGTCATGTCTACATAGTTCTCGAACCCGCAGGGTCTACAGACGTAACGTTTGGTGACGATTAGTATAGTTGAGTTATTGTGTTGGTGACTGAAGGTTGTTCGGAGTCTCGGATAAGTCCCGGACATGACGAGGATCTCCGGAAGAGTCCGGAGGTAAAGATTGATATATGTGATAATAGTGTTTTGATCTCCGGAAAGGTTCCGGAATTCACCGGAAGGGGTTCCGGATGTTTACCGAAGTGTTCGGGTGCAGCAACACTTTATATGGGCCAAAGGGGTAAAACCCATGAGGTATTGGAAAGTGCAAAAGGAAGTTTTGCTGCTGTCTTAAGCGGTACTACCGCTGGTAAGGCAGTACTACCACGTAAGCGGTACTACCGCTTGTGTGAAGCGGTAGTACCGCTCACGAGCGGTACTACCGCTTGTGCGCGGTACTGCTGGAATCCGAGTTGGACTCTTTCCGTGAGGGCCAAACCGACCTTGTGCGGGCAAAACCGACCTTGTGGAGGTTTTCTCTCCAAGTTTAGACCCCAGGGCTCAACATATAAATAGAGGGGCAGGGCTAGCACACGGGACACATCAGGATTTCCCAAGCCGTGTGCCGGCAACCCTAGCCCTCTAGTTCCTCCCGTCATAATCTCCGTAGTGCTTGGCGAAGCCCTGCAGAGATTGTTCCTCACCACCATCACCATGCCGTCGTGCTGCCGGAACTCATCTACTACTTCACACTCGCTCGATGGATCGAGGAGGTGAAGGCGGAGGTGCCGTCCGTTCGGCACTAGTTTGTGATCGGATCGAGGGACGACTTGCGATTTGGATCGCGGAGACGTTCGACTACATCAACCGCGTTTCTTAACGCTTCCGCTTAGCGATCTACAAGGGTATGTAGATTCACTCTCCCTTTCGTAGATGCTCATCACCATGGATAGATCTTGCGTGTGCGTAGGAAAATTTTTGTTTCCCATGCGACGTTCCCCAACAGTGGCATCTGAGCGAGGTCTATGTGTAGATGAGATCTCGAGTAGAACACAAAGGAGCTGTGGGCGTGGGTGTATACATATTGCTTGCCGTCACTAGTTGATACTTGATTCGGCGGTATTGTGAGAAGAAGCGGCCTAGACCGACATTACGCGTACGCTTACGCGAGACTGGTTTCACCGCTACGTGCACTCGTTGCATAAAGGTGACTGGCGGGTGTCTGTTTCTCTCACTTTAGTTGAATCAGTTCAATGAAGAGGGTTCTTTTATAAGATCAAAAAGCAATCACTACACCACGTTGTGGTTTTGCGTAGGTAAGAATTGTTCTTGCTAGATACCCATAGCAGCCACGTAAAACTTGCAACAACAATTAGAGGACGTCTAACTTGTTTTTGCAGGGTATGTTGTGATGTGATATGGCCAATTACATGATGAGATATATGTGATGTATGAGATGATCATGTGTTGTATAGAATATCACGACTTGCATGTCGATGAGTACGGCAACTGGCAGGAGCCATAGAGTTGTCTTTAATTATTTTCGCCATTTTGCTTTACTTTATCGCTATGAGTTAGCAATAGTCGTGGAAGCAACAGTCGGCGCGACAACCTCATGGCGACACGTTGATGGAGATCATGGTGTCATGCCGGTGACGATGGAGATCATGCCGGTGCTTTGCAGATGGAGATCAAAAGCACAAGTTCATGGCCATATCATGTCACTTATGATTTGCATGTGATGTTAATCCTTTTATGCATCTTATTTTGCTTAGGACGACGGTAGCATTATAAGGTGATCCCTCACTTAAATTTCAAGATAAAATTGTGTTTTCCCCGAGTGTGCACCGTTGCGAAAGTTCGTCGTTTCGAGACACCACGTGATGATCGGGTGTGATAGACTCTACGTTCGCATACAACGGGTGCAAGCCAGTGTTGCACGTGCGGAACACTCGGGTTAAACTTGACGAGCCTTGCATGTACAGACATGGTCTCGGAACACAAGAGACTGAAAGGTCGAACATGAGTCATATAGTAGATATGATCAACATGAAGATGTTCACCATTGAAACCACCTCAACTCACGTGATGATCGGACTTGAGTTGGTTGATTTGGATCATGTGACACTCGAATGACCGGAGGGATGTCAATTTGAGTGGGAGTTTTTAAGTAATATGATTAACTAAACTCATTATCTTGAACAATAGTCTAAGTTGTCTTTGCAATATTTATGTTGTAGATCATGGCTCGCGCAGTAGCACCCCTGAATTTTAATGCGTTCCTAGAGAAAGCTAAGTTGAAAGATGATGGAAGTAACTTTGTGGACTGGGCCCGTAATCTAAGGATTATCCTTACGGCTTCCCAGAAGGCTTATGTCCTTGATGCTCCGCTTGGTGATCCACCCGCTCCAGTTGAGTCTCCAGACGTTGTGAACTACTGGCAGGCTCGTTCTGATGATTACTCAATAGTTCAATGTGCAATGTTGTATGGCTTAGAATCGGGACTTCAAAGACGTTTTGAACGTCATGGAGCATATGATATGTTCCAGGAGTTGAAGTTTATCTTTCAGAAGAATGCCCGGATCGAGAGGTATGAGACCTCCGATAAGTTCTATGCTTGCAAGATGGAGGAGAACGGGTCTGTCAGTGATCACATACTCAGAATGTCTGGGTACTCCACCCGTCTGGCTGAATTGGGGATGCCCCTTCCGCCAGAGGCTATCACTGACAGAGTTCTTCAATCATTGCCACCTAGCTACAAGAGCTTCGTGTTGAACTATAACATGCACGGGATGAACAAGTCAGTCGCCGAGCTGTTTGCGATGTTGAAAGTCGCTGAGTCTGAGATTCAGAAGGAGCATCAAGTGTTGATGGTCAATAAAACCACTAGTTTCAAGAAGAACGGCAAGGGTAAGAAGGGTAACTCCAAGAAGAGTGGCAAAGCAGTTGCCCCTCCCATGAAGAAACCCAAGGCTGGACCCAAGCCTGAAACTGAGTGCTTTCATTGCAAGGGAACTGGCAACTGGAAGCGGAACTGCCCCAAGTATTTGGCTGACAAGAAGGCGGCCAACAACAAACAAGGTATATATGATATACATGTTATTGATGTGTACCTTACCAACTCTCGTTGTAGTGCCTGGGTATTTGATACCGGTGCGGTTGCTCACATTTGCAACTCAAAACAGGAACTGCGGAATAGACGGAGGCTGGCAAAGGACGAAGTGACGATGCGCATGGGAAATGGTTCCAAGATTGATGTGATCGCCGTCGGCACGCTCGCTCTTCGATTACCATCGGGATTAGTGATGAACCTGAATAATTGTTATTTAGTGCCTGCGTTAAGAATGAACATTATATCTGGATCTTGTTTATTGCGAGACGGTTACTCATTTAAATCCGAGAATAATGGTTGTTCTATTTATATGAGTAATATCTTTTATGGTCATGCACCCAATGTGAGGGGTTTATTCTTATTGAATCTCGATAGTGATGATACACATGTTCATAACATTGATGCCAAAAGATGTAGAATTGATAATGATAATACCACTTTCTTGTGGCACTGCCATTTAGGTCATATTGGCGTAAAACGCATGAAGAAGCTCCATGCTGATGGACTTTTGGAGTCACTTGATTTTGAATCACTTGACACATGTGAGCCATGCCTCATGGGCAAGATGACTAAAACGCCGTTCTCTGGTACAATGGAACGGGCAAGTGACTTGTTGGAAATCACACATACTGATGTGTGCGGTCCGATGAGCATTGAGGCGCGCGGTGGTTATCGTTACTTTCTCACCTTCACTGATGACTTAAGTAGATATGGGTATATTTACTTAATGAAACACAAGTCTGAAACGTTTGAAAAGTTCAAACAATTTCAGAGTGAAGTTGAGAATCATCGTAACAAGAAGATTAAATTCCTATGATCTGATCGAGGAGGAGAATATCTGAGTTATGAGTTTGGCAATCACTTAAGACAGTGTGGAATTGTTTCACAATTGACACCTCCTGGAACACCACAGTGTAATGGTGTGTCCGAACGTCGTAATCGAACCTTATTGGACATGGTGCGATCTATGATGTCTCTTGCCGATTTGCCACTATCGTTTTGGGGTTATGCATTAGAGACAGTTGCATTCACTTTAAATAGGGCACCATCGAAATCCCTTGAGACGACGCCATATGAACTATGGTTTGGCAAGAAGCCAAAGATGTCGTTTCTTAAAGTTTGGGGATGTGATGCTTATGTCAAAAAGCTTCAGCCTGAAAAGCTGGAACCCAAAGCGGAGAAATGCGTCTTCATAGGATACCCAAAACAGACAGTTGGGTATACCTTCTATCTCAGATCCGAAGGCAAAGTGTTTGTCGCTAAAAACGGAACATTTCTTGAGAAAGAGTTTCTATCGAAAGAATTGAGTGGGAGGAAGATAGAACTTGATGAGGTTATTGAACCTTTACTTCAACCAGAGAGTAGCGCAGCACAGAAAGATGTTTCTGTAGAGCCTACATCAGTTGAAGAGGAAGTTAATGATGACGATCATGAAGCTTCGGATCAAGTTGCTATCGAAGCTCGTAGGTCGACAAGGACGCGTACTGGTCCTGAGTGGTACGGCAACCCTGTCGTAGAGGTCATGTTGTTGGACAACGATGAACCTACGAGCTATGGAGAAGCAATGGTGGGCCCGGATTCCAAGAAATGGTTAGAGGCCATGAAATCCGAGATGGGATCCATGTATGAAAACAAAGTATGGGCTTTGGAAGTATTACCTGAAGGGCGTAAGGCCATTCAGAACAAATGGATCTTTAAGAGGAAGACGGACGCGGACGGTAATGTCACCGTCTATAAAGCTTGACTTGTGGCAAAGGGTTTTTCACAAGTTCAAGGAGTTGACTACGATGAGACCTTCTCACCCGTAGCGAGGCTTAAGTCTGCAGAATCATGTTAGCAATAGCTGCCTTTTTCGATTATGAAATTTGGCAGATGGATGTCAAAACAGCGTTCCTTAACGGTTTCCTTAAGGAAGAGTTGTATATGATGCAACCAGAAGGTTTTGTCGATCCAGAGAATGCTGACAAAGTTTGCAAACTCCAGCGATCCATTTATGGACTGGTGCAAGCATTTCGGAGTTGGAATCTTCGCTTTGATGAGGTGATCAAAGCGTTCGGGTTTATACAAGTTTACGGAGAAGCTTGTATTTACAAGAAAGTGAGTGGGAGCTCTATAGCGTTTCTAATATTATATGTGGATGACATATTGATGATTGGAAACAATATAGAAATGTTGGAAAGCGTGAAGGAATACTTGAACAAGAGTTTTTCAATGAAGGACCTAGGAGAAGCTGCTTTCATATTAGGCATCAAGATCTATAGAGATAGATCGAGACGCTTAATAGGACTTTCACAGAGCACATACCTTGACAAAGTTTTGAAGAAGTTCAAAATGGATCAGTCCAAGAAGGGGTTCTTGCCTGTATTGCAAGGTGTGAAGTTGAGTAAGACTCAATGCCCAGTGACTGCAGAAGATAGAGAAAAGATGAGTGTCGTCCCCTATGCTTCAGCCATAGGCTCTATCATGTATGCAATGCTGTGCACAAGACCCAATGTCAGCCTTGCCATAAGTAGAGGAACACTGGACGGCGGTCAAGAATATCCTGAAGTACCTGAAAAGGACTAAGGGCATGTTTCTCGTTTATGGAGGTGATCAAGAGCTCGTCGTAAAGGGTTACGTCGATGCAAGCTTTAACACTGATCCGGATGACTCTAAGTCGCAAACCGGATACGCATTTATTCTCAATGGGGGTGCGGTTAGCTGGTGCAGTTCCAAGCAAAGTGTAGTAGCTGATTCTACATGCGAAGCGGACTACATCGCTGCCTCAGAGGCGGCGAAGGAAGGTGGCTGGATGAAGGAGTTCATGACAGATCTTGGAGTAGTGCCTAGTACACTGAACCCAATGACTCTATTCTGTGACAACACTGGTGCCATTGCTCTAGCCAAGGAACCCAGGTTTCACAAGAGGACCAGACACATAAAGCAACGTTTCAATTCCATCCGCGATTACATCAAAGGGGACGACATAAATATTTGCAAAGTGCACATGGATCTGAATGTTGCTGATCCGATGACTAAACCTCTTCCAAGGGCTAAACATGATCAACACCAGAACTGTATGGGTGTTAGATTCATTACAATGTAAATCACATAGTGATGTGAGCTAGATTATTGACTCTAGTGCAAGTGGGAGACTGTTGGAAATATGCCCTAGAGGCAATAATAAAATGGTTATTATTATAGTTCCTTATTCATGATAATCGTTTATTATCCATGCTATAATTGTATTGATTGGAAACTCAAATACATGTGTGGGTACATAGACAAACAATTTGTCCTTAGTAAGCCTCTAGTTTACTAGCTCGTTGATCAAAGATGGTGAAGGTTTCCTGGCCATGGACATGAGATGTCATTTGATAACGGGATCACATCATTAGGAGAATGATGTGATGGACAAGACCCAAACTATAAACGTAGCATATGATCGTGTCAGTTTATTGCTATAGTTTTCTGCATGTCAAGTATCTGTTCCTATGACCATGAGATCATGCAACTCACTGACACCGGAGGAATGCCTTGTGTGTATCAAACGTCACAACGTAACTGGGTGACTATAAAGATGCTCTACAGGTACCTCCAAGGGTGTCTGTTGAGTGGGCATGGATCAAGACTGGGATTTGTTACTCCGTGTGACGGAGAGGTATCTCAGGGCCCACTCGGTAATACAACATCACTATAAGCCTTGCAAGCAATGTGACTAAGGTGTTAGCCACGGGATCTTGTATTACGGAACGAGTAAAGAGACTTGCCAGTAACGAGATTGAACTAGGTATAGAGATACCGACGATCGAATCTCGGGCAAGTAACATACCAAAGAACAAAGCGAACAGCATACGGGATTAACTGAATCCTTGACATAGAGGTTCGACCGATATAGATCTTCGTAGAATATGTAGGAACCAATATGGGCATCCAGGTCCCGCTATTGGTTATTGACCGTAGAGGTGTCTCGGTCATGTCTACATAGTCCTCGAACCCGCAGGGTCTACACACTTAACGTTTGGTGACGATTAGTATAGTTGAGTTATTGTGTTGGTGACCGAAGGTTGTTCGGAGTCTCGGATAAGATCCCGGACATGACGAGGATCTCCGGAAGAGTCCGGAGGTAAAGATTGATATATGTGATAATAGTGTTTTGATCTCCGGAAAGGTTCCGGAATTCACCGGAAGGGGTTCCGGATGTTTACCGAAGTGTTCGGGTGCAGCAACACTTTATATGGGCCAAAGGGGTAAAACCCACGAGGTATTGGAAAGTGCAAAAGGAAGTTTTGCTGCTGTCTTAAGCGGTACTACCGCTGGTAAGGCAGTACTACCGCGTAAGCGGTACTACCGCTTGTGTGAAGCGGTACTACCGCTTGTGCGCGGTACTGCTGGAATCCGAGTTGGACTCTTTCCGTGCGGGCCAAACCGACCTTGTGCGGGCAAAACCGACCTCATGGAGGTTTTCTCTCCAAGTTTAGACCCCGGGGCTCAACATATAAATAGAGGGGCAGGGCTAGCACACGGGACACATCAGGATTTCCCAAGCCGTGTGCCGGCAACCCTAGCCCTCTAGTTCCTCCCGTCATAATCTCCGTAGTGCTTGGCGAAGCCCTGCAGAGATTGTTCCTCACCACCATCACCACGCCGTCGTGCTGCCGGAACTCATCTACTACTTCACCATCGCTCGATGGATCGAGGAGGTGAAGGCGTCATCAAGCCGTACGTGTGTTGAACGCGGAGGTGCCGTCCGTTCGGCACTAGTTCGTGATCGGATCGAGGGACGACTTGCGATTTGGATCGCGGAGACGTTCGACTACATCAACCGCGTTTCTTAACGCTTCCGCTTAGCGATCTACAAGGGTATGTAGATTCACTCTCCCTCTCGTAGATGCTCATCACCATGGATAGATCTTGCGTGTGCGTAGGAAAATTTTTGTTTCCCATGTGACGTTCCCCAACAAGTTTTTACCGTCGTACTTTTGTGATTGCGCTTGCGGGATCTACTCATGAAACTAACAATGGTGATGAACCGAAGAAAAACTACCGAAGAACCCAAGAACTTCAATGTACTACAATGGATCTAGGTCAAAAGAAAATGACTTACTTGAGTGATCACCGGCGTAGGCGGAAGTGCGCGGAGGTTTGACTGATGAGGAAGAAATGCCGCAACGACCTCAAGAGTGGTTGCTGGAGATGAGGAAACAGCGGCGGCAGCACAAGGGATCTCTAGACTCGAGGAGGATAAAGAAGCAGAGAGGCGAAGTGGAAAGTGAATCAGGGGTTTTTTGGTAAATATTTAAAGGGAAGGAGCTCGAAGAGGTAGCTGACAGGCACGATGATCAAGGAGACACAGTAATTTTTGGGGAACAAAGACGCCTCGATTTTCGGGATAAACAGATATGGCCAGATTCGCCATGATGTCATTATTGTTTTTCCGAATTGACGACGGATGACCTCACAATGGATGAACGTTGAAAAATGACAAGTATGGAGGCATTACAAGCCGACGTAATGAGATTCATGGAAAAACAAAAGTCCAAGGATGAGCCGCCAAAAGAAGAGAAGAGAAATTGACATGAATGGATTCAAATCAATATGGGGCCTAATGTCGGGGATATAACTTCATGGTGTAACCCGCCCTATTGGGCCGGGTTAACATATTGATAGCTCCACGACCAGAGTTCAAGATGGGCCGAGTCACGGAGATGAGGCAAGACAGGTGGTGGCTGACTAAAGTTGCCAGACGGCCCAACACTTGAAGATGGCGGCTCAATGCCCACAAAGCTGAGGACGCCGGCTGGTTTCTTCGCTTGAGGCGCAAGGCAAGTTGGAGACATTGTAGGTTACGGGTCACAATATGACCCGGACTCTATTGTAAACCCTCGGGCTTGACCTGTATATAAAGGCAGGCCCCCTAGGACCAAAAGGGGCAAGTCACAATCCCTCGATTGCTAGGTTAGCGATTCCGCACCCTTGTAATCGAGATCCATCCATCAAATACAAACAATGCAGGACGTAGGCTATTACCTCCATCGGAGGGGCCGAACCTGGGTAAACCCGACTCTCTCTCTCGCTCAACCCCTTCGAGTCGCCACCTAGCGGAGATGGCCTCACACCTAAGTCCTTTTACGAGGACATCTTCCGGGTTGACAAAACCACAACAAGACCCGTTGACTAAACCACTCTCACGAGCAAAACATGATCAACACCAGAACTCTATGGGTGTTAGATACATTGCAATGTAAGCTAGATTATTGACTCTAGTGAAAGTGTGATATTGTTGGAAATATGCCCTAGAGGCAATAATAAATTTCTTATTATCATATTTCCTTGTTCATGATAATCGTCTATTATCCATGCTAGAATTGTATTGGCCGAAAACTCATATACATGTGTGGATACATAGACAACACCGTGTCCCTAGTGAGCCTCTACTAGACTAGCTCGTTGATCAAAGATGGTTAAGGTTTCCTAACCATGGACGTGAGTTGTCATTTGGTAACGTGGTCACATCATTAGGAGAATGATGTGATGGACAAGACCCAACCGTAAGTTTAGCATTTTATCAAATCACTTAAGTTTATTGCTACTCTTTCTTCATGTTAAGCATCTGTTCCTAAAACCACGAGATCATGCAACTGCCGGAAATTGGAGGAATACCTTGTGTCGGGGATATAACTCCACGGTGTAACCCGCCCAATTGGTCCGGGTTAACATATTGACGGCTCTACGATCAAGTTTAAGATGGGCCATGTCACAAAGACAAGACAAGCAAGGCGGTGGCTAACTAAGTCACCGGGCGGTCCAACGCCTGAAGATGGCGGCTCATGGCCCACAGGGCAGAAGGCACCGGTCGTTTTCCTTGCTTAAGGAGCAAGGCGAGTTAGAGGCATTATAGGTTACAAGTCACGATATGACCCAGACTCTATTGTAAACCCTAGGGTCTTGACCTGTATATAAAGGCAA
Source organism: Elymus sibiricus (assembly GCA_039707655.1). Lineage (NCBI taxonomy): Eukaryota > Viridiplantae > Streptophyta > Magnoliopsida > Poales > Poaceae > Elymus > Elymus sibiricus. Next base: position 426,915,844 of record CM077675.1, read on the forward strand.
GCCCCTAGGACCGAAAGTCTCAAGTTACAATCTCTTGATAGCTAGGTTAGCGATTCCGCACCCTTGTAATCAAGATCCATCCATCAAATACACACAAAGCAGGACGTAGGCTATTACATCCGTCGGAGGGGCCGAACCTGCGTAAACCCGACTCTCTTTCCTATTCAACCCCTACGAGTCGCCACCTAGCGGCGATGGCCTCACACCTAAGTCCTTTTGCAAGGACATCTGCCGGGTTGACAAAACCACAACAGTTGGCACCCACCGTGTGGACTTCGCCCGGTGGAGTTGAGCTCTCAAAGGGAACCCTTCCAGGGTTTGGGAAGGTTGCGGTTGATCAGTTGATCAAGAGTCGCCGCAACAAGATCTACGTCGATGAGCCGGATTTGAGCGCTAAGGCTGACTCGATTTCCCGTCGGAGAGATCGATTTGGAGACCGCCGTGTCGGACATGTACACCAACCTCGACGAGCCGGCTCGGTGCACCCAACCCGGCCAATGCCAAGACGGCCGTCGTCACGTCTTCTTCGGTTTCACGCAAGGAATCAGTCTTTCGGACGAGCCGGCTTCCAGCGAGAACGTCCTCGTCAACTCGGACGGCGGATCATCCATGGGAGAAACGGTGTCGATCTGTCCTCTTCATGATGGAAGACTTGGGGGCTCATTGGAAACTGAGGCTCCCGGGGAATACGACGAGTCGTCGCGCCAAGTAGCCGTCTACATGGCAGGAGCTACAACGGTTCCCGATCCAGCCGTAGCTGGAGGATCCGGCGGGTCAACCAAAATGCCGGCTCAAGCCATGACCGATCTCATGGCTGAGATGGCAAAACTCGTGGATACCCCAGTTACCGTAGAGAATCGGGAAGAGCGCAATGTGGACCTAACCAAACCGCGCAGCCATATAGTTGAGGTGCAGAAGGAGATTGATGCTGAAAACGCGCGGATGGCAGAGATACAGGCTCATATACATCAAGAGACAGAACGCCTTAAGGTCGAGGCTTGGCGGTTAGGAGTTCAGAGGGAAGCATCAGAGGCGGTTTACGAGAGAAGACGCCACCACGGGCTCCCACCGAACCTTGAGCCACAACAGCTTTTTAATACCCCACAACAGACACCAGGGATTGTTCAACCACGTGGGAATCGGCAAGAGGAACCGGCTCAACCTCCGCCAGCTCATTCCCTGCCTCGACGATTCCAGACTGCGCGGGGTCATTTTTCCAACCCTGTTGATAACATGCTAGCAGCAACCCAGAATTTGGAAGCACTGCCTATTAACGGAAACTCCCCCGTTGAGGTTGAAGCTAGGAAAGCTATTGAGATGCTGAAAACAGCCATGGTGCAACAGGCGCAGTACTCGTACAGCCGGGATTGGATGCATTCCACTCCCTACGCTAGCAAGGGCCGCCATGTGGAGTCTTTGACTGTTTCCAGTAGTGGGCGTACATAACAGCCTCAAGTTTCCCCAACCCGGCCCATGCCGTCAGACGCCCAGGCGGTTGTTGATGCTGCCAGAGGCGCATGACAGGCAGAGGCGGAAGCAGCAGCACGGGCGATTCATCAGCTTCACCCTCAACCGGCGAGTTTGGGGGCTGGGACCAATAGTAGGACAATCGGGATACCATGCTTATCCCCGGTACTCCGTGTCGAGCGCATGCCCAAAGACTTCAAGGGGCTCATAAGGTGCCAAACTACACGGCGGATCTTGAGCCGGCATCCTGGATTGAGAGCTACGAGTTGGCGATGGATATGCTGGATGTCAGTGACGTTGTATGCGCCAAGTATTTAACCATGATGTTGGAGGGACCAGCTCAGACGTGGCTGAAAAACTTGCCGCCCAATTCTGTCAACACACGGACGGAACTGAAGGAGCGGTTCATCAAAAATTTCCAGGGAACCTGCAAGAAGCCTATGACAATAGTAGACCTACAACATTGCGTTCAGTGAGTGGATGAATCGGCGCACCATTGGACCCGCCGGGTCATGGAGATTATCCACTCACCAGACTGCATCACGGCGGCTCAAGCAGTCCTAATTTTGGAAAAGAACTGTCACTTCCAACCATTGGTCCAGAAGCTCGGACGACTCAAGCGAAAGGTACAAGATATGGGAGACTTATTGGATGTCCTAACCAGATATGCCCAGTCAGATAGTACGAAGGATCCTAGCTCGGATGATGACAAGACCGCTAAAGGCAAAAAGGCTGAAGGAGGAAAGGGCCAGCATGGTCACGGTGGTAACCAGGGGGCTCAAAATAATAAGCGGAAGCAGCCTGATGGCGGGTCAGACTTCGTTGCCAATACTAACATTGGTTTCAAAAATCAGCGCCGCAACGGTCACCCCGGAGTGGCTTACAATGGGAATAAGCCTCGCAACTATGAGGAGGCGCTTAAAGCACCTTGTCCTAAGCACAACCCTCAGGATAAGCCGGCTAACTACTCGTGGGTGAACTATTACATCATGCAAGAGTTTTGTAACCAGGCTTTCCAAAATAATCCAGGAGGTAATGGTGGGGGACACCCGGGTCAGCACGGACCTGGGGGGTCACAAGGTGGCTCGGGGGCTGGTTTCCAACACCAGGGAATCATGGCAATGGGCAGCATCCCGGCCAGGGCAATCAGCATAATAACCAAGGAGGATTCCAAAGTAATCCCAAGCAGCTGAATAACGGTCAGTACCACTAGTACCTAAACCCCTGAACAAAGTTTATGCTCTGGAGGGTTTTACAAGGAAATCTATACCTCTAAGAAGAAAACAAGCCAGCCCTAGAACATCTATGACCTTATTATACTTAGAGCCACCGGCTCCTTTTTTGTACTTTCTTCCCCACCTTGCAAATTCTGTATATACTTCTTTATGTTTCGATTATAAATAAAGCCGGCGTATTTTGCCGTTTCAGCCTACAAATTGAGCTCGAGTCTTTTTTTCGAAACAATTGGCACCCGGGGGCTTCCAACTCATCGAGTTTAGCTTTCTCACCCTTGTGACCCGGCAAAATAACGCCACAATATTTTGGGCATTTGGGAGCTTCCAGCTCATCGAGCTTAGCTTTCTCACCCTATTGACCCAGCAAAAATAAATGCCATATATGGTTAAACCTGCATGTATGCTTGGTGCGACTCTGATCAGATGACCCGTGTACTCTTGACGAGTCAATCCTTTTTGGACCCTGAACTTGTCAAAGTTAAAACACCGGCTTGAGTCATGAGAGAGCCGGCATACAGAGAGCTAGGATAAACCATGGGTTATCATACCCGCTTCATTGAAGCAAGACTCGAGCCTCGAAAGCCGGACTTTTACTGTCGAGCCTCGAAAGCCGACAATTACCTTGATATCATGAGCATATGTTATTTACATCACATCATTACATCCTCCTGATCATCATCGCATCATGCTAGCACGGTCATGCCTATGCGGAAAACTGATTTTCAGATCAGGATATATCACAAGACATTTGTGAATGCATATAAAGCCTTTTGGCTGATCAGCATCATGGTTATGATAACCAGGATCATGCGGTTAAAACCTTCAAAGCCGGTTTCAAAAAAGGCCGCCTTATATTTCTGGGCTTCGAAAGCCAGTTCCTAATGGTACTATGTGCTGTAATCACCACATAAAATGTTTCGGGCACGCCCTATTCTCATTACCGGTTCATACATGAAATACCCGGGTTATCAGCGGCATGACCAGCATAAAATTATATTATTGGGGAAAAGCCAAAAGGACTTTGAGCTTTGAACGCCATTTTCTTTTTGCCGAGTATCATCGAGCCGGCTTATCAAGATTACCTTACATGGCTTTGTTTATTACAGCAAGTTTCAGGTTCAAAGTTATTACCGGCTCATGCCTGAGAAACCGGGTTGAACAAATTGAGCTCACATAGTGGCCAGTTGACGAGTTATATAATCTTCAAACATTGTTGAAGGAGGAATAGACTATTAAAGTCTAGAGGATCAAAACCCTCTGCTGGCTCATTTAGCTCAGTTCTTCCTTGCCAAAACATTCATCAATAAAAAGAATATATGAATGACAGGACGACAAAACAGCAAAAGGGTATCAAACCCAGGAGTATAAATATTTTGCACCAACAAAGGCGCAAACGTGCACGATGGCATGACACATCAGTTTTTTCAGAAAGCTACCTCTATTACAAGCTCAAGGAGCCACAAATTGTTTTTACTCATACTTGAGGGCTTAAGCTGACAAGGTAATGATTGAAAGGCTCACATCGTCATACAACTGACTCACCGACCATGTTATCCGGGTTAGTCTCGGGCTAATCTTGCGCATGAGACGCCTCCGGGTTATCCGCCGCTTGGTCTTCTGGCTCTTGTATCTGAAGGTTACACGTGCCAGTTGCAGTGGGATAAGGCTTGGAACACGGCCTCGAAGATAGGAGACGGGTCAACTTCAGGGGCAAAGATGTGTTTACACCGTTGAGGAGCCAGGTTTACTCATGTTAAACTGGGCGGTGGAATCTGAGAATGGTTGGCATCATAAGCCGCCTGATAATTCTTCAGTTTCATTTCAGATACCAACTGAGTGGACAATACTTGAGCGGCTTTGATACAGGCAGTATAGTCCTCCTGAGAAAATTCTGACACGTCATTCTTGAACTCGGGGAAGCCTTTTGCTAATTCAGCCGGGTCAAGCTCCTCTCTGTAAGAAGCTAGAGCCCGGCTCAACAAATATATCGCGCCGGATCGGGCGGCTGACCTTTTTAGCTCTGGAATTTGCTGTGGGATGGTTGAAAGGCATTCCAACACGTTTTTAATAAGCTTTAAAGGCTACTTATCCCCCATCATTGCCTTGATTGCAAGATGACTCCCAGTATAGAGTTGCCCTGTCAGAGAATAAACAGCCTTAAGCATCAGCAGGCTATTATCATGAAGGTTGCTAGTCCGGGGGCCTGCAAAATAGAATCAATGCATGAGTCGCCAGGCGATTTATATCGATATCTCAAGAAGACAAGAGGTTATATATACTTAACAAAAACAAGGGTCATCTGGGCAATGTGCCGTTTTAACCCGGACAGCTCCTCGGTGATGGGTTTGAGCTGGCCCTCAGCATCCTGTGCAGGCTTCAGCAGAGTCGCCTTTTCGGGATTTCTTCTCCTTCGAAAAGCCTGCCTTGGCGTTTTCCAGTTCAATCAATGAGAGTCGAAGTTTTTCTTCAACCTCTGCTTGGGAGGTTTGCCCCTTTTCCAGGTCCTTTTTCAAACCGGCTACGCTTGATTCGGCTGTCTTCAAAGCTTCCTGCATAGTAAATAAAATTTATGTGAAGTCCCAAGCAAATTGCAAGCAATATATTTGGCACTTGGGGGCTAATGTATATCAGTTCTTTTGACATTAAAGATACGGACAAGACCCGACTCATCTCAAGAAGATGAGCCGGCCCTTGGGGGGCTACAGGTCAAAGTTCTTCAAATTATTAAGACCCGACTCATCTCAAGAAGATGAGCCGGCCCTTGGGGGGCTACAGGTCGAAGTTCTTCAAATTATTAAGACCCGACTCATCTCAAGAAGATGAGCCGGCCCTTGGGGGCTACAGGTCGATGTTCTTCAAATTATTAAGACCCGACTCATCTCAAGAAGATGAGCCGGCACTTGGGGGCTACAGGTCGAAGTTCTTCAAATTAATAAGACCCGGCTCATCTCAAGAAGATGAGTCGGCCCTTGGGGGCTACAGGTCGAAGTTCTTCAAATTATTAAGACCCGACCCATCTCAAGAAGATGAGTCGGCCCTTGGGGGCTACAGGTCGAAGTTTTTCAAATTATTAAAGACCCGACTCATCTCAAGAAGATGAGTCAACCCTTGGGGGCTACATAGGGATATATGGTATGAACACATAAAGAGGAATGTACCTCGTATTTATTCTTCATCATACTAACGAGGCCGATTTCCATTTCGTGGCTCGTAGCCAGGCGGTCCCAAACAGGCGGCATGAAGATCTTCAACACTAAAATTTTCATAGCTCTAGCTTGGTCTTCCCTTTCTCTTGCAGCACTGCTTCATCCTTAGCAATAACCTTTGTTAACACCCTGGAGACCTCAGGAGCGGTGTAACTCGCCCCAGTAATAACAACCTCCTCAGGGGCATCTTTAGTTGTTGCTGAAGGATTGGGCGGATTAAGGTTGGCTGCTAGTGTAGCTTCAACAGTCACATCGTCAGTACTGGCTGGCTCAGACGGAGGAGGTAAGTCGGTTTGGACTTCCTGAGGGTCCTTGGATTGATCAGCATGAATTTCAGGAGCCGCCAGATCAGGAATCTCCGGCTCAAGGGAATCAGGGTTAACAGAAGACCCATCAGTTTTCCTTTTCTTGGCCTTGGCCCTGCAAAATGAAGAGTGTAGTATAAAACATGGGTAGAGACAATAGTCTACTCAAACAGGCAAAATGACAAGAGGAATTTACCCGAGATTGATAACGAAGGGTGCTAGTTTGGATGCGGTAGAGTCGCCCGACGAAGGTGGCGACTCCTGGTAAACCAAGACATAGGATTTAAAAGTTGACACATCAAGTGAAAACCTCCCTGGAGAATTGGAGCGCTAAATACCTTGGCTGGTCATTTTCGGGCGGCTGATTTATCAGGTAAGCCGTCAACAAGATCACCACTCCCACTCCGGGTCTGACGTCTAGATTGGTGCTGAGTTTTCTTCAAAACAAAGTGAGGATCCAGATGAGCGTCCGGGTGAGAGAAGCTTACCTTCCGAACAACTCGCCTTGTTTTGAGTCGGAAGAGATGGAAATTACCTCAGCGTCGCCCACACGGCTTGTTTCGACATTGCCCTAAGAAGAAGAGGCGTCAGCTAGATTTAATCAAATGCAAACAAAAGATAAAATTTACCTCTGATCGAGTGTCAGTGGCAGCTGCTTCGTCAATGTGAGATGGCCCTTCTATAGCCGCCTTATTCTTCTTCTTACTTGGGGCGGCTTTGGGCTTATTAGCTGCAGTTTTGCTTCGTTTCCTGCCCCAAAAGGGAGACATGGCCTGTAAAATTAGACAATCAGAGCAAGCGGGCAAAAGGTTGAAAATCTGCTCGAGAAGCCGGATTAAGGTGGCAAAGGTTTTATACCGGAGGAACCGGGTTGAGGGCATAGAAAGGCTTCAACCCATCCTTGCTGCAAGTCTCTTGGGTTTCACAGCTAGCAGTTTCTTCACGATCCGGTTTATTTCGCCAGCCTCCAAGGAATAGCTGCTGTACCGTTTAGCGTCATCCAAGTCGCCGGAGTAAGCATACATCAAGTCGTTGCGAAGACTTAACGGCAAAATCCTCCAAGACACCCAACATCGGGTTAACTCGACTCCAGTTAGCCCGTTGGCTAGCAGAGCCCTCAATTTTGGATAAACATGGGTGTGTTGAGAACACTCCTCTTGAGGAGCCCAACCAGGAAGTTTGAAATCCATGGGGAGGCGGTTGGGTCTATAACCCGGCAAGGGATTTTCTTCAGCAGGGGCGGTATTCCGACAATAAAACCAAGTCTTGTTCCACCCCTTAGGATGGCTTGGTAGGGTGGCAGTAGGAAAAATGACGTCTTTCCACCTCTGGATTGAAACCCCGCCAATTTCTAGGCCAGGGCCGTCCGCACATCGGTCTGTCAGTTCAAATAGAAGAATTCCCTGAACAGGGAGACGGTGGGTTCCGTTTGCAGATATACCTCACAAAATACTTGGAACTGGCAAAGGTTCGATATGGAATTGGGACCCATGTCTTGAGGATGAAGATGGAAGAAGTGCAAAACGTCTCGAAAGAATTTTGATCCGGGAGGTGAAAAAACCCTCTGAAGGTGATCCAAGAATATCACCACTTCTCCCTCTTCTGCGTTTGGGATTTCCTCTCCAAGGATGACCCGCCAGCCAACCACGTCTTGAGGCGGCAGAAACCCATGTTCCTCATAATCTTTCAAGATAACCTCAGAAACTTGAGTGGCCACCCAGTTGCAGGTTTTGGATTCTGACATAATGAGTTGCCTGGATAAAGCAAAAGGGGGGCGGCTTAAACAAATGGTTCAAATAAGATGATCTAATTATCTACAATGGAAAAGCTGCCTTGTGAAGAGCTGGAACCTTGATACAGTTGTTTAGCGCATGGCAGGTTACAACTATTGAGCCGGCAGGAGTAAGGGCGACTCATGCTAAAAATCAAAGATCTCTAAAGTTTTGCTAAAGTGTAAGACAAAAAAGTTTCCCCCGGAACAACAATGATTATGGATCTAAGAATAGTTCCAAAAAGCTAAATATTTGCTAGCCCTAACGGAGAAGCAGAGAAGCAATGGCAGTACAGTTCATCTAATGCTGAGGAGGATTAAATTATGTTATATACGAAACATAACCATTTTTTCCTCCGCTTTATTTTGTGATTTAACTTGCGGGATCTACTCACGAGTCCAACGATGGTGATGATCTGAAGAAAGGCTACCGAAGAACTCATGAACTTCGACGAAATACAGTGGATCTAGGTCAGAGAAAATGACTTACTTGAGTGATCGCCGTCGGCGGCGGGAACGTGTGGATGTTTGACCAGTGAGGAAGAAATACCGCGACGGCTTCGGGAGTGATTGCCGGAGATGAGGAAACGACAGCGGTAGCGCGAGGAGACTCCGGACTCAAGGAGGAAGAAGGAGCGAAGAGGCGAAGTGAAAAGTGAATAAGGGACCCCCTGGTGAATATTTAAAGGGAGGGAGCCCGAAGAGGCAACTGACGGGTGCGACAATCAAGGAAATGCAGTAATTTTCGGGAAACAAAGACGACTCGATTTTCGGGATAAACGGATACGGACAGATTCGCCATGATGTCACTATTGGTTTCTAAAATTGACGGCAGATGACATCACAACAGACGAGTACTGAAGAAATGACAAGTCTAAAAACACTACGAGTCGGCGTTATGAAGTTCATGGAAGACACAAATCCGATAATGAGCTGCCAAAAGAAGAGAAGAGAAATTAACATGAATAGATTCAAATCAATTTGGGGCCTAATGTCGGGGATATAACTCCACGGTGTAACCCGCCCTATTGGGCCGGGTTAACATATTGACGGCTCTACGATCAAGTTTAAGATGGGCCGTGTCACAAAGATAAGACAAGCAAGGCGGTGGCTGACTAAGTCGCCGGGCGGCTCATGGCCCACAGGGCAGAAGGCGCCGGTCGTTTTCCTTGCTTAAGGAGCAAGGCGAGTTAGAGGAATTATAGGTTACGAGTCACGATATGACCCGGACTCTATTGTAAACCCTAGGGTCTTGACCTGTATATAAAGGAAAGCCCCTAGGACCGAAAGTCTCAAGTTACAATCTCTCGATAGCTAGGTTAGCGATTCCGCACCCTTGTACTCGAGATCCATCCAACAAATACACACAAAGCAGGACGTAGGCTATTACCTCCATCGGAGGGGCTGAACCTGGGTAAACCCGACTCTCTTTCCCGTTCAACCCCTTTGAGTCGCCACCTAGCGGCGATGGCCTCACACCTACGTCCTTTTGTGAGTACATCTGCCAGGTTGACAAAACCATGACACCTTGTGTGCTATCAACCATCACTTAAGAACTGGGTGATCATAAAGGTGCTCCACAGGTATCTTCGATGGTGTCTGTTGGGTTGCCATGGATCGAGATTGGGATTTGTCACTCCGTATGACGGAGAGGTATCTCTGGGCCCTCTCGGTAATATGACATCATAGGAAGCTTGCAAGCAATGTGACTAATGGGTTAGTCACGGGATCTTATATTATAGAACGAGTAAACAGACTTGCTGGCAACGAGATTGAACTAGGTATGGAGATACCGACGATCGAATCTCTGGCAAGTAACATACCGATGAACAAAGGGAACAACCTACGGAATTGACTGAATCCTTGACATCATGGTTCGACCAATAAAGATCTTCGTGGAATATGTAGGAACCACTATGGGCATCCATGTCCTGCTATTGGTTATTGTTCGGAGAGGTGTCTCGGTCATTTCTACATGATTCTCGAACCCATAGGGTCCGCACGCTTAATATTCAGTGACGCTATAGTAGTATTGGGATGTATCCATTTGATGACCGAATGTTGTTCGGTGTCCCGGATGAGATCCCAGATGTAACGAGGAGCTCCGGAATGGTCCGGATGTAATGATTTATATATGAGAAGGTCATATTCGGGTTCCGGAAAGGTTCCAGGTTTTTCCGATAGTGTATCGGGAGTGTCGAGGGGTCTCCGGGGGTCCATCGGGAGGGTCCCACTTGCCCCGGGGGCCACATGGGCTGAGAAGGAGGCGCACCATCCCCTGGTGGGCTGAGCGCCACTCCTTCCCCAAGGCCCATGTGCCTACGGTTGAGCAGGGGCAACCCTAAGAGGGGCACCCCCTTGCATTGGGGGCCAAGGCTCCCCCATAGGCCACCGCCCCATCCCTTGAAGGAGGGGCTAGGGTCGGCGCCCCTCCCCCTTGACCCTATATATAGTGGGGGAGTGGGAGGACGAGCCACACTCCAAGCTCTGGCGCAACCCTCCCTCTCTCCCTCCTCCGTTTTCTCCTCCGATCGCGTCTTCTGTAGCGCTTGGCAGAGCCCACTACCATCACCGCCACCACGCCGTCATGCTGCCAGAGATCCCATCAACTACTCTGCCCTCGCTCGCTAGATCGAGTAGGCGGAGATGTCATCGAGCCGCATATGTGCTGAACGCGGAGGTGCCATCCACTCGGCGCTAGATCAGATCAGATCGTGATTGGATCGTGAAGAGTACGACTACATCAACCGTGTTATAAACGCTTCCGCTTAACGGTCTAGGTGTTATTCTAGTACAAACTCTATGGCTGTTTGTGACACTTATAGGGATAGCTGAATAGATTGATCGGAAAGGATAACTTTGAGGTGGTTTTGCTACCTACAACAATTTCATCGTATGTTCTCCGCTAGATAGGAACTCTGGAGTGATTCTTTGTCGCACGTTGAGGGATGGTTATATGATTCAATTATGTTAGCAATGTTGAGAGATTGCACTAGTGAATGTCTGAAGCCAAGGCCTTGTTTTAAAGCCTTGCCCCTATATATAGTGGGGGGAGGGAGGGCAGCCGCACCCCAAGCTCTGGCGTAGTCCTCCCTCTCTCCCTCCTCTGTTTTCTCCTTCCATCACATCTTCGGTAGCGCTTGACGAAGCTCTGCCGGGATATCACCACCACCACTGCCACCATGCCGTCATGCTGCCGGAGATTCCATCTACTACTCCGGCCTCGCTCGCCGGATCGAGGAGGCTGAGACGTCATCGAGCCGAACGTGTGCGGAATGTGGAGTTGCCATCCGTTCGGTGCTACATCGGATCGTATCGCGACTGGATTGTTAAGAGTACGACTACATCAACTGCGTTATAAATGTTTCCTCTTAACGGTCTACAAGGGTACGTAGACACACTCCCCCTCTCGTTGATATGCATCTCCATAGATAGATCTTGAGTGTTCGTAGGAATTTTTTTGTTTTTAATGCTTCATTCCCCAACACCATGTTCGTCCTTGGGGGTATGCCGCTGCTCTCCACGGTAGGGAAATCAATTGCTTAGAATCATATTTTCAAGCAACAAATAAGTAGTAAAAGGGACCCCCCTCCAACCGGCTGATTATAACCTATGCGTCTATCTCATCGGTTGCTCGGCACATATCAAGCAGACCCCACTTTCCTCTCCCCTAAAATGTCTCCCTTATCCTTATCCTCACTGTTATGTTATGCTGCAAATCCAAGAATAAAGTGAAAGGGTAACTTCTGAAGAGCGAGCGGAGTGAGGCCCGTCGTCGGTAGGCTTAGGACGACGTGGAGCCCGCGGTCCGAATCAATATTGACCTAGGGCACCTGTGTTATATATACCTCTTGTAAGCCGACGCACGGGATAAGTTGATCAGTTGTAAATCCCAGGCATTTGTAACCTCTCCCGATATAGTGAAGTTCGTTGGCTGGCACACGTAGTTTTTTCCTCTTCGTGATGGAGGGGGTTTCCACGTTAAAATCTCATGTCTCATGTGTCGATTTCGTTCTTCGTCGATTGATTTGCGTGTCATATCTCTAACACTCACCCTGACCCACGCCCATCTATGTCTCCTTCCTTCCCCAACCCTTCTCTAATGTGTCTTGAATTCTTGCTAGGAGGTGGCCCTAGCACCGTTGTCGCATCCGGCCCGTATGTGTCGGGGGGAGTCGAAACAAGATGCACCGGCTGCCGCAACAAGATGCACCAGTCGCATGCTCGCCTCGCCGACGTGTATCGTGTGGTGTTGGCAATAAGATGCATTGTTGGTGCTTACTTCACGATACTGTCGGTGATGCAATCCGAGGGGTACGGGCTGTTGCAAATGGATGTCGACCACCAGAGTTTGAAAGGAGCATCACCACACGTAGAATGGACACTGGTGCATGGCAGCTTGCATGGTTTGCAACATAGGTCATGTTGCAAGGAGGCTTGCAACACGAGCCATCTTGCAAAGAAGTTGTGACGGCTACTTTTTCCTTTCCTTACAATAGCGGCTCATGACAACATGGGTCATATTGCAACCTGAAAGTAACATGACTCATTTTGGAAAGCACTGGTTTTTGCAAATCTCCGAGCGCAACATGAGTTCTATTGCAAACATCCTAGTGCAACATTACTGATGTCACACACAATCGTCGGCTATATCAGATGACTATAGTGCGGTAAATCTTGTGACTTGCAACCTGGCTGGTTGTTTTAGAAAAGACCAGCCGGCCGACATATAGCATGGTTTGCAACACGTATCAAGCATGAGTACTATTTAGTCCTTGAAGTTTCCTTGTACCACTCCCTCGTTTTTTTTGTTTACTCCCCATATTAGCAATGACCTAAGTTAAACTTTATAATGTTTAACCAAGTTTATGGAAAACCAATCTAAACTTTCAAAAACGAAAATATATATGGTACGAAAATATATTGAACGATGATTCCAATGGTATTGATTTGGTATTGTGGATGTTACTCTTTTAGTATAAACTTGATCAAAATTTATAAATTTTGACCCGAGATAAAGCTAATATTTAAAGGGGCATGCTAGGCGTCGGTCGGCGGATCTTTTTTAAAGATCCGCCACCTCGTGAACCATCCGATACGTTGATGGGCTTGTCTGTATTGTATTTTTTTTCTTCCGCAACAGGAACCTTGTTGCATGTATTTCTGCAACAAGATCTTTGTTGCAAATTTTCTGCAACAAGACCCATGTTGCATATTTTTTTTCTCTAATTTTCTGCAACACGGCTCTTGTTGCAGAAATTGCAATAGCATCTTCGTCGCATCTTATTTTCTGCAACAAGATCCATGTTGCAAAAATTGCAACAACATCTCCAGCCGCTCGTGCACTTGTCGTTCGTTGCCACCGTTCTGCAACAAAACACCATTGTTGCAAGATAAAATGAGAGACGTGTGTGGTCACGTAAGCCACGTGTTGAGTGAAGGAGGCGGTGGATGCCCCGCGCAAGATCGATCGGCTGATCAGAATCATTTCCCATATTTAAAGTGAAGAAAAACTAAAGGAGTACTAACTGAAATACGTAATGGACAAGTGATAATCACGGATACATATATACCCGCCCGAGCGATCGTGTCATCCGCATGCGTTTCCTTGAAAGCTGTTTCGTTTCTTCTCTTTCCTTGGCGTGCGTCGTCACATGTTTTGTTCTTCCTTTTCTAGAAGCCCAAACGTATCCGCGCACCGTCGGACGTCTTTCGCTTGAATGCATGCACACACTACGTTGTTTCCTTGTGCACAAATGTCCATATATACGAGAGATTAATGGAAAGCAAAAACTTCAATATATATGCACGGGCTCATTGTACGTTTCCCACTTTATCGATCGATTCCAGCAAGTACGCACTACTCTCCAAATATAGTGATATGCCCATTGTTTGGTCGTTCGTTATTGTCTTCCAAAGATAGGCGAACGTTCTCCCATGATATATTTAGTTGTTTATTATTATTATTGTTATTATTATTATTTGTGCTGCTACAGACGATAACTTTCTGCACGATTTCTGCACTATGGATGAAAGCAAACATTAGATTGCACTATATGACAAATCAGCGCCGTTCAAACAAGATATGGTCCAAAGCAGAGTAGTTTCCTTATTATTTTTCCAACGATGATACGTGTGTGGATGTGTGATGAGTAAGCATACGGCCGGATCTGAACAGTTGTTGTACAACTGTACACGTGATTATCTGTATCCCGCAATTAAAGACGATCGACGAAGCAACTTCACCGAGAATACCTAGTACTCTAGTACTTTGGTAGAGATCTTTTTTTTTGGAAATCAAATTAAATTAAAAGCTAGCTGTAGTTTTGGTGCAAATCAAAGGTACGGATCAATCGATTTGCACTAAAGTACATGCAAGAATGAATGGCCGATCGATCGATCTGTTCTCACCAAATCAATCTTTACCTCTACGCTTTAACTTACTAGTACTAGTAATCGTGCACGTGCAATGCACGTGTTGACTAACAGAACATTGCTAGAAACAAAAAATACTAACATAATTCAATTTCAAAATTTTAAAGCATAATTTGATTTTGGGTCTTATTATTATGATGGTTCCTATCCACATTATTAACACTATTTTGAAAAATGAGGACGTATAAGACCAAAACATTAATTTTAATAGAATTTACCAGTGCATCAGAAAATCAAGGGCATGGAACTACCCGATGCCAGGACAAAGGTGTTAATAGAAGGTGTTTAATCAGAGGAGCATAATGGCAGGTACCTGTGGATCATTATAAAAAGACATTATCATATTGTTAGTATCAATAGTTTCAGCCTATCAAAAAAAAAACTGGTCGGAGTTTTACCACCGAGGTTTTCCATGGTTGTTGATTTATGGTCCAATCATGTTATTTCCATACAACTCTCTATGAAGATGAAAAGATCATTCTGCAGAAAATTAAGTGTATCTCTAGATATCTGCACTCCACGGCGAGTTCTTGCATGTATTCTCAATTTCAGAAACAAGGGTGGCTAAGATGTCAAGATCCCTCAAATCTGGAACTTCCATCCATGCCATTGCCGTGGGATGATCAGTTTTAACAAGAAACTGAAAATGCCACTGGTTCTGAAATAGTTGCATAATCTAAGATTTCTAGCCGGTTGACACAGATGAATAACAATGCCATGACATTTAAGACATTCGACACCCCGTCAGAGTATACACACATAAAACAACAAAATATAGAAAAGCTAAAAATGACATAAAATCTTTCACATAACAGCAGCTCGGCTCAGGTGAGCTACATAAGAATCCCTCATAAGACACCTACTTGATGAATACTGACAATAACTAAGCTTCATTAAACAAATCTTCCATGCAAGCTTCTCCAGACAAGTCACTTGTTAAATGTTCACAGAAATGGATGCAATTGGAGACCTTCAGATTCTTGGGAGTTTGTTGATCCTGAAAAAGATTTATGATTAACTGATATAAATTTTCATCTAAGTAAAAAATACCCATAATTAGTGAATTTCATTACCTCTGCTTCATTCGACGTGCAGCTGCAATATCTGGAGCAAAGTGCACCCTACTGAATACAGTAGTATGCAAACTTTGATCTGCTTAAATAAAACTGGAATTAGGAAATTATATAGTTATGTCTCATTGAAGTATGTTCATAATGGATAGCCAATACTTACCAATATCACGTCTAGATCTAAGCATGGTAACTATAACAATTTTTCGCTCATTGTTACTCCTCACCCAACTTGCGAAATTATCACGTACTAATCTGTCTCTCACAACAACCTTCACAAAATCATAGCTGCAAAAACAGGTTAGGAAGTATACACTACATAACGCGATGAACACTTAAAACATACGTACTTGTCATCCATAAGTTGAACATCTATAATTGGGATTCTTCTGTGGTAGAAGTCATTCTCAAATGTCATTGGGCTTACATGCATAATCATTCCAATAGCATCTAACACAAGAGAGAGAAAGGAGACATAAGAACACTATTTATTACCAAGTCAACAAAACAACAGTAACTTGGAAAACTTACCGACATAAATGTCGTTCTCAAGGGTGAAAGGGAAGATTTGTTTGCATGGAAGGAAGCGAGGAAAGAAAGGGAGCGACTGCTCATCCATGTTTCTTAACTCAATCACGGAGGTGACAGATGTGAACCGACACTCATGATGATGATTACCAGCAAACATTAGTTGCTGCCAACCTGTGAGTGGCTCCAGAGACATCCTTGAGACGAAATAAGCCATACCTTCACTAATTTGTGGTGCTAAGCGGTCCACCTGCTCATCAAGTATT
Organism: Elymus sibiricus; assembly: GCA_039707655.1. Classification (NCBI taxonomy): domain Eukaryota; kingdom Viridiplantae; phylum Streptophyta; class Magnoliopsida; order Poales; family Poaceae; genus Elymus; species Elymus sibiricus. The sequence goes on from CM077675.1 coordinate 426,932,127, forward strand.
GTTGCAACCATCTTTGTGCCCTATTGAAACAGATAAACCAGACAAGTCATAAACATTAGCTAGGCATGTCTCAGATCATGTGCCATGTGTAATCGCAATTCAATTCAGTCAAATCATGAGTAACTATGGCTTGCCCCTGTCGCTATCTACACATGCCACTATGTACACATTGTAACTATATCTTATGTTTTAATATAGCATATTAGGTGCCTCTCCTACCATTTTCAGCTTAAAAAAACAAGGCATAAACAAAATGGTTAATCATTATAGCAAAAAAATGTATGCCCGAGCTTTACCTGTCCAACACGACCAAGTTTTCTAGTGCTATGTGTGCAGAGTACCTACATTTTCACATGAAGACCATATACAATTCTTAGCGATCAATTGCATCATCTCAATGCTGAGATATAACAATACAATGGTTTCGTTGAAGTATTACAGGTAATATGTCTTTCCTCTGCCGTGCTCTTGTTTTGCAAGGTATTTTCTCTTGATCAGATTTTACTTTCTTTGTCTTTAGAATGATAAGAACCAGTTATTGCAAAGGGTGAAATAAATGTGTGCAAATCGGGAATCTGTTGACGTTATTAAGCAATATTCCATTACAGCTTATGAGGCCAAATTCGAAGTACTGGAACATCATATTCTAAAATCCATGGCTGAGAGGAATCATCTTGAGATCAAAGTTGAGGTATCCTTCATCACCTATCCACTTGATTGACAACAACCGTAAATTTGTACTGTCAATGAGGGAATAGTGTGAAAAGCCCAATCCATTGATTTTCTTTTTTTTGCAGGGGGGCGAAGTGTGAAGTAATACTGGCCTGTGGTGTTCGGAGCAGAAGTCGACAACGGCCTGCAAATCCTAGGTGTCGAGGCTGCCTAGCCCAGGCCGCGACTGCCTCGTCGCACGGCAGGTAAGCTAGGAACTCGTGGGCCGCTCCGCTTCCGCTGTTGCCGCCGGCGCCGATGGAAGACTGAATGAGTAGAAGTAAGAGGGGAATGAGGGAGACGTTGGACAAAGGAGGAGTTCGCACCTTTTAGGGATGGGGAAGGAGGCAACCGCCATCAGCTCCACCATCGGCAACCTCCACGTTCTTCAGTTGCCACGTTCGAGCTGACCGGCGGTTGGCAGGTTCAAGCATAGTAGCCGGCTCGGGCGTCGGGGTCCACATGGGATCGACACGAGATGATGGTTCGGGGCGGTAGAGGTGGTGGGCGGGGGAAGAGACCTCGCGTCCGACGGGGCAGCAGATCGGCCCGCGGCGGCGGACCAGGATGCGAATCGGCATGCGGCGGAGGACGGATTGGTCTCGTCCGTGTGAGCCTGGGACGGATTGGTCTCGTCCGCGTGGCCGCGTCGCCCGCCCGCGCGCCAGGCCGAGCGCCCGCCCGCGCGCCTGGCCGCGTCGCCGGGGAGGAGGAGGGGAGGAGGAGGCAGGGGTGAGGGGGCGCAGGGGAGGAGGAGGGGAGGAGAAGGCAGGGGGGTTACGACGTGGGTGAGTCCATCGGGGTGTTACCCAGACTTTTTTTGTTTAGCGCTAATAAAACGCGGTGAGTGGCTTGATTTTAACATGGTAGCAATCTGGTACATTAGATATGAAAAGATGGACGGTGTAGATATGTTGGATCTTCGCCTTTCGTTTTTTTTTTAGGGGTAGTAGATAGATTATTTTCCTCAACCATCTACAGCTAGCCAGCCAAAAAACGCCTAATATATATCTCAGCACATTAAAGCACCACGTGAGTTGATTTTGCATGCAGATGCAGTGCATGAACGTAATACGTAACGCCCCAAACGTAAGCATGCAGTTTTCTTCGTCCCCGAATCGCCCTCCACTAACCACGGGTCCACGGCCGGCTTTGTACGTGATTTCCCGATCTTTACCAAGTCCGGAGACCAGAGCACGTAATTTGTTTTGCTTTGTTATGTTTCCTTAGACCCCAAGATTCGTGCGTGCAGAGATCAAAGACTCAACGATGCGTGCTGATTTGGCGCCACGACATGCTTACTAACTTAAACGTACGATACTTGGGTTAATTCTGTAGATCAACCGATCGATGGAATTCGTCTGGAACGGAAGCCAGCAATTTCGGTGCATGTAAGCGTTCGTTGCCGCGAATTCATGGTTTCTACGTACTCCGAATTAAGGGAGGTTGAAACGGCAGCCATAAATAAAAGGAAAATTCCCTCCTGAAAAGGTGAAGGATTAACTATCGAGGGCCGGTCAATCTCATCGTCAGTTGCTTTCTCAGTTCTCACTCAGGCCAGGGCCAAGGGACGTGGACGCCAACCAAAACCAGGTCACGCACCATAAATACTCGGCTGCCTGCCATCTACGGACCTCGTTTCTTTGCCACCCTACCCCCCTGCCCGTCCGGCCGTCCCCTCGCCGATCGATGACCGCACCTAGCTCCCACCACATCTGACTAACTCCGGGGACGCATCGCCTTGGCTTGGCAGTACATATAGGAGCTAGCGGACGACGCGCGCGCCCCATCAATAGCCATGGCTGTGGACCTGCAACGCCTGCGCCACATGTTACTCACCACCGGCGGTGGCGCCGGCCACCACCAGCTTGCCTCCGCCGCTGCTATGCCGGTGAGTGGGCCTTGCTATGGCGCTGCGGTGCCGACCCAGCGGGGGCACCGGCCGTACGCGGACCTCTTCACGCTGCCGCCGTCGACTACGACGACGACCACGTCGTCGGCCGCAGATCAGTATTCGGAGTTCTTGGCGATGGCCGCCGTTGATCTGGCGAAGAAGGACGTCACGCCCGACGGTGCTCAGGAAATGAGCACAAACAAGCGGAAGCGCGACGAGCGGTCGTCGTCGGTGCTTGGCGCCGCCGACGTTCTTGCGGCCCACGTCCAACAGCAGACCATCGACGTCGACCGCATCCTGCTCCAACATGTAAGTCCCGTGATCAAATCTCCACCATGATCCATGCTTTGCGTTTCAGTCTTTAAACTCTAGCTTTTGTTAACTGTGGTTCATGATGCAGGCGAAAAAGATGTGGACTACTTTGGCGGAGCAGAGGCAGAGCCACATGAGGCTCATCCTCTCTACCATGGAGGCCAGAGCGGCGAAGCGTCTCAAGGCCAAGGACGAGGAGATTGAGCGGATCAGGGGCATGAACTGGGCCCTCGAGGAGCGCCTTCGAAACCTCTTCATGGAGGCTCAGATGTGGCGCGATGTCGCGCAGTCTAAGGAGGCCACGGCCAACGTGCTTCGCGGCGACCTGCAGCGGGTGCTCGAGGCCCAGGCGGTCCATGGCGGCGGAAGCGGCGGCGATCAGGACGACGCCGAGTCGTGCTGCTGGGGGGAGAACCAGGTGCCCTTGTGCGCGGAGGAGGAGGTGGGCACGCCGGTAGTGGAGGAGCGTCACGCGACAGGAGCAGGAAGGTGCAAGGGGTGCCGCGAGGGCGCGGCGGTTGTGCTGCTGGTGCCGTGCCGGCACCTCTGCGTGTGCGCGCCGTGCGCGGCCGCGGCGCAGGCGTGCCCGTCGTGCGGAAGCGCCAAGAATGGCAGCGTCTGCATCAACTTTTCGTGATGTGGGAGGAATAGTTTTAGTGTCGACATTTTTTTTCCTTGTGAAACTTACAAGAGTCGACTATTTTTAGTTTTATTTTTTTTTCACTTTTTGTTGTTGTTGTTGACGAGGGTGATAGGGCGATGGTTGGATGACATAGATATGAGAGGATGCGTTTTCCTTATTTTATTCGCTTTGTGCTCAAGGTGTTGGAGCAATTGTTCAACAAGTAGAAAAACAGTTCGTAGTATTCCGATATATGCTTCAAATTAAATACATAGATTGAAAAATTGAACAATAGATATAGGTTGTGTCCAAGGGTTTGCGGCGACTTAGGTGAGCGATGAGAAATGCTGGGGATAATGTAAACAGAGGCATATGGAGATAGTAGAGACAAGAAGATAACATCAACGACTATGGTGTGTGGGGTGGGGGGGGGGGGGGGGGGGGGGGGGAGAAATGAGTGTAAGAAGGATACGGGAATTGCGCCGCCTGGCGGTGCAACTGAGAAGTGATGGATACAACTAGGCTTAGGCTTTAGATATCTACACAACATGAAAAGCAAGTTGAAGATATGAACCCGATTCAGATCCAGCGATCCAAAGATTTACTTCAATTTAAGGAAAAAAATTATCGGCTGGCAAAAGCTTAGTTGCCTAAATTCGTAAAAACGACTATATAGAAGGTCATTATTTAATTGATTCAGATTCAATTGTCCAAAGATTGATTTGAATGTATAGAATATTTGCTCGGCTGGCAAAAGGCTGGTTACCTAAATTCATAGAAACGACTATACAGAAAGTCATTATTTAGTAGATTCAGATCCAACCATACAAATATTGATTTGAATTTATAGATAAATTTTTCGGCTTGCAAAAGGTTGGTGCCTAACTTCGTACAATCGAATATATTGAAGACCATTTTTTAATTTCATTCATGTGGCGGTGAAGAAGGTGTTCGTCTCCTAGCTGCGCATGTGGCGAAAGGCTCGCTAGGTTTAAGATTTAGAGAATTAGCGAAAGGAAGATAAGAACCAGATTCAGATGTAATGGTCCTAACTATTGATTTACTTTCACACAAACATAGCACACAAATTCTAAGTCCTTGTTGTTCCAAGTCCTTATTGTAAAGAAATGATCTTGTGCTACTGGTAATGATGAGTACATGTACATTTACCCTCCCGAGGGGTGCATCGCACAGATGCAATGGTCTAAGCAACGCAGACACGAAGAGATGTGACAGTTGCTATATAGATGGGGAAGGGATGTGTCTCACCGGAGATTTTAACACATGGGTAGTTACAAATGTAGATTTTTCTTTAATTGACATGCACTTCCTAACATTCCCCTAATGTACGCTTGTCCATGTATTTTTATCATTCTTCCTCTACCTCTTTCCTCCTTATTCTTCCTCCTTCACCTCCTTCCCCCTCCCTACTGCTGAATGGTAATTTTGCCACAGTTATTTGTTCTTTTGTGTGAAATGTCATGCTAAAAATCATTTAGCCACCATTCTATGATGAATAGCAATTGTGCCATTGCGTATTCTTTATAGTATGTATTTGTGTTATCATTGACCAAATGTTGTGTTAGTCTATCATTTATTTTCCTAAAACATGAAACATTTTTTTTTACTTTGTAGATGGATGAATTGGCAGGAAAGCGATGACAACTAACTGTCACTGGAGTTGGTATAGTTGTTGATTTGTATGCCTATGTGTTGTTAATGTTTAAGCTATATGGAGCAAACCCCGATAATAACCGTGGGTCGTATGGATTATCGTGCCATAGCTAGGATTCAAATTTGTGATACATTTATAACTCTAGTGACATAAATTGCTCAAATCAGCTAGGAATGAGAAAGTATCATTTTTTTATTGTGTTCGCTGTTTAGACAGACAGAGAGAATAGTTGTTGGGTAGTATTCATACTTCTATCGAGGAACAAGTAGCCATGTTTCTTATAATAGTTGGCTAGAACCAAAGGTATATGACACTACAACCGATCTTTTAGAAGATCTACTGAAGTCATTAGTAGGTATTTTAAAGAGGTTCAATATGCCATTGGGGAGTTGCGAAATGAGATGATTTGTCCTCTCTCCAATCAATGTCAACCTAAAATACAACAAAGCACCCACTTCAATCCATATTTCAAGGTAATTTAATTGATTTAAAAATAAATGTTGGAAATACGCCCTAGAGGCAATAATAAATTGGTTATTATCTATTTCCTGGTTCAAGATAAATGTTTATTATCCATGCTAAAATTATATTGACCAGAAACTTAAATACATGTATGGATATATAAACAACACCGTGTCCCTAGTGAGTCTCTACTAGACTAGCTCGTTGATCAAAGATGGTTAAGGTTTTCTAACCGTAGGCATGAGTTGTCATTTCATAACGGGATAACATCATTAGGAGAATGATGTGAAGGACAAGACCCAACGGTGAGCTTAGAATATGAACGTATCATTTACTTTATTGCTACAACTTTCTTCATCTCAAGTATATGTTCCTTAGACCATGAGATCGTGCAACTCCCTGACACCGGAGGAATGCTTAATGTGTATCCAAAGGTCAGTTCGTAACTCGATGATCATAAAGGTGCTCTACAGGTATCTCCGAAGGTGTTTGTTGGGTTGCATGGATCTAGACTGGGATTCGTCACTCCCTGTGACGGAGAGATATCTCTGGGCCCTCTCGATAATATAGCATCACAAGAAGCTTGCAAGCATGTGACTAATGAGTTTAGTCATGGGATCTTGTATTATAGAACAAGTAAACGGACTTGCCGGTGACGAGATTGAATATGGAGATACCGACAATCGAATCTCGGGCAAGTAACCTATCGCTAGACAAAGGGAATTGCATATGGAATTAACTGAATCCTCAACATCGTGGTTCAAGCAATAAAGATATTCGTTGACTATGTGGGAGTCAATATGTACATCCGGTCCCGCTATTGATTATTAATCGGAGAGGATTATTGGTCATGTCTGCATGTTCTCGAACCTGTAGGGTAACACACTTAACGTTCGGTAATGCTAGGGTAGTATTGAGATATTAATGGCAATGGACTGGATGTTGTTCGCAGTCGTGGATGAGATCACGGACGCCACAAGAAGCTCCGAAATGGTCCGAAGGTAAAGATTTATATATGAAAAGTTGTTATCAGGGTTCCGTAAAAAGTTCGGATTTTTTCGGTATTGTACTAGGAAGCTTACGGAGGGTTCCGGAAGTCCACCAAAGGTTTCACCACGTTCCATAGGCTAGCATGGGCTGAGGAGAGGTACCCTGGCCATAATGGTCCAGGGGCACCAACCCCTACAAGGAACATGCGCCTAGGGGTGGAAACCCTAAAGGGGAGGGCACTCCTCGCCTCCTTGGCCGCCAACCCCTCCCTTGAAGGAGGGGTGATGACCCACAAGTATAGGGAATCAATCGTAGTACTTTCGATAAGTAAGAGTGTCGAACCCAACGAGGAGGAGAATGAAATGACAAGTGGTTTTCAGCAAGGTATTATGTGCAAGTACTGAAAGTAGCAGTGACAAGTAGTTTTGTAGCAACGTAATCCATAACAAGTAACAAGTGACAATACTAAAAAAAGGTGCGGCAAGGTGGTCCAATCCTTTTTTATATCCAAGGACAAGCCGAAGTACTTGTTATAGTGAGCAAAGCATTCTCGAGGACACATGGGAATTGTCGTCTAGTCACGTTCATCATGTTTAGTTGATTCACGCTCGTTACTTTGATAATTTGATATGTGGGTGGACTGGTGCTTGGGTGTTGTTCTTACTTGAATAAGCAACCCTCTTATGATTACCCACTCTTTTAATCATCGGTAGCTATGAAAACCATGGATCCAAATCAGCCCCTTACGGAATAACACATAAACTAGGGTTTAAGCTTCTGTCACTCTCGCAACCCATCATCTACTTATTACTCACCAATGCTTTCCCTTATGCCCAAGTATGATGAAGTGTCATGTAGTCGACATTCACATGATACCACTAAAGGAAGATCAGCATATATATCATAAAAATATCGAATGAATACAAACTTTACATGATTACTTATAACAAGACTACTCCCGTGTCCTCAAGAACAAAAGTAACTACTCACACATCATATTCATGTTCAATATCAGAGGTGTATTGAATATGCTTAAGGATCTGAACATATAATCTTCCACCTAGTAAACCAAATAGACTCAACTACAAGATGTAATCAACACTACTAGCAACCCACAGGTCCCAATCTGAGGTTTTGAGACAAAGATTGAATACAAGAGATGAACTAGGGTTTGTGATGAGATGGTGCTGGTGAAGATGTTGATGAATATTGGTCCTCCCACGATGGAGGAAGCGTTGGTGATGACGATGGCTTCGATTTCCCCCCTCTTGGAGGAAAGTTTCCCCAGCAGAATCGCTCCGTTGGAGAGCAAAAGTGCTTATGCACAGGTTCCGCCTCGAGACGGCGACACTTCATCCCACAAGTCTTTTCCTAATTTTTTTCTAGGGAAAATAGCATCTTATAGGAGAAGATGGGTCTTGGAAGCCAGCTGGGGAAGCCATGAGCCTGCATGGCGCGCTAAGGGGGTAGGGCATGCCACATGATCTTGCGACTCCCTCGTGGGTCCCCCTCTGGTAATTCCATTGCCGGTATTTTTAATATATACCAAAATAATTCCCCGTAAATTTTCAAGTCATTTGGAGCTCCAGAAAATATCCAACTCTTTTGTAGCCTTTTCCGGTCCAGAATTCCAACTGCCGGCAATCTCCCTCTTTGTGTGAAACTTGCAAAATAAGAGAGAAAAGGCATTAGGAATAGGATTGCATCATAATGTGAAATAATGACCGAAAACATAATAAATATCAATCAAAAATCATGATGCAAAATGGACGTATCAAGGGGAAAGGGCTGGCCACGTCCCTCCCCTTATATAAATAGAGAGGAGCACAAGGGGCAACCTATCCCTTCACCATGGTGGCTGCCTGATACGTCCCAAACGTATCTACTTTTCCAAATACTTCTACTCTCATTTTGGACTCTAATTTGCATGATTTGAATGAAACTAACACGGACTGACGTTGTTTTCCGCAGAACTACCTGGCGTGGCTTGAGACTGTGTCGGTATTTCCCCAAAGAGGAAGGGATGATGCAGCATAGCAACGGTAAGTATTTCCCTCAGTTATGAAACCAAGGTATCGAACCAGTAGGAGGATCACCAACACCTAATAAACAACACTTGCACACAAAGAACAAATACTTGCAACCCGACGCGAAAGAGAGGTTGTCAATCTCTCTACGGTAAAAAGATAGATTAGGATATGATACATTGGATAGATAGATCTCTCAAGAACACAAATTAAAAGAGGCCAATAAAAAGTGCAGCAAGGTATTTCTGGGTTTTTTGGAATAATAGATCTGAAAACAAAAGCGGCAAAAAGATAGATCGGAAAGCAATATGTTGGAAAAGTAGACCCGGGGCCGTAGGATTCATTAGTGGCTTCTCTCATGAGTATAGCACACGGTGGGTGAACAAATTACTCTTGGGAAATTTATAGAAGATCTAATAATCATGACGATATCCAAGGCGATGATCATTATATAGGCATCACATCCAAGATTATTAGACCGAAACGATTCTCCATATACTACTATTACTCCACACATCGACCGCTATCCAGCATGCATCTAGTGTATTAAGTTCATGGAAAAATGGAGTAATGCAATAAGAACGGTGACATGATGTAGACAAGATCTATTCATGTAGGAATAGACCCGATCTTGTTATTTTTAATAGCAACGATACATGCGTGCCTCGCTGCCCCTTCTGTCGCTGGGAGAGGACACCGCAAGATCGAACCCATCACAAACCACCTCTTCCCATGGCAAGAAAATCGATCTAGTTGGCCTAACTAAACCAAAGAGTCAAAGAAGAAATACGAGGCTATAAGTAATCATGCATATAAGAGATCAAAGAAGACTCAAATAATATTCATGGATAGAAACTGATCATGAACTCAAAATTCATCGGATCCCAACAAACACACCACAAAAGTTTACATCAAATAGATCTCCAAGAGACCATAGTATTGAGAATCAAAAGAGAGAGAGAGAGAAGAAGCCATCTAGCTACTACCTACGGACTCGTAGGTCTGTGGTGGACTACTCACGCATCATCGGAGAGGCACCAATGAGGATGATGAACCCCTCCGTGATGGTGTTAGATTGGATCTCGCGGTTCTGGAACTTGCGGCGGTTGGATGTGTTGTTTGTCGACTCCCCTAGGGTTTTTGGAATATTGGGGTATTTATAGGCATCAGAGGCGGTGGAGAGGGGTCCCGAGGAGGGCACAACCCATCAGGTAAAAATAGAATTTTTGATGTGGAATGCTGCCTAACATGTTCATCACATATTCTTTTGTTTTGTAGCATGGACATTTGGACTTTTAGATGGTTCAAAGCAATAGTCTGATGGGTTGTGGTCTCCTCGACCCTCCCCTCTGGCACTTCTTTGGCCCACTGGATGTCTTCTGGCCCAAAAAAAATCTCCAAAAAGTTTTGAGATGTTTGGGCTTCGTTTGATACTAATATTCTGCGAAGTAAAAAACAAGCAAAAATAGCAACTGGCACTTTGGCAATATGTCAATAGGTTAGTCCCAAAAAATGATATAAAGTTGCTATAAAATGGTTGTAAAACATCCAAGATAGATAATATAGCAGCATGGAACAAGCAAAAATATAGATACGCTGGAGACGTATCAGCATCCCTTCATACTCGTCCTCGAGTAGGTAAATGATAAAAACAGAATTTTTTATGTGGAATGCTGCCTAACATGTTAATCACATATTCTTTTTTTTGTAGCATGGACATTTGGACTTTTAGATGATTCAAAGCAATAGTCTAGTTTTAACATAATGACTTCAAAACTCAAGCATGCCAACAAGCAACCATGTCTTTCAAAATATCAACACTAAAGAGAGTTATCCCTAGCCCATCATGCTCAATCATTGATCCATTCATGAAACACACTCAAATATTAACTACTGTTGGAAATATGCCCTAGAGGCAATAATAAATTAGTTATTATTATATTTCCTTGTTCATGATAATCGTTTATTATCCATGCTATAATTGTACTGATTGGAAACTCAAATACATGTGTGGGTACATAGACAACACTGTGTCCCTAGTAAGCCTCTAGTTAACTAGCTCGTTGATCAAAGATGGTTAAGGTTTCCTAGCCATAAACATGAGATGTCATTTGATAACGGGATCACATCATTAGGAGAATGATGTGATGGACAAGACCCAAACTACGAACGTAGCATATGATCGTGTCAGTTTATTGCTATTGTTTTCTGCATGTCAAGTATCTGTTCCTTTGACCATGAGATCATGCAACTCCCTGACATCGGAGGAGTACCTTGTGTGTATCAAACGTCGCAACGTAACTGGGTGACTATAAAGGTGCTCTATAGGTATCTCCGAGGGTGTCTGTTGGGTTGGCATGGATCAAGACTGGGATTTGTTACTCCGTATGACGGAGAGGTATCTCAGGGCCCACTCGGTAATACAACATCACAATGAGCCTTGCAAGCAATGTGACTAAAGTGTTAGCCACGATATCTTGTATTACGGAACGAGTAAAGAGACTTGCCGGTAACGAGATTGAACTAGGTATAGAGATACCGACGATCGAATCTCGGGCAAGTAACATACCGAAGAACAAAGGGAACAGTATACGGGATTAACTGAATCCTTGACATAGAGGTTCGACCGATAAAGATCTTCGTAGAATATGTAGGAGCCAATATGGGCATCCAGGTCCCGCTATTGGTTATTGATCGTAGAGGTGTCTCGGTCATGTCTACATAGTTCTCGAACCCGCAGGGTCTACACACTTAACGTTTGGTGACGATTAGTATAGTTGAGTTATTTTGTTGGTGACCGAAGGTTGTTTGGACTCCCAGATAAGATCCCAGACATGACGAGGATCTCCGGAAGAGTCCGGAGGTAAAGATTGATATATGTGATAATAGTGTTTTGATCTCCGGAAGGGTTCCGGAATTCACCGGAAGAGGTTTCGGATGTTTACCGAAGTGTTCGGGTGCAGCAACACTTTATATGAGCCAAAGGGGTAAAGCCCACGAGGTATTGGAAAGTACAAAAGGAAGTTTTGCTGCTGCCTTAAGCGGTACTACCGCTGGTAAGGCAGTACTACCGCGTAAGCGGTACTACCGCTTGTGTGAAGCGGTACTACCGCTTGTGTGAAGCGGTACTACCGCTCAAGCGGTACTACCGCTCGTGAGCGGTACTACCGCTTGTGCGCGGTACTGCAGGGATCCGAGTTGGACTCTTTCCCTGCGGGCCAAACCGACCTTGTGCGGGCAAAACCGACCTGGAGGAGGCTTTTACTCCAAGTTTAGACCCCAAGGCTCAACATATAAATAGAGGGGCAGGGCTAGCACACGGGACACATTAAGATTTCCCAAGCCGTGTGTCGGCAACCCTAACCCTCTAGTTCTCCCGTCATAATGTCCGTAGTGCTTGGCGAAGCCCTGCAGAGATTGTTCCTCACCACCATCACCACGCCGTCGTGCTGCCGAAACTCATCTACTACTTCACCATCGCTCGCTGGATCGAGGAGGTGAAGGCGTCATCAAGCCGTACGTGTGTTGAACGCGGAGGTGCCATCCGTTCGGCACTAGTTCTTGATCGGATCGAGGGACGACTTGCGATTTGGATCGCGGAGACGTTCGACTACATCAACCGCGTTTCTTAACGCTTCCGCTTAGCGATCTACAAGGGTATGTAGATTCACTGTCCCTCTCGTAGATGCTCATCACCATGGATAGATCTTGTGTGTGCGTAGGAAAATTTTTGTTTCCCATGCAACGTTCCCCAACAGTGGTATCAGAGCTAGGTCTATGCGTAGATGAGATCTCGAGTAGAACACAAACGAGTTGTGGGCATGGGTGTATACATATTGCTTGCCGTTACTAGTTGATACTTGATTCGGCGGTATTGTGAGATGAAGCGGCCCGGACCGACATTACGCGTACGCTTACGCGAGACAGGTTCCTTCAACTGACATGTAACTTCGTTGCATAAAGATGGCTAGCGGGTGTCTGTCTCTCTCACTTTAGTTGAATCGATTTCAATGAAGAGGGTTCTTTTAGAAGATAAAAAAGCAATCACTACACCACGTTGTGGTTTTGCGTAGGTAAGAACGGTTCTTGCAAACCCGTAGCAGCCACGTAAAATTTGCAACAACAATTAGAGGACGTCTAACTTGTTTTTGCAGGGTATGTTGTGATGTGATATGGCCAATTACATGATGAGATATATGTGATGTATGAGATGATCATGTGTTGTATAGAATATCACGACTTGCATGTCGATGAGTACGGCAACTGGCAGGAGCCATAGAGTTGCCTTTAATTATTTTTCGCCGTTTTTGCTTTACTTTATCGCTATGAGTTAGCAATAGTCGTGGAAGCAACAGTCGGCACAACAACCTCATGGCGACACGTTGATGGAGATCAAGATGATGGAGATCATGGTGTCATGCCGGTGACGATGGAGATCATGCCGGTGCTTTGAAGATGGAGATCCAAAGCACAAGTTCATGGCCATATCATGTCACTTATGAATTGCATGTGATGTTAATCCTTTTATGCATCTTATTTTGCTTAGGACGACGGTAGCATTATAAGGTGATCCCTCACTTAAATTTCAAGATAAATTGTGTTCTCTCCGAGTGTGCACCGTTGCGAAAGTTCGTCGTTTTGAGACACGCCGTGATGATCGGGTGTGATAGACTCTACGTTCACATACAACGGGTGTAAGCCATGTTGCACGTGCGGAACACTCGGGTTAAACTTGACGAGCCTAGCATGTACAGACATGGCCTCGGAACACAAGAGACCGAAAGGTCGAACATGAGTCATATAGTAGATATGATCAACATGAATATGTTCACCATTGAAACCACCTCAACTCACGTGATGATCGGACTTGAGTTGGTGGATTTGGATCATGTTACACTCGAATGACCGGAGGGATGTCAATTTGAGTGGGAGTTTTTAAGTAGTATGATTAACTAAACTCATTATCTAGAACAATAGTCTAAGTTGTCTTTGCTATATTTATGTTGTAGATCATGGCTCGCGCAGTAGCACCCCTGAATTTTAATGCGTTCCTAGAGAAAGCTAAATTGAAAGATGATGGAAGTAACTTTGTGGACTGGGCCCGTAATCTAAGGATTATCCTTACGGCTTCCCAGAAGGCTTTTGTCCTTGATGCACCGCTTGGTGATCCACCGGCTCCAGTTGAGTCTCTAGACATTGTGAACGCCTGGCAGGCTCGTTCTGAAGATTACTCAATAGTTCAATGTGCAATATTGTATGGCTTAGAACCGGGACTTCAAAGACGTTTTGAACGTCATGGAGCATATGAGATGTTCCAGGAGTTGAAGTTTATCTTTTAGAAGAATGCCCGGATCGAGAGATATGAGATCTCCGATAAGTTCTATGCTTGCAAGATGGAGGAGAACGGGTCTATCAGTGATCACGTACTCAGAATGTCTGGGTACTCCACCCGTCTGGCTGAATTGGGGATGCCCCTTCCGCCAGAGGCTATCACTGACAGAGTTCTTCAATAATTGCCACTTAGCTACAAGAGCTTCGTGTTGAACTATAACATGCACGGGATGAACAAGTCAGTCGCCGAGCTGTTTGCGATGCTGAAAGCCGCTGAGTCTGAAATTCAGAAGGAGCATCAAGTGTTGATGGTCAATAAAACCACTAGTTTCAAGAAAAATTGCAAGGGTAAGAAGGGTAACTCCAAGAAGAGTGGCAAAGCAGTTGCTCCTCTCGTGAAGAAACCCAAGGCTGGACCCAAACCAGAAACTGTGTGCTTTCATTGCAAGGGAACAGGACACTGGAAGCGGAACTGCCCCAAGTATTTGGCTGACAAGAAGGCGGCCAACAACAAACAAGGTATATATGATATACATGTTATTGATGTGTACCTTACCAACTCTCATTATAGTGCCTCGGTATTTGATACCGGTGCGGTTGTTCATATTTGCAACTCAAAACAGGAACTACGGAATAGACTGAGGCTGGCAAAGGACGAAGTGACGATGCGCGTGGGAAATGGTTCCAAGGTTGATGTGATCACCGTCGGCACGCTCGCTCTTCGATTACCATCGGGATTAGTGATGAACCTGAATAATTGTTATTTAGTGCCTGCGTTAAGCATGAACATTATATCTGGATCTTGTTTATTGCGAGACGGTTACTCATTTAAATCAGAGAATAATGGTTGTTCTATTTATATGAGTAATATCTTTTATGGTCATGCACCCAATGTGAGGGGTTTATTCTTATTGAATCTCGATAGTAATGATACACATGTTCATAACATTGATGCCAAAAGATGTAGAATTAATAATGATAATACCACTTTCTTATGGCACTGCCGTTTAGGTCATATTGGCGTAAAACGCATGAGGAAGCTCCATGCTGATGGACTTTTGGAGTCACTTGATTTTGAATCACTTGACACATGTGAGCCATGCCTCATGGGCAAGATGACTAAAACGCCGTTCTCTGGAATAATGGAACGGGCAAGTGACTTATTGGAAATCATACATACTGATTTGTGCGGTCCGATGAGCATTGAGGCGCGCGGTGGTTATCGTTACTTTCTCACCTTCACTGATGACTTAAGTAGATATGGGTATATTTACTTAATGAAACACAAGTCTGAAACATTTGAAAAGTTCAAACAATTTCAGAGTGAAGTTGAGAATCATCGTAACAAGAAGATTAAATTCCTACGATCTGATCGAGGAGGAGAATATCTGAGTTATGAGTCACTTAAGACAATGTGGAATTGTTTCACAATTAACACCGCCTGGAACACCACAGCGTAATGGTGTGTCCGAACGTCGTAATCGAACCTTATTGGATATGGTGCGATCTATGATGTCTCTTGCCGATTTGCCACTATCGTTTTGGGGTTATGCATTAGAGACAGCTGCATTCACTTTAAATAGGGCACTATCGAAATCCGTTGAGACGACGCCATATGAACTTTGGTTTGGCAAGAAGCCAAAGCTGTCGTTTCTTAAAGTTTGGGGATGTGATGCTTATGTCCAAAAGCTTCAGCCTGAAAAGCTGGAACCCAAAGCGGAGAAATGCGTCTTCATAGGATACCCAAAAGAGACAGTTGGGTATACCTTCTACCTCAGATCCGAAGGCAAAGTGTTTGTCGCTAAAAACGGAACATTTCTTGAGAAAGAGTTTCTCTCGAAAGAATTGAGTGGGAGGAAGATAGAACTTGATGAGGTTGTTGAACCTTTACTTCAACCTGAGAGTAGCGCAGCGCAGAAAGATGTTTCTGTAGAGCCTACATCGGTTGAAGAGGAAGTTAATGATGATGATCATGAAGCTTTGGATCAAGTTGCTATCGAACCTCGTAGGTCGACAAGGACGCGTACTGCTCCTGAGTGGTACGGCAACCATGTCTTAGAGGTCATGTTGTTGGACAACGATGAACCTACGAGCTATGGAGAAGCGATGATGGGCCCGGATTCCGAGAAGTGGTTAGAGGCCATGAAATCCGAGATGGGATCCATGTATGAAAACAAAGTGTGGACTTTGGAAGTATTACCTGAAGGGCGTAAGGCCATTCAGAACAAATGGATCTTTAAGAGGAAGACGGACGCGGACGGTAATGTCACCGTCTATAAAGCTCGACTTGTGGCAAAGGGTTTTTCACAAGTTCAAGGAGTTGACTACGATGAGACCTTCTCACCCGTAGCGATGCTTAAGTCTGTCAGAATCATGTTAGCAATAGCTGCCTTTTTCGATTATGAAATTTGGCAGATGGATGTCAAAACAGCGTTCCTTAATGGTTTCCTTAAGGAAGAGTTGTATATGATGCAACCAGAAGGTTTTGTCGATCCAGAGAATGCTGACAAAGTTTGCAAACTCCAGCGATCCATTTATAGACTGGTGCAAGCATCTCGGAGTTGGAATCTTCGCTTTGATGAGGTGATCTATAGAGATAGATCAAGACGCTTAATAGGACTTTCACAAAGCACATACCTTGATAAGATTTTGAAGAAGTTCAAAATGGATCAGTCCAAGAAGGGGTTCTTGCCTGTTTTGCAAGGTGTGAAGTTGAGTAAGACTCAATGCCCAGTGACTGCAGAAGATAGAGAAAAGATGAGTGTCATCCCCTATGCTTCAGCCATAGGCTCTATCATGTATGCAATGCTGTGCACAAGACCCGATGTCAGCCTTGCCATAAGTATGGTCGGAAGGTTTCAAAGTGATCCAGGAATGGAACACTGGACGGCGGTCAAGAATATCCTGAAGTACCTGAAAAGGACTAAGGACATGTTTCTCGTTTATGGAGGTGATCAAGAGCTCGTCGTAAAGGGTTACGTCGATGCAAGCTTTGACACTGATCCGGATGACTCTAAGTCGCAAACCGGATACGTATTTATTCTTAATGGGGGTGCGGTTAGCTGGTGCAGTTCCAAGCAAAGCGTGGTAGCTGATTCTACATGCGAAGCGGAGTACATCGCTGCCTCGGAGGCGGCGAAGGAAGGTGTCTGGATGAAGGAGTTCATGACAGATCTTGGTGTAGTGCCTAGTGCGCTTAACCCAATGACTCTGTTTTGTGATAATACTGGTGCCATTGCTCTAGCCAAGGAACCAAGATTTCACAAGAGGACCAGACACATAAAGCGACGTTTCAATTCCATCTGCGATTACAACAAGGAGGACGACATAAATATTTGCAAAGTACACACGGATCTGAATGTTGCAGATCCGATGACTAAACCTCTTCCAAGGGCTAAACATGAACAACACCAGAACTGTATGGGTGTTCGATTCATTACAATGTAAATCACATAGTGATGTGAACTAGATTATTGACTCTAGTGCAAGTGGGAGACTGTTGGAAATATGCCCTAGAGGCAATAATAAATTAGTTATTATTATATTTCCTTGTTCATGATAATCGTTTATTATCCATGCTATAATTGTATCGATTGGAAACTCAAATACATGTGTGGGTACATAGACAACACTGTGTCCCTAGTAAGCCTCTAGTTAACTGGCTCGTTGATCAAAGATGGTTAAGGTTTCCTAGCCAAAAACATGAGATGTCATTTGATAACGGGATCACAGCATTAGGAGAATGATGTGATGGACAAGACCCAAACTACGAACGTAGCATATGATCATGTCAGTTTATTGCTATTGTTTTCTGCATGTCAAGTATCTGTTCCTTTGACCATGAGATCATGCAACTCCTTGACATCGGAGGAGTACCTTGTGTGTATCAAACGTCGCAACGTAACTGGGTGACTATAAAGGTGCTCTACAGGTATCTCCGAGGGTGTCTGTTGGGTTGGCATGGATCAAGACTGGGATTTGTTACTCCGTATGACGGAGAGGTATCTCAGGGCCCACTCGGTAATACAACATCACAATGAGCCTTGCAAGCAATGTGACTAAAGTGTTAGCCACGAGATCTTGTATTACGGAACGAGTAAAGAGACTTGCCGGTAACGAGATTGAACTAGGTATAGAGATACCGACGATCGAATCTCGGGCAAGTAACATACCGAAGAACAAAGGGAACAGTATACGGGATTAACTGAATCCTTGACATAGAGGTTTGACCGATAAAGATCTTCGTAGAATATGTAGGAGCCAATATGGGCATCCAGGTCCCGCTATTGGTTATTGATCGTAGAGGTGTCTCGGTCATGTCTACATAGTTCTCGAACCCGCAGGGTCTACACACTTAACGTTTGGTGACGATTAGTATAGTTGAGTTATTTTGTTGGTGACCGAAGGTTGTTCGGAGTCCCGGATAAGATCCCGGACATGACGAGGATCTCCGGAAGAGTCCGGAGGTAAAGATTCATATATGTGATAATAGTGTTTTGATCTCCGGAAGGGTTCCGGAATTCACTGGAAGAGGTTCCGGATGTTTACCGAAGTGTTCGGGTGCAGCAACACTTTATATGAGCCAAAGGGGTAAAGCCCACGAGGTATTGGAAAGTGCAAAAGGAAGTTTTGCTGCTGCCTTAAGCGGTACTACCGCTGGTAAGGCAGTACTATCGCGTAAGCGGTACTACCGCTTGTGTGAAGCGGTACTACCGCATAAGCGGTACTACCGCTTGTGTGAAGCGGTACTACCGTTCAAGCGGTACTACCGCTCGTGAGCGGTACTACCGCTTGTGCGCGGTACTGCAGGGATCCGAGTTGGACTCTTTCCCTGCGGGCCAAACCGACCTTGTGCGGGCAAAACCGACCTGGAGGAGGCTTTTACTCCAAGTTTAGACCCCAAGGCTCAACATATAAATAGAGGGGCAGGGCTAGCACACGGGACACATTAAGATTTCCCAAGCCGTGTGTCGGCAACCCTAACCCTCTAGTTCTCCCGTCATAATGTCCGTAGTGCTTGGCGAAGCCCTGCAGAGATTGTTCCTCACCACCATCACCACGCCGTCGTGCTGCCGAAACTCATCTACTACTTCACCATCGCTCGCTGGATCGAGGAGGTGAAGGCGTCATCAAGCCGTACGTGTGTTGAACGCGGAGGTGCCATCCGTTCGGCACTAGTTCGTGATCGGATCGAGGGACGACTTGCGATTTGGATCGCAGAGACGTTCGACTACATCAACCGCGTTTCTTAACGCTTCCGCTTAGCGATCTACAAGGGTATGTAGATTCACTGTCCCTCTCGTAGATGCTCATCACCATGGATAGATCTTGTGTGTGCGTAGGAAAATTTTTGTTTCCCATGCAACGTTCCCCAACAACTACACCCAATGCTCAAGTATGATCATAGTGCCCTCTAGTTTGTTGCTTTATAAGAGAAGATGGAGACTCAAATAAAAATTAAATTTCATAAAGTAAATAGATAGGCCCTCCGCAGAGGGAAGTAGGGATTTGTAGAGGTGCCAGAGCTCAAAGTTTAAATTGAGAGAGAGAAATATTTTGAGTGGCATGCCTTTCCTGTCAACGAAAACGGCAAAGTTGTTCATAGTACTTTCCATGCTAGATATATCATAGGCGGTTCCCAAACATAAAATAAAGTTTATTCCTTTTTCCACCATTCTTTCACAATCCATGGCTGGTCGTATCCATGGTTGCCTTCCATACCAACACTTTCCAAGGAATTTATTATTTGACAACAAAAAGTAAAAAAAATCTTTTTTCATTTCGGGACTGGGCATCCCATTACCGCCTTTCTCTCATGCAATGACAAGTGATTAAACACTCATCTTGAGAATAACACATCTAGCATGGAAAAATATTGAACACCCCCTACCATTTCATGAGCGGTACGAGCACACAAAAAGGAAATTCATTTTGAAAATTAGAGATGGCACATACAAATTTGCTTAGAACGGCAAGGAAATACCACATATAGGTAGGTATGGTGGACTCATAAGGAAAAACTGGGTTTAAGGATTTTGGATGCACAAAGTAGTATTTCTACTTAGTACAAGTGGACGCTAGCAAATAGATTGAGAAGCAACCAACCAAGAAACAAAAATTCACATAAGCGGGCATTGAGCATAACTAACACCGAATAATGCACCACAAGTAGGATGTAATTTCATTGCATAACTATTGACTTTTGTACTTGCATAGGGAATCACAAACCTTAACACCAATATTCTTACTAAAGCATAATTACTCACTAACGTGACTCCCATATCATTATCATCATGTCTCAAAACTATTACAAGCAATCGAGTTTAATTTGTCTAATGATCTTCATAAAAGTTTTTTTATATCCTCCTTGGATATCTATCACTTTGGGACTAGTTTCATATATTGCCATTGCTTTTGACAAGCTCAAACAAATTTAAGTGAAGAACATGAGCATAAAAGTTTCATCTCTCAAAATAGTATAAGTGAAGCATGAGAGGATTTCTTCAAAATTTACTAACTCTCAAATTTATCTAAGTGAAGCATGAGAGTGTTTCTACAAAAATTTCCAAGCACACCGTGATCAAAAAGATATAAGTGAAGCACTAGAGCAATTCTATAGCTAAAAAAGTTTAAGTGAAGCATATAGAGCAATTCTAAAAAATCATAGCATAATTTTGGCTCTCTCAAATAGGTGTGTCCATCAAGGATACTAATGACAAACTAAAAATCAAAGCAAGCAAAGACTCAAATGATACAAGACGCTCCAAGCAAAACTCATGATATGTGACGAATAAAACTATAGCTCCAAGTAAAATACCGATGGTTGTTAGAAGAAAGAGGGGATGCCACTCGGGGCATCCCCAAGCTTAGTTGCTTGTTTCGCTTTGTATATATCTTGGGGTTGCTGTAGCATCCCCAAGCTTAGGCTCTTTTCACTCCTTATTCCTTCATCCATCGTGATCTCACCCAAAACTTGAAAACTTCAATCACACAAAACTCAACAAAACCTTCGTGAGATCCGTTAGTATAATAAAGCAAATCACTACTTTAAGTGCTGTTGCAAACCCATTCAAATTTTATTATTGCATTATACCTACTGTATTTTAACTTTACCATGGCTCATACTCTTCAATACAACCCATAGATTCATCAAAACAAGCACACAATGCAACGAAAACAGAATCTGTCTTAAACAGAAGAGTCTGTATTAATATGTACTCTAACCATACTTTTGTAACTCTACAAATTCTGAAAAATTAGGACATCTTAGATAATTTGTATATAAACACCGTGTCAAAATTTCAGCTCAATATCATACTCCAGTAAAAAATGAAAATTCGAACACTGGACGCAAAGTTTCTGTTTCAGATTCAGCGTTGTTTCTACTCAACTTATGAATCATCCTAAAGGCTTTACTTGGAACAAACACTGAATAAAACATAAAAAACACAATCATAACAGAGGCATAATTGTGTCAACACTCAAAAACAGAAAGAAAAAGGAGAAAATAAATTTATTCATTGGGTTGCCTCCCAACAAGCGCTATCATTTTACGCCCCTAGCTAGGCATAACGCATAGATTCAAGTATTATCATCTTTGGTTTTTGCTCCATAGGATGCTCTCATGATTGATTCGTATGGTGGCTTAATTCTTGTTCTAGGGAAGTGTTCCATACCCTTTCTTAGTGGAAACTGAAATCTAATATTGCCTTCTTTCATATCAATCACGGCACCTATAGTGCGTAAAAATGGTCTACCAAGTATAATGGGACAAGACGGATTGCAATCAATATCAAGAACAATAAAATCAATGCGCACATAGTTCCTATTTTCAAGAATAAGAACATCATTAATTCTTCCCAAAGGCTTTTTAATAGTAGAATGCGCCAAGTGCAAATTAAGAGAACACTCTTCAATATTGGTGAGACCAAGCACATCACATAAAGATTTCGGAATCATGGAAATTCTGGCACCCAAATCACATAAAGAAAAGCACTCATAATTATTAATCTTGACCTTAATGGTAGGTTCCCACTCATCATGTAATTTTCTAGGAATAGAAATCTCCAACTCCAACTTTTCTTCAAAAGATTTCATCATGGCATCAACGATATGTTTAGTGAAAGCTTTATTTTGTTCATAAGCATGGGGTGAATTCAACATGGATTGCAGCAAAGAAATAAAATCAATCAAAGAGAAACTATCATAATTAAAGTTTCTGCAATCCAAAATAGTGGGCACATCACTAGTTAAAGTTTTGACCTCTTCAAACCCACTTTCTGTTGGAAATATACCCTAGAGGCAATAATAAATTATTATTATCATATTTCCTTGTTCATGATAAATCGTTTATAATCCATGCTATAATTGTATTGATCGGAAACTCAGATACATGTGTGGATACATAGACAACAAAGTGTCCCTAGTATGCCTCTACTAAATTAGCCCGTTGATCAAAGATGGTTAAGGTTTCCTAGCCATAGACATGAGATGTCATTTGGTAACGGGTTCACATCATTAGGAGAATGATGTGATGGACAAGACCCAAACTATAAACATAGCATATGATCGTGTCAGTTTATTGCTATAGTTTTCTGCATGTCAAGTATCTGTTCCTATGACCATGAGATCATGCAACTCACTGACACCGAAGGAATACCTTGTGTGTATCAAACGTCACAACGTAACTGGGTGACTATAAAGATGCTCTACAGGTATCTCCTAGGGTGTCTGTTGAGTGGGCATGGATCAAGACTGTGATTTGTTACTCCGTGTGACGGAGAGGTATCTCAGGGCCCACTCGGTAATACAACATCACAATAAGCCTTGCAAGCAATGTGACTAAGTGTTAGCCACGGGATCTTGTATTACGGAACGAGTAAAGAGACTTGCCGGTAACGAGATTGAACTAGGTATAGAGATACCAACAATCGAATCTCGGGCAAGTAGCATACCGAAGAAACAAAGGGAACAACATACGGGATTAACTGAATCCTTGACATAGAGGTTCAACCGATAAAGATCTTCGTAGAATATGTAGGAACCAATATGGGCATCCAGGTCCCGTTATTGGTTATTGGCTGTAGAGGTGTCTCGGTCATGTCTACATAGTTCTCGAACCCGCAGGGTCTGCACACTTAAGGTTCGGTGACGTTTTGGTAGTATAGAGTTATGTATGGTGGTGACCGAAGGTTGTTCAGTGTCCCGGATGAGATCCCGGACGTCACGAGGAGCTACAGAATGGTCCGAAGGTAAAGATTGATATATAGGAAGTCCTGTTTTGGTCACCGGAAAAGTTTCGGTATTTCGGTAGTGTACCGGGAGTGCCGGGAGGGGTACCGGGGACCATCGGGAGGGGTGTCTCAACCCAAAGGGCCTCATGGTGTGTGGGAGGAGTCAAGCCAGCCCTTAGTGGGCAGGCCGAGCCCCCCACTAAGGCCCATGCGGCGAGGGGTGGGAAAAACCCAAAGGGGAAAAGGTGGAAAGGGTTTCCAAGTGGAGAGGACGAATCCTACTCCTAATAGGATTGGAGTACGACTGCTCCACCTCCAATTTCGGCCAGCCCTTGAGGGTTTGAGGCTGCCTCCTCCCCTCCCTCCGTCCTATATATACTAGAGGATTTAGAGGGGATAGCTAACGCTAATTGCCATGTGCTCCCTCTACTTCATCTATATCGTTTTCTCCTCTAGTCTAGTTCAGCGGTGCTTAGGCGAAGCCCTGCCGGAATAGTTCCACCACCATCGCCGCCACGCCGTCGCGCTACCAGAGAACTCATCTATCTCTCCGCTCCCTCTTGCTGGATCAAGAAGGCGGAGATCGTCACCGAGCTGTACGTGTGCCGAACGCGGAGGTGCCGTCCGTTCGGCGCTATATCGGAAGGACCGTGATCAGGATCGCGAGACGGTTCGTGATTTGATCGCGGGATGGATCGTGATTGGATCGCAAGACGGATGGTGATTGGATCGCGGAATGCTCGACGATTTGGATCGCGAAGACGTTCGACAACATCAACCGCGTTTCTTAACGCTTCCCGCTTAGCGATCTACAAGGCTATGTAGATCCACTCTCCCTCTCGTAGATGCTCATCACCATGGATAGATCTTGCGTGTGCGTAGGAAATTTTTTGTTTCCTATTCAACGTTCCCCAACACTTTCATCAAATTTTTCATCAAGATTTTCACCCTCCAAATTATTGGGACTCCTTCTAGCTAAAGTTGACTCTACTTTAGTCCCTTCATTATCAATTTTAATATTACTAAACAAGGAATCAACAGAAGAAACACCAATCACTTTAAGATCTTCATCATTTTTATCCTCTAGAGAGATTGGTTTAGCGGCCATTTGATTTATCAAAGTACCTGGTGCATCAAAAATTTTACCAAGAAGATTTTCAGCATGAGCATATTTAGATTGGAGATTAGAAACTTCTCTACTAATATCATCAAGTTGTTTCGTTATGGCATCTAGTACGGTAGAATGTTCTTTAAGATCATCGGTAAAATATTTATTATGCTCAAATTGTGTAGTCATGTAATCCTTAGTACTTTTCTCAATTTCAAGCAAAATATTGGGATAAGGAACATCATAATACTTTCGTTGAGGCATCATGACTACGCAAACAAGATTGCAAGCAAACAAGAGATCTGACGAGAAAAAGGCAAACAAAAAAGAGGGCGAATAAAACGGCAAATTTGATGAAGTGGGGGAGAGGAAAACGAGAGACAAATAGCAAATAATTTAATTGCAAGGAGATGAGATTTCTGATTAGGAACCAGGTAGATGTAGATGGTGTCTCCTCGGCACCAGAGATTGGCACGTAGAAGAGACCGCTTCCTCCCCGGTAACGGCACCAGAAATTCCTTTGACGTGCCTTGAGACTGCGTCGGTATTTCCCCAAAGAGGAAGGGATGATGCAGCACAGCAACGGTAAGTATTTCCCTCAGTTATGAAACCAAGGTATCGAACCAGTAGGAGGATCACCAACACTTAATAAACAACATCTGCACACAAAGAACAAATACTTGCAACCCGACGCAAAAGAGAGGTTGTCAATCTCTCTACGGTAAAAAGATAGATTAGGATATGATAGATTGGATAGATAGATCTCTAAACAACACAAAATAAAAGAGGCAAATAAAAAGTGCATGAAGGTATTTTTGGGTTTTTTGGAATAATAGATCTGAAAAAAGCGGCAAAAAGATAGATCGGAAAGTAATATGTTGGAAAATTAGACCCGGGCCCGTAGAATTCACTAGTGGCTTCTCTCATGAGAATAGCACACGGTGGGTGAACAAATTACTGTTGGGCAATTTATAGAAGATAAAATAATCATGACGATATCCAAGGCGATGATCGTTATATAGGCATCACGTCCAAGATTAGTAGACCGAAACGATTATGCATCTACTACTATTACTCCACACATCGACCGCTATCCAGCATGCATCTAGTGTATTAAGTTCATGGAAAACAGGAGTAATGCAATAAGAACGGTGACATGATGTAGACAAGATCTATTCATGTAGGAATAGACCCCATCTTGTTATCCTTAATAGCAACGATACGTGCGTGCCTCGCTGCCCCTTCTGTCACTGGGAGAGGACACCGCAAGATCGAACCCATCACAAAGCACCTCTTCCCATGGCAAGAAAAATCGATCTAGTTGGCCTAACTAAACCAAAGATTCGAAGAAGAAATACGAGGCCATAAGTAATCATGCATATAAGAGATCAAAGAAGACTCAAATAATATTTATGGATAGAAACTGGTCATGAACTCAAAATTCATCGGATCCCAACAAACACACCGCAAAAGTTTACATCAAATAGATCTCCAAGAGACCATTGTATTGAGAATCAAAAGAGAGAGAGAGAGAGAGAGAAGAAGCCATCTAGCTACGGCCTACGGACCCGTAGGTCTATGGTGGACTACTCACGCATTATCAGAGAGGCACCAATGAGGATGATGAACCCCTCCGTGATGGTGTTAGATTGGATCTCGCGGTTCTGGAACTTGCGGCGTCTGGATGTGTTTTTTTGTCAACTCCCCTAGGGTTTTTCGAATATTGGGGTATTTATAGGCATCCGAGGCGGTGGAGAGGCATCCCGAGGAGGGCACAACCCATCAGGGCGCGCCCAGGGCCTCTATCCAGATACGTTGGATCCAAGAAATTTTAGTTCTGCGCAAAAATCATCCCTACGTATTTTCACATGAAAATAATAATGAATATGTTGAACTTGTAAAACTGAAATTTGTGACGCTATGATTACGTTCTAAAAAGCGTGTCTACATAATAGGTACTTCCCAATGTAGGGATGAATATAAAAGCGTCTTAGAAAAAGCGTTCCTACTGACATGTTTTGTTGTAGTGCACCCAGGAGTCACAAGCCTGGTGGGTGCCCACCCCCTAGGGCGCCCATTGAGCTTGTGGGTCCCTCGGGATCCCGGCTGACCTAATTCCAATGCTAAAAGTTCTCTTTCACGAAGAAAAAAATTTAGAGAGAAACTTTCATCGCGTTTTAAGATACGGAGCCGCCGCCACCTCCTGTTGTTCCTCGGGAGGGCTCCAGCCCTTCTCCATCAACAATTTCATGATGCTCACCACCGGGAGTGAGTAATTCCTTTGTAGTCTTGCTGGATGGTGATGGGATTCGATGAGAATTTTCATTTAATCATTATTTTGCTAGGGCTTGGTCCCTAGTATCCACTATGTTCTCAGATTGAGGTTTCTATGAGTTTGCTATGCTTAATGCTTGTCACTAGGGCTCGAGTGCCATGATTTCAGATCTGAACCTATTGTATTTCATGAATATGAGAGTGATTTGGATCCTATCTTGCATGTTGTATGCACCTATTATGTGCTATGATCTGTAAACCCTAATGTGACAATAATTGGGATCATCTTCGGTGATCACTGTAGTATGAGGAGTTCATGTATTCATCATGTGTTAATGCTTTGTTCCGGTTCTCTATTAAAAGGAGACCTTAATATCCCTTAGATTTCTTTATGGATCCCGTGGTCACGGGAGGGTACGACAAATGATGTCATGCAAGTTCTTACTATAAGCACGTATGACTGTATATGCATAGCATGCCTGATACGTTGATACGTCCATTTTGCATCATGATTTCCTACTGTTATTTACTTTGTTTTGTTGAATAATAATGCCTTGGGGAGTGATTCTAATGCCTTTTCTCTCATAATATGCAAGGTTTACACAAAGAGGGAGAATACCGGCAGCTAAAATTCTGGACCCAAGAAAAGCACGTCAGAGATACCTATTATGCACAACTCCAATGAAGCTGAAAATTTACGAAGATTATTTTTATATTTAATAAAAATTACTTGAGCTAAAAACTACCGGAGGAGGCCCCCCAGGTGGGCACAACCCACCAGGGCGCGCCCTGATGGGTTGTGCCCAGCCTGGCCCGCTTCCGGTGCTCATCTTCTTGTATAAATTCCCAAAAAACCTAAAAAAATTAAGAGGAGGACTTTCGGGACGAAGCGCCACCGCCTCGAGGCGGAACTTGGGCAGGAGCATTTTTGCCCTCCGGCGGAGCGATTCCGCCGGGGGAACTTCCCTCCCGGAGGAGGAAATCGAAGCTATCGTCATCACTAACACCCCTCTCATCTTTGGGAGGCCAATCTTCATCAACATCTTCAACAACACCATCTCCTCTCAAACCCTAGTTCATCTCTTGTGTTCAATCTTTGTACCGGAACCTCAAATTGGTACCTGTAGGTGACTAGTAGTGTTGATTACCTTGCGTAGTTGATTACTATATGGTTTATTTGGTGGAAGAGTATATGTTCAGATCCATTATGCTATTTAATACTCCTCTGATCTTGAGCATGATTATTATTTGTGAGTAGTTACCTTTGTTCTTGAGGTCACGGGAGAAGTCATGTTGCGAGTAATCATGTGAATTTGATATGTGTTCGATATTTTGATGATATGTATGTTGTGATTCCCTTAGTGGTGTCATGTCAACGTCGACTACATGACACTTCACCATTTATGGTCCTAAGGGAATGCATTGTGGAGTAGTTATTAGATGATGGGTTGCTAGAGTGACAGAAGCTTAAACCCTAGTTTATGCGCTACTTCGTAAGGGGCTGATTTGGATCCACATGTTTAATGCTATGGTTAGACTTTGTCTTAAAACTTTTCTCGTAGTTGCGGATGCTTGCGAGGGGGTTAATCATAAGTAGGTTGTTAGTTCAAGTAAGAACAGCACCTTAGCATCGGTCCACCCACATATCAAATTATCAAAGTAGCGAACACGAATCAAACCAACATGATAAAAGTGACTAGACGAAATCAGTGACTACACTAGACGAAAAAGTGACTACACGAATCAAACCCTCAAGAACACTTTGCCTATTACTAGTGATTGTTCTGGCCTGTCATTTGCCTCAAAAGGATTGGGCTACATTGCTGCACCTTGTTTACCGTTACCGTTACTTGCTTGCTACCAATTATCTTGCTATCAAACTATCTATTACCTACAATATCAGTGCCTGCATAAATTACCTTGCTGAAAACCGCTTGTCATTTCCTTCTGCTCCTCGTTGGGTGTGGCGCCCCGCCTGATTACCACTGTAGCCAGACGGTCGCCACGCATACCAACCCAGGAAATCACTCTGGCATGCGCGACTACAACAGGTATCATGAACACAGGCATTTCTATTAATGGACATATGAGTCTTACATGGTGTGTATTACAAAAGTGATGGCAGCAGAAAGGCTCTATCTAGGGCAGCATGGTCTTGGTGCGGCTCCAATCCACAGGGATCTGACTAGGTTACTCTTCTAGCCCAGGAACGCTCCGGCTCCTCGACGGCGGACGACTAATCCTTATGTGAACCTGGCCATGTTAAAGCCGCTGAGTACTTTTGAATGTACTCGCAAGCAAACCTAACTAACATATACACCAAGCAAAGCAATCCATGGCATTCAAGCATGCATTAGTTATTAAAGCAATATTAATTATCACGGCATAGCAGGATTATCTAGCAAGATAACTACTGAAGTAAATACAGTAAAGTAAAGCATACTAAGTAAATATTCCATTCTCCGAACATTCTCATGATCCAATCTGAATCTGATCCCAATCCAATCCAATTCATGTGGTCATCCGACCACTCATCTCATAGCCATCCCATGGCTAACATATCATATTCCTGACATCATCTGATGTCTGCACAGGACGAGTTCTTCCATCATTATTATCCTTACTACGGTTGACCACCTACTGAGGTCTGGACGGGCTGTCCAATTCCGTGGACGCGGCTATTCGAATAGATTCGTACACTCTGCAGAGGTTGCGCACTTTACCCACACCATGAAGCACCCGGCCTCGTTATCCCCTTCGGGTGGACCAGCGTTGCTTCAACAAAACCTGCCTGACCTGTGACTCTTTCATCGTACCACCGGCACTCATCCTCCCCCGGAGGTCTGCCTTGGGTGGCCCCTGTGTCCTCATGACACCTGCCACCGTCGTGGCCAAACTAAATAGTCCCAAACGGGGGCTTTCTGTCCCAAACGGGGACCGCGCGCAAACAAACAACAACTGGGTTCACAGGGTTATCGCCGCCTACCTGATCAGGGTAGCACGCGCGCATAACCCTCCCTCTTTGGAGGTACCGGTGAAAGATCATGAAGTCAGGCCAAGTCAAGGCCGTCCCATACCGGCAAATGTGGTTGCACGGTTAAGCCCAGACAGGTGACTCAAGATCAACCGACTAGGTTTAGCCTTAGCAAGCATT
The DNA here is from genome assembly GCA_039707655.1 of Elymus sibiricus. Lineage (NCBI taxonomy): Eukaryota > Viridiplantae > Streptophyta > Magnoliopsida > Poales > Poaceae > Elymus > Elymus sibiricus. The sequence continues at coordinate 426,961,920 of CM077675.1, forward strand.
TAACGAGCAGAGTTGTTTATCACAGTAACTGGAGATGACAGTAGATACGCATGGTAAAAACATAACCACCTATCTCCATATAATCTCACGACGAGTCATTAGTGCAAGGATGAAATGAGCAGTAGCAGGTAATGTAAATGACAATATCAAAATGGCCGGAGTTTAATTATTTCCAGCACAAGCATATTAATTAAACACGCAAGAATAACACAGAGCAATGCTTTAGGGCATATATCAGATGGTCGACTTGCCTGGGGTCGAAGAGTACTCCGGGAAGAAGTGCGGAGGGTCCACGGAAAGGATCACCGGAAGCTGTTCTCTCTCGATGGGGGCTGAAGGAAGGCAAGGGCAAAATGGTCACTTTCACTCTGTGAACACATTGTGAAAGTGATACCAAAAGAACGGGCTCGACGAGACGAAGATGAGGGCGTTGGAATCACCGGAATCGGAGCCTTGGTTAAAAGATACGGATGGAAGAAGATCAGGGACTAATCTGTAATTGAAATAATTACAACTGGACCCCTGACCGGTTTTTCAGAGAAAAAGAAGAAATAGCACTGTGCTACTGGGCTGCACAGTTCTGAAACTGCCGCGGCTGCTACTGCTGTTCCACTGGGCCGGCCCACCCGCTGCCTCCACTAAAAAAAACCGGAGGGAGGGCGTCGAGCCGCTGCCAGGCCGGGCCCACCTGCAGGGCGTCGCCCTCCTCCCGCGCATGCCTGGACGAAGAGAGGGCCGGCTCCCGGCGGCGATTGCCGGAGCTGGAGGTCGTCCCCGGCGACGTTCTAGCTATGGGCATGCTCGGGATGACGAGACGCACCCATCCCGGGGGTACACGGACCTCGGGGAGGTCGGGCTCGAGTGCTACCTCGACCATGGTGGACGGCAGCATTGGAGCGATCGGGCCCGAGGGCACGGGCACCCCCGAAGTGAAACAAAGGCGGGGGATGGGTCCTCAGGGTGGTGGCGGTCGGCTACGGTGGTAGGCAGAGCAGAAGGGTCCAGAGATGGCCGAATTTTGGCGGGGTCGAGGGCGGCAGTGGCGGACAGAGGGGAGGGAGGAGGAGCTCCGGGGCTCCATTGAGTGGTCCAGCAAGCTAGCGGAGAGGAGGGGAGAGGGTTGCCGCACTCGGAGATGCCCCGAGAGGCTCGGGCAAGGCCTATTTATAGGTGCCCGACGGCGAGCAGATGAGCTCGTCCGCCATGGCGTTCCTATCGCCGTCCTGGAGCTCGGGGACACGCGGAGGACGCAGGCGATGTCGGCAGGGGCTCTGGGAGAGGGAAGAAGCCAGCAACAGCTTCGGGAGAGCTCGGAAGCGCTCTGGACACATGGCAATGGAGGAGTAGAGGCAGATTTCGTCACGGGCACGGCGATGGCGACGTAACCACGGCGAGATAAGGTGGGGCAGCATAGGGGAATTGACCGCACAAGCAAGGGCTAGCTACTGCACATGGAGAGGGCTCGAGAAGAAGAGGAAACGGACGAGGCCGAGGGCCCCAATGCACGGAGCATGCATTTGGCGCACTCTGCCCATGGTCACCGCGTGGCCACGGCATTGCCATGCCTTGCTCGATGCCAAACAATGTCCAGGGTGTTCTCCTTTCTTCTATGAGTTTACTAGAGAAGGTTTGAAAGGGAGAGGGGGCAAGAGATGACAGGTGAGAGCTGACTTAGGTCCTGACCCGCAAGTGTTTGACATGTGGTGTGGCCACCACAGTGCTCACTTTGGCCTGATCTTGGGCAAGGGCTAATCATACACCAGGGTGAGCATGATTACAAGGTTTCAGCACAAATGAGTAACTCCAAATGGTACTTCGTTTGTAACCATGCACTCTGGCCAGAAATGGAGATGAGCTTGCTGGGACCAAATGACTAGAAGGATTTGGCTCAAATTTGGTGGAGAATGATGATTTAGATATATAGAGATGCTGGAAAAGTTTCAGCTCAAATTGATCATCCATGAGGGTACCTCCTTCACAGAGATACAACCTGGACAGAAACTTGAGAAAATTTCTGGGGAAGAATGGATAGATGGAGTGAGCTGATTTTTGGTTTCCACAAGTGATTCATCAAAGTTAACCACCATGAAAAGTTTCAGCTCAAGTAGATAAAGGAATAGAGCACTTCCTTTGCAACTTGCCCAACTGGACAGAATCTGCAAATTGATGTGGTGCTCCAAATTTGAACTATGGGACTTGGGTTCTTGATGGAAATGGTCAAGATATGGATGGAATAAGCTCCACAAATTATTTGGGATTTTTCCTGGCTACCAAAATGGTAGTTCCTTTAGAAAGTGCCCAAAATGCAATATTGGCATTAAATAGGAAAAGACAATTTTCCTTGTTTAATTATAGCCAATATTTTTGTGGGAGCTCAAAATGATCCCAAAGAATATCTCCACAAGTTTTCATGAACTCTGGAGATGGATAGATATTTTCTTGGATTTAATTCCTTTAACTGGCAGAAAAAGGAATTAATTATAGATGAAAAATATTGCAAATGACTTGGCAATAGTTTTGCATATCCAGGGTTTATAGAGGAAGTAGGATCTCTGGGAAAAGTTTGGGAGTCAGCAAGTCAAAGGAAATTGGGGTTCCTTTGTAACTGGAAGGGTTAGGGTTTCCTTTCCGACAACTCGGAAGGTAGGGTTCTGATGACAAAGTCCTGAGAATAGGTCTTGGGTGGCAAGGTTGGACTAGAGATAATCTCTGGTTGAATAGGGAAGGCAAAGCTAAATGACCATCTTCATATACTCAAGAGCTAGAGAAATCCGATAATACCGAGAAAAAAGACGGGAGTCCAATCCCGCAAAGGAAAAAAAACAGGAGCGAAAACCAGGGTGTTACAAACCTACCCCCCTTAAGAAAATCTCGTCCTCGAGATTTCTAGGCTTACCTCCCGGTGAAGGGGGACTTACCTGTGTGCGACTTGGATCCATCGGTTGTCCTGTCTTCGTTAGTTCATTGGCATTTTAACTGCCTCTTCTGATGGACCAGTTATTGTCTCTGCACACCGTTTCCTTGAATCCTTTTCTTTCCTGTCAGGTGTACCTTTCGTCATGGTAGTGTTATTGCTTGGTGGGTAATACTAACAGACAGCTCGGTTTCCATGGTCTAAAAATATCTGCTTCAGATATCATTGTAATGCTTCGTACCCTGACGGTTATGGGCAAGCCATCCTTTCCTGGTACCAGGCTCTCGTGCTAGTATGGGCTCGAGCTACTAGGGGTGGTTCTCTTTTGCTGTGTCAGAATGCTCAGTATGGTTGTGGGTTCCATACTGATGTTTTCTTCTGTCTTCGGCATTCCGACCTTGTCCTTAGGTGATCCACAGTTCAAGGAACAACCTGACCAAGCTGTTGCTGCTATACCCCCAACTGAAGTGTCAGGCATGATCACAAAATAATCATAGACAGTAATCTCTTATTCTCATGATGTCATAATGTCGATGAGTTGTTGATGCTGATGTGCTTTGTGCCATTCTATCTGAATGTCCTGTTTCAACTCTGCCGCTTGTGGAGAGGGCTCTTCCATATATATCCTCGGTAGTACTTGTTATGACCACTGAGCTGAACATAGTATGGCTAGCATCCGGTGTATCTTTTGGAGCATAGCCTTCTATCTTGGTTGATGGCCCATATTTAGGATGAGTGCGGCAATCTTTCTTGTAACCGCAGGTAGTGCATTGTTGTGGCCGCATATGCAAGAGTCTGACGAGGATTGGTAACCCCACTATGTTCGTGAAGCTGTATCCTGTTGACCGTCACGGAGGTTGTTTGTCTATAACTTCTTTGTTCTTGAGAATTCCTTTGATGGACCTGCAAGGACCTGCCAACATGGCTTCTTGATTGTTTTCCCGGTTTATCGGGCTTTCTTTTACAACTTACTCTTGCATATCTCGTAGGGGTTGATGTGCTCATATTCTTCTTTGAAGTATAGGGCCAATGTTTCTCTGAACACAGTCATCCCCGACTAGTGGCTCGCATGAACTGATCCACTGGACTGCATGCTCACAACAAATGCAGGTGTAGGATAATTCCTTTCATCCACTGAGTTCTGAAGCGAATGTGTGTCCAGACTAGTTCGTGCTCCTGACAAGCTTGTTGTAGGCACGATGGCATGTTGAAGAAGACTGAATTCCTTATGCTCGAAGCTTCTGCCAGGGTAGTGTACTGAAGAAGGCTGGGTATCATACCTCAAAAGCTTTCCTTTAGGTGTGACTTGCCACGGAAGGTCAGGTGCCTTATGCCGGAAGTTTTCCGCGGTAGCACGCTGTGGAAGATGGGAGTGCCGTATCCCAGAAGGATCTCTCACCGGGTGGCGTACCGAGGAAGATTGGCAGTCTGGTATCGTAAGCTCTTCTCGGTAGCTTGCGGGGGAAGGCTGGGCACCTTATACCAGAAGCCTTGTGTACACAGTCGGGTCTATGCCCGATTCAGGCTTCCTTACGAAGTATTCGGAATTTTACCCATAGCAGAGCCAAAACTTGATACAAGCTATACCTTGACTTAAAATATTCCGATGGTCACGCACATCGCTTGTCCTTCTGCTAGTCTGCTCATTGCTACTGTAAAGGTTGCAGAACTGATGCATACCTCATGTTGTTAATTCATTCGGAATACCCTTTGTATTCAACCAAGTGTTGCTGATGATAGGAAATTGACGGGTAATTCCTTTCGGTTCAGCTGAGCTTCCAAGCATGTGAAGTTCTCATTGATACTGGCAACCGTGAACTTATCCATATTCCTCGCAGACCTTGTTCACAGTGCCCAAAAAATTTTGTATTTGTACCGGCGAACTTCAAAATATGCTTTGAAATTTGTACCAACGTACCAGAGTTTTGTTGCTGCTCTTGGCTCATTCACATTCTTGGAATATGTCCTCGGTGGGTGATAAATGATTCTTGGGTCCACTAAGAAAAGACTCAAGGTTCACCCCACTGACTGAAATACTCCTTGTGTCAAGGATGGAATCATTTGTGCTTACTGGTGTTTCTTCTTGGTAGCTCATCTGACTGCTCCTTAGGTGTGGTCTGTTCTGAGGCAAACTCTCTCAAGGTATATTCTGGCCTTGTCTGTTGCACACGGATTCTGTTTCTGACCCATTCTTCATTCTTGACAGATCCGGTGGTAATGTTCTGAATATCAGGTAGTTGGCTGGACAGGACTCTTGCTGAATTGGGATTATTGGGTATTATCCCAGTTGCATGCTGATCTTCTTAGGCAACTCTTGCGGATGGATCTAGTCGGAGCGGAGAGACGAAATCGACAAAAGAAACAAGAACCGCGAAAAACTGAAAAGCAAAATAAGCTCAAAAATTTGCGGACCTTATACACATGACCAAGAATCCACTAGTATAACTATTATAGCGCACTCGATGTGCCTCTAAGGATTTAGAAGCGAAACCACACAATGCTCATGGTAGCACTGGTGTCAAGCTCCTACTACTTCCTTAGGGAGCATCGCACTCGACGCAGGACCATAGCCAAAGTGGCTTAGTCAACGTTCCTAAGGTTGTCGAGGAGAGATAGAATTTATAAGCGTTTCCCAAAGGAAACTAGAGTAAAGGAGAGAAATGCCATGGTTAGCAAGCAGGGTAAGGATATCTGGTTTACCTAGGGGTTTCAGGGCTCACGGGTCGTTGCCTAGTGCCAGCGTCTCACACCAGAGGCAAGGGCCACGAGAGTTGGGGTCTGATGGAGCTGAAAACATATGGGGTTGCCTTATGATCAATAGTAGCCGTGCCAGGTTGGCAAAGATGGCTGAAATCCATCTGGGCTTTCTACTGAACACAAGACAGTGAAGTGTGGCTAGGGTAACCTATAGTCAGCCTGGCTGCTCTGATACCATTCTTTGTGGCGCCCCGCCTGATTACCACTGTAGCCAGACGGTCGCCACGCATACCAGCCCAGGAAATCACTCTGGCATGCGCGACTACAACAGGTATCATGAACACGGGCATTTCTATTAATGGACATATGAGTCTTACATGGGGTATATTACAAAAGTGATGGCAGCGGAAAGGCTCTATCTAGGGCAGCATGGTCTTGGTGCGGCTCCAATCCACAGGGATCTGACTAGGTTACTCTTCTAGCCCACGAACGCTCCAGCTCCTCGACGGCGGACGACTAATTCTTATGTGAACCTGGCCATGTTAAAGGCCGCTGAGTACTTTTGAATGTACTCACAAGCAAACCAAACTAACATATACACCAAGCAAAGCAATCCATGGCATTCAAGCATGCATTAGTTATTAGAGAAATATTAATTATCACGGCATAGCAGGATTATCTAGCAACATAACTACTGAAGTAAATACAGTAAAGTAAAGCATACTAAGTAAATATTCCATTCTCCGAACATTCTCATGATCCAATCTGAATCTGATCCCAATCCAACCCAATTCGTGTGGTCATCCGACCACTCATCTCATAGCCATCCCGTGGCTAACATATCATATTCCTGACATCATCTGATGTCTGCACAGAACGAGTTCTTCCATCATTATTATCCTTACTACGGTTGACCACCTACTGAGGTCTGGACGGGCTGTCCAATTCCGTGGACGCGGCTATTCGAATAGATTCGTACACTCTGCAGAGGTTGCGCACTTTACCCACACCATGAAGCACCCGGCCTCGTGATCCTGTTCGGGTGGACCAGCGTTGCTTCAACGAAACCTGCCTGACCTGTGACTCTTTCATCGTACCACCGGCACTCATCCTCCCCCGGAGTTCTGCCTTGGGTGGCCCCTGTGTCCTCATGACACTTGCCACCGTCGTGGCCAAACTAAATAGTCCCAAACGGAGGCTATCTGTCCCAAACGGGGACCGCGCGCAAACAAACAACAACTGGGCTCACAGGGTTATCGCCGCCTACCTGATCAGGGTAGCACGCGCGCATAACCCTCCCTCTTTGGAGGTACCGGTGAAAGATCACACAGTCAGGCCAAGTCAAGGCCGTCCCATACCGGCGAATGTGGTTGCACGGTTAAGCCCAGACAGGTGACTCAAGATCAACCGACTAGGTTTAGCCTTAGCAAGCATTTAATGAGCAGAGTTGTTTATCATTGTAACTAGAGATGACAGTAGATACGCATGGAAAAAACATAACCACCTATGTCCATATAATCTCACGACAAGTCACTAGTGCAATGATGAAATGAGCAGTAGCAGGTAACATAAATGACAATATCAAAATGGCCGGAGTTTAATTATTTCCAGCACAAGCATATTAATTAAACATGCAAGAATAACACATAGCAATGCTTTAGGGCATATATATCAGATGGTCGGCTTGCCTGGGGTCAAAGAGTACTCCGGGAAGAAGTGCGGAGGGTCCGCGGAAAGGATCACCGGAAGTTGTTCTCTCTCGGAGGGGGCTGATGGAAGGCAAGGGCAAAATGGTCACTTTCACTGTGTGAACACATTGTGAAAGTGATACCAAAAGAACGGGCTCGACGAGACGAAGATGAGGGCGTTGGAATCACCGGAATCGGAGCCTTGGTTAAAAAGATACGGATGGAAGAAGATCATGGACTAATCTGTAATTGAAATAATTACAACTGGACCCCTGACCGGTTTTTGAGAGAAAAAGAAGAAATAGCACTGTGCTACTGTTGTTCCACTGGGCCGGCCCACCCGCTGCCTCCACTAAAAAAACCGGAGGGAGGGCGCCGAGCCGCTGCCAGGCCGGGCCCGCCTGCAGGGCATCGCCCTCCTCCCGCGCATGCCTGGCCGAAGAGAGGGCCGGCTCCCAGCGGCGATTGCCGGAGCTGGAGGTCGTCCCCGGCGACGTTCTGGCTATGGGCGTGCTCGGGATGACGAGACGCACCCATCCTGGGGGTACACGGACCTCGGGGAGGTCGGGCTCGAGCGCTACCTCGAGCATGGCGGACGGCGGCGTTGGAGCGATCGGGCCCGAGGGCACGGGCACCCCCGAAGCGAAACAAAGGCGGGGGAGGGGTCCTCAGGGTGGTGGCGGCCGCCTACGGCAGCTAGGCGGAGGCAGAAGGGTCCGGAGATGGCCGAATTTTGGCGGCGTCGAGGGCGGCAGTGGCAGACAGAGGGGAGGGAGGAGGAGCTCCGGGGCTCCATTGAGTGGTCCAGCAAGCTAGCGGAGAGGAGGGGAGAGGGTTGCCGCGCTCGGAGATGCCCCGGGAGGCTCGGGCCACGGCCTATTTATAGGTGCCCGACGGCGAGCAGATGAGCTCGTCCGCCGTGGCGTTCCTATCGCCGTCCTGGAACTCGGGGACACGCGGAGGACGCAGGCGATGTCGGCAGGGGATCTGGGAGAGGGAAGAAGCCAGCAGCAGCTTCGGGGGAGCTCGGAAGCGCTCTGGGCACATGGCAATGGAGGAGTAGAGGCAGGTTTCGTCGCGGGCACGGCGATGGCGACGTAACCACGGCGAGATAAGGCGGGGCAGCAGAGGGGAATTGACCGCACAAGCACGGGCTAGCTACTGGACATGGAGAGGGCTCAAGAAGAAGAGGAAACGGACGAGGCCGAGGGCCCCAATGCACAGAGCATGCATTTGACGCGCTCTCCCCATGGTCACCGCGTGGCCACGGCATTGCCACGCCTTGCTCGATGCCAAACAATGTCCAGGCTGTTCTCCTTTCTTCTATGAGTTTACTAGAGAAGGTTTGAAAGGGAGAGGGGGGCAAGAGATGACCGGTGAGAGCTGACTTAGGTCCTGACCCGCAAGTGTTTGACATGTGGTGTGGCCACCAGAGTGCTCACTTTGGCCTGATCTTGGGCAAGGGCTAATCATACACCAGGGTGAGCATGATTACAAGGTTTCAGCACAAATGAGTAACTCCAAATGGTACTTCCTTTGTAACCATGCACTCTGGCCAGAAATGGAGATGAGCTTGCTGGGACCAAATGGCTAGAAGGATTTGGCTCAAATTTGGTGGAGAATGATGATTTAGATATATAGATATGCTGGAAAAGTTTCAGCTCAAATTGATCATCCATGAGGGTACCTCCTTCACAGAGATACAACCTGGACAGAAACTTGAGAAAATTGCTGGGGAAGAATGGATAGATGGAGTGAGCTGATTTTTGGTTTCCACAAGTGATTCATCAAAGTTAACCACCATGAAAAGTTTCAGCTCAAGTAGATAAAGGAATAGAGCACTTCCTTTGCAACTTGCCCAACTGGACAGAATCTGCAAATTGATGTGGTGCTCCACATTTGAACTATGGGACTTGGGTTCTTGATGGAAATGGGCAAGATATGGATGGAAGATGCTCCACAAATTATTTGGGATCTTTCCTGGCTACCAAAATGGTAGTTCCTTTAGAAAGTGCCCAAAATGCAATATTGGCATTAAATAGGAAAATACAATTTTCCTTGTTTAATTATAGCCAATATTTTTGTGGGAGCTCAAAATGATCCCAAAGAATATCTCCACAAGTTTTCATGAACTCTGGAGATGGATAGATATTTTCCTGGATTTAATTCCTTTAACTGGCAGAAAAAGGAATTAATTATAGATGAAAAATATTGCAAATGACTTGGCAATATTTTTGCATATCCAGGGTTTATAGAGGAAGGAGGATCACTGGGAAAAGTTTGGGAGTCAGTAGGTCAAAGGAAATTGGGGTTCCTTTGTAACTGGAAGGGTTAGGGTTTCCTTTCCGACAACTCGGACGGTAGGGTTCTGATGACAAAGTCCTGAGAATAGGTCTTGGTTGGCAAGGTTGGACTAGAGATAATCTCTGGTTGAATAGGGAAGGCAAAGCTAAATGACCATCTTCATATACCCAAGAGCTAGAGAAATCCGATAACACCGAGAAAAAAGACGGGAGTCAAATCCCGCAAAGGAAAAAAAACAGGAGCGAAAACCAGGGTGTTACATTGGGTTCGACACTCTTACTTATTGAAAGGACTACGATTGATCCCCTATACTTGTGGGTCATCAAGACTCTTTTCTGGGGCCGTTGCCGGGGAGTGAAGCGCTGTTGGTAAGTGGAAATCGGTAAGGAAAAACTTATACTACGTGCTGAAATTTATTGCTACTTGCTACTATGGAGAACAATCCTTTGAGGGGTTTGTTCGGGGTATCTTCACCTTGACCGGAACCACAATTAGTAACCCCTCAACCTAAAGCACCTACTGAAAATGTTACTTATGAAATTCCTTTGGGTATGCTAGAACAACTGCTTGCTAAACCTTATGCAGGAGATGGAACTGAAAATCCTGAAAATCCTGAACAAAATATGTGGATTATTTAAGCTTGCACGTTTACCCGGAGGTGAAGTTAAGAAGAAGGTTTTCCCTTTATCTTTGGAGGGAAAAGCATTGACATGGTATAGGCTATGTGACGATCTTGGATCGTGGAACTGGAATCGTTTGCAATTGGAATTCCATCAAAAGTTTTATCCAATGCATCTAGTTCATCGTGATCGGAATTATATATAAAAATTTTGGCCTCGTGAAGGAGAAAGTATCACTCTAGCTTGGGGGAGGCTTAAGTAAATGTTATATTCATGCCCTAATCATGACATTCTAAGGGAAGTTATCATTCAGAATTTTTATGCTCGGCTTTCTCATAATGATCAATCCATGCTCGATACTTCTTGTGTTGGTTCTTATATGAAGAAGACTATTGATTTCAAGTGGGATCTCTTAGAAAGAATTAAATGCAACTCTGAAGATTGGGAGCTCAACGAAGATAATGAGTCAGTTATAAAGCTTGAATTTGATTGTGTTAAATCTTTTATGAATACCGATACTTTTCACAAGTTTAGCACTAAATACGAACTTGACTCTGAGATAGTAGCCTCTTTCTGTGAAGCATTTGCTACTCATGTTGATCTCCCTAAGGAGAAGTGGTTTAAATATCATCCCCCTATTAAATAAGAAATTAAAGAACCGGTCATAGCTAAAGAAGAAACAATCTTTTACAATGTTGATCCAGTTGTGCATACCGCTTATATTGAAAAAACACCCTTCCCTGTTAGGATAAAGGAACATGCTAAGGTATCAACTGTGGTTCGTAAGAGTAATATAAGAGCACCTAAACCCCCTGAGCAAATTAAAGTAGAACCTAGTGTTGCTATGGTGAAAGATCTCTTGGTAGAAAACATCGATGGGCATGTCATCTACCTTTGTGATGAAGCTGCTAGAATTGCTAAACCTGATAAAAAAGATAAACATAGACCCATAGAAGGCTTGCCCGTTGTCTCAGTTAAAATAGGAGATCATTGCTACCATGGTTTATGTGACTTAGGTGCTAGTGTGAGTGCTATACCAAGAAATTATGAATGAAATAGCACCTGCTGAAATGGAAGATATTGATGTTACTATTAAACTTGTTAATAGAGATACTATCACACCACTTGGGATTGTTAGAGATGTTGAAGTCTTGTGTGGGAAAGTAAAATACCCTACTGATTTTCTAGTTCTTGGTTCCCCACAAGATGACTTTTGTCCCATTATCTTTGGTAGACCTTTCTTGAGCACCGTCAATGCTAAGATAGATTGTGAAAAACAAACTGTCGGTGTCAGTTTTGGTAATGTGTCTCATGAGTTTAATTTTTCCAAGTTTAGTAGACAACCTCGTGATAAAGCGTTACCTAGTAAGGATGAAATAATTGGTCTTGCTTCTATTGGTGTACCTCCTACTGATCCGTTAGAACAATATTTGCTCGACCATGAAAATGATATGCACGTGCGCGAAAGAAATGAAATAGATCAAATTTTCTTTGAACAACAACCTCTCTTGAAACACAATTTGCCTATTGAAAGTCTTGGAGGTCCTCCTCCACCTAAAGGTGATCCCGTGTTTGAATTGAAACAATTGCCTGGCACTTTGAAGTATGCTTATCTTGATGAGAAAAAGATATATCATGTTATTATTAGTGCTAACCTTTCAGAACATGAAGTAGAAATATTATTGAAAGTTCTAAGGAAGCACCGGGTTGCTATTGGATATACTCTTGATGATCTTAAGGGCATTAGTCCCACTCTATGTCATCACAAGACCAATATGGAACCTGATGCTAAACCCGTTGTTGATCACCAACAGCGATTGAATCCAAAGATGAAAGAAGTGGTAAGAACTGAGATATTAAAGCTTTTGGAAGCAGGTATAATCTATCCCATAGCTGATAGTAGATGGGTAAGTCCCGTTCATTGTGTCCCTAAGAAAGGAGGTATTACCGTTGTTCCTAATGATAAGAATGAACTCATTCCACAAAGAATTGTCACTGGCTATAGAATGGTAATTGATTTGAGAAAATTAAATAAAGCTACTAGGAAAGATCATTACCCTCTACCGTTCATCGATCAAATTCTAGAGAGACTATCCAAGCACACACATTTTTGTTTCGTAGATGGATATTCTGGTTTCTCTCAAATACCCGTGTCACAATCCGATCAAGAGAAAACCACCTTTACTTGCCCTTTGGGAACCTATGCTTATAGACAAATGCCTTTTGGTTTATGCAATGCACCTGTTACCTTTCAAAGATGTATGACTCCTATATTCTCTGACTTTTGTGAAAAGATTGTGGAGGTTTTCATGCATGATTTTTCCGTTTACGGAACTTCTTTTGATGATTGCTTAAGCAACCTTGATCGAGTTTTGCAGAGATGTGAACAAACTAATCTTGTCTTGAATTGGGAGAAGTGCCACTTTATGGTTAATGAAGGTATTGTCTTGGGGCATAAAATATCCAAACGAGGTATTGAGGTGGATAAAGCTAAACTTGATGCAATTGAGAAAATGCCATGTCCTAAAGATATTAAAGGTATTCGAAGTTTCCTTGGTCATGCTGGTTTTTATAGGAAGTTCATTTAAGACTTATCTAAAATTTCTAGGCCTCTTACTAATCTTTTGCAAAAGGATATTCCTTTTGTTTTTGATGATGATTGTGTGGAAGCCTTTGAAACACTCAAGAAAGCCTTAACCTTTGCACCTATCGTTCAACCACCTGATTGGAACTTGCCTTTTGAAATTATGTGTGATGCTAGTGATTATGCTGTTGGTGCTATCCTAGGACAAAGAGTTGATAAGAAATTGAATGTTATCCATTATGCTAGTAAAACTCTAGACAGTGCCCAACGAAATTATGCCACTACTGAAAAAGAATTTTTAGCAGTTGTGTTTGCTTGTGATAAATTTAGATCCTATATTGTTGACTCCAAAGTTATTGTTCACACCAATCATGCTGCTATAAAATACCTTATGGAAAAGAAAGATGCTAAACCTAGACTCATTAGGTGGGTTCTTTTGCTTCAAGAATTTGACTTACATATCGTTGATAGGAAAGGAGCTGAGAACCCCGTAGCTGATAACTTGCCTAGGTTAGAAAATATGATTGATGACCCACTACCTATTGATGATAGTTTCCCTGACGAACAGCTAGCTGCAATAAGTGTCTCACACAACACACCTTGGTATGCTGATTATGCTAACTACATTGTCGCTAAATATATACCACCTAGTTTCACATATCAACAAAAGAAAAAATTCTTCTATGACTTGAGACATTACTTTTGGGATGACCCACATCTTTATAAAGAAGGAGTAGATGGTATTATTAGACGTTGTGTACGTGAGCATGAACAGGAACAAATTCTACAGAAATGTCATTCTGAAGCTTATGGAGGACATCATGCGGGAGATAGAACTGCTCATAAGGTATTGTAATCTGGTTTTTATTGGCCTACTCTCTTCAAAGATGCCCGTAAGTTTGTCTTGTCTTGTGATGACTGTCAAAGAATTGGTAATATCGGTAAGCGTCAGGAAATGCCTATGAATTATTCACTTGTTGTTGAACCATTTGACGTTTGGGGTTTTGATTATATGGGACCTTTTCGTTCCTCTAACGGGTACACTCATATTCTGGTTGCGGTTGATTATGTCACTAAGTGGGTAGAAGCTATTCCAACTAGTAGTGCTGATCACCACACCTCCATTAAAATTCTTAAAGAGGTTATCTTCCCGAGGTTGGGAGTCCCTAGATATTTAATGACCGATGGTGGTTCACACTTTATTCATGGTGCTTTCCGTAAGATGCTTGCTAAATATGATGTTAACCAGAGAATTGCATCACCCTATCATCCTCAATCTAGTGGTCAAGTAGAACTTAGCAATAGAGAAATAAAATTAATATTACAAGAAACTGTCAATAGGTCTCGTAAGAATTGGTCTAAGAAATTAGATGATGCACTTTGGGCCTATAGAACAGCTTATAAAAATCCTATGGGTATGTCTCCATATAAAATGGTGTATGGGAAAGCTTGTCATTTGCCTCTAGAATTAGAACACAAAGCATTTTGGGCAATTAAATTATGATTTCAAACTTGCCGGTGAGAAGAGGCTATTTGATATTAGCTCACTAGATGAATGGAGAACCCAAGCGTATGAAAATGCCAAGCTATTCAAAGAAAAAGAAAAAAGATGGCAATTCAAAATAAGAGATTATGTTCTTTTGTTCAACTCTCGTTTAATATTCTTTGCAGGAAAGCTTCTCTCCAAATGGGAAGGACCAAATATTATTGAAGAGGTTTATCGTTCTGGAGCTATCAAGATTAATAACGCCAAAGGTACTAACCCGAAGGTGGTCAATGGCCAAAGAATTAAGCATTATATCTCAGGTACGCCTATTAAGCTTGAAAACAATGTTATCCAAACAATGACACCAGAGGAACACATAAAAGCAACCTTCCGGAACACTCCAAAATACTTAAAAATAGGATGTACGTGATACGGTAAGTAAACGGACTCCGAAAAATCCGGAAAAATATTTTCTGTTAATTTTGGAATATTTTAGAATTTTAGGAATAAAAAATTATGCTGGAAGGTGATCGAGGTGAGCACGATACACAAGGGCGCGCCCAGGGATACCTGGGCACGCCCTGGTGGGTTGTGCCCACCTCGGATGCCTTCCCGACTCCGTTTTCCATCCAAATACTTGTTTCCCAAGAATAAAAATTCTCTATATATACCCCCGACTGTTTTGACGACCACGTCGCAGAAAAATCCTATATTCTTGTTTCTTGCTGTTTTCCTATCAGATCTCTCAAGTCAGCCATCATGTCTTCTCCCTCTCCTAAGAATGTGGAAGAAGATGCTTGGCTAATGAAGATAGAGTTGAAGAGGGAGGAGCCGGAAGAAGCCTACAAGGAGGAGAAGGATAATGAAGCTAAGGTGGATTATCTCCCTGAAGGAGATCAATCCACGCCAGCAAAGGAGGGAGAGGAAGAAGATATCCTTCAACCTTATTACAGTCATCTCACTCCTATTGAAATCGAAGCCTTTAGAGCCTTCGAAGCGGTTCGTGTTCAGAATAAATTTCTCATCCGTGAAAATATCCGGTTGCAAGAACACATCGACAACCGTAGGAGAGTCATCCGCAAATTGGAGCATCTTCTGAAACTAAAGTGTGACATCACATCACCACCACCTACATCAACACCTCCACCTTCTTCATCACCACCACCGAAGGAGACTTGAGTACATGGGTATGGGCACTCCCCTTGGCTTGAGCCAAGCTTGGGGGAGGTCCCCCGGTATCGTATCACCACCACTTTTATTCACCTTTACCTATTTTGGTTCTATCTTTATTTTCCCTTTGCCTTAGTGTAATAAAAGTTTAGCGTGATCTATTTTCCTGTGTTAGTTTCGTGGTCTACCTATCTATGTAATCGAGTGAAAGTTATATAATAAAGTTTAGTTTGAGTTTTTGCTTCTCTACTTTATTGTTGCAATCAAATAAAAGAAAGACAAATAAATGAAAAGAATCATATGCTAATCTTGTGGTGAGTAATGACATCACATAAGGGAAAGTATAAGTAGGAAAATTTATTGGAGATTGACAAACATATCATTGGTCAATGATGCAATTCATGAAAGAATTAATTAGGGAAGAGAAGATTCGCATGCAAATACACTATCTTGGACATCTTTTATGATTGTGAGCCCCCATCAAATATTATATGTCAAAATTGTTGACGTTGGACAAGGAAGAAAACGTAATGATTTATGTTTGTTCATATCCACATAGAAGTTATATTGTCATAGATCCTTCAACATGTGGTGCTTGCTCAATATCTTTGCTAGCCAAAAATTCCGCACTAAGTAGAGATACTACTTGTGCATCCAAAAACCCAAACCCAAACTCTTTCCTTGAGTGTCCACCATACCTACCTATGGATCGAGAAAGATCCTTCAAGTAAGTTGTTATCGGTGCAATAAGGCAATAAAAATTGCATCTAAAAGTGTTTTGATCAATTAGTGTAAGAGAAAATTGAGCGTTATACGAACTTATGATGGCAAAGTAATAAAAGCGACGGACTGCATATTAAAGGTTGCTATCATAGGGGGCAATATAGCGTGACGTTCTTTTACATTAAGGGATTGGGCATACAAACCAATAAGCACAAGACAACCTCTGCTTCCCTCTATGAAGGGCCTATATTTTACTTTTATGCACTTACTTTTATGCAAGAGTCAAAGTATTCTTCCCTATTCCTTTTTACTTTTTCTTTTGCAAGCATCATGTGGTGAGGAAAGATCTAGGCACATATATCAAGCTGGATATGGGTGGGCATGAGTTATTATTGTTGACATCACCCTTGAGGTGAATACGTTGGGAGGAGAAACTTTAAGCCCTTATCTTCCTATGTGTCCGGTTGAAACTTTTTGTTCATGGGTATGCCGTGAGCATTAGCAATCATAGAAGACTAAATGATGGTTGAGTATGTGGACTTGCCAAAAGACTCCAACATGAGACCCTTCCTGAAAATATAATGAATTGTAGTTGCAAAGTTGATTGAGAACATAGTTTGTTGGTTTCCAATAAGGTTTATGCCTCATACTTCTATGTTGTGATGAATTGTTACTTGTTCATGAGAAGATTTATGATAAAAATGTATTGAAATATGTTCTTGTGTTAGTCTTTGTTGCTGTTATGTTAATAAGCATGATGCTTCTATGTCTGTATTTTGTTTTTATCGACACCTCTCTCTCAAAACATGTGGACATGCTTTTCAATATCGGCTTTTCGCTTGAGGACAAGAGAGGTCTAAGCATGGGGGAGTTGATACGTCCATTTTGCATCATCATTTCCTACTGTTATTTACTTTGTTTTGTTGAATAATAATGCTTTGGGGAGTGATTCTAATGCCTTTTCTCTCATAATATGCAAGGTTTACACAAAGAGGGATAATACCGGCAGCTGGAATTCTGGACCCAAGAAAAGCACGTCAGAGATACCTATTCTGCACAACTCCAATGAAGCTGAAAATTTACGGAGATTATTTTTATATTTAATAAAAATTACTGGAGCTAAAAAATACCGGAGGAGGCCCCCAGGTGGGCACAACCCACCAGGGCGCGCCAGGGCACCCTGCGCGCGCCCTGATGGGTTGTGCCCAGCCTGGCCCGCTTCCGGTGCCCATCGTCTGGTATAAATTCCCAAAAAAACTAAAAAAAATTAAGAGGATGACTTTCGGGACGAAGCGTCGCCGCCTCGAGGTGGAACTAGGGCAGGAGCACTTTTGCCCTCCGGCGGAGCGATTCCGCCGGGGGAACTTCCGTCCCGGAGGGGAAAATCAAAGCTATCGTCATCACCAACACCCGTCTCATCTTTGGGAGGCCAATCTTCATCAACATCTTCAATAGCACCATCTCCTCTCAAACCCTAGTTCATCTCTTGTGTTCAATCTTTGTACCGGAACCTCAAATTGATACCTGTAGGTGACTAGTAGTGTTGATTACATTGCGTAGTTGATTACTATATGGTTTATTTGGTGGAAGATTATATGTTCAGATCCATTATGCTATTTAATACTCATATGATCTTAAGCATGATTATTATTTGTGAGTAGTTACCTTTGTTCTTGAGGTCACGGGAGAAGTCATGTTGCGAGTAATCATGTGAATTTGATATGTGTTCGATATTTTGATGATATGTATGTTGTGATTCCCTTAGTGGTGTCATGTGAACGTCGACTACATGATACTTCACCATTTATGGGCCTAAGGGAATTCATTGTGGAGTATTTATTAGATAATGGGTTGCTAGAGTGACACAAGCTTAAACCCTAGTTTATGCGCTACTTCGTAAGGGGCCGATTTGGATCCACATGTTTAATACTATGGTTAGACTTTGTCTTAATACTTTTCTCGTAGTTGCGGATGCGTGCGAGGGGGTTAATCATCAGTAGGTTGTTAGTTCAAGTAATAACAACACCTTAGCACCGGTCCACCCACATATCAAATTATCAAAGTAGCGAACACGAATCAAACCAACATGATAAAAGTGACTAGACGAAATTCCCGTGTACCCTCAAGAACACTTTGCCTATTACTAGTGATTGTTCTGGCATGTCCTTTGCCTCAAAAGGATTGGGCTACCTTGCTGCAACTTGTTTACAATTATCGTTACTTGCTTGCTACCAATTATTTTGCTATCAAACTATTTGTTACCTACAATATCAGTGCCTGCAGAAATTACCTTGCTGAAAACCGCTTGTCATTTCCTTCTGCTCCTTGTTGGGTTCGACACTCTTACTTATCGAAAGGACTAAGATTGATCCCCTATACTTGTGGGTCATCATACGTCTCTGTCGTATCTACTTTTTCTCACACTTTTGCCCTTGATTTGAATGAAACTAACCCGGACTGACGCTGTTTTCAGCAGAACTACCATGGTGTTGTTTTTGTGCAGAAATAAAAGTTCTCAGAACTGGACGAAACTTTTTGCATATTTATTTTACAATAAATAAAAAATACCGGAGCCAAGAACCACCAGAGTGGGAGCCCTGGCTGGGCACGATACACCAAGGCGCGCCACCCCCTCCAGGCGCAACCTGGTGGGTTGTGCCCACCTCGGGGCCCCACTGACCCTAATTCCGACGCTATAAAATCCTATTTTGGAGAAAAAAATCAGAGAGAAAGTTTCATCGCATTTTACGATACGGAGCCGCCGCCACCTCCTGTTCTTCCTCGGGAGGCCAGATCTGGAGCCCGTTTGGGGCTCCGGAGAGCGGAATCTTTGGTCTTCGTCATCATCAACCTTTCTCCATCGCCAATTCCATCATGCTCCCCACTTGGAGTGAGTAATTCCTTCATAGGCTTGCTGGTCGGTGAGGAGTTGGATGAGATTCATCATGTAATCGAGTTAGTTTTCTTAGGGCTTGATCCCTAGTATCCACTATGTTCTGAGATTGATGTTGCTATGACTTTGTCATGCTTAATGCTTGTCACTAGGGCCCGAGTGCCATGATTTCAGATCTGAACCAATTACATTATCACCATTATATCTATGTTCTTGATCCGATCTTCCTAGTCATATGCACCTATTACGTGTTATGATCCGTAAACCCCGGAGTGACAATAGTCGGGATACTTCCGATGATGACCGTAGTTTGAGGAGTTCATGTATTCATTGTGTGTTAATGCTTTGTTCCGGTTCTCTATTAAAAGGAGGCATTAATATCCCTTAGTTTCCTTATGGACCCCGCTGCCATGGGAGGGTAGGACAAAAGATGCCATGCAAGTTCGGTTGCATAAGCACGTATGACTATTTACGGAATACATGCCTACATTACATTTATGAACTGGAGCTAGTTCTGTACCGCCCTAGGTTATGACTGTTATATGATGAATATCATCCAACGAGTTCACCGATCCAGTGCCTACGAATTTTCCACATACTGTTCTTGCTAAGGTACTATTGCTACTGCTACTATTATACTTGCTACAAAACTATTGCTATCACTGCTACTATTACTGTTACTGTTGCTACTGCAATCAAAACTATCATACTACTGTGCTACTGATCACTCTGCTGCAGATATTTAATCTCCAGGTGTGGTTGAATTGACAACTCAGATGCTAATACTCACAAATATTCTTTGGCTCCCCTTGTGTCGAATATATAAATTTGGGTTGAATACTCTACCCTGGAAAACTGTTGCAATGCCCTATACTTGTGGGTTATCAAGACCTTTTTCTGGCGCCGTTGCCGGGGAGCATAGCTATATTTGTTGAGTCACTTGGGATTTATATCAATTTATCACTATGAAGAATCTGAAGGATCCAAAAACCAAGATTTTTCCCTCTAAGACGAGGGGAGGTAAGGAATTGCCATCTAGCTCTGCACTTGATTCACCTTCGGTTATGAGTAAGTTTGCAACACCACCACATGCTATTAATCCTGATATGTCGCAAGTTATTGATGATGCTACTTCTGCTATGAATGATGCTTATGATGATGCTAGTACCATGCTTGATGATAATGTGCCAGTAGGTGAATTTCTTGATGAACAAATTGCTAGAGCTAAAGAGAATGAAATCACTGAAACGGATGAGATTGTTGAAACTGATGAAGCTCTTGAAACTGATGACTATGAAACACCTATTAGACCTAGCTCACCTAGATTTGAAATGCCTAAGATACCTGAAGGTTATGTTATGGACAAGGAAAAAACTAGAGAAATCCTTAATAGCAACGATACATGCGTGCCTCGCTGCCCCTTTTGTCAATAGGAGAGGACACCGCAAGATCAAACCCATCATAAAGCACCTCTTCCCATGCCAAGAAAAATCGATCTAGTTGGCCTAACTAAACCAAAGATTCGAAGAAGAAATACGAGGCTATAAATAATCATGCATATAAGAGATCAAAGAAGACTCAAATAATATTCATGGATAGAAACTGATCACGAACTCAAACTTCATCGGATCCCAACAAACACACTGCAAAAAGTCATTACATCAAATAGATCTCCAAGAGACCATTGTATTGAGAATCAAAAGAGAGAGAGAAAGCCATCTAGCTACTCCTTGATGGGCTACTCACGCATCATCGAAGAGGCACCAATGAGGATGATGAACCCCTCCGTGATGGTGTTAGATTGGATCTCGTGGTTCTGGAACTTGCGGCGGCTGGAATTGTGTTTCGTCGACTTCTCTAGGGTTTCTGGAATTTCTGAGGTTTTATAGAGCTGAGAGGCGGTGGAAAAGACCTCTGTGGGCCCCATGATACATCAGGGCGCGCCGGGGGCCTCTAGCGCGCCCTGGTGTATCGTGGGCCCCACGGGCCTCCCCCCAGGTGCTTCCTTGGCTCCCAAGTTGTCTTCTGGTCCAAAAAAAATCTCCAAATAGTTTCGTGGCATTTGGACTCCGTTTGGTACTGATATTCTGTGAAGTAAAAAACAAGCAAAAACAGCAACTGGCACTGGGCACTATGTTAATAGGTTAGTCCCAAAAAATGATATAAAGTTGCTATAAAATGATTATAAAACATCCAAGAATGATAATATAACAGCATGGAACAATCAAAAATTATAGATACGTTGGAGACGTATCAGCATCCCCAAGCTTAATTCCTTCTCGTCCTCGAGTAGGTAAATGATAAAAATAGAATTTTTGATGTGGAATGCTGCCTAACATGTTCATCACATATTCTTTTGTTTTGTAGCATGGACATTTGGACTTTTAGATGGTTCAAAGCAATAGTCTACTTTTGACACGAAGACTTTAATACTCAAGCATACCAACAAGCAACCATGTCTTTCAAAATATCAACACTAAAGAAAGTTATCCCTAGCCCATCATGCTCAATCATTGATCCATTCATGAAACACACTCGAATATTAGCTACACCCAATGCACAAGTATGATCATAGTGCCCCCTAGTTGGTGCTTTATAAGAGAAGATGGAGACTCGAATAAAAGTAAAAATTCCATAAGGTAAATAGATAGGCCCTTCACAGAGGGAACTAGGGATTTGTAGAGGTGCCAGAGCTCAAAGCTTAAATTGAGAGAGAAAAATATTTTGGGTGGCATGCCTTTCCTGTCAACGAAAACGACCGAGTAGTTCTCAATACTTTCCATGCTACATATATCATAGGCGGTTCCTAACATAAAATAAAGTTTATTTCTTTTCCACCATTCTTTCACAATCCATGGCTAACCGTATCCACGGATGCCTTCGATACCAACACTTTCCAAGGAATTTATTATTTGACAACATAAAGTAAATTTCTTTTTCATTTCGAGACTGGGCATCCCTATTACCGCCGTACTGTCGTGCAATGACAAGTGAATAAACACTCATCTTGAGAATACACATCTAGCATGGAAAAATATTGTCCACCCTCTGCCGCTTCATGAGCGGTACGAGCACACAAAAAGGAAATTCATTTTGAAAATTAGAGATGGCACATACAAATTTGCTTGGAACGGCATGGAAATACCGCATATAGGTAGGTATGGTGGACTCATATGGCAAAACTGGGTTTAAGGATTTTGGATGCACAAGTAGTATTTCTACTTAGTACAAGTGAAGGCTAGCAAATAGATTGAGAAGCAACCAACCAAGAAACGAAAATTCTCATAAACGGGCATTAAGCATAACTAACACCGAATAATGCACCACAAGTAGGATGTAAATTCATTGCATAACTATTGACTTTTGTGCTTGCATAGGGAATCACAAACCTTAACGCCAACATTCTTACTAAAGCATAATTACTCACCAACATGACTCACATATTACTATCATCATGTCTCAAAACTATTACAAGGAATCAAGTTTAATTTTCCATTGATCTTCATGAAAGTTTTTATTATATCCCGCTTGAATATCTATCACTTTGGGATTGGTTTCATATATTGCCATTGCTTTTGACAAGTTCAAATAAATTTTAGTGAAGAACATGAGCATAAAAATTTCAGCTCTCAAAATAATATAAGTGAAGCATGAGAGAATTTCTTCAAAATTTACTAACTCTCAAATTAATATAAGTGAAGCATGAGAGTATTTCTTCAAAAATTAAAGCACACCATGCTCAAAAAGATATAAGTGAAGCACTAGAGCAATTCCATAGCTAATTTTTTTTAAGTGAAGCATATAGAGCAATTCTAACAAATCATAGCATGATTTTGGTTCTCTCAAATAGGTGTGTCCAGCAAGGATACTTGTGACAAACTAAAAAGCAAATCAAGCAAAGACTCATATAATACAAGATGCTCCAAGCAAAACTCATGATATGTGACGAATAAAAATATAGCTCCAAATAAAATACCGATGGTCATTAGAAGAAAGAGGGGATACCACTCGGGGCATCCCCTACCTTAGTTGCTTGTTTCTCTTTGGATATTATCTTGGGGTGCCATGGGCATCCCCAAGATTAGGCTCTTTTCACTCCTTATTCCTTCATCCATCGTGATCTCACCTAAAACTTGAAAACTTCAATCTCACAAAACTTAACAAAACCTTCGTCAGATCCGTTAGTATAATAAAGCAAATCACCACTCAAAGTACTGTTGAAAACCCATTCATATTTTATTATTTCATTATATATACTTTATTCTAACTTTACTATGGCTTATACCCTCCAATACAAACCATAGATTCATCAAAATAAGCACACAATGCAACGAAAATAGAATCTGTCCATAACAGAACTATCTATAGGAATCTGTACTATAACCATACTTCTGTAACTCTAACATTTATGAAAAATTAGAACAACGTTGGAAATTTGTATATCAATATTTTTAAAAAAAAATCAGAATTTTTTGTCACTTCTGTGATTTTTGAAAATTCTTCTACTGGACGCAAAAGTTGCAGTTTTCAACAAGATCAAATCAACTATCACCCAACATGATCCCAAAGGCTTTACTTGGCACAAACACTAATTAAAACATAAAAACACAATCATAACAGTAGCATAATTGTGCAAACACTCAAGAACGTAAAGAAAAAGGCAAAAATAAAATTTATTCATTGGGTTGCCTCCCAACAAGTGCTATTGTTTTATGCCCCTAGCTAGGCATAATGCATAGATTCAAGTGTTGTCATCTTTAGTTTTTGATCCATAGGATGCTCTCATGATTGATTCATATGGTGGATTAATTCTTGTTCTAGGGAAGTGTTCCATACCCTTTCTTAGTGGAAACTGAAATTTAATATTGCCTTATTTCATATCAATCACGACACCTATAGTGCGTAAAAACGGTCTACCAAGTATAATAGGACAAGATGGATTGCAATCAATATCAAGAACAATAAAATCAATGGGCACATAGTTCCTATTTGCAAGAATAATAACATCATTAATTCTTCCCAAAGGCTTTTTAATAGTAGAATCCGCCAAGTGCAAATTAAGAGAACATTCTTCAATATTGGTAAGACCAAGCACATCACATAGAGATTTCGGAATTGTGGAAACACTAGCACCCAAATCACATAAAGCAAAGCACTCATAATTTTTAATATTGAATTTAATGGTAGGTTCCCACTCATCATGTAATTTTCTAGGAATTGAAATCTCTAACTCCAACTTTTCTTCAAAAGATTCCATCATGGCATCAACAATATGTTTAGTAAAAGCTTTATTTTGTTCATAAGCATGGGGTGAATTTATCATGGATTGTAAACAAGAAATACATTCAATCAAAGAGCAACTATCATAATTAAAGTCTTTGCAATCCAAAATAGTGGGCACATCACTAGTTAAAATTTTGACCTCTCCAAACCCACTTTCATCAATTTTTTCATCAAGGTTTTCACCCTCCAAATCATTGGGACGCCTTCTAGCTAAAGTTGACTCTTATTCAGACCCTTTATCATCTATTTTAATGTTACTAAACAAGGAATCAATAGAATAAACACCAATCACTTTAAGATCTTCTTCATTTTTATGAAAGCAATCACTAGAAAACGCTTTTGCTAAAAATTCTCTTTTAGCTCTAAGCATAGCGGTTCTTTTCTTACTTTCATCCATAGAAACATATAAAGCTTTAATTGATTCATCAATATTAGGTGGAAAAGCTTTCAACTTGAGATTTTCTACATCATGTGAAATTCTATCAATGCTTCTAGACATATCATCAATCTTATTCAACTTTTCTTCTATCGTAGTATTGAAAACCTTTTGAGCATTGATAAATTCTTTAATATTGCTCTAAAGATCAGAGGGGTTCCTATTATTATTGTAAGAAGAATTACCATCAGAATTACCATAATTATTAGAGGAATTTCCAGGAAAAGGCCTAGGATTAAAATTACCTCTATAAGCATTGTTATTAAAATTGTTTCGCGAGATGAAATTCACATCAATGGATTCACTATTTTGCTCAATCAAAGTAGACAAAGGCACATCATTTAGATCAATATTAGCATTTTTACTAGCAACCAACTTCATAAGAGCATCAACTTTTTCACTCAAAGTACTAATTTCTTCAACCGAATTAACTTTTTTACTAGTAGGTGCTCTTTCAGTATGCCATTGTGAATAATTTTCCATAATATTATCTAGCAATTTAGTAGCTTCACCCAAAGTAATTTCCATAAAAGTACCACCCGCGGCGGAATCTAAAAGATTTCTAGAGAAAAATTCAATCCCGCATAACTTTTTTTATGATCATCCAAAGATTTAAACCATGAGTAGGACAATTTCTTAGCATCAATTTCATTCTTTCCCAAGATTGCGCAACATGTTCATGCTCAAGTTGCTTAAAATTCATGATTTGAGTTCTAAGGGAAATAATTTTCGCAGGCGGAAAATACCTAGTAATAAAAGCATCCTTGCACTTATCCCAAGAATCGATACTATTGCAATGCAAAGAAGAAAACCAAATTTTTGCACGATCCCGCAAGGAGAAAGGAAATAATTTCAACTTCACTATATCATTGTCCACATCTTTTTTATTTTGCATATCACACAATTCTACGAATGTGTTTAGATGGGACGCGGCATCCTCATTAGGAGTACCGGAAAATTATTCTTTCATGATAAGATTTAACAAAGCGGCATTAATATCATAAGACCTCGCACTAGTGGCGGGAGGAGTAATCGGAGTACTAATAAAATCATTATTATTGGTATTGGAAAAATCACACAATTTGGTATTTTCTTGAGTCATCGTGACTACGCAAACAAGATTGCAAGCAAACAAAAGATCTGACGAAAAAAGGCAAACGAAAAAGAGGGAGAATAAAACGGCAATTTTTTTGTGAGATGGGGGAGATAAAAACGAGAGGAAAATGGCAAAAAATGTAAATTGCAAGGAGATGAGATTTGTGCTTAGGAACCTGATAGATGTTGATGATGTCTCCCTGGCAACGACGCCAGAAATTGGCAAGTTGACGCGGGAGACTACCTTCGTACCTCCTCCCCGGCAACGGCGCTAGAAATTCCTTTGACGTGGCTTGAGACTGCGTCGGTATTTCCCCAAAGAGGAAGGGATGATGCAGCACATCTACGGTAAGTATTTCCCTCGGTTATGAAACCAATGTTATCGAACCAGGAGGAGGACCACGCAACGCTATGTAAACGGTACCTGCACATAAAGAACAAATATTTCCAACCCGACGCACAAGAGAGGTTGTCAATCTCTCCACGGTAAAAAGATAGACTGGATTGTATTAGATTGGATAAATAGATCGCAAAAGAAAACAAAATAAAAGATACAAATAAAAAGTGCAACAAGGTATTTTTGGGTTTTTGGAATAATAGATCTGAAAACAAATACGGAAAAAGATAGATCGAAAATCAATATATTAAAAGAGTAGATCCGGGGGCCGTAGATTTCACTAGTGGCTTCTCTCAAGAAAATAGCACACGATGGGTAAACAAATTATTGTTGGGCAATTCATAGAAGATCAAATAATCATGACGATATCCAAGGCGATGATCAATATATAGGCATCACGTCCAAGATAAGTAGACCGAAACGATTATGCATCTACTACTATTACTCCACACATCGAGCGCTATCCAGCATGCATCTAGTGTATTAAGTTCATGGAGAAACAGAGTAATGCAATAAGAACGATGACATGATGTAGACAAGATCTATTCATGTAGGAATAGACCCCATCTTGTTATCCTTAATAGCAACAATACATGCGTGCCTCGCTGCCCCTTCTGTCACTGGGAGAGGACACGCAAGATCGAACCCATCACAAAGCACCTCTTCCCATGGCAAGAAAAATCGATCTAGTTGGCCTAACTAAACCAAAGATTCGAAGAAGAAATACGAGGCTATAAATAATTATGCATATAAGAGATCAACGAAGACTCAAATAATATTCATGGATAGAAACTAATCATGAACTAAAACTTCAACGGATCCCAACAAACACACCGCAAAAAGTCATTACATCAAATAGATCTCCAAGATACCATTGTCTTGAGAATCAAAAGAGAGAGAGAAAGCCATCTAGCTACTGCCTACGGACCCGTAGGTCTATAGTGGACTACTCACGCATCATCAGAGAGGAACGAATGAGGATGACGAACCCCTCCGTGATGGTGTTAGATTGAATCTCGTGGTTCTGGAACTTGCGACGGTTGGAATTGTGTTTCGTCGACTCCTCTAGGGTTTCTAGAATTTCTGAGGTTTTATAGAGCTGAGAGGCGGTGGAAAAGACCTCCATGGGCCCCATGATTCATCAGGGCGCGCCCAGGTGTATTGTGGGCCCCACGGGCCTCCCCCCAGGTGCTTCCTTGTCTCCCAAGTTGTCTTCTAGTCCAAAAAAATCTCCAAAAAGTTTCGTGGCATTTGGACTCCATTTGGTACTGATATTCTGCGAAGTAATAAACAAGCAAAAAACAGCAAGTGGCACTGGGCACTATGTCAATAGGTTAGTCCCAAAAAATGATATAAAGTTGCTATAAAATGATTACAAAACATCCAAGAATGATAATATAATAGCATGGAACAATCAAAAATTATAGATACGTTGCAGACGTATCAGTTATCACCGCCCTTTTCCTCTCCCTCCACTTCTCATTCGTTTAGAGCTGGGCGAAGCTCTACCGGAGTTCCGCTGTCACCACCACCACATTGCCCTCATGTTGGATCAGATCTCATGTACCTCTTCTCCGTCGCTTGCTGGATCAAGGAGGACAAGATGTCACCAAGTCGTACGTGTGCTAAACTCGGAGGTGCCGCACATGCGGTGCTTGGATCAAATTGGATCGTGACGCGAGTACGATTACGCCAACCACGATCTCCAGATTGTTAACGCTTTTGGTCTACAAGGGTATGTACACACCTCTACCTATCGTTGCTATGCATCACCATAGATGTGGATCTTCGTAGGAATTTTTTTGTTTTCCATGATTTGTTCCCCAAAAGTGGTATTTGAGTGAGGTTTATGCGTAGATGATATGTGCGAGTAGAACAGAAAGAAGTTGTGGGCGTTGATGTTCAGATTGCTTGCATGTGTTTGTTATTTTGGATTCGGTGTTATTCTAGGATGAAGTGACCGACACCAACTTTACTTGTCCTCGTACAAGAGACCGGTTCCACTGAGAAACATGCAACTTGTATTGCATAAAGTGGCTGGCAGGTGTCTGTCTCTCCTACTTTAGTTGAATCCGTCTAGAATGTTAAAAGGCAACCTCATTATCACCACTGTGGCTATGCATAGGTAAGAACGGTTCTTTCTAGTTGCCCAACAAGCCACATAAAATTTACAACAACAGAGTAAAGGACGTCTTACTTGTTTTTGCAGGGCATGTTGTGATGTGATATGACGTGATTTGATATATGTTGATGTATGAGATGATAATATTTTGTAATAGTTTTCATGACTTGCATGTCGATGAGTACGGCAACCGGCAGGAGCCATAGGGTTGTCTTTAATTTATTTTATGACCTCCGTGTCAATCATTAAAACGCCATGTAATTGCTTTACTTTTATCGCTACATGTTAGCAATAGTAGGTGGGGACAATCACATGACGCCACAATGATGGAGATCATGATGATGGACATCATGGTGTCATGTCGGTGACGATGGTGATCATGCCGGGGCTTTGGAGATGGAGATCAAAAGCACAAGATGATAATGGCCATATCATGTCACATATATTGATTGCATGTGATGTTTGTCCTTTATGCATCTTATTTGCTTAGGACCACGATAGCATTATAAGATGGTCCCTTCACTTAATTTCAAGATAAAATGTGTTCTCCCTACGTATGCACTATTGCGGAAGTTTGTCGTTTCGAAGCACCACGTGTGACTAGAGGCGGATGCAACCCCCCCCCCCCCCCCCCACGCGCACATACACAACAAAAAACACCACAAAGTTGCAATTGCCTTGAAGACACCTGTAGTTGAGTGCCTAGTGGCATAGTGCACGCTCCCCCCCCCTCCCCGCCCCCAAACACCACTAAGTTTTGACCGTATTGAAGCCATGAAGTTACAGTACGAAGCGGCATTTGTGGTTGCGTCTGTAGTAGCAGACATACAACCCCTCATCCGGGCCGACAAAAACAACTGTAAGTTGCAGTCGTGTTTAAGACATATAGTGGTATTCCAAGGTGACCCTTGTAGTTGCATGTCTAGTGGTAGACATGACCCCTCCCCACCTGTGACCCTTGTAGTTGCATGTCTAGTGGTAGACATGATCCCTCCCCCCCCACCCACCCACCCACCACACACGGAGAACAACACCAAGTTGCAGTATCGTTGAAGACATGGAATTGCAGTTGGAGTGCAGTTGCGTGCCTAGTGGAAGAAAATGGAACCCCCCCCCCTCACCCCCTCACACACACATGAAACACCACTAAGTTGTGTTCGCGTTGATGACATGCAGTTGCAGTCAGGGCGACACTCGCAATTTTGTGCCCAACATGCTTCTAGCTTGTTAGTGCCTTAGGGTCAGTAATAAAAAGTAGAGAACATAGAGGCTGTTGGAGATATGCCCTAGAGGCAATCATGTGATGATTTCATTTCCTATGTATTCATGAGTATTTTGTATTCTCCTTGAACATCATCATTGATATGTATCAATAAGTATGTGACTTATTTGTGAGACTATATATTGTATGATGATTGTTCTAATAGTCCCTAGTTGTTAAGGTTATGCGGACACATATCCTTTACTAGTATACGAATCAGTTGATGACTATGTTTCACAAGTCATGTGCATAGAGATGCTAAGCTGATAGTATGGCCAGCCAGACCCACTTTGAGACACAGCGATATATTGTCATCTGTTAGTCTCAAGTACAATGTATATGCCATGTCCTAGACCTGAGGTCCTCGCATGTTCTCGGGATGAGGATCGACTTACTTAGGGTCTATCAAATGCTACTCCGTAACTGGGTAGTTATAAAGGTAGCTTTCGGGTGAGTCGTGAGACATGCCGCGAGACATGGTTGATCAAGATGAGATTTGCCCCTCCGTAAGGTGAGATATTCTCTGGGCCCTCTCGAGTGATCAAATTCAGAAAGCACGGCCATGCGACATGAGTTAAGTGTTAACCCGGTTTGGGATTCTGCATCACGGTTTCGAGAAGAGATGTCGAGCTACCACAAGGGTGACAAGTACTCGCCTTAACCTATATCATGAGGCAAGAATGTTGTATATGACACATTGTCGAGGTTCGTCTAACGAATTTGCGCACACATGGGAGTTGGCATGTTCTGCTAGGAGCCGCTACCGACTATCGACTCGGGTCGTGTCCATGTGTACTTGAACCTATAGGGTCGCACACTTAAGGGATTGCAGCCCATTCGGATTGGATCCGAATGGAAAATGGGACTAGACTCGTCGTGGGCCTCAAGTGTTGAGCCCACCTTGGAGGTCTATATAAAGGCGAGTGGGCGCACCTATCAGGGTTGATCCTTTTCTCCCCTTGACAGCCACCGCCACTCCCCATGCCACCATGTCGTGCATTCGGACCTAGTAGTCCACCGCCCGACGCTTCCCCCGTACGTGTGGATACCTTGTTGGCATCGCATCTATGGTGCTTGGACGAACCGTTCGAGGGATCCGCGAGGAGCTGTTCGTGGGAGATCGCTGTTCGTGGGAGATCGGCTACAGGAAGAGGAGACGAATCAGCTGATCGACTACACGCATCACCAACTGTACTTCCGCTGCGGTGACTGTGCATCTAGTGGTAAACCCGATCTATTTCTAGCTGGGGCGAAGCGGCCGGGTTGAGCTCTTGCTTGGTGGAGGTGTGGTGGCGTCCAACACATGTCTGCATGCGCCGGCCCCTGTTGGGCAGCAACGTCCAGCATGGACTGCTGGATCGATCTGGTTAGCTGCTGGATCGATCTGGTGGTAGCTGCAGCTTTTGCCACTGTGGACTACGATGCGGCAGCACGACTGTTCTTGGGGATATGGCAACGATCTACGGGGCATGGATCCCAGAGCAGCGACTCTAGACACGGCGGCAACGGCGCTCCTTCCACAGTGGTTCGGCGAGGAGGCGGATCCTTATGGCGGTGCCTGGGGCAGCGGATCGCGAGATCCAAGCCCCGGTTCGTCATAGGAGACGCGTGCGCACATCTAACCGTTGTGCTACTAGGCATCGTGGTGGTGCCGGTGGCGGTCTAGGCGGCGGCGGGCTGGATCGGGGCGACGTGGGGGCCTGCTGCCGTGATGCTTATGGTGGCGGTCTTCATGCTCTTTTTCGCTGCATGACAACGTCCTGCAAGATCAGTCCTCCTCGATCTGGCCATCAACGTGTTCCACGACAGCCGCCGGAGATCTTACTCAGGATATCTGGATCGGTTAAATTCCGGTCGTGCACGTCCATATCAGCCTACGAGGTTTTGAGGGCGTGACGCGAAGCTCTGTTGGTTGATGACACCTTGTGTCGTGGATTTGTCACGGCAAGATGTCCGGGTTAGCGGACTTTAGGTGTGAGCCCATCGCAACTATGTGGCGGCTTGAGAGGGGTTGGTCGGAATCGAGAGACGCGAGTTTACCCAGGTTCGGCCCCTCCGATGGAGGTAAAAGCCTACGTCCTGCTTGTCTTGTATTGAAGACGATGACGATCTCGGTTATAAGGGTGCGGAGTCGCTACCTCTAATCACGAGAGCCTCTAATCTGACTATCTCTAATGACTTGTGTCTGTCTTAACTTGTCCCTATTGGGGCGCCTTACCCCTCCTTATATAAGTGGAAAGGTTAGGTTTACATGTAGAGTCCTACTAGGAGTAGGATTAGGACTAATCTCTCTTGAATCCTAATCCGGGTCTTGTTTCCTTTGTGAGGGAATCCTTTCTCTCCTTTGGGCCTTCTCTTGTAAGCCGTCCATCCAGGCCCGTCCCCGAGCCGCCTTGCACTGGCTCGCATGCTGGGCCATGGGCCGGGTCGTCCTGTGAACCGGTAGTAGAGGTGATGTATGAGCCGCCATACTGATGAGCCGGGTCATGCCTCCGGCCAGGTCACCAATGAATCGTCAAGTTCGGCCAGGGCTCCAGTGAGTCGCCAAGTCCTGGCCGGGTCATACTTCCGGCCGGGTCATACCGCAGGGTATATCCCCGACATTAGCCCCCGGGTTAGCTTGAATTTATTCATGGTAAGCTCCTGAAATAAGAATAATAAATATGTTAAATGACCGGCTCACTCCCCTGGCCGGCTTATTTCACTAAAGCGGATCCTCAAAAATCCGGGTTTCTTCTTAATACGAATGAGCCGTCTTCACCATCGTCTTGCAGGTACGTGTCCCTTGCAATAAAAATATTGGGAATAAAACATCCATATGCCATTGAGTCGGCCTCCAATGCTCTTGGCGGGTCATCTCCGCCGGGTCATAATCATTGATGGTGCCGGGTTATGATTGTTGGTGACGCCGGGTCAAACAACTAGACTCCAGCTAACTTGAGAAAAATATTGGGATGAAAATCCATCTGATGTAGAACCGGTCTTTCAATGCTTCGGCTAAATAAAAATCTGTTGAGCCGGTCTTACTCACAATTGACATCTTGAAAACTGTCTTCAATTTTTTGATATATCCATATTACCTGTAGCCCCCAAGCTCCAAGTTTATCCATGATGACTTGGTGCTTTGTAATAATATCTTTGATTGTGTAGCCCCCAAGTACCAGGTTGTCTTGCCTGCAGCAGCCTGGGACTTGTAACTGTCTTATACCTTATAAAACTTCAGCTGGTGTAGCCCCCAAGGGCCGGCTCATCAGTATGTGATGGGCCGGGTCCTCAATTTGAACCTCATAATCTGTTAAACAGCTGAATACTGTAGCCCCCAAGTGCCGGGTCAGTAAGAAGTACTGGGCTGGGACTTAGAAAATATAGAAAGGCTGGCTCATCTCCTTGAGACAACAGGATCTATTGACCATGTAATGATTTGAAAGGCAACTTGCATTAGCCCCCAAGGGCCGTGATGCATGCTTGCAGCGACATGGGACTTGCATACTTGATATAAACTGGACTTGAATAATGTAGCCCCCAAGTGTCGGGTCGTCAGCCTGCAGCGACTCGGGACTGTGTGAGAATAATATGACTCATCATAATTTGTTGAATGAATCCTTGACCGTGGTTGTAACCCGGTATTTTGTCGAATATCCTGGAATAATGCCCTTATTCTTGAAAATAAAAATCTCTGCTCGTGGCTGCGGTGCAACCCGGCAAATATATGTCTGAGAAATCCATGAGTGTTGTAGTATACTACAGCGCACAGGTTGAAGAAATCCATGTATGGCCATAACCATCTTTCTTCACACTTAATGGCGACTTATCTTAGGAGACAAGACCTGTAAAAACAAACAAGACATAGTATGTTCTGTATCGTTATGAGGGCGGCTTGAAAAGCACAACCCGGAGATGTTAAATCCTTTATGACCTTGCTTTTCTTCCTTTTTTGTTTTTCGAAAACTCATATGATGGTTCTTCCTGGCTGGACTCGATGCTTGAACTCATACCAGTGTAGGGTCTCTAACGAGATTGACCGTCAAATCCTTTGAGCGGTTCAGGGTCTCTAGGCGAGATTAACTGATAAGAGCGCAACGAACCAGAAAGAGACACATCTGTCGGTTCTGCTGGGTGGACTCATTGCTTGAACTCATAACAATACTCGGTTTCCAGGCGAGAATTGATGAGCGCAACATCCCAGAAAGAGACATGGACGCTGGTTCCGCTGGGTGGACTCGCTACTTGAACTCATAACAATACTCAGTTTCCAGGCGAGGATTGATGAGCGCAGCGTCCCAGCAAGAGACACAGCAGGGCATGAGTATCCCTAGGGCCCAGAAGCCCCTTCTCATGTGAAACAGTCCGCCGTTTGAACCTTAACCAGTGCTCAGGGTCTCCTGGCAAGATTAATTGATAAGCGTTCGGCGGGTCACCTATTGGAGAGGCCATCAAAAGGGGGTGAGTGTACAACTCGTTGCACCCCTAGTGATCTTGTTGATGGAGTCAAAATTTGGTTCCACGACCCGCCTTACAGTGGCTGAAAAGCCTGGTCGAGAGGGTTGAAGCTTAACCCGGTGGGTTGAAAGCCCCCAAACGACCTTGTCGATGATATCAACTTGTGCACCATCTTGTAAGCCGCCGTCATGTGGACCGCCAACTCGTAAGCCGCCGTCTTGTAAGCCGTCGTACAATGGTGCTATTTTGGCTGAAGAGCCGATCAAGAGGGTGTGTAAGCTAAACCCGATGGGTTGGAAGCCCCCAAATGACCATGTAGAAGTATCCACCTTTGCACAATCTGAAATGCATAAACAGCAGAACCTCCAAGTTAATTTACGATGATCCAATAAATCAGGGCACCCATGTTTGAACGGTGCACCATGGCGACTCGTCCTCCTGGGCAACTTTTAATTCTTCCGTGAATAATGTAGTAGCCCCCGGGATCGGGTTAACTTCCTTGCGATGACCCGGGGTTCTCGTTGAAAATGACCAAATGTGTCTCGCCATGTCTGTAGCCCCCGAGTCTTAAGTTAACTCGAAGAGGCGACTTGAGAATCTCCACTGAAGGTTGAGGTTGACCGTGGCGGGTTATACACGATCTCGTATGAATTGTTTCTATAACCCGGTCAATGGTTCGTCCCGGCTGGTTGTTGAAGCTAACCAAACTGTAGCGGCGGCGACTTGTGCGCCTGTCCATTTGGGCGGCTCGTATAGACGAACACTGCACCGATATGTCAATATAGATTGGACCGTAGGGCGGCGATTCAGAACCGTCAGTTGGGCGGCTCATACTGGTGTACGCGGCCCCTGGCGTGTTGATGTAGACGTAGAAGTCAGTCGCAGCGTTGTCAGCCGGTTCGGCCGCGAGATACGGCCGCGGCGTTATAAGCCGGTGCGGTCGCGAGAGACGGCCACGGCGTCATGAGCCGGGCGGACGGCAAGTCGCCCGCGGCGTTGTAAGCCGGTGCGGTCGCGACACGGATGAACACAGGTGCAGAATGATGTTGGCGGGCCTCCATCTCCGCAGTATAATGCCACTTTGGGAATGAATAATTGTCCTAGTATTTTTGTTGTATGAACGCGGATGTCGGTGCTGATAATGTTGGACAAAATCAGGCACAAAACATAGCCTTGATTTTCATGTTAGTACCAATACTCTTGGTTTGACTTGCTGACATGCCTTGATGTGTTTTGAGGTTGTACGTGATCATGATGCATCTCATGGAGTAGTATAGATCAAATCCTTCTTTTCCCATGCAACGTGAAGATTCTCCTCGGACCTCGTGTGTGCAGACCAGAACTTGGCGGAGCTCCCCAATATTGCATAGTGCTATGACCATTGGATTTTTTTTTTTCTTTTTGCTCCGCCAGGCCCAAAGACCACAAGGTCTCGTTGCAGGATCAGTACTTTTTTTTATGATTATACCTTGGGGTACGCACCATAGTAATGGAAGCTTTGCCATAATTTGTAGTAGCACCGTACGTGGTGATGCCCTTACCTCCATGTACGGTGCGATAGCTGTAATTTTGACTGATGTATGATCTCTCCACCATAAGTTGATTTGTTGTGGAGCTGCGGTGGCTAAGTACTGTCGAAAGTCTTACTGACGGATCAAGCCGGCAAATGGGAGCTGTAATCTTGAAAACAGCCCAAACCCAAGTCGTCCATGGAAATCGATCAGACTCGGAATTGGTGACAGAGCCAGTTGTGGCAGAAGCAAAGTCAAAATAAACTGCAACGAAGACGAAAGTGTCCATGATAGCAGCGTCTTTAAACTATGGCTGGTTGCTCTTGCCAATCTCAGCTGGACCAATGTCAATGTGCACCATCTTGGACCACGTATCCCAAGCATGCGCAGAGACAGCGGGTCGTCGCTGGGGAAGCTGCCAAGGCCCATCAGAGTAGTTGTAACTGTAATCCCAATGAGCTCACAAAACGGCGCAACTCCTCGCCGGGTGTAACTCAACCACCAGTCCACCACTAACATATAGAACAGACGCAGGACCTGCTCAAGCGGTTCAGTAGGTGGTGGCTTGGGCAGGCGGGCGATGTATCTGGCAAACTCATCGGTGTGTCCCAGGCGCAGCGGAGCCGGCGGGCCGAAGCGTGGAGGCGACGACGCAGAGCTGCGGCGGCTTGTCCGGCGATGCGAAAGCGCGGTTGCTCAGACGGGAGGCGGACGGCAGGTGCGGCGGGCGGGGTGAATCCGAGGCGAGGCCGAGACAGCCAATGGCGGAGCTACAAAGAATTTGCTGGGCGGGCCACGCTAAGCGCGAGAGCACAAAAAATTCAAATATGAACCGTACCATTTCAATAGGCATCAGACAGTGTTCTCTAGGCATTGGTTACAAGAACAGTATATATATATATATATATATATATATATATATATATATATATATATATATATATATATATATATATATATATATATATATACACACACATTAATCCAAAGCAAAATATCATATAAGAAAATTGGTATTGAGAATTTGAGATAATTCCTGAACTGAAGTTTGCGAAAAGGAAAAAAACACTTGTGCTGTGCAGTTGGTTGTGTCGTCTTGCAAGAAATTCAGAGAGGAACTGAGACGGTGCAACTTTGCTGCTCGCCGGCTCACCGCTACTAGCTGCCTGGGACACGCCCAGATTGGGGATGGCTCGCCGCTCGTAGCTGCCTGGTCGCGTCGGCGCGTGCACATTAGTGATGGGTCGCTGCTCGCCGGTTTTCTGCCGCTAGCTACCTGGACACGATCGTATTGGGATGTGTCACCCTCAGCAGTCAGCACTGCTACTTGTTGGAACCATGCGAAGTGCTTAAAGCTGTAACTCACGGGACACGGCCTGGTCAGGTACTGAGGAGTCGGGACTGGACTAGGCTAGTGCGATGAGCATTCTGCACATGTATAGAATTCTTTTTTGCTTCAAACATGGGCGGGCCACGGCACATGTTTGCCCTCACGTAGCTCCGCTAGTGGAGACAGCCACGGCGCGGCTGGCGGGGCGTGTCCGAGGCGGCCACGGCGCGGTGGCGGCAGAGGCGAAGCCGGCTCAAGGGCGGGCAGGTGCAGCGGGGCGAGGCTGCGGCAGAGCCAGCCACGCGCAGGCGTGCACAAGGGCGAGGCGGGCCAGGCGGCTCGGCGTGGCAAGGAGGTTCATTAGCGACGGGGGCCGTTGGAGACCGCAGCGGCTCAGAGGCGGAGTCCGGCGGGGCGGGGCACAGCAACGACCTGCGGGCGCGGCGCTAGAGACACCCGCGCGGGGGCTGGGAAGCAGCAGGGGGCGCGAAGGTCGGCCGGCTTGACACGAAAATAACTGAATGGGCGCGCGCGCGCAAAGCGGCCGGTGCGGCGGGTTGAGCCGCGGCCGAGTGATGGCAGGCGCGGCCATAGTAGCACAACGCGGGTGCACTCGCGGGCGAGGTGGAGGCCGACTCGGCGGTGCTGGCGAGCAGGCTCAGGGCGAACAGCCGCAGCGGCGGAGGCGCGCGGGAGTGACCCGACCGACGCCCGATGCACACGGAGGGATAGCCGCCGGTCCCCAGATGGACCACGCACAGAACCGGCGATGGAAGCGATGCCGGCGGGTCAACTCGAGGCGAGGCTAGGCGGAGACCGAGTCCGTCTCATCTTCTAGGCCGTGGCCTTCTGCGCCCCTTTTTTTTGTCTTTTTCTTGATTTGCAGCCGCTGGAGCGCTGCCTTTGGTTTTTTGGTAGCGAGTCCGAGTCTGTAGTAAAATTTCTGAGTACTACTAGCAATTGATGTACATGTAATATTCCTCGATTTGCAGTCGGAGTTGTTTTCCATCATAGGTGGACTTGATGCGTGGCCGGGGTCCGTGTTGCTTTTGGTTTGACCGGGTCTTCACGCAACCAACAGTGGCAGCGATTCCCTTGGGTCTCCGTGCCAGAGAAAACAGCGCACAGTGGCAGCAGAATTTGATTAACCCGACTCTTCTTCATCCGGCTAATTGCGAACTTCTCGATCCATGTAGAAAGATCCCTTCAAGGACCCGACACCACCGTGCGTGGTCCCACGGTGGGCGTCAACTGTCGTGGATTTGTCACGGCAAGATGTCCGGGTTAGCGGACTTTAGGTGTGAGCCCATCGCAACTATGTGGCGGCTTGAGAGGGGTTGGTCGGAATCGAGAGACGCGGGTTTACCCAGGTTCGGCCCCTCCGATGGAGGTAAAAGCCTACGTCCTGCTTGTTTTTTATTGATGACGATGACGATCTCGGTTACAAGGGTGCGGAGTCGCTACCTCTAATCTCGAGATCCTCTAATCTGACTATCTCTAATGACTTGTGTCTGTCTTAACTTGTCCGTATTGGGGCGCCTTACCCCTCCTTATATAAGTGGAAAGGGTAAGTTTACATGTAGAGTCCTACTAGGAGTAGGATTAGGACTAATCTCTCTTGAATCCTAATCCGGGTCTTGTTTCCTTTGTGAGGGAATCATTTCTCTCCTTTGGGCCTTCTCTTGTAAGCCACCCATCTAGGCCCGTCCCCGAGCCGCCTTGCACTGGCTCGCATGTTGGGCCATGGGCCGGGTCGTCCTGTGACCCGGTAGTAGAGGTGACGTATGAGCCGCCATACTGATGAGCCGGGTCATGCCTCCGGCCGGGTCACCAATGAATCGTCAAGTTCAGCCAGGGCTCCAGTGAGTCGCCAAGTCCTGGCCGGGTCATACTTCCGGCCGGGTCATACCGCGGGGTATATCCCCGACACCTTGGGACATGTCGTCTTATCGATTTCCATCGTGAATACATCGGTGGAGAAGGTCATGGTGGCTGAGATCGGAGGATTAATTAGATGGACGGAGCCTAGGTGGCGACAGAGTCAGCCACGTGTGAGATAACTCTCAGGAGCAGCAGTGTTAAGTGGGGGCGGTAATACTAGCGGATTTCATTTTTGGTGGTACTCCTCGGGTGCCGAGTCGTGACTTTCAGGGTGAAAACCTAAGGTCTGACCTTCATTGGTTGTGCCTAGCGATGACCTTGATGAAGGAATTGTTTTGAGAGCGTGGACTTTCTCCAGGGTGAAAACCTAAGATCTTGGATCGGGCAACGATGGCGCTTGTGCACTGTTCCCTTCTTG
The DNA here is from genome assembly GCA_039707655.1 of Elymus sibiricus. Classification (NCBI taxonomy): domain Eukaryota; kingdom Viridiplantae; phylum Streptophyta; class Magnoliopsida; order Poales; family Poaceae; genus Elymus; species Elymus sibiricus. Next base: position 427,001,173 of record CM077675.1, read on the forward strand.
GAGGCGTTGCTTTTGGAGACCTTTTATGTCTTTCGGGTGTTGCATTAGGTGGTGGTATGTGTGCTGCTGTTGAGAGGAGTCAATCGCTGTGGCGAGACCTTTTTTATTTTATTTCATTTTTGTTTTATTCTTTGGCTGTGTGCATCCTGGATGTCTTTGTGACAACTTGTAGGTGCAGAGGCTGGGTGTAATTGGTATCTTCGCGATATTAATATATTCCCATTTTCAATAAAAAAATCAAGCAGCATGTTCTTGGGTGCGCGGTAGAATTTTTATTTAGCGCTAGCATAGCGTACCACGTGTTCCTTAAGAGGCCACTCGGATGATAAGTGATAGTTCTTCATCACAGACCACGAGCCGGTCGGTGATACACTACTGGAATCTAAGGATTTGCCATCTGCCAGATCTTTGCCGTCTGCTGGCAGATGGCAAAGAGAGTCTTTGCCATCAGCTGAACAGGAACGGATGGCAACAAACATGCTGACGGCAAAGATACTCTTTGCCATCAGCCAGGGCTTTGCCGTCTGCCAGCTGACGGCAAAGAGTCCCCAGGCAGACGGCAAAGAACCCACCTGGGCCCCACTGGCCCCGTGGGGGGTGTTGGGCCATATGCTGGCTCTTTGCCATCTGCCTGGGGACTCTTTACCGTCCGCCAGCAGACGGCAAAGAGTATCTATACCTAACGACATCAACGGCCACCCGCCCCCCTCTCTCTCTCTCTCTTTCATTCTCTCTCTCTCCCTCTCACCCCCGAGCTGCGTCGCCTCGCCCCGCCACACCGCTGCCCCGCCGCCGCTGCCCCTCGCCGCCCCTGCGCCCCTGCCCACCGCTGTCACCGACGCCCCTGCGCCCCTGCCCCCACCGCCCCGGCGCCCCCCCACCCCCGCCGCCCCGATGCCCCCGACGACCCCCGCCGCCCTTGCCCCCCGCCGCCAGGCTGCGGCGCGCCCGGCGTCCCTGCGCCGTCCCCGTCCATCGCCGCCCACGCTGCCCCCGCCGGTGAGTACCACCGCCGGCCGCCCCCTTTTTTCGTTGTTTCTGTTTTTTATTTCTGTTAAATTAGTTCGTTTATTAGGTTAGTTTTATTAGTTTATTAGGTTAATTAGGTTAGTTTTATTAGTTTATTAGGTTAATTAGGTTAGTTAGTTAGGTTAGAAGAAAAAAAAGAAGAAAAGAAGAAGGAAAACAATGAAAAAGGAAAAAGGAAAAGAAGAAAAGAATAAGAAGAAGAAGAAGAAGAAGGAAAAGAAGAAGAAGAAGAAGAAGAAGAAGAAGAAGAAGAAAAAGAGGAGAGGAGGAGAAGAAGAAGAGGAAAAAGGAAAAGAAGAAGAATAAGAAGAAGAAGAAGAGAAGACCCCCGACCCCCGACGCCATTGACCCCCGACGCCACCGACCCCCAACGCCACTGACCCCACTGACCCCCGACGCCACTGACCCCCGACCCTCGACGCCACCGACCCCCGTCGCCACTGACCCCCGACGCCACTGACTCCCGACGCCACTGCCCCCGACGCCACTGACCCCCAACCCCCGACGCCACTGACCCCCGACGCCACTGACTCCCGACGCCACTGACCCCCGACCCCCGACACCTCTTCTGCCTCCTGTTGACCGAAAAGCTGCTATTCGGCCTTCCAGAGGCCGACGGGGTCATAGTTTTGTAAATTATGAGTTAGGTCACATATTTTCCGATTTTGTTATAAAAAACATTATATTTGTGTTGATCGGGTGGATTTCCATGTGCAGTTGTTCAACGACCTCCCCGTGCGTTGGACGAGCTCCGCCCCTGCGTTCGTGGGTGAGCACAAATGACTTCTCCTCCTCCCCCCTTAATTTGCTCTGTTCTGGTCTTCGTGCCGATGAAACTTGCTAGCTATAGGTGTCTTCAATCATCAGTATGCATGACCAGTATGCGTCTCCCGTTCGAAAGGGCGACATCTATAAATATGCATGTCTTTGCATATTTATAACCGCCATCCTTTTGAATTGTCCAACGTTATCCATGGACAGCCCGAGTATGTGTAGATTGGTTTCGTTTTCCCATATACTCTGCTCCGGATCCGATGCAGAATTTCGTCAGTTCCTCCCTGTTGTTCTCCGGGTACACATCCTCTCTACTTATTGCCGAGACGTGTATCAGGAGAACAGCGGGGAGGTGCTGCCGAAATTCTGCGTCGGATCCGGAGCAGAGCATGGGAAAACGAACCCAATCTACACATACTCCGGTGGGATTAGGACCTATCTTTACCTATTAGCGTGTAGGTTGCATGGGCGTAATAAAATTGACAAACTTGATTAACTGATGAATATATATGATGAATTATATATATATATATATTTCGTGTGTGTTTAGTAGGTAGGCAAGATGAGTGATCGTGCGTGGATGTACACCGGTCACACTAGTCAGGAAGACATGACCAATGAATGGTTTACAAAAACCAAGGGGCTTGTGAGAGCCGCATTTGCAAATAGCCAGGAAAGAACCTGGTGCCCCTGTGTTCGGTGCGACAACTTTAAAAAGAGGACAGAGGGTGTAATGGGTAAACACCTGCAGAAGTGGGGTTTTACGCCTAATTATATGGTGTGGACTTTTCATGGTGAGTCTGCCCAACGTGGCAGAGCTGAGGTGGTTCATCGTCGCACCGACGAGCATGGTACCGGGATCGAAGACATGGTGCAAGACTTTGATGATGCTCGGGATTCGGACGATGAGATGGAGGAATCTGCAAAGGCCTTTTATGAAATGTTGGAGTCTTCAAAACGTCCTCTCCACGAGCACACTGAGCTTTGTCAGCTGGATGCCATCACGCAAGTAATGGCTCTGAATGCTCAATTCAACCTGGGAAGAGAATGCTATGACGCGATGATGACAATATTTGGACGATTTCTACCCAAAGGCCATGTACTGCCTGCAAACCTGTACCAGTCGGACAAAATCCTCCGTGTACTTAAGATGCCCTATGAGAAGATAGATGCCTGTGAGAATGGATGTGCCTTATTTAGGCTTGAGTATGCGGACTTGAACTATTGCCCCATTTGCAAGTCCTCCAGGTATATTGTGGTAGACAACGGTATGGGTGAGAAGATTCAGACCAAAATCCCCATTAATGTTCTTCGGTATATGCCAATCGTACCAAGACTTCAACGTCTTTTCATGGTCGAAGAGACGGCCAGACAGATGACATGGCACAAATTGGGCAAAAGAACCGAACTAGATGCAGATGGGAATCAGATGTTGGTACACACTTCAGACGCTTTCGCGTGGAAGCACTTCGATGCATTACATAAGGATAAAGCGGCAGATCCAAGGCATCCTCGAGTCGCCATCAGCTCTGATGGGTTCAATGTGTTTGGTATGACGGCAACCCAATACAGTTGTTGGCCTGTATTTGTCATTCCACTCAATCTCCCCCTGGACAGATTATGCAAAGAAATAACATTTTCCTGACATTGATAATTCGAGGGCCCAAATATCCGGGGAAGAAAATGAATGTGTACATGCAGTCGCTTAAGGATGAATTGCAATAAGCTTGTGATAATGGGATCAAGACATACGACGCCGCTACCAAACAAAACTTCATGATGCATATGTGGTACATGTACTCGATGCATGACTTGCCGGCGTATGCGCTATTCGTTGGCTGGTCTGTGCATGGAAGGTTCCTGTCATGATTTTGTCACGGCAGATGTCCGAAGACTTAGGTTCGAGGCCATCGCTAAGGCGGCGGACTCAAAGGGGTTGGTCGATACGAGGGACACGAGTTTACCCAGGTTCGGCCCCTCAAGAATAGGTAAAAGCCTACGTCCTGCTTGTGTTATATTGATTGGAGTATCGATTACAAGGGAGCGGATTCGCTTGACCAAGATCTCGATTGATTGGTCTATGTCCAAGCCGCTCCAGGGTCTCGCCTTTATATAGGAGGTCAAGGCCCTGGGTTACACGAGTCCCAAACCGACTCATACAACGTAGTTTATCCTGCCTCTGAGCCGCCTTGCCATCTTGGGCAAGCCGTCTCCGGGCGGCTCAACCGCCCGGGTCTCACAGCATCTTCTGTCTCTGGGCCTTCGTCTTGGCCCGCCTGGTAAGCCGCTATGCGGCCTGGCCTTCATCTTCCGGCCCACCTTAAGGGTCTTGCTTATGAGCCGCCAGGTACGACCCGGCCCCTCCTGGGCGGGTCTTACCATGGGGTTATAACCCCAACATTAGGCCCCAGATTGATTTGAGCCTGTTCACGTCAATCTTCAAACTCACTTGGCGGCGAGTCTCACATTTCTGTCACCTGAGAAAGAAAACTTATAACCCACCGTGACGTCACGCCGAATATATTAAAAAGATTCTATGACATCCGCAACGGATCCTTTCATTAAACGGTCGGCCCGAAAATCGAGGTGCCCGTTCCGGTCAATCATCACTGCACCTCCTCGACTTTCACGCGCACTGTTGCCATCCCACCTAATAAATAGGGATACGAGGGGCCCCCTTCCTTTTCTCCGCCGTCGCTGCCTTCTTCCTCCTTCAGACGCCCGCACCTCTAGCACTCCGCCGCACCGACCGGTCCTCGCCGTCATCCCCAATGCCGGCCGCTGCATCAACCTGAGTTGGTCCAGAGCTTCGCCAGCCCGTCCGCATCCGCAAGGTACCATTCTCGGCCCTTGCCTAATCTGTAGTTATCTCCATTAGGATGTTCCCGAGTTCATCGGGTTTCTCTAGTGTTCTTCGCTGTTCTTCGCTGTTCTTCGTAATGTAGATTGCAAGCGTCCCCTTGAATCTTATGCCGCTGTCTATCAGTTGCGGTTGTCCTGTTAATGCCAATGCCCGCTTGCTATAGATCTGCATAGCAGTCTTCTTCACATGCTATCCGCCTTTTCTTCCACTCCCCCTTTTTAGGTTTTGAATACATTTCCTTTATCCTCGCCCGTAGATCTTGCATCCACGGTTGTAGTATGTGAAACCTGTTTGTCCATACTTAACCCGCTGTTACATTGCCGGCACTCTGATAAAATATGTCGGCGCCTTAATACCTCATCATCATGCCGACCATAACTGCCTTAATTACTTGACGTTTTTCTAACCCGCCATATTCTGCGCCTTCTCATAGCTTGACCCGCCACTGTGTCGAGAGCACCTGCATCTTGTGATTGGGTTGGCTCCGGAGTCACCGAGCAGCTTTTGCTTGACTTCGTAGAATTGGGTATCTTGCCGGCTCAGGACGTTATACATTGGCGGGTTCCAGGGCCAGAAATAAGACCCGCCCCTCAGGAAGGAGAGGTTGTCATGTTCACGGATCACCTCCTCCGTGGTTTTAGCCCGCCCGGGTCAAAAAAATTCCGAGACGTTCTTCATTTCTACAAGCTTCACCCTCAAGACATAGGTCCAAACTCTGTCACCAACATGTGCCAGTTCCAGGTCTTATGTGAAGTTTACCTGCAAGAAGAGCCGTCTGTTGACCTCTTCCGCGACTACTTTTACGTCAACCGCCAAACTGAAGTGGCGGCTGGACCAAGCTTGGAACTTGGCGGCGTTTCTATCCAGAGACGGAGAGATTTTCCTTACCCAGCAGCTATCTTACCAAGTCACCCGAAGGATTGGAACAAGACCTGGTTTTACTGCAAGGACACTTCTCCCAAAGAAGAGAATCCGCTGCCGGGTTACCCATCCTACCCGGCTTTGCAACACCAGAGAGCTCCCAGACCAGATGTCTGCCGCTGAACGAGCGAAATATGCTCCGGCCTTCGCGAAGATCAGGGCCTTAATGGCGAACGGCTTGACTGGCGTCGACTTAACCCGCTGCTGGGTTAGCTGGAAGATCTTGCCACTAAGCCGGCGTGACCGACTCATGCACCAATTCACAGGTGAACCAAATGACACTCTCTGCTTCAACGCCACCCCCCTGACAGAGCAAGATATCAACTCTTCCGTCAAGACACTTCTCGGTGAAAAACAAGAGATTTGCAACAAGATTGGTCTGAAGCATTTTTGCGTCAAGAACCCGGCTCCAGCTATAAGAAACTTTTTCCAACAAAATTGCTCATTCTTGTCTTAACCTTCTGCCTTGCTCATTTTAACCTTTTTTGGCGGTTTATACATAGGCCGGCTCTTCTTTCTGGAAGAAGAAATATAATCCTCCTCTGAGGAAACCTAAGGCGGGTAAAACCCGCGCCCAGAAGAAGAAAACTGCCGCTCAGGAACCACCTGAGCTTGACGACTCGGAGGTAGAACTTGACTCTCTTGGCCGTCTCTTTATGCAACTTATTGACGATAATTATTCACAGGAGGAAACGGAGACAAGTCATGCAGATGCCCCTGAGGTAACTTACATTTCCTCTGACTCGGAACACTTTCCACCAGAGAAAATACGGCGGGTCATCCGGAAAGTTCCATTTTCTCATCCTCTTGCTTATTTAGACCCCGATTTTCTTTTGAAAAAGCGACAGCACACTTCCAGACGTCAGACCCGGAGCACCGGCTCTAAAGAGCTTTTGAGTGGTTTACCAAATTCTCCGGCTGCTCGGAAACGGCCTGCTGAGGTACTGTTTTAACCAAGTCCGATTTTTAACAGTCTTGCATTGTAACCTTACTCTCTTTTGTTTATCGTCTTAACTTTTTAGGCGTCACCTCCTTCATCTGGCGACTCTACTGCATCCAAGCTGCCTCCTCTGAAGATCAACCCGGAGTGCGTACCTTTGTATTTGTGCATCATACCTTTTTACCATCCTTGTCCTTTATGTGACACTCTTTTTGTTTTCCAGGGCTCAAGCAAAACGAAGGAAGACCGGCGGGTCTACCGCTGCTCCTACTGCCCAAGAGCCGGAAACTGCTAAGCCAGATTCCCCTGCACCTCATGTTGAGCCCACTGAGGCTAGAAAAGATGCATCTGCCGACATTCCTCAGCCCTCTGAGCCGGCTGATGATGACATGGCCACTCCTAAGAGTCCACCAAAGGCTGATCCTAAGCCGCCGAGTCCTTCAACAGCCGCTGAAGACACAGCTCACCCAGAAGTTGTTGTCACTGGGACGGGTTATCAATTCCCTGATCCCCATGTGTTAACGAAGCACACCTGCCAGGCTGAGACAGGCTCACCAGAAAAGATCGAGTTTGAATTCCCCGTGTTAGAAAAAATGACTGCAGATGAACTTCATGCTGGTTATTTGAATCGCCTCTCCACAAGCCGTAATATGGAGTTAAAACTTGTTGGACTGATGAAGAAGAAATATGAGGTACTCCTCTTCTCTTACTTTTTCCTTATACCCTTATGTAGCCCCCAAGAGCTGGTTTAGTATTGCAAATAGTAGACCGGGTCTTCCAATTCTTGTCATAATTCAAATTGCTTAGCTTGTAGCCCCCCAGTATCGGGTTAATATAGATATTCAGCCGATACTTATTTGAAGAGTTGATCCAAGGGTAGCCCCCAAGTCTGGGTCATTATAAAAATGATGAGCCGGAACTTCACTGTAAACTTGGAAAGCGCCGTATGTAGCCCCCAAGTGCCGGCTTATCTTTACGAAGATGAGCCGGAACTTCATTGTAGACTTGGAAAGCGCCATGTGTAGCCCCCAAGTGCCGGCTTATCTTTACGAAGATGAGCCGGAACTTCATTGTAGACTTGGAGAGCCCCGTGTGTAGCCCCCAAGTGCCGGCTTATCTTTACGAAGATGAGCCGGAACTTCATTGTAGACTTGGAGAGAAAACACAGACATTAGCCCCCAAGTGTCAAGTATATTGCTTGCAATCTGCTTGAGACTTGTATCGTAATAGCTTCATCAATCGTGCACTTAATATCTTGTCTTGGCGACTTAGACCTCCTGAACTGCTTTGTTTTTGTACAATACAGGAAGCTTTGGATGTGGCCGAATCTGATCTGACCGCCTTAAAGGAAAACCTTGCTTCACAACAAACCGCCCGGTATGAGGCGGAAGAAAAATGGCGGGTTGCCGTTGAAGAGCTTAAGAAGGTTGAAGCTGACTTTGCTGCCTTCAAAAAGACTGCTGAGTCTACACAAGCCGCCCTGACCAAACGCGCAGATGACGCCGACCAGCGGCTCAAGCTTGTGTCAGAAGAGCTACAGACCCTCAAGCGTCATATATCCTGGATGACTTCTGCTATCTTTGGTAAGTACTGAATACTTAACGAATTTCCTTGCCCTGTTGAAAAAACTATTCGGGCGGCTTATAATGCCTCACATCTTTGTAGGTCAAAGAAGCCGCCAATTATCTTCTGATAGCTTGCTGAAGCTGAAAGCAGTATACACCTTCACAGAACAGCTATACTGCGGGACCCTTTGCACCATCAAAGCGATGCTGAATGAAAAAAGCATCCCCAAATTCATGAAGGGAGTGATTGAGCTCTTGTCAACTCTGCCCAAGCAAATGGATGAGCTCAAACGATTAGCCGCCAGAAAGGGAGCAATGGCCGCGCTAAGATGGTCTCTGGCCTTTGCCCCTGAACTGACAACAGAAGAGATGATGGATGGTTTTCCATCCAAGAAAGATGACGGCTCAGACTTTACCGAAGCTGACAATGCCAAGTGCATGAAGGCCTCTCGAGTACTCGCATCAACACTCGCCAATGAAATAGATCTGACCTCATACCAGGCGACTTATGGCGAAGATAACAAACGAGTGCGCTGCCCAATGTTTGAAGCTAGAGACTTGACTCCTGCACGCCGTAAGACACTCTTTGCTCCTGAAATTGACCCATCTCCTCTCTTTGACGAGGCCCAGTTTGAAGTTTTAACAAACTGCAACTGGGATGTGGACAATCTTCAGATCGAAGAGGTCGAAGACCCGCGGCAGGATGACCCGCCATCGAGCTGAACACTTGCTTCTTAAGTTGATAACCCGGCTTCCTGAGCCGCCGAGACTAGAAGTGTAAAAAAACTTAAGTCCGTTGCATTTTGGGCTCCCTGGATAGCTTTGTAATAGATGTAGAAAAACTTGATTGTCTGAGCCGTACCATCACGTACGTATGAATCTTTGCACAACTTGATGCACTTTTATCTGTCTTGTGTTCTGCTCACAATATCTTGTCATCATATTTCACGGCGGCTTATCTTGGGAGATAAGTCTTGCAAACAAACAAGACAGAGTATGCTCTGTATTGCTGTGAGGGCGGCTTGAAAAAGCACAACCCGGAGATGTTAAATCTTTCATGACCTTGCTTTTTCGAAAACTCATATGCCGGCTCTTATGGCATGAACTTGTTGTTTGAACTCTTAGCAGTACAGGGTCTCTAGTGAGAGTGACCGTCAACTCTTTTGAATGGCTCAGGGTCTCTAGGCGAGATTAATAGGTAAGAGCAACAACAAACCATAAAGAGGCGCAGCAGGGCATGAGTACCCCTAAGGCCCATAAGCTACTTCTCACGTGACATAAATCCGTCGTTTGAATCTTAAACAGTGCAGGGTCTTTAAAAGAGTAACTGTTTAAGAGTACGAACGGGCCACATAGCTGAGAGTATGCAGCAGATGGGTGAGTTTATCCTCGCTTTCCGTAAGCCGGCCCTCACTTGACAAGAGCCGCTGGTTTAACCTTAACCAGTACAGGGTCCCTAGCGAGAGTGACTATCAAATATCTTGAACAGCTCAGGGTCTCTAGCGAGATTAACTGGTAAGAGTTCGGCGGGTCACCTAGCGGAGCAGCAGCAGCATACAGGTAGGTTTAACTCAAACTTGCGGTGGCTGAAGAGCCGATCAAGAGGGTGTGTAAGCTAAACCCGGCGGGTTGGAAGCCCCCAAATGACCTTGTTGATGGAGTCAACTTTTTGGGTATCTAACCCGGCCTTACGGTGGCTGAAGAGCCGATCAAGAGGGTGTGTAAGCTAAACCCGGCGGGTTGGAAGCCCCCAAATGACCTTGTGGTTGTATCCATCTTTGCACAATCTGAGATACATAAACGGCAGTGGCCCCGGCTTGCAGGGATGCCAACTTTATTATATATATATATATAAGTGATATATACAATGATGGGAGTTGATGACTCAAGTATAATAAGGCCGCAGATGAGCGATATTCCACGGCCGGTGGGTCTCCTGCCCAGAAGTGCGTGACTCGTCTCGTACGTCAATGAGATAGTATGACCCATTGTTGAGAATTCTGCTGATCACAAAGGGTCCTTCGCATGGAGGAGATAGCTTGTGCGCATCCGTCTGATCATGAATCAGACGCAACACCAAGTCGCCTTCCTGAAATGTCCGGGTTTTAACTCTGCGGCACTGATAGCGACGCAGGTCTTGTTGATAAATCGCCGATCGAGCCGCCGCCAGATCACGCTCTTCATCCAAAGCATCTAACGCGTCCTGACGCGCTGTCTCATTATCTGCCTCAATGTAAGCCGCCACCCTCGGCGAGTCATGACGTATATCACTTGGTAACACGGCTTCCGCGCCATAAACCATGAAGAAAGGCGTATAGCCTGTTGACCTGTTGGGAGTAGTTCTGATGCTCCATAGAACTGATGGTAACTCTTCTACCCAACAACTCGGCGTCCGCTAGAGAGGAACCATGAGCCGGGGCTTGATGCCTCTCAAGATCTCCTGTTTAGCACGCTCTGCCTGACCATTGGACTGTGAATGAGCAACCGCAGAGACGTCAAGCCGGATGTGCTCACTTTCACAGAATGCTTGCATAGCCCCCTTGGATAGGTTTGTGCCATTGTCCGTGATGATACTGTGAGGATAACCAAAATGGTAAATCAATTTTTTGAGAAATTGAACCGCCATAGCTGCGTCACACTTGCTGACCGGCTCAGCCTCAACCCATTTGGTAAACTTATCTACCGCCACCAGAAGGTGGGTCTTCTTGTCTTTGGATCTCTTGAAGGGCCCGACCATATCAAGCCCCCAGACCGCAAACGGCCAGGTAATTGGAATCATCCGCAATTCCTGAGCCGGTACGTGAGCACGTTGCCCGAACTTCTGACATCCATCACACTTGATAACCAAGTCTTCTGCGTCCTTACGAGTCGTCAACCAGAAGAAACAATGCCGGAAAGCCTTGGCCACCAAAGATTTTGAGCCAGCGTGATGACCACAATCGCCGGCGTGAATTTCATTTAAGATCTCCTTACCTTCTTCAGGAGAAACGCAACGCTGAAAAATGCCAGTGACACTACACTTATGTAACTCGCCATTGATGATAGTCATGGATTTAGATCGCCTGATGATTTGTCTTGCCAAGGTCTCGTCCTCGGGCAACTCGCCGCGAGTCAAGTACACTAAGTAGGGCAACGTCCAGTCAGGGATAGCATGCAGAGCCGCCACCAGCTGCTCCTCCGGGTCAGGTATAGCCAGATCCTCCTCTGAAGGTAGTTTAACAGACGGGTGATATAACACATCCAAGAAAACGTTAGGCGGTACCGGCTTACGCTGAGAGCCAAATCTTGACAAGGCATCAGCCGCCTCGTTCTTGCGACGGTCAACATGATCCACCTGATAACCCTTGAAGTGTCCAGAATGATATCCACCGCCTGACGATAAACCGCCATCCGTGGGTCTTTGGAATCCCACGTGCCTGAAACTTGCTGAGCCACGAGGTCTGAGTCGCCAAGACATCTAACCCGGCTCAGGTTCATCTCCTTAGCCACACGGAGGCCATGAAGCAAAGCCTCATACTCAGCTGCATTGTTAGTACAAGGAAACATCAGCCTTAGCACATAGCAAAACTTGCCACCTCTAGGGGAAGTTAAGACAACTCCAGCCCCTGACCCTTCCAACTGTCTGGATCCATCAAAGTGAATCGTCTAGTATGTGTTATCCGGCTTCTCCTCGGGCGACTGACACTCTGTCCAGTCATTTATAAAGTCCACCAGGGCTTGAGACTTGACGGCCGTGCGAGGCACATATTTCAAATTAAGAGGCCCAAGCTCTAATGCCCACTTAGCAATCCTGCCAGTGGCTTCTCTGTTTTGAATTATGTCTCCCAACGGGGCAGAGCTAACCACAGTGATCTGGTGTCCCAGGAAGTAATGCTTCAACTTACGATTTGCCATGAACACCCCATATATTAGTTTCTGCCAATGCGGGTACCTTTGCTTGGACTCGATCAAGACTTCACTGACGTAGTAAACCGGCCTCTGAACCGGGTACTCTTTCCCTGCTTCCTTACGCTCCACAACAATTGCGGCGCTGACTGCCCTGCTGTTAGCCGCCATGAAGAGGAGTAAAGGTTCCTTCTCAGCCGGAGCGGCCAAGACCGGCGGCTCAGCCAGCTGCTTCTTGAGCGCCTCAAGCGCCTCACCCGCCGCATTACTCCAGACAAAGTTGTCTGTTTTCTTCATCATCTGATACAAAGGAATAGCCTTCTCACCTAGGCGGCTTATGAACCGGCTTAATGCAGCGATCCGACCCGCCAGGCGCTGAACGTCATTGATGCATGCCGGCTCAGACAGGGAGGTAATAGCCTTTATCTTGTCCAGATTAGCTTCAATACCACGCTCAGAGACTAGAAACCCCAAGAGCTTGCCTGCAGGTACACCGAAAACTCACTTTGCCGGGTTAAGCATCATCTTGTAAACCCGCAAATTATCGAACGTTTCCTTCGGGTCGTCAAGTAAAGTCTCCTTCTTCCTTGACTTGACCACAATATCATCCACATAAGCATGAACATTGCGCCCAATTTGACCATGAAGACAGTTCTGCACACAACGCTGGTAAGTCGCCTGGGCGCTCTTGAGCCCAAAAGGCATAGATACATATCAGAAAGCACCAAAAGGCGTAATGAAAGCCGTCTTCTCTTGGTCTTTAACTGCCATCTTGATCTGATGATACCCTGAATAAGCATCCAGGAAGCATAAACTCTCACAACCTGCCGTTGCATCAATAATCTGGTCGATACGGGGGAGAGCAAATGGGTCAACTGGACAGGCCTTGTTAAGATCCGTGTAATCCACACACATGCCGTTCTTCTTGAGTACTAACACCGGGTTAGCAAGCCACTCCGGGTAAAAAACTTCAACGATGAACCCTGCTGCCAAGAGCCGGGCCACCTCTTCTCCAATAGCCTTACGCCTCTTCTCATTGAATCGTCGGAGGAACTGTTTGACCGGCTTAAACTTAGGATCCACATTAACACTACTAGGAAAAGGGCTGCTAGTGGCGCACCTGTTTTCGCTACTAATGGCGCACTACAGGTGCGCCACTAGCACCACGCCATTAGAATTTTTTACTAATGGCGCACCACTGGTGCGCCATTAGTATCTGGTATACTAATGGCGCACCATGCAGTGCGCCATTAGTATAGCCCACGGTGCGCCATTAGTATGCCTCCCAGGGGCCATATTTACCCATGTGCTTTGGCATACTAATGGCGCACTGGTGGATGATGCGCCATTAGTGTGCTCTGGCTTACTAATGGCGCACTATGTGGTGGTGCGCCACTAGTATGAATATTAGGGATTATTTTTTTTTGTTTCTGATATTTTCACAGGTTACAAAATATATTATTTGACAGAATATAGCTAGCACCACACAGCAACAGCAGATTCATCGAATACAATAGAAGATTAGTGTCCGAATACAATTCATCATATTAGTCTGCGAATTTAAAATACCGAACAAAGTTAGAACATTACAAGTCTCGAAACCGCGAGTAGCGAGTTTGTCTTCACATTACAAGTCGATATCGATCATCTAAACTACCATCACATAGAAGAGAGCTGCGGTCATCACGATGAGCATAATCGCGATGAAACTGGTCTTCATCCGGTTCCTCCAACGCTCCCTCCTCTCTCCCGCTAGATAGCGTGCGTATCTAGATTCCGCCTCCGCCCTAGTGGTGTACCCTTTGTAACTGTTACCGCTGAAACGGTGAACCTGTGTCCGACACTCCTCCCAGTCGTCGTAGACTCCGGGAACCCTACCCTTGTACACGACATACGACGGCATCTCTATGCACTAGCCAAACAAAACGTTAGTACCAATTCACAGACAATACATAAGCAATATATAAGTATGCAACAAAAGGATCGGAAGAGAAAAGCAAGACACTAATAGCATCGATTACATCTAAGTTGAACGACTGTCCAAACCAAAGAGACATACAAGTTCATCAAAGTTTAATTACAACATGAGCCAATCGATGTTTCAAAACTAGACATAGCATCACTACTTTCGACTCGACTCAAGGGACCGGAGCGTGGATGAAGCCGCCGTCTATCGTGATGGTCATGAAATCACGGGCGTTGTCAGCCTGCATTTGTAGCGTTGTGTCTATCTCACTGTTGGACGGTTGATTTCTGAGGTAGAACTGCCCCGAGGTACGAAGGACATCTTGATGGATGATTTCCGCAAACTCCGACTGGATGCGAAAGAATTCTTGTCTGATGTCCGTGTCCTGGATTGCCGACAAGCTTGCGGCCCAAGCTTTGAGATTATTTGGTAGCAGAAGGTGATTATGGTCCCGTACGATCGCCCGCATGTGATGGAGGGCGTAGTAGGCATCCTTCTGACCGCCAGGCGGCTGCTTGACGCAGGGGAACGTCGTATTGTGGGCGAACACGTGCTTGCCGTACTTACGAACTGGCCTGGTGAAGGTGCCTCCAGATTTGGCGTAGCCGGGGAGAACATCATCAAGAACTTTCTTGACATTTGTGTAGTCTTTCTTCGACTGACGGTCCGAGTCGAAATACGTGGCCATGGAATATTTCGGGCTTAAGAGGATGAGTGTGCAATGTGTGTCACTGCACAAAACACGGAATGTTAAAAAACGATCGAAATCTAAGAAATCATATGTTACGGGGCGGTTGAGGGGACGACTTACTCGGGAAAGTAAGGCACGAGGAAGTTATCCTTATCTGGGTTTGCCAGAATGACGCCTTCGAGGTAAGAACTCGCGACTTGCTGGTCCCCAGCGCTGCCCAAGATCTTGGCACGCATGTAGAAGGGGTCGACTATCACGATGTCCGGGGTCTTGTCTCTAATGATCCGCATCTCCATACTCAGCGAAAATAGCCGAATGAAGGTGTAGTGCAGCGGATGAAGGTTAAACATAGCGAAGATGTCATCAAACCGCAGGACGATCGTACCCCCGATGGCACTATCCACAAAGCCCTTGCCCTCTGGCACCTTGGCCACGAAAACCGGGTATGCCACGTCATTCTCTGGGAGACGCCGCTTCTCCAAAGAAAGAACACTGTCATGCAGACTCCGCATAGCACCGGTTGCAGCATTGAGCATATTAGTCGGTAGCATCGGCCTACCCGCCACATGCACCCTCCTCGAGATATCCTTAGGTGAAGGTGGCCCGTCCTGAGCACGGGTCGTACTCGGTGCCGGCTGGCTCGCACCCTTGTTACTCTTTCTTTTCCGTCCCTTCTTCTTCTGCTGTAATGGGACCGAGTTCTGCTCACAGACCGCCTTCTTGAGTGTGCTGGGGCTGATAATATTTCGCACCTTGGCTATCTGAGGCTCGGTGAAGTCGGCAGCTGGAGGCGTCTCCTGAGAACTGAACGCCAGACGACGCCTGTTGCAATTGGGTTTCTCCGCGGTACCAGCTAGATCGCGATCGTCTTTTGCAGGGTTGGGTTCTTGAGAAGGAGGCCCCATGAATTCGTCATCGCACCCATGTTCGTTGAAGTACTTATGGACGTTGGTAAATGTACCTTCGTCGTTGTCGTCGTCGTCTGGATCCTGTGCCATATGCATGCCCGGATCCTGTGCCATATGCATGTCCGACATGTCCGGTAGCGTTGCGGCGGTCTTGCCATGGCTTGGCGCCGGCACGACTGGCGGTGTTGTCTTTGGGGTGGTGTCCCCCGCCCCCAAACGAATCTGGCTCTTCGGCCAAAGCAGGGGCCAGCTTAGGCAGGCGCTGAGGGTCATCACATCATCTTCGTCGGCCCCGGCGGGTCGAATCGGAGGTAACAACTCGTCGCAGCCTGGCAGCACCCGAACCAGTTGAACCCTATACACGGTGGGTGGCATTGGATTACTGTGGAACACGGGGTTGCCCGGTTGAACGATTTTGCCCTTGGCGACATCGACCAACTCGTTGTTCACGAAGTGCAGGAGAGTGCACGGAACGTCGGCGGCGCCCTGCGAAAACATGTAGGGCGTCAGGGATGCCCAGTCAAAGGCAAGGAGATGAAGTCCTCGGCCGAGAGGCTTAATTAGTTACCGTGATGATGGCGTCGAGCTCGGCTAATGTCGAGGCACCGCCAACGGCGGGCGTGCAATTGACGGAGGGGCCGCTTGCTGCCGAGGTGCCGGCCGGCGTACACCCGGGTGCATTAAGCTCCAATGCCCGTGCCGGCGTCGGAGACACCAATACCGGCTCCGCCGGAGACACCAATGGCGCCGCCTGCGCGTTGTGCAAGTTGCTGGCCGTGAAGCTGGGAATCGGGGGCGGCCCCTGTTGGCCGCTCGCAATCCACGTCGTCAGCCCATGAATCAAGGTAGGCATAATGCCGGTGAGCGTCGATCCCAGTTGTTGTTGCACTTGCTCTTCGACAATCTCCGGAATCCGCGCCACTTGTGCCTTGAGTTCTTGAACCTCGCGCGACTGGCTTTCCGAGCTGGTCTTTCTCTCCTTTCGCCCACCAGCGTTATAGTATGACGACCATTTTGTGGACAAGCCTTTGCCGGCCACACGACCAGCTGACGACGGCTTACTGAGCTTATCCTTGTTTTTCATTACGTTCAACGCTCTATTTAGAGTGCTGTCCCAAGGGATGCTCTGAGACGACCCCGCGCTACTGCTTTCAGTCTCCTGCGCCAGAACAAGCTCAAGCGCCCTGGTCTTCGGATCTGTGGTAAGCTCCTTTGTTACCGGGTCCTCCTTGTACCGGGCCCTGACATAGTTCCTCGTCTGCTTGTCACGGTATTTCTCGAAGCGGGGCGGTAGGCCTTGCTCGGCACGCTCCGCGTCCTCCTTGTCCCATATAGGCTCCGCCACTCTGTAACCGCCGGGACCGAGTTTGTGTTCCCCTAAGTTCAACTCCCGCATTTCTTTCCCCCACTGACTTGATTCGGAGGTTGCGCTGCTCTCGCACTTGATCTTGAACTCCTTGTAGTCATCTTCGCTGATCGAAGGATTTTTCGCCTTGATCTTCTCATAACTATCACCTTTCTCAATCATTCTTTTCACCGCGCTTCTCCAAGTAGACAGGGCCGTGCTCATCCTCGTGAGGGCGGCACTGTTCACTTTATTCCCTGAGAGGCGTGTGTTTTCAAATTCAGCGGGGAACTTGTATCGTTCGTGCAGCTTCGTGAAGAGGAGGTTGCGCAAATTCCCTCGGTCCTTATGCCTTAGGTTCTCGGTGTTGATCGAGACGGTGCTCCGGAGAATGCACCCGAGCTGAACCGAGTACCCCTTGACTATTTGTTTGGGCTCCGTTGGATGCCCGTCGGAGTCCACTTGAGTAAATTCCTCCTTGACGGTGCGGAGCACGTTCGGGCGCCGGTCCTTCCGTTGCCTCTTCGGTTGGCTGCCATCTGTGCGTGCGCTGCCATCATCAGTGGTGGCATCCTCGGCGGCACCATCAGTGGTGTCATCCCCGACGCCACTAGGGGTTGTGTAGTCAGGATCGGTGTCTTCCGCGGCGTCCTCATAGCGGTGAGGTTGTTCCTCCATCTCCTGGGACAGCTCCCAGAATTACTTGCCGCCCGAACCACCGACCTCATCGTTGTGGGCCATGTTTCGCTCTAAATAGGAAAAAAGTTTGGTCAAAAAGTTGGTTATTGTCAAGGAACAAGATCATGGTCTCATCATTTAGGGTTTGTCGACACCGAGGCATCCTAAAAGCTAAGCTTTTATCATTTAGGGTTTGTCGACGCCGAGGCACCCTAAAAGCCTAAGCTTTCATCATTTAGGTTCTTATCGACACCGAGGCACCCTAAAAGCTACTTAATTAAGTACTAAGATACCCCGGCCCATGCATTAGTAGCAAGTACCCCATATGTCCGATTTTTAGCAAAGTCATGCTAAAATTCACGGAAAATTTCAGCATGACCTTTGCTGAAAATAGGACATATGGAGTACCCGAATTTGCCGGAACGGAAGTTAATCGACATTCCGGCAAACTCAAGGGCCTCTCGGGGTACCTGCAAAATCATCACGACACGATGGTCGGAGACAAAACCCAGCAAACTAGCACCACAATGTGCCTCTACTTTCATATGGATGAAAAGGCCATAGACCATATGGTCCTCTGCTTTCATATGGACAAAAATCAGCTCAACTTATGTGAGCTTCCATTCCAGATCTAATAGGTCACCCAACAAAAAATCATCAATAGTTTAGCAAGTCTGTACCCTCAAGAATGAACATATAGCAATATCTGTTATCCCCCCATAACATACGGAAATCAAAATCAGCTCAACTTAGATGAAAACTGCCTTTGTTGCTTGGACCATGGTACGGGCAAATCATCAGACCGGTGCTCCATTTAAACAGACACGCATTACAGGAAGAGTCAATAATACTGAGTTCTCTACTCACCATGAAAAAGGAGAGAAAGAAATACAAGAACTTGCAGAGGAGGAGGGCAGAGGAAGGAGGAAGGAGGAGAGGTACCTGGGCGGGCACGGCCGGTCGCCGGAGGGGTCGGGGTCGGGGTCGGCGGCGGCGGCGGCGTCGAAGGGATGGCTCGAGGGCGTCCGAGCTCGTCCGGGTCCTCGTAGTCAAAGAAGAAGACGGCGGCGGTCCTCCTGGGCGCCTCGGTTGGTCGTGGGGAGGCCGACGGCCACGTGCTTCGCGGGTCGGCGGCGGTCGTCGTCCTGCACCCCGTGCCCGGACTGAGGTAGAGGCGGCGCAGGGCAGGGGCCGACGCGGGGAGGCTGTCGGCGACGGCGAGGTCGCGGAGGCGTCGGCGATGGCGGAGCTGCAGTGGTGGGGGCGCGGGGGCGGCGGCGCACGTAGGGGCGGCGGCGTCGTGGGTCGGGGCAGCGCGCGGGGGGGAAGTGGATCTGGCGAGAGGGAGGGACGAAGGGGTCGGGCGAGTTAGAGCTAGGGGGAAGCTTACTAATGGCGCACCCCCGAGCGGTGCGCCATTAGAAATCTTTTTTTTTTATAGCAATGGCGCACTCCTTAGAGGTGCGCCATTAGAAAGCTTTTTTTTTTAGATAGCAATGGCGCACTACCCGAGCGGTGCGCCATTAGTATTTTTTTTATTATTATTTTTTGTTGCTATTTTTTAATAATTTTTTATAAAAACAGTAATAATTTTTTATAAATACAGTAATAATTTTTTTATTAATATGAAAAAATATCATCAAATTTGTTATTTGGAAATATCATCAAATGGGGGTGCTCGGCGGCGGCGGTGGAGCGGGGGAGGGTGCGGGGGGTGCTCGGCGGCGGTGGAGCGGGCCGGGGAGGGTGCGGGGGGTCGGCGGCGGCGGTGGAGCGGGGGAGGGTGCGGTGGGTCGTCGGCGGCGGTGGAGCTAGCGGGGGAGGGTGCGGGGGGGATCGAGATCGAGATGGAGGGGGATAGCGATCGAGATGGAGGGGGATCGAGATCGAGTGTCCTCATGAATATTCAATATTTTTTCATATTTAATATGAAAAAATATCATCAAATTTGAAAAAATATTCATGAATTCAAAAAGTGCCCATGAAATTTAAAAATATTCATGAGTTCAAAAAGTGCCCATGAAATACAATCGAGAAATGAAGACTACGATTTAAATACAATCGATCTTAGCTAGCTATCTGTTCACAATCTTCTTGCCCTTCTTTTTCGCAAATGGAGTTCTTCTGTGGAACGGACGTCCTTTAGGTAGGGTGGTCCTGCTTCTTCTTGTGGTGTATGCTGCTACTTCATCGTCGTCGTCATGTTCCATCTTCGGGTCGCCGTACTTGTCGAAGTCTTGCTCATTGGCGACTCCATCCATTCCGATGATCTTCCTTTTGCCTCTCCTCATGACAACACGACTGGGCTTTGACGGGTCGGTAATGAAGAAGCATTGGTCCACTTGGGAAGCCAGTACCCATGGCTCATTTTTCGCGGTGACGTTTGCGCCCGCGGTCTTGGATTTGGCTTCGGGTATAACCATGGTGGTGAAATACCGGTCTTCTTTTAGGACGCTCTTGGCCCATCTGACACGGAACATCGGGACCTTCTCTCCAGCGTAGCTCAGCTCCCAGATCTCCTCGATCCTTCCGTAGTATCTGTCCTTGTCGTTACCGGTGTAGGATTCCATCGTTACCCCGGAGTTCTGATAACCATCGCTCTTCATGTCCTTGTCCTCGGTGTAGAATGTGTAGCCGTTGATATCATACGCCTCATAGGTCATCAGGTTGTGCTCGGCGCCCTGTGACAAGGCGAATATGAGTTGTTCTTCCGCGGAAGAATCCTCATGTAAAGGGTACGACAGAAGCTTCTGCTTGAACCAACGCGTGAAACATGAGTTGTGCTCTTTGATTATATCTCCGTCCGTCCTCTGTTGGCCTCGGCCATTGTACGTCTTCTCAATAAAGGTTTTGTGCTCTACCACCCAAGGATCGACCACGTCTATGTGTTGTAGCGCGACTAGGTTTGCTCTTTCAAAGTCGGCGAGTCGACCCTCGAAGTCGACATGCATTTCGCGCCGACCCTCACGGTGACCCCATCCAACGAGCCTGCCGAGGTGCCTGTTGACGGGCAGACCAACGGGGTTCTCGATGCCTAGATAATTCGTGCAGTAGGAGATGCACTCTTCGGTCAGAAAGCCCCTGGCTATGCTTCCCTCTGGACGTGACATGTTGCGAACGTATCCTTTGATGACACCATTCATACTTTCGAACGGCATCATGCTGTGCAGGAACGTCGGCCCGAGTTGGATGATATCCTCCACGATATGGACCAGCAGATGCACCATAACGTCGAAGAATGCGGGCGGGAAGTACATCTCAAGCTCGCATAGTATCACCACGATCTCTTCATGTAGCCTTCTGAGTTGCCTCACGCCAACCGACTTCCGAGAGATGACGTCGAAAAAGTTGCATAGGCCAAATAGCGTTTCACGGACGTGCGCGTCCATGATCCCACGGATTGCAACTGGAAGTATCTGCGTCATCAGCACGTGATAGTCGTGAGACTTCATCCCGCTGAACTTCTGCTTCGCTGGGTCTAGGTATCTGCTTATCTTCCCCGCGTAACCGTAAGGAAGTTTTACTCCTATGAGGTAGGTGAAAAACTGCTCGATCTCCTCCTGACTTAGAGTGAAGCACGCGGGAGGGTAGTCATTTCCGGTCTTCTTGGCCTTTTTGCCTTTGCGACGACTTTCTGTGTCCTGCTTCGCCTCATCATCATCATCATTAGCGTGAAGCTCCTCCCTGATGCCCATTGATTTCAAGTCTGCCCTTGCTTTCGGCCCATCTTTGGTCCTCTCTGGCATGTTGAGCAGGGTACCAAGCAGACTCTCGCACACGTTCTTCGTGATATGCATGACATCAAGGCTGTGAGGCACACGGTGGATCTTCCAGTACGGCAAGTCCTAGAAAACAGACCTCGTTTTCCATACCTTCAGCAGCGGCTCTGGCGCCTTTCGCTTCTTTCCCGGCTCTGGCGCCTTTTGCTTCTTTCCCGGCAGTGGGCAATCTTTCCAATTTTTCAACAGCTCGTCTATTTCCTCGCCGCTCCTCGTACGCGGGCGTCTTCGGGGTTCGGTTTCACCATCGAACAGATCCTTGCGTTTTCTCCACGGGTCATCGTCGCGAAGCCACCTTTGATGTCCCATGAACACGGTTTTTGAAGACCCAGGATCTCTATCTAGCTGGCGATACGTTGTGTCATCCATGCACCTGACGCATCCAGAAAATCCGTGGACCACCTGCCCCGCGAGATATCCGTAACCGAGATAGTCGTGCACCGTCGTGAGCAGTGCGGCTCTCATAGGGAAATATTCTTTCTCTGCGGCGTCCCACGTATTGGCTGGCGTTTTCCACAGCGTGTCTAGCTCCTCTTTCAGTAGCCCCAGATACAGATTGATGTCGTTCCCTGGTTGTTTCGGCCCTTCAATTAGCATACTCATGTGAATGTACTTCCTCTTCATGCACAACCAGGGGGGAAGGTTGTACATCCACACAAACACAGGCCAGGTGCTATGTGTGCTTCTCTGGCTGCCAAACGGATTGACTCCATCGGTGCTCGCGCCCAGCACGATGTTCCTTGGATCGTTCCCAAATTCTGGGTCTTCGAAGTTCAACGCTTGCCACTGGCTCGCATCCTTAGGGTGACTCAGCATCTTGTCTTTTTTATTTATCTCCGGATCATTTCCGTCATCTTCTCGCTTCTTCTCCTCCCTATCCGCGTGCCAACGCAGGAGCTTTGCTACCTTAGGGTCCGCGAAATACCGCTGCAGACGAGGAGTGATCGGAAAGTACCACACCACTTTTCGAGGAGCTTTCTTCCTCTTCTTGTATCGAGTGACGCCGCACACCGGACATATGGTAGACTCCGCGTGCTCGTCCCGATAAATGATGCAATTGTTCATGCACACATGGTATTTCACGTGCGGTAAATCCAGAGGACACACGATTTTCTTCGCCTCCTCGAAACTGGTCGGGCACTTGTTCCCCTTGGGAAGACGTTCGTGCCAGAATGACATGTTCTCGTCGAAGCATGCGTCGGTCATTTTGTGTTTTACCTTCATCTCCAGAGCCATGAGCGTTACTTTCAGGCGGGTATCCTCGGGCCTGCATCCTTCATACAATGGAGTAACCGCGTCTATCTCCAGTTGATCCATCTTGGCTTTCTCTCGGGCGGCAGCTCTTGCGTTATCCGTCTGCTTGAGAAGCGGCTCTTGAATATGAGGGTCCTGCACCCAGCCTCCATCGTCGTTTGCTCCGGCATCTTCATCTTCATGATCATGCCCTTCGTCTTGATCTTCCTCATCATCATGTCCGGCATCTTCTACATGATGACTGTGTATAGCATCACCGTCGTGATCATGTCCTGGAGATTCTTCGTCTTCTCGACCGCCCTCGCCGCGGTGGTTGTCTTGCTGCCCTTCCTCATTTCTTGCCCAGCCCCCATGGACGACTTCATAGTCATCTTCATCACCTTGCCACCGATAGCCATCCATGAAACCATGCAAGAGCAGGTGGTCCCGCACCTGCCCGGAATCCGGGTCCGCAATAAGGCTCTTCAGCTTGCATCTTCGACACGGACATCTTATCTCCGTCTCGTTCTTTTGAAGCATCTCGGCCTTCGCGGAGCTCAAAAACCTATTCACGATGCCTTCGGTCATCGTGCGGACCATGGTCGCCTGCGGGGTAGAGCAAAACGATATTTTAGAACCAAGAAAAAATTTGGCATGACTTTCCCTAAAAATAGGACCAAAAAGAATGCATAGTGCCAAAATTCTCGCCGAAACGGAAATGAATCAACATTCCGGCAAAATATTGGCAACTATCGCATTTCAAATACCGGTACCTGCAAACACAAACATATATGCAACACCACAAACATATGCAACACCACAAACATACATAGATCTAGCAAGGCCGTAAAAAGTGCATGTGCACGTTGTTGGAGCGAGGGAGAGAAAAAAAGTAGATCTACAACATAAAGATAGCTTTCCCCTTACTTACCTATCAAAAAAAGGTAATTTAACCACCTAATTTTGATGAATCTATGGTGCAAATGAGGTGAGGAGGAGGAGGCAGCCGACACAATCTTGGAGGAGGAGGTGGAGAGAATGAAGTGGGGAAAGTGAGTGTGTAGGTGTGGCTGTCCAAAATATCTAGCTGGTCCCAGGTTACTAATGGCGCACCACCCATATATGCGCCATTAGTAACCCTGGTTACTAATGGCGCACCAGCTTGAGGTGCGCCATTAGTAGTTTTGCAAAAAAAAAAAAAAATAGTAGTGGCGCACTGTGTTGGACGTGCGCCATTACTAGTTAAACTAGTAATGGCGCACTCTTCCCTGGTGCGCCATTAGTATTTTTGGAAAAATGAAAAAAAAACATTTGTCACTAATGGCGCACCGTGGGTCTGGTGCGCCATTAGTGTCTACCACACTAATGGCGCACCAACTCATGGTGCGCCATTACTATATAGTAGTGGCGCACCACATGTCTGGTGCGCCATTAGTAGCCATATCATCTATAGCCCTTTTCCTAGTAGTGTAAGGTGGTGCTCAGCGAATTCTCTCAGTACACCCGGCAAGTCAGAAGGCTTCCATGCAAAGATGTCCCGATTCTCACGGATGAATTCGATGAGCGCGCTTTCCTATGCGGGGTCCATGTTAGCCCCGATAGTGAACTGTTGTGATGAGTCGCCCGGCGTGAAGTCCACCAACTTGGTATCTTCTGCCACAAACTTGAGGGGCGGCTCAGATTCCGTGTTAGGCTTCTTCAATGGAGTCATATCTTCTGGGTCAACATTTTCCTTATAAAACTTGAGCTCTGCCTCAGCACAACTTGACTCTGCGTAAGCTGCGTCACCTTCCTCACACTCGAGAGCCGTCTTCCGATCACCATGCACGGTAATCGTCCCATTCAACCCGGGCTTCTTGAGTTGTAAGTAAACATAGCAAGGCCTAGCCATGAACTTGGCGTAAGCCGGCCGTCCAAACAGAGCGTGATACGGGCTCTTGATTTTGACCACTTCAAACCACAAAGACTCCACCCTGTAGTTGAATTCATCACCAAAAGCTACCTCCAAAAAAATCTTTCCCACTGGATAAGCTGATTTTCCGGGCACCACACCGTGAAAAACTATTGAAGAGGGCTTAAGATCCTTGTCAAGCAAACCCATCTGGCGGAAAGTGTCATAATACAGGATGTTGATGCTGCTGCCACCATCCATAAGTACTTTAGTGAACACGTATCCTCCCACTTGAGGGGCAACTACCAAAGCCAGCTGCCCCGGGTTATCAACACGCGGCGGGTGATCCTCCCGGCTCCAAGTTATGTCATACTCAGACCACTTCAAATACTGCGGGAGAGCCGGCATGACTGCATTAACCGCCCGCTTGCGCACCATTCGGTCTCACTTGTCAAGGCTGGTTGTAAAAACATGATACTGACCCCTGCTGAGCTGTTTCGGGTTACTCTGGTACCCCGACTGGTTATTCTGCTGTTGGCCTCCACCTCCAGACTGTTGATTATGACCTCCATGGTTGCCTTGACCCTGGTAACCAGATCCTGAGCCGCCAGCACCAAAGCCGGCTCCTGACCCGCCCGGCCCTGAGCCGCCTGATGGACCATTACCGTTATTACGATGCTATTGAAGGCTGTAATCCCGAAACTGCCGCATAATACTGCAATCCCTCCATGTATGGCCTGCCGGCTTATCAGGTCGGCTGTGCTCTGGACAAGGTTTATTGAGCATCTCTTCCAGGTTGAAAGGAGCTTTACCCTTGTTAAAGGGTTGCCTGAAGTTCCCGTTGCCCTTAGCACGATTGTTCCCAGCGCTGGTGTTCGCTACCAATTCTGACCCGCCGTCCGGGTTCTTCCGCTTGCCCGGGTTGCTATTTCCGGCCGCGTTTTGCTGCTGACCCTTGCCATTGCTACCTTTCTTACCCTGAGCCGATTTCTCATCATCGGAGCCAGGGTCTTTCGTGTTATCGGAGTCTACGTACTTGGTGAGAGCCGCCATGAGCTCCCCCAT
The DNA here is from genome assembly GCA_039707655.1 of Elymus sibiricus. Classification (NCBI taxonomy): domain Eukaryota; kingdom Viridiplantae; phylum Streptophyta; class Magnoliopsida; order Poales; family Poaceae; genus Elymus; species Elymus sibiricus. The sequence continues at coordinate 427,026,706 of CM077675.1, forward strand.
ATGTTGGCACGAGCGCTTAAGCCGGCCAAGCTTCTGCTTCAAGGGCGTAAAGTGGCAATTCTTCCTTAGAATCAAAACTGCTTGAGCCGCCGTAATCTGTTCAGAAGAGTGGATGATGGTGGAGACCCGCCGGACCCAGTGATGAGCCGGCTCGTCATCACGCTACACACAATGGTCCAAATCCACAATCGTCATGGGCTGCTTGCACGTTCCTTGGAAATTTTTGATGAATTTCACCTTTAATTTGGCCCAGGAATTAATGTTGTTGGGTGGCAAGACCTTCAACCACGTGCGAGCCAGCCCTTCCAGCATCATGATGAAATATTTGGTACATACTTCGTCACTGACGTCTAACATCTCCATGGCCAGCTCATAGCTTTCGATCCAAGCCTCTGGGGGTAGGTCAGCGGTATAATTGGGCAACTTGCGAGGACCATTGAAATCCTTCGGCAGACGCTCGTTCCGCAGAGCCGGCGCTAAGCACGGCACTCCCACAGCCCTGGAGGTTACTCCTGCTCCTACTGAAACGGAAGGTGCAACTGTGGGTTCCTGATGAGCCGCCGCCGCCAGAGCCGCCGCTTCTCGCTGTGCCCTTGCCCGATCCACCAGCGCATGAGCATCCAGAGCCGCCCGATCGGCTCGCGGCGGGTTCCGATGTCGTTCACTGCTGGAAACTGCCGGTGACTCGTAGCGCCGGCTGTAGCTGCGACTGGGGATGGGGGTTGAATGCACGCGACTCCGGCTATAATTGTATTTCTCCTGCTGGGCCACCACCATCCGCAGGTATCCAATAGCATTCCGCACCTCCTCTACAAAAGGCTCCTCGTCGGGGATGGGAATTGTATCAAGCCTGGTGGCCGCCGCCACCATGTTCTCCGCCGGGTTAGAATAATGACCCGGTGGTGTTGGAAAGGACGGTGGCGGGTTTTGGTTCCGTCGGGGCGGGTCTGGCTGCTGATGCTGAACCGTCGCCCGGCTTCCAGGTACTTCCGCCGTCTGGGTTACGGTCAAAGGCACATTCCGTCCCGTCCCTGGCGTGTTAAAAAGGTTTTTGGCCTCATTCCGATCCGGCAAGCGGGATTGATGCCTCGTCCGCTGAACCGCCGCTGCAGATTGCTACTCCAGCTCAAGGCGGAAAGCATCCGCCCTAAGACGCTCCGCCTCAGCATCCATCTGGGCCTTCAGCGCGTTGATTTCCTGTTGGACTCCGGCCATCTGGTTCTTCAACCTCGTGATCTCCGTGTTGCGGGCCGCTTGGTTTTTAGCAGTGACCTCGGTTTCCATCAGGGTTGTAAGCTCGTTCAACAGATCCAGAAGAACTTGAGCCGGCGGCCTGCCAGCTCCAGACCCGGTTGCACCGGCGACTGTGCTACTGGGGGCCGGCGCTGAACCCGCCATGAAGACGGTAGCGCGATTCGGCGGCTCATATTCCTCCGGCTCATGATATTCTGACTCGGGGTAATGCTCGATGTAGCCCCCAAGCCCACCATTGTGAAGCTGATAGATTGATTCCGTCTCCCCGCTCGAGGAACCATCCTCTGAGCAGATGAGCGTTTCTTCCCACGACATAGAGCCCTCAAGCTCCGTGCCCTGGGTGAAGCCGACGAAGATATGCTTCCTGCCCGGGTTAAGACGGGTGGGTTGCACGCGCCGGGCCGGCTCGACGATGTCGGTGGAGACGTCCGGCCCGGGTTCAGATCCGCCGATCTTGCCGATGAAGACGTGGATTCCGCCGAAGGGGACCCGGAACCCGTACTCAATTGAGTCGGCCTCGGGGCCCCAGCTGGCGTCGTCAATGTAGAGCTTGCCGCGGCGACTCTTGGTCATCCTGCCAACAGCGTACCCCTCGATCCCTGGGAGAGAGCCCTTTGAGAACTCAACACCACCGAGCGCTAGCCCCACGGTGGGCGCCAACTGTCGTGGTTTTGTCACGGCAGATGTCCGAAGACTTAGGTTCGAGGCCATCGCTAAGGCGGCAGACTCAAAGGGGTTGGTCGAGACGAGGGACACGAGTTTACCCAGGTTCGGCCCCTCAAGAAGAGGTAAAAGCCTACGTCCTGCTTGTGTTATATTGATTGGAGTATCGATTACAAGGGAGCGGATTCTCTTGACCTAGTTCTCGATTGATTGGTCTCTGTCCAAGCCGCCCCAGGGTCTCACCTTTATAGAGGAGGTCAAGGCCCTGGGTTACACGAGTCCCAAACCGACTCATACAACGTAGTTTATCCTACCTCTGAGCCGCCTTCCCATCTTGGGCAAGCCGTCTTCGGGCGGCTCAACCGCCCAGGTCTCACAGCATCTTCTGTCTTTGGGCCTTCGTCTTGGCCCGCCTGGTAAGCCACCATACGGCCTGGCCTTCATCTTCCGGCCCACCTTAAGGGTCTTGCTTATGAGCCGCCAGGTACGACCCGGCCCCTCCTGGGCAGGTCTTACCATGGGGTTATATCCCCAACAGTTCCCGTGCCCCACATGCAAGGCAGCTCTTCAGTTCCATTGGCTGCAGGCGGGTCGCAAGTTTTCTTGCTTCGACTTGCATAGACAGTTCCTGGATCCTCGCCATAAGTTCAGAAAAGACAAGAAGAATTTCATCAAAGGTAGAGTTGTCAAAAACTCTGCACCACCTGCGTTGACAGGCCTACAGACCCTGGATCAGTTAAATGCTCTCGAGCCTAATCCAGAGCATCCAGGGTATTTCAAAGGGTATAATTCGGAACACGCCTGGACTCACAAGACATGCTTATGGGTTCTGCCTTACTTCAAAGACCTCCTTTGCCCACACAACATCGACGTGAAGCACACAGAAAATAATATCGCCGAGGCCCTTTTTGGAACATTGTTCGGCATAGAGGGGAAGTCAAAGGATAATCCTAAGGCTAGAGTTGATCAGGAGGCTCTATGTGATAGACCGTTGCAAAACATGCGACAACCGAAAGGAAAGCAGAATTGGACGAAGCCAAAGGCATGGTTCAATCTTGGAAGGCCAACTATGAGGGAAATGATCTTGTGGGTGAAAATGCAGTTGATGTTCCCCGATGGGTATGTAGCGAATCTAAAGAGCGGAGCGAGTATTGACAAATTGAAAATATTTGGTCTGAAGAGTCATGATTGGCACATATGGCTTGAGCGGGTAATGCCGGTGATGTTGTGTGGCTTTATCCTTGAGGATGAATGGCTAGTACTGGCAGAGCTGAGCTATTTCTTCCGTTCTCTTTGTGCGAAAGACATATCGCCTGGCGTGCTAGATGAAATGGAAGAGTTGGCGCCGGAGTTGATCTGCAAGTTAGAGAAGATCTTTCCACCGGGCTTCTTTAATCCAATGCAGCATTTGATTTTGCATCTCCCGACCGAGGCAAGATTGGGGGGGCCCGTGCAAAATCGTTGGTGCTACGCAACTGAGAGGATGCAGAAGACGCTTCGAGCAAAATGTAAAAACAAACGTAGAATTGAAGCATCGATGGCCGAGGCATTCATTACTGAGGAGGCGGCAAACTTCGTGACAGCACATTACGAAGCCAAAAATCGTCATTTGCATAATCCGAAGCCTCGGTACAATGTTGGCGACCCTAAAAAAGGTCGATCCAACCTCAGCCCATTCAAAGGGGAGCTCGCATCAGTCGGTGCTTCGAAAGCAATAGCATTGGATGTCGAAGAATGGCGGACCATTTCGTTGTATATCTTCAACAACCTAACAGAAGTGCGATCGTACATCGAGTAAGTTCTCGGTACATTGTTTCGCAACTTCTAATTCCTTTTACCTGCTCTTATTCCCAGATATTTGATACAGTCGATATGTCGCCAAATTCTCGGATGGAGCGGTGATCCAAAAGGATTCCATCGAAGAGTATGAGGTTTTGGCAATGCATGGAGGTGGCTATCCCGGTTTCATCTCTTGGTTCAAACGAACGGTAATTTCCATTAGACCATTTCATTTCTTCGTCTAATTTGCGGCTAATGCAACAATCCTTTCGTATGAAACTTGTAGGCTAATACAGAGTCTATGGACGCCGAATTGAGACAAGTCGCTAATGGTTTTGACTATAAGGTCCGTTCATTTGACAAATACGACATCAACGGGTATCGCTTTCGTACCTCTGGCAAAGAGCTATCTATGGCCGACCGAAAGTCTACAAATTGTTGTGTCTCTGCTATCGGCGAAGGAGGTACCGAGTATTATGGAAGAGTTGAAGCAATTTATGAACTTCTATTCTATGGTGAAAACCCACCGAACGTCGTAGTCTTCAAATGTTATTGGTTCCAGCCGAAGGAGACTAGAAGGACTCATGAACATATAGGGCTAGTCGAAATCAAACAAAGCACCCATTTAGATGTTCCCGATGTCTATATTACGGCTCAAGAGGCGACCCAAGTTTTCTATCTACCGTGGGCCTGCCAAACTGATCCAAATCTGAATGGTTGGGATGTCGTTTACGAAGTGCCGCCACGTTTTAGACCACCTCCCCTCAATGAAGAGGATTATGAACCTCACATTAACCTAGACACATAAGAAGGAGAATTCTTCCAAGAAACACGTCTTTCCAAAAAATGTTTCAAGAACCGCTCTACTTCACCCCAGAACATTGAAGTAGACAGCGACGGTGAATACGACTTCACCCCTGAGCCGGAACAAGAAGAGCCGGAACAAGAAGAGGTTACTGCTGCGGATGACCTGTCAATGCTTGACCGATTACATAAAGGAGGCCTTTCACATGTCGTTCCCGATAGTAATGATGATGATGCATTTATTGATGATAGTGATGATGATGATGCATTTATTGATCCCGGAGCATATATAGACGATCAAGATTATTATTGGTTCATGTCAGGTATTCAATTATTATTATATACATGATGATGATACACTTAAATTATATACATATTATTATTCATGTCGGTATTCAATTTTTTTTATGTTGTACTAATTTCGTTTACTCTTTGTCATGGCAGGTGTTGAAAGATATGGTGGGCACGGGTCCAGAGCGATCCGTGGCTTCTTCGTCGGCGCGTGGTGGGAGGGGTACTACCATTCCACCCGAGCATCTCCGGAGAGCGTTGCTCGCTAGTTTGCAGACACAGGCGGGCGCTTCTTCGTTGGCGCCGATGCCCACAGGGAGAGGAGGTCGGGGGAAGAAGAGAGGAGGAGGTAGAGGTACACGTGCCCGCGGGAGACGTACGGAGGTTGATGCGCCTTCCTCGCCGCCACCCCCAACTGATTCACCCGAGCACAGGTCTTCTAGGGTGGAAGCGTCTGAGGTGGAGGCTACGCGGACTCCTGTCCACAAGCCTCGGGTCGACGAGCCTTCGACCCACGAGACTCCTGTCCCAGACGCTTCGTCCCACGAGACTCCGGAGCAGAGCAGGGATGGGGCTACATCCCAGCAGACCCCATGGGATACCTGGCCGGATCTACGTCAGCAGGAGCCGAGTGGCCATGCTGATGGTGGCAGGGATAGCGAGGACGAGGTGGTTGAGGGGGCCACCGTCTACCAGCGTGGTAGTACACGTCTCCCGCCCGTGCCGGCGACCCGCGAGTAGAGGCCGATGATTAGGCCTAATGGGGAGAAGTAAGTGCATTTACTATTTTTTAACCTTTTGCCTTCACGTTCTTCAAATATCTAATCCGTTGGCTTTGTCATACTGCAGGGGTTGGGATCACGCCAACGATGTCCGCAGGCCCAACACCCTCCTTAGTGTGCTTTGCCGGCACAACTTCCTGGGGTTTTTCACGTTGCCCGGTGAGGGTCAGCTTCCAGAGCTAGGATTGACCTGGGAGCACTACTTGGCTGCCCCGGCCCCGCCGGAGGAGGTGATCGACGGTGTCTTGTGCCACACGAGGGCCGACATGGTGATCAGAAAGTTTTGGGTAATTTTGCCTTTACACAATTAAAAATCAACAATATCTAGTTATTGTACTAATCAGTGTTGTCTCGTTTGATTGCAGACCTTCTACAGGTGTGAGGAGGGACACGAGGAGGCCGCGACAAAGGTTATCGATGGCGAGTGCAGGCGCCTACTACAGAACTTACGGCATGAGGCTCGGCCGCAGGCTGTTCGAGACTACTACGCCTCGCGTGGTGTTAAGAAGGACAAGTCGTCGTGCCGCGGAAAGTTTCTGGAGAAGGAGCAGTACATGAAGGTAATTACCTATTCTTAAGGCCTTGTACTTAGTTTCGTTGATTTGATTCGTAGGCGTACCACTCAAATTTCTCTTTACTAACTTAGGCGCCCCCGAGATGGTGTGCGGATAAGATGGATTGTTGGGAAGCATTGGTGGATCAGTGGTGCTCAGACGAATGGCGAGCCATCCACGACAATGCCCAGAACCGGCGTGACAAAATGGTTGGTGTGCCACACCATCAAGGCAGCGCCAATTTATATCAGTTCGGGCGGAACTGGGTATGTGGTTTGCTTCATGATTCATGCAATCCATTTCTTGATGCTAGCTTGATCCCTTTACTAATACTTTGTTCCTCTCTCTCTCTTTTAGGCGAACTACAATAAGACGGAGGTGCCAGGGGTGTACGACCTCTATGCCATGGCACATACTGCCTCGTACAAGAAGGCCAAGGCATTCTCGGAGTCTGACCTCGACCATCCTGAGAACTTCACCAACATCTCCTCCCACCACAAGCTCGTGAGGTACAGAGATGAGGGGAAGGCGAGGAAAGGGGAGGACTTTAACCCGAGCCAGCATCCTATTGATCCAGAGCTGGTAATGATAGCTGGCGGCGGGAGGACCCATGGCTCGATAGCCATTGGAGATGGACTTATACGGTCTTCTAGCACTCTCCGGGAGATCAAGGCGCACCAAATGAGCTCCTGTCCTGAGATAAGGCCTCGTGCACGGCCAGTCGAGCTCGCCATCGAGGTTAGTCATACATACTCAGATAACTTTCCTCCATTACATCGTGTGTGCGAACAAAGATGATTACAATGCTAACGAGGAGTTGTGTTGCAGGCTTCTCTTCAGAAAGAGAGAGAGGCAACCTAGGCACTTCTGGAGGAACGGGCCCGGCAGGCGGCGGAGAAGGATAGGGATTTGGAGGAGAGGACGGCTAGGTTGTTGGAGGAGGAGAGGGCACGAAACGATGCGTCTAACCGGGCCATGTACGAGCTCATCGTGGTAAGTTTCTTCTTCATATTAGACAAATCATGCACTACAAGTTCGTTTCATTAATAACTAATATGATTGACTTGTCAAAACCAAATGTGCAGTCTATGTGCGAGAAGTCCGGCCAGACCCCTCCGCCGATGCCAGTCATTACCACGGCGGGAACGGTGAGTTTCATTTGAATGGTCATTAGTTATTAGTCTTAACATTTCAGTGTCATCATGCTAACGCAAATGATCTTTGGTGCAGCATAACTCCCGAGCCGCATCGCACGATCCTTCTCCAGGGCCAAGTAGTGCTCCAGGTGACACCGCCCCGAGCAACCCCGGTGCTTCACCTCCGTGATGACGAGGACCGTAAGTTTTCTCTAGTGTTTTGCTTAACAAATGCATAATGACCTATACTTAGCTTATTTAGTTCATTTATGTCATAATTAGCTTAATTAGTTCAAAAATGGCATAATAACCTTGGTTAGCTAATAAATGTCATATGCTTAGCTTATTTTCCTCAAAAGGGACATAATAATCTTACTTAGCTCCAAAATGACCTAGTTTACCTTGGTTAGCTCATAAATGACCTATACTTAGCTTATTTTCCTCCAAAGGGACATAATAATCTTACTTAGCTCCAAAATGACCTAGTTTACCTTGGTTAGCTCATCAATGACCTATACTTAGTTTTGTTTCCTCCAAAATGACATAGCAAGCTTACTTAGCTCTGAAATGACCTATTTTACCTAAGTTAGCTCTAAAATGACCTATACTTAGCTTTGCTTCCTACAAACTGAGATAATAAGCTTACTTAGCTCCAGAATGGCCTATTTTACCTAGGTTAGCTCTAAAATGACCTATACTTAGCTATGTTTCCTCCACAATGACATAATAAGCTTAGTTAACTCAAAATGGAATAATAGCCTTGGTAACCTCATAAATCCCATATACTTAGCTTATTTTCTTGCAAAATGACACAATAAGCTTAGTAAGGTCAAAAATGGCATAATTACCTCATAAATCCCATATACTTAATTAGCTTATTCTTCTACTTCTTCTAGTATTCTTCTTCTAACTTTCTTATTTCTAATTTTGCAGATTTGATTCACTTCACGGCAACTTGCTTTGATGTAGTGCTAGTGTTTACTTTCTGTTTTCATTTTGTATTGATGAACTTATGTGAAACTTTCTACCTATGGATGAAACTATGTATGTATGGATGAAACTATTGTAATATGGTGAGCAATGTGACATTTGATACTTTCAATTTGGTATAATTGTTGGTTGATCATATCCATATGGCAGGGATATTGTTTCTGTGATATATATATATATATATATATATATATATATATATATATATATATATATCATATATTTGCCTGTGAATATTCTTGAATATAACAAAAACGGGCAAAAAAGAGGCAATATTGGATCTTTGCCGTCTGCCACCGTCGGCAAAGACCTCTGCCGTCTGCCATCGACGGGAAAGAGGGCACGTGGCAGCCGCCTGTGCAACCTGGGAACACCAGGCCTGGGGCCATTTGGTCTCTTTGCCGTCCGGGGGCAGACGGCAAAGGCAGTACGGGGGCAGACGGCAAAGGCAATACGGGGGCAGACGGCAAAGTATGTCGTTCGCCACCTGACGGGGCTAACGTCAGTGCTACGCCGTCCAGCCTCGTTTCCATCTGCAGGCTGACGGCAAAAATACTTTGCCGTCCGCTGAGCCTAGGCAGACGGCAAAGAAGCCCTTTACCGGAGTTTACAGTGCCGAATCTGTGGCCGTCTGCTGGCTGACGACAAAGACCTTTGCCGTCCGTGGGTCTGCCCGTTGCCGTCCGCCACAGCGGACGGCAAAGTACCTGATTCCAGTAGTTATAGTAGTTTCTCTGTGGATAAATTTGTCACTTTTTATTGCTTGGCTTTATTTATGTTGGTACCATCAAGACGTCCAAATGAAATTGACAGAAACACAAGAACATAATACGCATGCATAAATCATTCATTTGCACAATATGTTTTTCATAAACAATATGCATGTACATATAAGGCATGGCTCTTTTTTGATTGTATACGCATGTACATAACATAAATCATTCGGGTTTATAGTACCAAACGAAGTCCAATTGCCCCGAAACTTTTTTATGATTTTTCTGGACCAAAAGAAGACCTAGAAGCTTCAGGAGGAGACCGGAGACCGCACGAGGGAAGGAGCACACAACAGGACGCGCCCAGGGGGGTGGTCGCGCCCTGATGTGTGCTGCCTCCCTCGAGTGGCACCGACACCCCTCTCTGGCGTATAAATTCCAATATTTCCCAAAAACCCTAGAGATCCTCCCGAAACACTTTTTCCGCCGTGTGCACATCTGGAGCCTTGTTCCGGTGCCCTGCCAGAGGGGGAATCGATCACGGAGGGCCTCTACATCAACCTTGCTGCTCCCATCGTGATGTATGAGTAGGTCCCTACAGACCTACTGGTCCGTAGTTAGTACCTAGATGGCTATCTCTCTCTCTCTCTTGATCTTCAATACAAAGTCCACTGCATCTTTGCGGTGATCTATTTGATGTAATCACTTTGTGCGGTGCGTTTGTTGGGATCCGATGAACTGTGGGTTTATGTTCAGATTATTCATGAAAAAGATTTGTGTCTTCTCTAATTTCTATTATGATTCTTATTTGCATGCTTATTATAGATTCGTAAATCTCTCCGATCTATTGAAATAGTTTGGCCAACTAGATTGATATTTCTTTAGTGAGAGGGGTGCGTTGTAGTGGGTTCAATCTGACGGATTTCTATATCCCAGTTACAGAAGGGGACAAGATACGTCTTTGTATTGTTGCCACTAAGAATAAAACGATGGGGTTAATTCATATTGATTGAATTCTCTTTGTCTACATCATGTCATTTTTCTCCAAGCATTACTCTGTTTTACTTAATACTCTAAATGCATGTTGGATAGCAGTCGATGGGTGGAGTAATAGTAATAGGTGCAGACAGGAGTCAGCCTATTTTCTTATGGACGTGATGACTATATACACATGACCATTGCCGTGAATAAATATTGCATAACTATGTGTTTTTTTATCAATTGCCCAACAATAATTTGTTTACCCACCTTATGTCTACTATATGAGAGAGGCCCCTAGAGAACACTACGGCCCCCGGGTCTATTCACTTATATATTTACAAAAGCTTTCAATACCTTGCTGCCATTTATTTGTTTTTATTTTATTTTGCAATTTACATTATTCAACTATCATCTACACACTTTATTTGCTTTTAAATAACGAGTCCAAGGGGATTGACAACCCTCTTGCCCGCGTTGGGTGCAAGTGTCTGCTTCTTTGTGTGCAATCGTTCCTCTTCACGGAAAACCCAACGTAGATCACAAGTATCAATCTCACCACATGAGATTTCTATAAGCCATGCCTTATTGATGTTTAAAGGTAACTGATTTCTATAAGCTATAGCTAACTCTAAATACATTAACCCCTACAGATTTCTATAGCCAAATACTTCAACTTACCATACAAAATGACATCAGCACGAAGGCCAATCACATAGAAAAGCCTTAAAGTATAATAATTTAATAAGTGGCGGATCTCACCACCGTGATCACCGTCACGACCATAGAGCAAGGCAGGACAAACCGGGTACACGAATGCTCACGACGATGCGGGAGACCCAGCATCAAACTATAGGGTGCCCTGGAAGGAACAATCGAGGTGATGCACGCCAAGAGAAATCCACAAGAGATGGTAGGGGTGCTACCGTGTCAGGGCGGCGGCCCCGCGCCGGCTGGCCACGGCGGCGGCGAGGTCACCATCATCGGAGATAGAAGAGAGATCGTCGGATGACACCAACGATGTTTGATGAAGGCTGACGTGATGAAGATGAGCAGCAAGAGCGCGTGTGAAATAAAGGGGGTGGTGCTCAATAGTGGGATGAAGGGTTTGTAATAGAGATGAGCAATGAAGGATGGATATAACACCCAAGTAAACAACAACACTAATGGGCGGAAAAAAGGGACGTATGATTTAAATGGAAAAATCAGATGGGTCAAAGAAGGCAGTCGATCGGTGATAAGTATTGGTCAATTTTCTTACTTCGGAACATATTATCACAGACATGTCAATATTTTGACCATTTTGTGATAAACATCGTACCGAGTCATGTAATGCTTAGCACTGACGCGCCATATGTGACCGGTGAGTGTTAGTGCTCATCATTGATACGTGGTCGTTGGCCGGTCAATGATGAGGGGTCGTAGTGTTTGGAATGGATAAAGTTGCGTTGAAAATATGCAGTTGCCGTTAGGGGTGGGGAAGGTGCGCAATTGTATTTGTGTGCCTAGTGTCAAACAGTTAATTGCCCCTACAAAAAATCACCACCTCCGTTGCAATCACATTGAAAGTACGCACTTACAGCTGAGGGCGAATCATGTAATTGCCTCTCTAATGACAAACATGCAACTGGACTCCCATGTCCTATACTCAGCTGAACATTTATGTTGCTATATACTATAACACTAATCTTCCTAGAATTGGAGAGCCCACATTAAATTGAGGTCTTCAATTGACATTGTGACATCCGATTTTGACTTGGTCAAAAATTTCTCAAACCTCTCTCATTTAATTATTTTATTTATACCTCTATAACACTATACTCCTTAGTTTTAATGAGTCCACATTCAATTGAGGTCTCCAAGACTCCAATTAAAATTGGATCACCCGATTTTGACCGGGTCAACAATTTCTTAAAATTCTCTCGTTCAATTCTTTAGACAAATACACTATTCTTTTTAATGGGTTTGGTTTACGATTTTGACCGAACCAACAGTTTTTCAAATCAATCAATCAGCAACCGACCTATAAAAACATATCATTCACACCCATGCAGCCGTCGAACTAGAAATTTTCCCACATATATAAGGTTGGTTAGCATATAATATAGAATCACACCACGAAAGACCCATGAAATTACCGAATTATAAATAAAAACAAAACACACTATGTCATCTCCCCCACACATCAAATGAAATATCCCATTAGTTTCAAAATATAAGGGGTATTAGTTTTTTGGAAAGTCAAATTCTACAACTTTGATGAATTTGAGAGCAAAAATATCGACATTCACAATATTAAATAAAAAAATATGAAAATTCATTTAACGATGAATCTAATCACAATAATTTGATATTATGAAGATATATGTATCTACAAATTTAACCAAATTTAAAAGGTTTGACATTTTAAAAAGTAATACACATTATATTTTAAAACAGAGTGATTAGATTTTTTAATCTAGCGACGCAGCAAAGCGCGTCCAGTCCTTCTAGTTTCTGCCTATTACGTTGGCAAAATAATGCATAGTGCATGGATGTTTATTTCAAATATATACTTGATACTTTCGCATACAAACAAGAAAAAAGGAACATGAAATGTTTGTCCTATAGAAAAAAAATTCAGCAATCAACTAACACCCACACTTATATTCATGTATACATGGTTCAAAAAGCTCAACCCAGAAAAAAAATGCATTTCTTGCATTTCATAAAAACACGCACGCATGCATAAACAAAAACAATAAACTAAATTTCTTGTTTGATAAAAAAGTAAAAAACAAAAAAGTAATAGGAATTGTGTTGTCGGAAAGAAAAATGTGGGTATAAAAATAAATAAAAGGAAAACAAAAAATATGAAAAATACAACTGGAAAATAAAATCAACAACATGCGGAACACAAACACAAAAGGCATTTGAAAACACTTACAAGAAAATAAAATAAATAGAAAATAGAAAGAAAAATAACCCAACTGGCAAAGAAAATTATTTTTAAATAAAAATCACGTGTTAAAATAACTTTATGAAATTTTAAAAAATATTCATATATCCTAACAAATATTAATGAATGAAAAAAGTTCATATTTTTTTAGAAAGACAGGAAAAACCGAAAATGAAAAGAGAACAAAAGTAAAAATAAATAAATTTGTCCTTGCATTGACTAACAACGTAAAAACCTTACACACAAATATATGTTTCTAAAAAGGCCCACCCTCACAAAATAGAAAATCTCATAAGAAAAAAAAGAAAGAAAATGTTGCCTCCGAAGGCAAAGACATGACCCATGAACAAAGCCCAGTTGTCAACACATGCTACAAATGACCGTGAACCAATCATACGTACATGAAACAACATAAAAAGACAATTTTAATGGCCTCACAGAGATTTTAATTCATCCAAATCGAACGGCTATGAAGTTGACTGAGATTTAGCAAGCCCGTTAGTTTTAAACCGTAATCTCTTGCGATTGTTCGTCTAAGGGCTGACTCCAACGACAATTTCATTCGCTAGGGTGGGGGCCTGCAATGAAGGTTTTGCCAGTTCGCTGGGGTGGGGTGCCCTCCGACGATTCATTCACTCTAGACTGTATGCCCAGTTAACATTGCTTTCTGAAAAATCAACATTGCGAAAAAAGGGGCCCTAATTGTCATGATCAGAATTTTGAAAAATGTCATGCTACTTTATAAAATGGTCATTTCTTTCATTTATAAATTTACAATGAGAATGATAAAAAAGGATTGTGTTTTTTTGGAAAATAAAATTGTGATGCTAGACTTTAAAACTGCCATCCTCTAGAAAAAATGTTTTATCTGGATAAGCCCCAAATTAGATTATGTACGTTTTTTCAAAAAAAAAATAGCACACAAGAACTGCTATGTTTAAACAGAAAAATAATGTCATGCCATCAATAAAAATCATCCTCTTCATAAAAATAAATCCATCCTTTTAAAAATAATATATTCGTGTTATTGACTATTAAAATGTCGTGCTCTTAATAATAAATTCACCACCTTTTTTAGTATAATGTCATGTTACTAATTCTTAAAATATCATTCTATTATTAAAACTTTCATCCTCTTATAAATAAAAATGTCATGTCATTATCTATTAAAATGTCATATTCTTAATAATAGAATGTCATGTCATTATTTATTAGAATATCATATTCTTAATAATAAAATTTCATGTGAGAATTCCATATTTTGAAAGACAAAAAAGTGTCATGGTTTTAATAGAAAAAGAAATTGTTATGCTACCTGTAATGAAAATGCAAACGGCAAGTTTTAAAAAATCTCATCAGAAAATAGGGATGTTTGTTCTTCCCAAAATGAAAAATAAATCAAAAACGAAAAACAAAAATTCACATGGTAAGTTTAAAAATAAATATCCTCCAACTTTTTTTTTCAAATAAAACCGACAAAGAACCTTCAAAGTATATATAGCAACTTTTACTACATTGTTCACAAGATAGCTTCGGTCCAAGTGGTGAACGCCCGGTAACTGCATAAGGAGGTCGAGAAAGTATCCTATGGAAACCGTTTCTCACTGGAAACTTGGAAACCCCAACCTGTGTCGTTGGATCTGAAATATGCGGGTTGGATCACCTTCGTATCTGTACCAAGTATTTTTGCAAAAAAACGCCCGCCGGCTTGGTTGTTCTTTGCACAAACCCCCCTAGTATTTCTCTGTATCAAACCAAGGTCTTTGCCTGTTTGGTACAATACGGTTTGAGCTGACATTTCGGTACAGATCTAAGAGCGGCGGCACCGTCTTTTTCGGTACAGCATGTTGTGCGTCGTCGCCGAGGTGGAAGTAATATAACCATCGGAGTTCTATTTGTATGAACCATCCCGACAGACCTTTTCTGATTATTGAACTGATGTATTGTCGTACAAATTTCGGTGAAGCTGATATGGATACCAGTTTAATATTCTACATTGACCCTTTAAAACAAATGTGAGCTTGCCAACAACACACAAGAGAACATGTACGAATGACCGATGGTAACTCAAGTGCAAATAGAAAAAGCATAACAGAGTACATAGTCTTGGTTACAATTTGGAGACATTAAGTACGCCAACTTACATGAGCACAACCAGATTCAGCAAGCTGAGTAAACATGAATCTCGACTGCCGTAACTCAAGTGGTTCCATGTACAAACTGAACAATGCTAGATCGCAATATAGTTTAGTAGTTCATAATATCGGGAATAAAGACAGAAAGAAAATGACGAATATCATATACTATATTGTAGTTGGCTAGATGCCCTGTACACACTGCCCTCTTCCGGTGCACTTTCAGCGTCATGCGTTCCAAATCCAAAATACATACCTGCAAGCGAAACGAAGGATTAGAACCACACAAGAAAACCAAGGTTGCATCAAACCTAATAACTAAATAAGCTGTTAAAAAGATCCTTTGTAACCTAAGTTGTTACATAAATCCTTTGTAAATAAATAATAATGGATGCAGGAGGACCAACTACCAGTACATAAAGTCAGGCAAAATACTTGTAATTCATAAGTAAGGTCAGCAACAGCAATACCTCTTTCCTGAGTATGCCCTCGTCAGGAAGTGCAGCTGCCAATCGAATTCAACTTGCTTGAATCTCGCACAACTGAGACACCTTTTTCTTATTTTTGTTCTGTTTCTTGTTTTTTTGCGCCCCCTTCTCACCATGCCCCTTAATTCTCTTTATCCTACCCCTTGAGCGAATATCATTTGGCGGGTGGATGCTAACTTCCTCTGGAATGGTACAACCAAGAAACTCCTGAAACTCTTCAACTACAGTTTGTTCTTTTGCTGGAACGATCTTGTTCAGTTCCATGCCAAGTGCAAAAGTTTTATCTCTAAAAAACTGCACACCTGCCTTTGATTGCTTAGCTTGCATTAGCAGTTCTTCCATCTTCTTGCATGTATACGCGACCATTTTCTGCATCTCAATATCCGTTGAGTTGCTAGCAATTTCTCCCAAGAAAATGCCATCCTCATCAAAGACTGCATCTGCCTTGCAGTTCTTTGTGAACCTTTTGAGTACATAATGCGGCGGGAGTTCTTGAAGCTTGGCGGTCCTTAGCATATGGATGAGATGACGGCATGGAATACCATATTTTTCAAATAGCTTACATGTGCACGTACCAAACATGGTTGATCTATTCCAATGTACCATCCAAGCTTTTCTAGAATAATCAACTATTGTCGCTGTTATGACCTCACCCTCTTGTGACATGCTCTCAACAAGACAATACTCCCTATCATCAAGTATTTCTTTTTGAAATTCTGTAAATACCTCGTGGGTGAATACCTCGCTCCCATGCTTTTCTAATCCCCAAGATGTCTTCAATGGAGGCGACGTATTGAGGCTGACATTATCATCCTCCAACTACTTGTGCCGTTGTTCCTCCAAGGCAGTTTCAAAACGATCTGGATCGGGATCGGGAGTCCCTTCCGCCGCCGCCGCCGGGTGGGCCGGCCTGGCTCCTGGGCGGCGAACACCACGCGGCCACGTCTCCCCCCAGCCAGCTGCACGCCGAGGCTCCTCCTGCGCCCCCCCCCCCCCCCCCCCCCCAGCCTTCAATGCTGCCCGGTCGGCCTCAAGTGCGCAAGTCGTCAACGCCATTAACTCCCCTGTCGGCCCGGGGGGATGGTTGGCTTGCTTCAATGCTGGGCAAGGCGTGGCCAACGCCTCCGGTCACGATCACCAGGCGCATTCATCGCCTCTGCGCCGGGAGGGGCTCGAGGAGGCGAGCGCCGCGCCATGGACGCTCGTCACGTCCCGTCGGCCGCGGCCTCTGGCTTTGCCTTCAACGCCATTCAAGTCGAGCTCCTCCATCCCGGACTGGCTGCAAAACCGGTGTTTCCACTGCCTCAAACCGTGTCACCAAGCGAAGCACTGCCGTAGCCCAGTCACTTGTCGCCGCTGCTACCTCCCGGGCCACCGCGCGAGGGAGTGCACGAACAAGGCTGCGCCCCATCGCCGCCCTGGGATCCTCGCCAACTCGGCCCGCCCCCTGCAGCAGCCATCAGCTCATGCTCGTGTGCCGTCGCCTGCGCGTCCGGCGCCTCCGGTGTCTCCTCGAGCTCAGGCGCCGCGGCCTCCTGCCCCTCCTGCTGCTGACCGCGGCATGGCCTGGCGCGGCGACCACGCCGTGCGCCCTGCAGAGGTGCACACCATCATCCCTGCGTCGCCGCAAATGCTCCAGGAGGCCCTGGTCCTTGGGACCAATGCGGCGGTGGCATGGTTCGACCGGGACATCCGCGTCACCAAGGACGACATCTCCGTCGCCATCTGCAAGCTCACCGGCGCCCTGCCACCCGATGTCACCATCACGGATCACCACCCCGAGGCCTACCTCATCAGGTTCATTCATCACCACCATTGCTCGATCGCTGTGGGACAGCGGGAGGTGCTGCTCGGGGAGGCGCATCTCCAGGTCAGGGCGTGGCGGCTCGACGATCATGGCGAGCCTGTCAACCTCGATCACCATGTGCGCCTCTGTTTGGAGGGCTTACCGTTGCACGCTTGGAACGACCACGCCATCTCCAACGCCATCGGCACAGCCTGCTCGCTAGACTACGTCGAGCCGGCAACCAAGCTCCAGACGGAGACCAAGGTTATTGGCCTCTGGGCATGGGTGGCATGCCCAAGCAAAGTGCCCAAGATCAACTGGATCACTTTGCCAGGCCGTAACGGGGGCCAACCGGTGTACGGCCGTCGGGGTTGCGAGCACCGGGTGCTGATCCATCTGTCCATTCACGAGGACTCCACCGGGCCATCGATCGTCTCCACACCCTACGACTGGCTCTTCCACACCGTTGACGGCGAGTCCCAGCCTCGGGACCGCCGTGAGCGTGTCTCCAGGCCGGTGCTGCAGCACAGGCGCTGTGACGGCGACGACGACTGCGACAGGCGACGTGACGACCGTGGCGACCGTCGTGGCCGCGATGACTCCAGGCCTAGCGAGGGCTGGGGCGACAGGGTGAGGAGGAGCCTCTCCCGCGCGTCGCGGGAGGGCACGCGTGGCCATGAGCGCAACCAGCGCGGCGGCGGGCGCGATGAAGGGCAACGGCGCCGTGCGGAGGCCGCCCCAAACCTGCTGCTGCGTGGCTCCAGCTCCACCAGTGATGTGCCTGCTCGTGAGGCCGAGCACTCTCCGATGCGCTCTTCCCCTGCTGCCGTCCATGGCCGCAGCCCCATCAGGCAGAGCTCTCCCTGGACTGCCCGGCGCCGCTCCCAGGACGCCCTCACCTTGCCTGCCTCGCCTCCTTTGTCGCCTACTTCAGTCCTGCAGGATGGGCGGGGCTCCAAGCGCGATGTGGCTGCCACGCCGGCCCTCGATGCTACTGCGTGCGCTGATCTCATTGACCTGTGCTCCCCTTCGGTCATGCTCAGGCCGCTAGGCTCCCCGGCCCTGGCGAGGCCGCCCGGCTTCGAGGCTTCGCCTACGCCCCCCCTGGCATGTGATGGGCCTATCAGGCGCACACCATCTCCTACGCGGCACCGTTAGGAGGCACTGGTCCTCGCCCAGCTCGAGGGGCTGTTCATGCAGGCACCTCCGGCGCTCCTGCCGCCCCCTATGTCGCCCCCTCGGGTGCCTGTGACAGCGCGCCGTAAGACGCTGGCGGGTGTGGCCATCAGCTCTAAGGGAGGTCTCTCCCTGAGGCGCACGGCCTCCAGGCGCCCAACCAAGGTGCCTGCAGCAAGGCAAGCCGAGGCCAGCATTTGCCGCAGCCTGGGGATCATTGAAGATGGAGAGGACATAATCGAGAAGGCAATTGATCAGTTTGCAGCCAAGTTCAAAAACCAGCTGCCGGTTGATGTCATTGGAGCCATGCGGGCTTTCTTCAGGCTGGATGATGCTCAGTACAACGCCGCTGAGGATGGGCTGCTCCAGCATGGGGGCGAGGAGGCTCTGGACCACGATGAAGGCGCTGCAACAACTCCTGTTGCCTGATGGTCTACTGTGTTGCTCTAAACGCTATGTATCCCATGTTTAGCTTGCACCCAAGGGTTTATTTTGGCAGTTGCATCTGCCGTTGCTGTATGCTTAGCCCAGGTAGCTGCTGGCTTAGCCAGAACAGTTGTCCAACTATGTGGGCTCTTTGCCATGTACCAGGGAACTACCAGTTTAATCATGTTAGAACAACCCATTAATGTTCTTAGTTGGAATGTTCGGGGCCTTAACTGCCCGGATCGTCGCGCCACTATCAGCGAAACGGTTGCGGCATCGTCATGCCAGATTGTCTGTTTGCAAGAAACCAAACTTGACGCCGTCGACAATTTCACAGCTCTGCTCCTTGGGGGTAACCGTCTGCGTGGCTACGCTCAGAAGCCAGCCGACGGCACCCGTGGTGGGATCCTTCTGCTTTGGGACGACCATCGTGTGTCTATCTCGGATGTTGTGGTCACTTCCTTTTGCCTATCTGCCATGGTGCACTGCATTGGGTCCAATGTCAAGTTCAAAATTACCTCGGTCTATGGACCTACGTCGTCAACACTCAAAGATGCTTTCTTTGCCGAGCTACTCTCCCAGAAGCCTCCCTCTGGAGACCTTTGGCTCGCCCTTGGAGACTTCAACCAAATCTACCGTGCTCGTGACAAGAACAAGCGCAACGTCAACACTAGCCGCATCAACCGTTTCCGGACAACTCTCCAGGCTTGTGAGCTCAAGGACATCCACCTCCAGAACCGGCATTTCACGTGGAGTAACGAGAGGCAGAACCCCACTTTATGCAAGTTGGATTCATTCTTCTGCAACGCGGAGTGGGACGTCCAGTTCGGCACCCACATCCTTCATGCCCTGTCCTCCTCGTTCTCCGATCATTGCCCCCTTCTGCTCGCGGATGCAGTTGGGCCGCTCAGGCCGAAGACATTCCGATTCGAGAACTTTTGGGCCTCCCTTCCGGGATTCAATGATATTGTCTCCGGGGCTTGGGAGGAGCATTCGGAGCACACTGAGCCTTTCCAGCTGCTGCACCACAAGCTCAAAAAAACGGGCGTCCGTCTCAGTGCTTGGAGCCGCAGATTACTCTCCAACGCCAAGGTGCAACACCATGCCGCCCTTTGGGTTATTCTCCACCTTGACAATGCTCAGGAGAGCCGGCCCTTATCCCAGGCTGAATGTGACCTCAGGAAGAGACTCAAAAGGAGGGCCATGAGTTTGGCTGTTCTTGCACGGGCGCGTAAAAAGCAATGTGCTAGGCTTGCTAACCTCAAGGAGGGGGATGCGAATACCAAGTTTTTTCATCGTCGTGTCAACGCGAGGCGTCCCAAGAACCACATCCACCGGCTCAAACACAACCAAGGGTGGGTCACTGACCATGGCCACAAAGCGAAAATTATTCACTCGCACTTCTCAGAAGTCATGGGCAGAGATAAAGCGAGGGACTATGATTTTAACTGGGATGAGCTTGACTTGGGCTCCCATGACCTCTCGGCGCTTGGGGAGCCCATCTCGGTGGAGGAGGTCCAGGAGGCGATCAACCAAATGCCGGGCGACAAAGCGCCCGGACCTGATGGGTTCACGGGGCTTTTCTTCAAGAAATGTTGGGACACCATCAAGGATGACATCATGAAAGCCATCTCCCTTTTCGGCAACCTCCGAACCGCAAATCTGCAATGGCTAAACTCCGCTAATGTTGTTCTTCTCCCGAAGAAGGAGGGAGCCGAGGGCATCCTGGACTACCGCCCTATCAGCCTCATCCACGCGGTGGCAAGATCATTGCGAAAGTTCTGGCCATCAGGCTAGCCAGCCATATGCACTCCCTTGTCTCCCATGCCCAGAGTGCCTTCATCAAGACGAGGAGCATCCACGACAACTTCATGTATGTCAGGAATTTTGCGCGCCGGCTCCACAAGCACAAGACGCACGCGCTTCTTTTCAAACTGGACATCCGTAAGGCTTTTGACTCGGTGAGGTGGGAGTACCTGCTGGACCTCCTTCAGAAGCAGGGATTCCCTAGCACCTTTCGGAATTGGGTCGCCGCCCTGCTATGCTCTTCCTCCTCGCGCATCCTGCTGAATGGGGTTGCTGGCGAGCCAATCATCCATGGTTGTGGCCTTCGGCAAGGCGACCCTTTGTCTCCGCTTCTCTTCGTCCTCGCGATCGACCCTCTCCAGAAGCTGCTCGAGGTGGACACTCGAAAAGGGCTACTGCACAAAATCCGTGGCCGAGACGTGGCTTTGCGCACCTCCCTCTACGCCGATGATGCTGTTGTCTTTTTGGCCCCAATCAAAAGCGACGTCGACAACCTCTCCAACATCTTGCGGCTATTTGGGAACGTCACTGGTCTGTACACTAACTTCCTGAAGAGCTCGGTCGTCCCAATTCGGTGCGGGGCCATCAACCTGCCGCATGTCACCCAAAGCTTACCTGCCGTGAATGCTTCTTTCCCCATCAAATATTTGGGCCTGCCCTTATCTGTGTGGCAGCTCAAAACTGTTGACTTCCAGTTCCTCTTGGACAAGGCGGCGGCCAAGTTAGGCGGCTGGGATGGCTAAAATATTACCGCCATTGGGAGGGCGGCCTTGGTCAAGTCCGTGCTCTCCTCCTTGGCGGTCTACTTCATCACCCCGCTCATTGTGCCGACGACCACCCTACAGCAGCTCACAAGGCTACAGAGGGCCTTCCTTTGGGCAGGATCGGATAAGACAACCGGTGCCAAGTGCAAGGTGAACTGGGATACTGTGTGTAGGCCATCTGAGTTTGGGGGCCTAGGTGTGCTCAACACTGAGAAATTCGCAAGGGCACTCAGGCTGCGATGGCTTTGGTTTGAGTGGAAGGAGCCGTCCAAGATGTGGGTCGGTTTGGGGAACCCGTGTGACGACAAGGACTATGATCTTTGTTACGCCTTCTCCACCATCACTGTTGGCAATGGCGCCCGCACACCTTTTTGGGATGCTCCTTGGGTGCAAGGTAGAAAGCCCAAGGACATTGCTCCGCTCATTTATGGTGCCGCCACAAGGAAGAATTGGAAAATCAAAGAGGCTCTCTTGGACAATGCGTGGATATCCAAAATAAAGTTGTCACACAATTACTCGATTGATCATTTCAGCCAATTCCTCCAACTTTGGTCTAGCATACAGGGCTTCCAGTTGCAACAAGATGTAGAGGACGAGATTGTGTGGAAACATACTGACAGTGGGCTCTGCACCGCTACTTCCGCCTACAAGGCTCAGTTTCATGGCATGATCCGCTCGCCTCTGGAACATGCTATATGGAAAGTTTGGGCCCCTCCCAAAGTGAAGTTCTTCGCTTGGCTGGCCGCCCAAAATAGAGTGTGCACCGCTGATCGATTGGCCAAACGTGGATGGCCAAACTGTGGCCTTTGCCCTCTCTGTAGGCGTGAGCAGGAAACGGTCGATCACCTTCTCTTCCGATGTCGGTTTTCCATCCGGATCTGGAACATGATCAAGGTGTGGCTGCAACTTGAAAACATTGATACCGCCAGCTGGCAGCACTTTGAATCCGCCAAGGGGTGGTGGACCGCGCTCTCCGACCACTCCGTCCCCAACAGGAAGGCGATGGCCTCCCTCACATTGCTCACCTCTTGGGCCATCTGGAACGAACGTAATGCAAGGGTGTTCCGTCACAAAAGTGCCCCGCCATTTGTAATTCTAGCTCTCATCAAAGGGGAGGCGGCACTTTGGGTCGCCGCCGGTGCTAAGAAGTTGAGTTCAATCATGCCGGGAGAGTAGTCCCTTTGTAAGGCGGTGTTCTGTGTTGTAATCCCTCAAACTCTATCTTCTATCTTAATTAATATATGAGGCAAATCTTTTGCCTCCTTTCAAAAAAAAACGAAGCCAAAACTCAACCAAAGCATGTTTGTATCCAATAATACGTGAGAAGAAAGCATTGGCACTTTCGGATCTCGAAGTAGTTCTTAGTAGGCCCGACAAAGGTGTGTTATTGAAGTAAGCCGGTACCCAATATTCTCGAAGGCTAAACCTTTTAATGAACCATTCATTTTCTTCTAAACCAAATTCCGACATAACCTCAAACCATGGTTGCTCAAATTCACTAGGAGTTTCTGAAGCCCACACAACTAAGCCCAGACGGTCATGGAAATCTGTGTTCGACTTCAGATCGGGGCTCACCTTTTCTCCAACTTTCTTCATAATGTGCCACATGCATAGCCTATGTGTGGTTTTTGGGAAAACAGTACCTAGTGCAGATGCCATGCTGGCACATTCATCTATTATCATAAGACTTGGTGCATCCCCTCCCATTGCTTTCAAAAATGTCTGAAACAACCAAACATAGGACTCTAGCGTCTCATCATGTAAGAAAGCAGGACCAAAAAAGACACTTCCCTTGTGATGATTAACTCCAGTGAAGGGGGTAAATATCATGTTATATTCATTGGTGCTATATGTGGAGTCAAACGAGACAAGTGCTCCAAAATATTTATAATTTTTCCTACAGGTGGCGTCTGCCCAGAACACGTGAACCAACCTTCTCTTGTCATCAATGACATAATCAAAATAAAACCCAGGATTTGCAAGATTCTTTCTGCCAAGTTGGTCGACGAACATTTGTGGGTCCGAGGATTTTATGTGGCACCTTAGGGATCTATGAAAATTTTGTAGGTCTCTCTTCATGCACCCGACATTATGGAAACCACCCAAACCTACACGAAGGAACCGGTATGCTGCCGAGGTGCCAATGCAAGCTCTCTGACAATTAAACAATGTACTCTTCGCTTTTTCATTAATTTTCCTATTTGACCTCATGAACTGTTGCTTACTAGGAGACACAAGTGCATGGTTGTGTCCCTGTTCGAAAATTGACACAACATAATTCCCTTCTGTTGTACGCTTGATAGCAAGTTTGGCTCCGCATCCACACCTAGTTATTTTTCTTTCTCGTTTCCTTTTGGTGCTAGGTTCAGATATGGACTCACCTATCTTTTCCTCGCGGAACCCTTCTTTCGCGCACAAGAATCGCTTATGACTTATAACACCATCCTTTGACTTGTGTTGCCCCACACGAACTGAAAACCCAGCATGGTGCGCATATGCCTCATAGAACTGCTTTGCTGCATCCACATCAGGAAATTGCATCCCTTTCTAGGGTGTTATTGAATCATCACATTCTGGAGTGTGGTTCGAGTCCTACAATATGCACACCATCATTGTTAGTAACATTAGGAAATGAAATCAACACCAACAGAACCAACTATTTGTCAATATGTACTTACACAGATTGGTAGACTTGTGCATTTCTTCGGCGTGATAAATCCACTCTCCTTCTGTACATTCAATTTTGTTGTCGATTCTGCATCAGACTGTACCTCAGAAAACTGCAATGGCATAGCGGTGCTCACTTCACCCTCTGACTCCATTGGTGCTACAATTTCTGTATAATGATAAGGCAACATGATTATCTAAGTGCATGATAGTTACAGAAGTTCACTACGTACTAATACTTTTGATTCACAATAAACAGAGACACATCTGTATATGTTTAAACAATTCAGGAATAAATAAGTAATCATCTGTATATGTTTAAACAATTCATGAATCACAACCTAAATGTCAGTTACACGACCTGGGAGATTGCCAGATCAAGCACATTTTTCTCAATAGCCACCGTAATGGCTAAATCTGGACAGAGTTTTCACAGCTAAATCTGCTATACTTTGATCTATTCACGAGTTAGTAGTACTTGATGTACACACAAGCACACACATATAGTACAGATCCTACTGGACAGAACAAAATCGAGGCAAGAAGTCTGCCCAGCGCATCCGTAATGGCTAACTGATGGAAATTACATTTGAGTCGCCCAGCCATTTGATCTGCTCCCCTCACCGCCATCAGATCTACTAATCTGTACCACTTCTGATACAAACCTACTGGACAGAACAGAATAAAATCGAGGGAAGGAGTACATATTCTCAGCGCCTGAGGACAAGAATCGAGCCACAAGAGATAACAAGGAAAGAAGAATGTAATTTCGTGAAAGCATAACCAATTTACCTAATCAAAGTCGATTATGGATCTCGGCGGAAGGAGTGGAGATGAGCCGCGGAGGTACCATCCGCGCTTGAGGGAGAAGCTGTACCAAGGAGCAGGCAGATCGGAAGAGGCCTGGACCAGAGCTCACCACCACGCCATCGCCTGGACCGGAGCACCGCTCGCCGCCGCCCTAACCTAGCTCGTGGATTTGAGCTGTTATTATCTCGCTCTGGACATATTTGGGGCTGGTACAGATGGTAAGAAAGAAGGAATACAGAGGGTGCTTTTTGCAAAAGATCACAGAGCAATCTGGTGGGCCGAAGTTGATTGATCTGGACCGCAGATTTCGGATCGGACGTCAGTTTCCATGTTTCCATTGAAAGTGGGTTTCCATAGGATACTTTCTCAAGGAGGTCGCCTGTTCGATCCCATCCTCTGCGCAGCGAATTCTATTCCCCACATACAACGGGGCATAGACATGAAACACGCACCCCGGGTAGGCGACAAGCGAGCACCCGTGAGGTATATGGGCCCGTCACCTAGAATGGTTTTCGGTTTTTGTTTTCTGTTTTTTCGAATCATTTTTCCTTTTTAGTTTCTCTTTTCTCTTGTTTACCTTTTGAATTTCGTTTTTCCATTTTTATATGTAAATTTATACTATTTCAAATTCATGAATAATTTTTGAATTTCAGGAATATTTTCAAAATTCCTGTTTTTGGAATTTGAGAATTGTTTTTAAAATTTGCCACCCTTTTTTCGGATCAACAATAATTTTTTCAATCATGAATGTTTTGAATCATCGAACATTTTCTAAAAATTTTGAAAAAATTATGAAATTTCTTAACATTTTTCAAAATTCTTGACATTTTTGAATTCATGAAAAATTTGAAATTCGATTTTTTTCAGAATCGTGAAGCTGTTTTTCAAATTCATTAACAAATTTTGAAATAGGTAACGTTTTTTAAAATTTGTAAACATTTTTCTAAGTTTGAAGCATTTTCAAATTTGCCAACATTTTTTGAAATTTGAACATTTTTGTTCAAATTCATGCTTATTTTTTACAATACTGCAATTTTTATCAAATTCGTGAACGTGTTTGAATGTTGAAATATTTTAAAAGTTAAGATTTTCCTTAAATCTAGAAAACAAATAAGATGAAAAAACCCGAAACTGAACTAGTGGACCATCGCCGTTGATATGTGCAAGCCAAAAGCTAGCACGGGGGAAGGAGGGACGCATATTTCTTCTATATTCCCCGCGTGGATCAGGGAATAGAATGTCCCCCTCCTTGCCCGTTCGACGGAATTTTTTTGTGGGCACCAATAAAAATAGAGGCGTTCACCATGAAGTTATTCACAACAAACTAACAGTGAACCCTCACGTGGCGCCAACCTTGCGCCGCGATTCGTACTGCTAGGAAAAGCCAGATATATGTCGTTCGTCGAATAGCATTTCTTTATTTTTATGTCTCATCTCATGTTGCCAAATTTAAATTAAACTAGGTCATTCTAGTGCCGGGTGATGTCTGCCCTACATAGCCTTCTATTTTTTCTTGCAGATTGATCTCGTGATTGTCTTTGGGTGTTCTTCGTTTGCCTTTTGATTTTCCTCACTTTCCCTAGTTGTCATGCGCTTTTTAGTTTTGGATGTGCAATCATTTAATGAAAAGGAACGTCACTTTATATTGTCCCTTGTGATGGCAACCTTTCCATGCATCGTCAAGTCAATGAAGATGAAGTTTCGCAAATCTTTTGCGACAACGATCCGAGCCCCGCTCTCATTGTCTCCAAGGTTTTGAAACTTCAACAACAAGAAGACGAGGACCAACGTTACATCTTCCACACCAAGGCGGGCATCCAAAGAAAATTTATCAAGGTTATCATCGACGGGGGAAGTTGCCACAACTTGGCAAGTGAGGACCTTTGTTCCAAGCTCCAATTGGTCAAGAAGAAGGACCCTTGCCCCTACAAGGTCCAATGGCTAAGTGATTCCGGCATCTATTCACAATTATCAAAGTACGAAGCATAAACCTTATTGACAACCAACAAACGATGCCTTTAGTCATGGTGATAATCACAATTCATCATATTGGAGAGAAGAGTCTATATAAGAGCTTTCATTATCGCAAACCCACATACTCAACTATCATTTAGTCATCTATGATTGTTGGCACTCATTGCATATTTTTGGAGCTAATGTTTTTGCCGGACACATAGGAAGATAGGGGCTTCCCTTGCCACATTACGTCTTAATTGATCTTTGACATAATTATTGAAATGCTCTTACTTAACAATATAATTATCGAATTCATCCATACATTGACTAGGAGTGTTAGTGTAAGGTGTATCACTTTCATTAAAGGTACGGAGAGAATTTACCTCCAAAACCTTTGTCGAGGTGTCAAGTCCATGAATTTCTTCGATAGGTGGTACTTTATTGACATCTTCCACTTTAATACCTTTTCTTTAATAGATCTTTTGGCTTCTTGCATATCTTCAGGACTGAGAAATAGAATACATCTCTTCTTTTGAATAGGTTCCGGCGGTGGTTCGGAAAGTGTTCAATTATTGGCATTTTGCAATATGTTATTTAATAGTTCTTCAGCTTGTCCAACAGTTCTTTCCCTAAAGAGGCATGGTGATGATGTGTGAGCATTTCTATTCCTCGTTGAAATCCTAGTGTTGTTTTGAGTCGGGGGCGCGCGATGGTTAACTCCTACCAACCTCCTCCCTCGGGGCATGCGAGTAGTGCTTTGATTTATGATAAAACTAATAAAACTTTGCAATAAGTATATGGGTTCTTTATGACTAATGTGAAACCATGGACATACGCATTTTCACCTTCTCATATTTGCTAGCCTCTTCGGTATCGTTCATAGCCCATTGTCACCTCGAGGATCGGTGCAACTTTCACCGGTGCATCCAAACCCCGTGACATGATACGCTCTGTTGCACATAAGCCTCGTTATATCTTCCTCAAAACAGCCACCATACCTACCTATCATGGCATTTTCATAGCCATTCTGAGACATATTGCCATGCAAATTCCATCATCACTTCACATGACTAGTTGTTCATCATCATATTTCTTTGCATGATCATATAGAGCTGACATAGTATTTGTGGCAAAGCCACCGTTCACTATATTTTTGATACATGTCACGCTAGATCTTGCAAATCTTGGTACACTGCCAGAGGCATTCATATAGAGTCATATCGTCCTACCAGTCTTTCATATTGAGTTGTAAGTAAATAAAAGTGTGATGATCATCCTTATTAGAGCATTGTCCCAGTGAGGAAAGGATGATGGAGACTATGATTCCCTCACAAGTCGGGATGAGACTCCAGACGAAAAATAAAAAATGGGGGAGGCCAAATGAGCCAACCACAAAAAAATATAAAAATGGGGGAGGCGATGAAGCAGCTGATGGAGTTGCATCGGATGGCGGAGCCGGCCATGAAGGACCTCTACATTAGGCTATGGCCTTCAGAGCCGCTGCCGAGCAGAGCAGAAGTTGTGCGACGCCGCGCCCCGGATTGACGTCCTGAAGCGCCCGTATGCATCGAGGGAGCTCGGATGGCCTTTGCGAAGACCATGGTGCATTGGCCGAGGATCAAGCCGACCGAAATGGCCACCGGACCTCCGCCTCTTGGGAAGGAGCATAGGCACCCCGAGCATTACTTCCCCATCGTAATGGATGGTGCTCGGGCAATAGAGGCCCAATGCCCAAAAGATGTAATTTATGAATGAGTGTACTATTATGTATCAAATGACAGTCAACTCTTATGCTTTATAGTGTCGTTGATTTGCATGCTATATCATGCTTTTATTTATTATGACTCATGTGTGGCCGTTTTAACTGAAAGTTACCAGTCGTCGGCTTTAGCCCCCTTGTAGATACTACAATGGGTGTTTCGACCTCCGCACTATGACCCTTAGCCGACGTCTCGGCGCCCGGAGGTGGTAGTGCGTAAGGGAAACGAGGCAATCATACTATGTGGTTTTAGTGCTTTCACTTAGCCGTAGGAGCTTGACTGCGGGGGCTAGTGACTAGCCCCAGTGTTTTGTGATGTTCGGGTATGCCGAGGTTCAAACCATCATCACTTGGCTTGTGCGAATACAAACCCTTCGTATAACATGGCATAACCTCCATCAATTTTTAGTTTAACACTTGTCATCGGATCGCCGACCAGTCCTCACTTATTATGACAGTCAGTTTTCGGCTTTCTCCACTAAGGTACTTAACCACGTGAGCTGGAAATACAATCGCAGTCTTACAGCTGTGGAAGCCATTGTTTCAGTCGTGTGATGTGGACGTCCTCAACTCCCTAATCTCCAAGATGAGAGCGTCTGCCTTCAGCCTCGGCCATCATGCATGCAACTTCTTATCCTTATTAGTAGTGTGTAGCGTCTCGGCTTCCTACCTGGCATGCGTGCATGTCTGCCTTTATGATTGTATCGTACTTTATTCCTGCTGGTCTTGGGCGCAACCCATGCGATGAGCATGATATTGACTTCTTCTATGCATCAACCATCATCATAGTTGGGGACGGAGCAAGAACCCCTTTCTGGGAGGCTCCTTGGATTAATGACAAGAAGCCTAAGCAGATAGCTCCACTCATTTTTGAGGCTTCATCTCGCAAAAACTGGAAGGTTAGAGAGGCGCTGAAGAATAATGTTTGGGTGGCCAAGGTCAAACTTTCCGCAAACTTCACTATGGAGCATCTGCGTCAATTTGTGGCCCTACCTCATGATCCATAACATAACCTTCACGTACATAAGGCAATTCATATCTATTAGGAGAGCGAGGTGTAACAGGTGATTCAAAATCTTCCTCAATTTCAGTATTTTCAAGTTCCCTAGCTTTAGCAATATGAGCACCAAGTAATGCACTCAGTGGCACAGTTTCAGTTTCAACATGTGTAGCAATAGTATCATCATTAATTTCAGAAGTAGCATCATCAAGTTCATGATCTTAATGTTGATTTATTTGTTGGAATGCATTGTACGTCATGAGCATGTAGTCTCCTATAGAGGACCAAAAAGAATAGAAACTGATCACGTTGTCGATTCGTCAATATAACCTAGTACCATGTGCTTTCAAGCCAATATCACGGTTTCACAGTTTGGGTTGTAGATAAAAGAGCATGTAGCTATTCATGCCTAAAAGACATAGCCTAGGGTGATTCTAGCCAGGAACCTAGCTGGATATAAGCACCCATAGCCCCATTTGAATTCTAATACCTCTTGTAGCTAGATTGATATATTGACGACCTTAGGACCTGTTCGGATCCTCTCCGCTCCACAACTGAAGCTCCCGGAGCGGAGGGAGTGGCAACACAATTTCAGGGAGTGGCTCAAACCAATATACTCGTTTCCTGTATAGCCTGGACCGCAGTTTTGAGATTGGAGAGGTTTCGAACAGGGTCTTAATGTCCATTCATTTATTGCAATTCACTACATGGCATGCGACGTGTAAGCTTGCAGAGGAACAAGATGAAGCAATGTTTGAAAAGCTAGAACTGACCATCTGATTGCAGATCTGTTCAATTATTAAACAAGTTAAAACTCTATATTAATGATATTTACAAGACGATATGATGCTATCAATAGGCACTAGCACCTGTGGCATCTTAATAGAAGAGATAGCAAACACTGCAGGGAGGCCTGACCTTAAACCCGGGTGGCTAGAGCATAGAAGATGCTAGCCAACTGAACGACGTTCAGTTCTTGGCATGTTCATTTATTATCAGCAACAATTTGACTGGTTTGAAGCAAGCCATTCATGCCTAAAAGGTTTTGTTTAATTTTGGCCACAAGCCAGCTGTTCATGACTAAAATTGGAAGTGTCTAGTCAATGGAGTGAGCTTTCTGATCACTCCAGTTAATAGGTGATCATTGGATTACTAATATTTGTGCTTTCGGTGCAAGTATATTTAGCGTGCATGTGACGAAATGTTTCATATCTACTTGAATGAGAAGAACTAACCTTCCCATGCCAGAGTTGAGACTAAACATAATGTTTTGAGTGTGTCATACTAGGCTATCTTGGAACTTGGAACTACTGATGGTCGTTGGGTAGAGTTGTAAACTAATGTTTTTTTTAATTTTAAAGCCAATGTCCTTCGCAAGGCACAAAAAGGGTAAAATGGTTTGTCAATGATCGTCTGAATAGTCAAAAACTAAAACCTAAAATTTGACAGTATATTTTCTGTCTTGCAAATTATATTGACTCAGGAGTTCAAAATTTGCCAGGCCCAGTAAATTCTCAATCATATAAACTCGATTCGAGAACAGATTCAACATTCACATTGTCCTCACGGAAGCCTCTAGATAGCCGAGGCATTCTTGAGCCTCAATGGTAAAACCCTGTTGAGCAAGAGCTTCTCGTGCTTGGCCTTCTCCTCCTCACAAACGTGGGTTTTTAACCGCAAACTCGGCTTTCGAGACCGGTTCATCATCATCATCGAACCGTTCTCTTCAGAGTCTGCTACTGCAAAGTACTCCCTCCGTTCCTAAATATAGGTCTTTGTAGAGATTTCACTATGGACTACATACGAAGCAAAATGAATGAATCTATACTTTACATTATGTCTATATACATCCGTATGTAGTCCGTAGTGAAATCTCTAAAAAGACTAATATTTAGGAATGGGGGAGTAACACACAATATAATGCACATGCATTGGATAATCAGTGCTCAACTTATAACATAATAATATATACAAGGTCACAACACAACTTATTAACAAGATCACAGCATAATGAAGATAGCGTTCGATCCATAACATAGATGACCGCTGGATTAGTTACATAGATAGATAAATAGACAGACGACATCACAACACAGCACTGGTGAACCGACCAGGCCTACTAAATCCTCACATTAGTTTGGGTAGGCAAAACCACCTCGCGCCAGAACTTCTTGTGCTTCTCGTTCAACTCATCATAATAGGCTTTAAACTCGGCATCTGCGAGTGGTCTATCATCATCATCACTGGAATCTTCATCAGAGTCTGCTACTGCTACTTTGATGGCCTGCTCTTTGGTCTCATCAATGGTCGAGTAGGCCACAACAGTATCTTCGTCGCCATGCCCGTCGGTCGGCACCTTCCTTCTGGTGGAGCAGATCTTCAGCGAAGACTCCTGCTCGACCGGTTCCTCCTTTCCGGCCATCGCCGATCTCTTGAGTGGCCGCGACGAGGGATTCGGCGTCGGGTTGGGCGGAATCACTTGTGATTTGTGGGTGGTTGCGTGAACGCGGAATTGGGGACGTGGGGGAGACGGCGGTGTCGTCTCGTCGTATATAAAGGCGGAGAGGAGGGGAGCCCTAGCGTGCTTCGCGGGCTATATTGCCGACTCGGCACCAAGTCCCGTCCGTCTACGGGAGAGTAGGAGAAAGTTACGTACTGCATACAGTAACTGCGCCGTTTGATATGACGATGCCGTCACAGCACACCGCCCCTGCATGTCGTACAATCATAGTTAACTAAGCAGAAATACTTTTGATTACGTGATATTGATTCCTTTCTGAATTACACAGGGCCTGTTTTGGTCTTGCACCTCTTGAACGTCCACCGTGTGTCCGCGAATACGAGATTTGTTCATGGCAAATTAAAGAAAATGTTTGCAAATTCGAAATATGTTTAAGTATTCTAGAAAAATGTTCAAGTATTCAAAAAAAAAGTTCACGAGTAAAATATATGTTCAAGTATTAAAAAATAATGTTCATGGATTCAAAATATGTTCAAGGATTCTAGAAAAATGTTTAAGTATTCAAAAAAATCGGTCAAGAATTTGGATATTGTTCAAATATTCAGAAATGTTCGCGAGTTAAAAAATTGGCCGCAGCAAATTCAGAAATTCTCATGAATTCAAAAAATGTTCAGATATTCGAAAAAATGTTCACATACTCAAAAGTTGTTCATAGATTCGGAAAACGTATGAGAATTCAAAATTTGTTCATGGTGAAGTCAAATCATGTTCGTGATGTCAAAAAATGTCCGAAAATCCAAAATAAGTTTGTGGCAAATTCAAAAAAGCTTGCGAATTCAAAATATGTTCAAGTATTCTAGAAAAAACTGGTCTTGTATTCAAAAAAATGTTTGTGAATTTGAATACTGTTCATGAGTTCAAAAATGTTTGAGAATTTGAAATATGTTTGCAGCAAATTCAGAATGTTCGCGAATGCGATAGATGTTGTAGTAAATTCAAAAGATGTTCACGAATTCCAAAAATGTTCATGAATTCAAAAAATGTACGTGGAGAAGTCAAAATATACTCGCAACTTCAGAAAATGTTCACATATTCAAAAAAAAATGCTCGCAAATTAAAAAAAATGTTCACATATAGTTCCGCCTAGCCCGCAGTGGCCCGCGTTGGTCCGCATTGAGCCCACATATATTCGTCCCCATTGGCTCGCCGAAGCAAACCCTAGCCACTTCACTCCACTCCCCCCATCCGCCACCCAAGCTCACCTCTGGCGATATCCGGCCTTCTCCGACATGGCGGGCAGCGGATCCGAGCCCTTCACCTCTAGATCCGTCGACCACGAGCTCATCCCACGCGCCCCCCAGGAAGAGATGGCCATCCGGCTTGCGCTCCGCCGCTCCCGGGAGGCGGCCGCCCGACGGCAGTGCTCGGACTCGCAATGCCGGGAATCCATTGCGTCGGCACAACCGATGCTTGGATCCGGCGTCTCTGCCTCACCGGAGGCGGTGCGGTCCGTCTGCCGTCCGAACGCCGTGGCGGAGGCGCAACCCCTTTGTTGGCACACCGAGCACGAAGCATGGACGTCCTCGAACGATAAAATGGCGCGGCGTGCCCGCAGTGCGAGGCAGCGGGTGCGGGAGACGGCGGAGGCCCCCGTGGCAGTGGACGTTGGAGAGGCGGAGTCACACTTTCCGGCTCCCTGTCAAATGCACGGGAGCGGCCACCGCAACCGCGTCGTGGTGGACATCGTCTCCTCCTAGGAAGAATCCGTCATCGACCTGATGTCCATCAGCACCGTCTGGGTTACGGGCTCCGACGAGGAAGAGTAGGGCATGGGAGACTGCGGGAGCTCGACTCCCGTGAGCCGGCTAGTGTCCCATGTCCTACTCTACCTTGCCGGCGGCCGGACCGACACTGCGAGGGGCGTAGCCAGCCGCCGGACATGGACACGGCGGAGTAGGACGGGCTCCGCTTGTATTAGGTTTACGTTGCATGTAATAAAATAAGGATTTGAGGTTTCTAATTTGAGATATCCGGTTGTAGAATGCATTATTTGAGGCGTGACCGGTCATTGTCAGCGGACGCGTCCGCGGGCGTTTGAGGGGTCGGATTTGCCAAGTCTGATTGTAGATGCTCTAAAGGCAGACCAAAATCCCTTAGAGGCAGAAAATCATCACACTCTGGATGCCCTTACTAGTCTAAATTATTCCCCATTATGAATAGCCTTGGTATTTTTTTCTACCTTCTCTCTTCCTCAATTAATAGGTGATCACTGGATTACTAATATAGTATATTTAACGTGCGTGTGAGTATGTGACTAAATGTTTCATATCTACTTGAATGAGAAAACTAACCTTCCCATGCCAGAGTTGAGTTGGTCGTTTGCTAGAGTTGTAAACTAGTATATTGCTAATTTTCAAATTTAAAGCCAATATCCTTCGCAAGGCACATAAAGCCTAAAATGGTTTGTCAACTATGTTCTGAATAGTCAAAACTAAAACCTAAAATTTGACACTATGAACAGCTATTTTGTTTATTCTGTCTTGCAAATTATATTGACTTGGGAGTTCAAAATCTGCGAGGCCTAGTAAATCCTCGATGATATCAGTTGGATTCAAGAACAGATTCAACTTCACATTGTTCTTCCAGAAGCCTCTGGGTAGCCTTGGCAACCTTGAGCCTCAAAGGCAAAACCCTTTCTAGCAAGAACTTCTCGTGCTTGGCCTTCTCCTCCTCATAAAAAGCTGCAAACTCAGCTTCCGACATGGGTTGATTATCAACCTCGGAGTCCGCTCCTGCAACTTTGATGGCCTGCTCTGAAGTCACTGAGTCGGCAATGGCAGTATCTTCCTGGTCATGCCCATCAGCCGGCACCTTCCTTTTGGTGGAGCAGATCTTCAGCGAACACTCCTGCTGGCCGGTGGTGTCCTCCATGCTCTGGGTTGTGCACCGCTTCAGCGAAAACTCCTTGCCGAAGTAAGGAGCCGCCGCCGTACTTGTGGTGGTGCACGGCTTCAGCGAGAAGTCCTCCAGGTTCTTGCGGCCGCCTCTGCCTGAAAGCGGAATATGGGATCTGGTGGAGACGGCGGTGTCGTCTCGTCCTATATAAGACCATATACAATGCTAGGTGCTTAAATGCAAGTGCTTAAGGAGAGAGAGTATTGACATGTCACCAAGCCTCTTTAAAATTAGCTTTGCACAATGGTAGCAAGCCTATACAGATGCTTAAATGGAACAGGCGCAAGAGGAAAAGGTGCGGTTACTTTCCCAAGCACCGGCCAGGCACCGAAGCAAACTTAGGCACCTGTTTACTTTCCTAAGCACCGGGTGCCTATGATGTTTGGAAAAAAACCGGATTTTTTTATCTAGCACCCGTCTTAAGCACCTGCATTGTACAAGGCCTAAGGGTGGACGGGAGGGCAGCCCTAGCGCGGTTCGCAGGCTCCGTTGCCGACTCGGCACGGAGTCCGGACCGTCTACTTCTTTCGTTCCTCCCCCTGCAACCATGGGCCAACAGGCCTCTTCCACTTTCCTGCTTTCTGTTCCAACAAAGGAGAGGATATTGTCTCAAAAAAAAAAAAGGACAGGATATATTCACCTCAAGTCAAAATATGGACTGACCGTTGGATCCCTCGAGCCTTGTCAAGGACAGTTATCACACCGAGAGGGCATAACGAGAGATGCTAGACACACGGGGTTGCTACAGGGGGTTTACGGGGTGGTTAAGAGTGATTTGTTGAAATTTAATCAAGTGAGGCTGGCCCATCAGTGAAAATCAGGGGGGGACAAATTAGAGAAGGGCACGTAGCAGGGTCCGTGAAAGTCCATCGCGAGAGTCCGTGTGTGTAGTATTATCGGGGCATAACTTAATGACATATGCATCTCATGATGCACAGGCCGGAGGCAGTCCTCCTTTTAAAAATAAAAAAAGTTATCACACCGAGGGGGCATAACTTAATGACATACGTACTAGCTAGCACCGGCCTATTTGTTGCCAAAAAAACAACAATAATAGTGACACTGAAACTTCTAGGCCAGAAGGTGAACATCACTAGCTCGTGCAGTGCCACAAAGGAATTACTAGGATCGCAAGGCTGGAAACCCTCTCGGGTCCTGGTTGGAAGTTTGAAACATGTTCTGTCATATTGCAGGACACAGGGCTGATGAAGAGTAGCCAAAATTGTTCAGAAACAGTCCTGCCGCCACACCATGAGGCGGCAGGGCCCACCCGCGGACCCCGTTCCGTCGTGGGTGCGGCTGGTACGCGTGAGCTGCCGCCTCGGCCCGTGGCGGCAGATGCCACGCATCAGCTGACGCGCCTGCCGCCACGGTCCAGGTGGTCTTTTGTGGCAATTTCTTTTAGAGATGATTTTTTTTTGTCCATTTTGTTGGGCAGGCGGTCCTTTTGAATAAAAATTCGCATGCTCCAACTCAACCTATGTCAGCCATGTACTTCAAGACGTATATAAAATAGATAAATAAACCGAAGGTATCACAGGGCAGCATAGCATTGACGAATCAACCTAGGTCTGTGACCGCGTACATGAACTCATCACCTAGGTGTGGCTCGCCGTTGTTGGGTCAGGCGAGACTGCAATTATGTGGGAGCGTGTGGAGACGATCATGCACGACTGCATGATGTTGTTGTCAAATATTTGCACAATTATTAGTTCCCAAAATCTTAAAAGTGCACGCGCACTATTTGGTCGAGCCGAGCGGCTGAACGTCGACCGCTCGATGCGTCGAATCCATCCCCTCCCCCGTGGGCCAGGTGCCACCTGGTCCGGTTCCGCCGCGGGTCGTGGGTGCGCGTGGTGTGGCCCACTTGTAAGTCACACAGGAGGTGTCATGGGCGGCGGTTTCGAAATCCGAGCCCCCCAAATCGCCCCCCTTGTCTGTGCTCTCCCCATTTCTCCCCCTCCTTCGTCAGTTCCTCTCCAGCGACCGCGGCGGAATAGAGGGGAGTCGCGGCGGATTTCTCGAATCGCCGGCGGTTTGGGGGTGGTTCTCCGCCGGGATTCGTTGTCCCTCGTCACCGTCGCAGGTACCACCTTTCTTCCCCTCCTTCTCCCTGTCTCGGCGGAGTACGAGGTCGTCGTTGCTATTCGCCGCGCTGTTTTGGTGATCTGTGAGGAAAGGATTCGGCCGGGATTCCTAGGGTTCGCCCTACTCTTCTCCTCTCCTCTCACGGTCTATTGCGCATCTAGCGTCCCGTCCCATGTGGTTGATTTTCCTCCGGTGAGGGGGATTCGTGGCACAACGGTGAACTTGGGCAGGGCACGGGGACTTGGTTTTGCGGCGGGGTACGGTGTAGTATGGGATGCATGACCATAGCACCCGACAGGGTCCTTGTTGTTGAGGTTAGTGTAATGTTTGCTGTGGCACAAGGGTTTGAGATCTGTTCATGATTCCATGAACTTGTTGTTAGATGTGTGCAATGCTGTGTCCAATGCTGCATGGCTGAGTTTGAACTTGTTTTTTTAGAAGATTTTTGATTAGTTGCACAAATTTGTTCTCAATTGGCTGCCTCACTATATCAGTTGGCTGTCTATATGCTGCGCAGTTGCACTAGTTGTCCTGCTTTGGCTGTCTATATGCCAACTTGTGTGCAAGGTTGCTTTCCTGGTTGTTATAGTTGGTTGTGCATATACTGTCCAGTTGCACAAGTTGTCCTGTTTAGTTGGCATGATTGCATGAAATTGTTTTGTCCTTGTTTCTTACATGTGTGCAATGTTGTGCGCAATGCTTATGGCTGATTTGAACTTGTTTGTGTAGAGATTTTTTATTAGTTGCATAAAATTATACTCAATTGGCTGCATTGATATACTTTTTGGCTGTCCATATATTGCTCACTTTGCACTAGTTTCCTTGTTTTCTTATATGTTGTTCAGTTGCACAAGTTGCCTGCCCAGTTGGTTGCATCACTATAGTAGCTGGCAGTCCATATGTTCTACAGTTTTATACTAGATGTCCTGCTTATGTGTAGCCTATGTGTAGAGGTTTGCAGATCAAAGCAATTGTTCACCCTTTTTGTAGTCTTCTTGCGTATCTTCTAACTACTATGGTTTTTTTCTTCTATTTTCCCCAGGCTTAAAATGGTTATAATAGGAGGAGATGCGGATGGCAAAGAAGAAGCAGATGTATTTTTTTCATTTTTTGTGTCTCTTTGAGTTTTTTTCAACTTCTCCATGTATGCTTATATGCTTGCTTAATTAGGATTCTGCAAATCAGCCCTCTTGCCGTAACTTGAAGCGTCCTGCTTGTCGTCAGAAACGCTCTGCCCGTAGTGTTCAGCAGGGAGAGGGAGTTGAGGTTAGTATCATGCTCAAGTCATAACCATCTTTTTTTTGCTTTGTGGGTCATGTAATTAATCTTGTTTTCAACATGCACATTTTTTATTTCTTAGGGTGTTGATCAGTTTCGTGTTGTAAAGCGGAGTAGACACACAGCAGTTGCAGGGGGAGCTGCATCATCTTCTGAGGTAAATAAACCCTGGAATATTAGTTTTTCTCACTTAGTTGCACATGAATTGTGCAGCTGTTGGCACCACCATATGTTGTAGTTGCACAATAACCATTTTGTAGTTGACATCATTAGTCATCTTTTTCTAAAAAGAGTTTTTCTAGAATAACTTGACAGGTGTTGGCATGCTCTGCTTTTATATTGCAGTCTATTTTTGTATCAGTTGGTATGCTCCATGTTTTACATGTGATTTTTACCACCATGTGTGCATGCAGTAGTTGCTGGAGGAGCTGCCTCCTCTTCTGCCCTAGCAGAGGCTGGGGTATGAGGGTATCTTTTGGGTTTACGAGCTTTTGTATGGTTTTGCAAACTTTTTTTATGTTGCTATTTTTCTTGGAATATCGTGCTTGTAATTGCACAATCCCTAGCTTTGTAGTTTATAGGTCAAGTCTATTTTATGTTCTTTCCAGTTTGCACACTGGAAGTCTGTAGTTGTCATCATGAGCTTTCATAGTTGCACAAGAACATCACATCAGTTGGCATCATCCATTTCCTGTTTATATAATTGTAACCAAGCAGTTGTCCCTCCTTTTTGCTATATTCATTCAAGTCATTTTTCCTAGTATTTTTTTCAATGTTTTTTTCTCATCAACATGGCAGTGGTGAAGGAGTTGAGGAGGATGCAGGGGAAGATGCGGATCAACCATCACAAGTGGGCAGGATAAGGGCATCACCAGGGCGGTTGGCTAAGTTCAACAACAAGCTATCCCCATTGCAGAAGTCTGAGTTATGTTCAAGATTGTTTGAGGGTATCTTGAACCTAGCAGAGACACTTCCAGCGGATCTCACGAAATACCTGGTGTAGTGCTACAAGCCGGAAAGCTCTGAAATGGTGTTCCCAGGCAGGGGAAGGATCCGTTTTGATGCTGACATCATGCACAGGGTTTTCGATCTGCCAAACAAAGGTCAAAAAGTCAGATAAGGATGCAACTAGGAGATTCAGAGAGACTTTCAACATCACTGGGAATTCTCATCCCAATATCAATACGTGGTGCAAGATGATTCAGGATATGAATGGAAAAAGCGATGACACATTCTTTATCGCCTGGCTGCAGTTGCATTCAACACCTTTCTAGCATCAACAACGGCCCCGAAGCTCAGCCCAAAGTGCTACGGACTTGTGTTAGATCATCAAATGCTCAAGAACACAAACATCTGCCTCTTTGTAGCAGAACACATTAATGAAGCTTTCCGAAACATGGACCAGGACAAGCAAACCGTTTGCTGCTGCTTATACCACTTGGTGGTGAGTGAAAATCAGTACTTCCATGTGCTTTTCTTCTTTTTGCAGTTGCAGTTTTTGAATTTTCGTCTTAATAACTGAAGTTTTTTCTTTTTTTTGTTTGTGCGGCAGATCCTATACCTTGATGCACTTGTTCACGATGTGCCCGTAAGCAATTGCGCCATACGAGCGAATGCCTGGAATAGCAATTTAATTGCCAAGGTGATCAAGAAGGACTTGGTATCTCCTGGTGTGTTCCGCAAATTACAAGTGAGTTCTCTTGCTTTTTTTCAACAGTGCGTTCTGCTTTTGCATTCTATGCTTTGGTAGGTTTTGATACCAGTTTTGGCACTTTATGCTTGGTAGGTCTACATTTTTTCTTTTTTTGGTAGTTGCACAAATGGTTTGATCAGTTGGCACAACAATGACTGTAGTTGCACAGTTTTCAGCTTTCGTTTGGCAACTACACACATGTCCATATCACTTTGGGGCACATCATCTGTTTGAGTTCCACAGTTTTTACCTGTCTGGTTTTTGCACAGATGTTGACATAAGTTGGCACAAACTTTTTGTGTGATGTTGTTTGCCCAGTTTTTTTGCTTTGCACAATTGCACAAATGTTGATTCCAGTTGCCACTACAATGCTTGTAGTTGCACAGATTATAATCATTTTTTTCTTCCAATGCAAATTTAGTTTGATAACCTTATTGATTCTTCTTTTTTTTCACTTCAGCTTAAAGAGGAGTATAGAGGCACGGAGCAGACACCACTGTTTGGTGGTCTTTTGCAAGCTCAAGTATTTGTGGCATCCAAGTTACCACTAACCTACAATCCGCAGGTAAGTTTTTGCATAAAGGAGTGCATCCAGTTGCAACATTTTTAAGATGTTTCTTGTTGATGCAATACTGATCTTGTTGTGTTCCCCCACTTTTTTTTGCAATGATGCAGAAAAAGGAAAAGATTGCAAAAGTGGTTCATGATCTGTGCAAGTCAGTAACTAAACTGGTGGGTAACTTCATTGAAGCAGTTGTCAAGATCGATGAGGAGAAACCAGATATCGATCCCTATGTACAACAATCATCATTGCAAACCGACAGGTCACACCGTGCTCCACAAAGAAAGAGACGGGTTGCATCTAGACAAGAAGAAGAGTTTGTAGAAGAGGATGATGAAATGGAAACATCGCAAGATTTTGAAGATGATAATGACACATATGAGGATGAATCAGAGGGGGAGGAAGAAGAAGAAGATGGATCAGAGGAGGGGGAAGAAGAAGAGGAGAAAGAAGAGGAGGAGGAATAAGAAGAGGAGAAAGAAGAGGAGGAGGATGAAGAAGAGGAGAAAGAAGAGGAGGAGGAAGAAGAAGAGGAGGATAGAGAGGTTGACGGAGACATTGAAGCAGGAGTTGATGGCAACGATAGTGAAGGAGATGATGACGATGAAGAAGACGAGGATGTTGATCGTGATGATCAAGGGAAAGAGGGGGGAGACAGCAACGATGACGATGATGACATGGGCTCTCGTTCTGGGGGTATAGGCGGCAACACAACTAGGGGGGCTAGCAGCAGTGACAATCCTGGCAGCAGCAGCAACTCAATGAACAGCAAGAGCACACTACAGATGTGGATGGACAAAACTTGCTAGAAGGATGATGATTTTCCAAAGTCAAAGAAAAATGATGAAGTGTTGTCTCAGGAGAGCATTGACATGTTCAAGGTTTGCAACTTGAAGCCCGTTTTGCCAACCACTTTTCCTGTCCCAGATTTTCATCTTCAAGAGATGTTTGAGAAGACCGATTTCGTCGTTGAGCAACAACTGTTTTTCTTAAGTCAGACTGAAAAGGAACAAGTTGATATGGAGGAAGCAGGAAAGGGTCTTGATTGGTGTTATTCAAAGTCAAAATACAAGGAATATTTGAGCAGCATTCCTGAACCAAGATGTAGCAAGAGGAAGGCAACATCCGCGGCAAACCCTCCTGTGATCCAGAAGCGCAAGACACTTTCAACGAAGAAAAGTTTGAAGTTGCCTGAAACCAAGCAACCGGTGTTGAGGGAAGATGCTGAAATAAATTTGGAGAAGGAAGCTACCTCCGCTGCTGACTTGGCGCCAACTGCTATGAGGAGGGAGCCAAACAGTACTGAACAGGGGACAGCCGTGCATGTTGAGACTACAACTATTCCAGAAGTTCAACAATTCAAGGGAAGACCCCTCTGTCAGCGCTCCCACCTAAACCAGTTAAGCAGAAGAAGACTGTTAAGTTTGCCAAGGGCACAAAGGGAGAAGAGGCCACACAAGTTGTGGGGTTCAGGCAGGAGCCAGAACAGCGTGTCACCGCAATTGTTGCAGGAGTGCCAAGTTCAACCAGCTTTCTGCCAACTGAGGTTGAAAAGATGCCAACTGAGGTTGAAAAGATGCCAACTGCAGCTACTACTGTACCAACTAAAGTGTCAATTAGCAGCGGGATCACAGTCAAAACTACCACTGTTTCTCAGGAAGCCACCACTGCAACTGTAGTGCCCAAGGTGCCAACTCCTAAAGCTGGTTCAATGTCAAATGTCGATGGACATGATCAATCTTCCCAACTGCCATCTCCAAGAGCTAACACACAGCAGCCAAGCAAGCCTGCATCACCAAGAGCTGATTTTCAGTGCACATTGACACAGGAGGAGGTGTTCAATATTGTAAGCAGGTGCATGCCTCCTAGGCCGCCAACTACAACACTCTTGCGAACCAAGTCAGCTAATGATGCACCAGTGAGTGTGCCACAACCGGAAGCAGGGACCCTAGGCTATCAACCCATACGCAGATCAAGCTCATACACCTATCATGGTGATGGGTATTGCGATGCACCAACTTTTGACCTTGCTATAGATGATACCACCGAGCCTGTTGCAGCAGCACAAATAGGAGAAGCCAATCTGGTTGTCATAGAAAATGACGACTTGGATTTCGTAAGAGTGAATGAGGCATGTGCTGCTGCTGATGCTGGCAGGGGATTAGTTCACCCTCCAGATGCTGCATCACCAGACAGCTACCACACCCCGATTTGCGGAGAAGCAGAAGTTGGCATGAGCAGTTCTTCAGAACCAGTTGTCGAACGAAGACAAAGGAGGGTAATAAGGCCCGGAGCATGTCAATGGTCCCCATTCATTGATTACAACAGAAAGAAGACGTTCAACAACAATGAAGCAATCAACAAGCTCTTCGCCGCCCTCGTGTATTGGGTTAGAAACTACCAAGAAGCAAATGATGTTGCCACCAGGTAAACCAATA
This sequence comes from Elymus sibiricus, assembly GCA_039707655.1. NCBI lineage: Eukaryota > Viridiplantae > Streptophyta > Magnoliopsida > Poales > Poaceae > Elymus > Elymus sibiricus. The sequence continues at coordinate 427,069,836 of CM077675.1, forward strand.
GCACCCACTTAGTTGCACAATACCACCCACTTAGTTGCACACCAAAGCAGAGCAGATTGCACAGAACAGGGCTTGTAGTTGCAGACTCTCAACTTTTTGTTTAATACACAATATTCTAAAGCACTGACCCTTGAACTTAACTTTCCTTTTATTTTTTCAGCCCTGAGATAGTAAACTACGATGGTTTCTACATTTCTCTCAAGGAGTTGGTCGATTCCATCAAGCCTCTTCAATGGCTGTCAAGCATGGTTATTGAGATTGCAATCATACACATCATCAAAAACTTACCAAAAGGGTCAAAGAAAGTCATTATGCCACTAAGGCTATTTGTAAGATTTTTCAAAGCTTTTTTACCCTCTTCTTTTTGTATCATTTTTTGCTTGAACTTTTATTGACCGATTTTGGGTTCTTTTTTATGTAATAAGGAGTTGCCACATGTTTATCATTTCTGCATGCGAAGTTACAACAAGGGATCTACAATGTGTCAGACATAAACAAAAGATTCGAATACAAGAACCGACTTGACAAACAAGACATGGTCAGTGTTGTCTGCACATGATCACTCTCTTAGTTGTCACTCACAGCAAGTTCAGTTGCACATGATACATCTATTAGTTGGCATAAACACAAATAGTTTTTGGCAACCTGTTAACCTCACCATTTTTTTTACTGTTACACCTACAACGTTCTTGCATCTGAATGTTTATTTTTTATTCATGTGTGCAGGTCATGCTGCCGGTGCTTGAGTGCTCTGATCCAAACCACCCTGAAGGAGGCAGGCACTATTGGGTCTTCAACGTCAACTTGAGGGATGAACTATTCAAAGTTCTCGATTCTAATAGGAAGCTGGAGGACATTGAGTTGATGAACACCGCCTCTACCATCGCGGGGCAGTACGGATGCTATGGAGGAAGCATTACCCAAAGTCCAGCATTGAGCACTTCCAGATCATCGACATCGATGTACCGAAGTAGCACGGGAATTAAGACAAGAAGCATGTTATTCTTTTCAAATTTTCGCAACAATCTATAGTTTTTTAAATTTTCTAGACGTACAATTTTTCTTTTTTAAATGAGTATTTGTATCAAGACACATAATTAGTTTGCATGGGATAATCTAGGCAGTTGCACAGTGGACATCATTGGACAGTGGTACATAATTAGTTGCACAGTGGAAACAAATGCATCATTGTTTGGAATTTTAATTTCTGTGCCACTTGTGTTTTTCCTGCAGCAATGAGTGTGGGATGTTCGCAGTGCTGAATGCTACTGATTGGAATGGTAGCCAACTGCCCAACTATGATCCCAAGGAAGTCTTCAACATCAGGAAGAAGCTGACATATGATTGGGTAACCAGTGTGCACAACTCAGCCCAGTGGAAGAAGCTGCTGAGATATGAGAAGGACTAGGTCAGGACTTTTTATCCTCCACCCTTTTTTCAATGCTTTGTTGGTTTGCACAATTTTGCATAGATTTTGTTAAACTAATTCTGTTGCACATTCTGTCATCACTTTGTTGGCACACATTAGGACCACTGGGCATACAACTGTTCAACAACAGGAATTTAAACTCTTTTGCCAACAAAGGCACAAATAGTAGCCATTACACACTCCATCCTAATCTATTTTAATGAAAACAACTTAGAGAAAAGAAAGCATAGATGCTGAATATGTCCCCTTGGAGCCAACATTGCTAAAAAAACATCATTATTTTCCATGCAAACAATGCAAGACAATCACAACAGTCTCTCTGGGCATCCACCAGCAGTGTGCTTTGTAGATTGGCAGTGGCCGCATTTGTTTTTCTTCTTCGGGTGTAGCTCTAGCGCCGACTTGTACCGTCTACTCTTCGCCCTACCCTTTGTAGTTGACCTTGGGGGATCCCTGGGCACAAAATCAACAGAGGCTTGTGCAGGGGATGTAGCTTCCATTGGGGCAGTAGGACCAGTGTGCGCGGTCGCTGGACCACCATGAGGTTGTGTATAACAACCTGTAGGTAATAATGATAAAAAGGTCAGTGTTTGCGCAACCAGGAGTGCTGTTATGTGCAAACCACATAGCTCATGCTGCGCAACTAAGGTGGTGCAGTGTGCAAGTTAAGTTGAAAAGAAAACCTGTAGGAGCACGGCCCGTGGAGGCAGTTGGCTGGTAATGACCTATACCTGTAACAGTAAAAAGAAGTTAGTGGTTCACATTCATCCTCGAAGAAACATAGCGCCCACAACTGGGTTTTGTGGTGGTGCATGTAGGCCAAAATAGTTTTCACGCGTGCGCAACTGAATAGCCTGCTCTGTGCAACTGGGCACCATTTTGTGTGCAATTATGCATGTAGTTAGTTGGGGAGTCGTGTTGGGGAACGTTGCATGGGAAACAAAAAATTTCCTACGCACACGCAAGATCTATCCATGGTGATGAGCATCTACGAGAGGGAGAGTGGATCTACATACCCTTGTAGATCGCTAAGCGGAAGCATTAAGAAACGCGGTTGATGTAGTCGAACGTCTTCACGATCCAAATCGCCGAGCGTCCCGCGATCCCATCACGATCCGTCCCGCGATCAAATCACGAACCGTCTCGCGATCCTGATCACGGTCCTTCTGATCTAGTGCCGAACGGACGGCACCTCCGCGTTCAACACACGTACAGCTTGATGACGCCTTCACCTCCTCGATCCAGCGAGCGATGGTGAAGTAGTAGATGAGTTCCGGCAGCACGACGGTGTGGTGACGGTGGTGGTGAAGAACAATCTCCGCAGATCTTCGCTAAGCACTATGGAAACTATGACGGAGGAAGAACTAGAGGGGCGGGGTAGCCGGCACACGGCTTGGGGAATTCTTGATGTGTTCCGGGTGCTAGCCCTGCCCCTCTATTTATATGTTGAGCCCTGGGGTCGGAACTTGGAGAAAGAGCCTTCTCAAAGTTGGTTTGGCCCGCAAGGCAAGAGTCCTCCTCGGACTCCAGGACCAGACGCCAGGGTCCTCGGCGTCTGGCCCCAGATGCCAGGGTTCCTGGCGTCTGGCCCCTGGCCTCCGCAAAACCCCTTTTGCACCTTCCTTAAAGCCTCGTGGGCTTTACCCCTTGGCCCAAATAAAGTGTTCTCGTACCCGAACATTTCGGGAAACATCCGAAACCCCTTCCGGTGAATTCCGAAACCTTTCCGGAGACCAAACACTATTATCCCATATATCAATCTTTACCTTCGGACTATTCCGGAGCTCCTCGTCATGTCCGGGATCTCATCCGGGACTCCGAACAACCTTCGGTAACCAACATAACAACTCAACTATACTTATATCGTCACCAAACGTTAAGTGTGTAGACCCTGCGGGTTCGAGAACTATGCAGACATGACCGAGACACCTCTACGGTCAATAACCAATAGCGGGACTTGGATGCCCATATTGGCTCCTACATATTCTACGAAGATCTTTATCGGTTGAACCTCTATGTCAAGGATTCAGTTAATCCCGTATGATGTTCCCTTTGTTTATCGGTATGTTACTTGCCCGAGATTCGATCGTCGGTATCTCTATACCTAGTTCAATCTCGTTACCGGCAAGTCTCTTTACTCGTTCCGTAATACAAGATCCCGTGGCTAACACTTTAGTCACATTGCTTGCAAGGCTTATAGTGATGTTGTATTACCGAGTGGGCCCTGAGATACCTCTCCGTCACACGGAGTAACAAATCCCAGTCTCGATCCATGCCAAGTCAACAGACGCCGTCGGAGATACCTGTAGAGCATATTTATAGTCACCCAGTTACGTTGTGACGTTTGATACACACAAGGTATTCCTCCGGCGTCAGTGAGTTGCATGATCTCATGGTCATAGGAACAGATACTTGACATGCAGAAAACAATAGCAATAAACTGACACGATCATATGCTATGTTCATAGTTTGGGTCTTGTCCATCACATCATTCTCCTAATGATATGATCCCGTTATCAAACGACATCTCATGTCTATGGCTAGGAAACCTTCACCATCTTTGATCAACGAGCTAGTCTAGTAGAGGCTTACTAGGGACACTTTGTTTGTCTATGTATCCACACATGTATTTGAGTTTCCAATCAATACAATTATAGCATGGATAATAAACGATTATCATAAACAGGGAAATATAATAATAACCAATTTATTATTGCCTCTAGGGCATATTTCCAACAGTCTCCCACTTGCACTAGAGTCAATAATCTAGTTCACATCACCATGTGATTTACATTGTTATGAATTTAACACCCAATGAGTTCTGGGGTTCGATCATGCTTTGCATGTGAGAGAGGTCTTTAGTCAACGGTCTGCAACATTCAGATCCGTGTGTTCTTTGCAAATCTATATGTCATACTACAGATACTACCACGCTCCACTTGGAACTATTCCAAATGGCTACTCCACTATACGTATCCGGATTGCTACTCAGAGTCATCCAGATTGGTGTTAAGGCTTGCATCGACGTAACCCTTTACGACGAACTCTTTATCACCTCCATAATCGAGAAATATTTCCTTAGTCCTCTAGTTACTAAGGATAACTTTGACCGTTGTCCAGTGATCCACTCCTGGATCACTCTTGTACCCCTTGACAGAATCATGGCAAGGTACACATCAGGTGCGGTACACAGCATGGCATACTATACAGAGCCTATGGATAAGGCATAGGGGACGACCTTCGTCCTTTCTCTTTCTTCTGCCGTGGTCGAGCTTTGAGTCTCACTCAACTCCACACCTTACAAATCAGGCAAGAACTCTTTCTTTGACTGATCCATTTTGAACTCTTTCAATATCTTGTCAAGGTATGTACTCATTGAAAGTCTTATCAGACGTCTTGATCTATCTCTATAGATCCTGATGCCCAATATTTAAGTAGCTTCATTCCAGGTTTTTCTTTGAAAAACTCCTTTCAAACAACCCTTTATGCTTTCCAGAAATTCTACATCATTTCCTATCAACAATATGTGATCCACATATACTTATCAAAAATTCTATAGTGCTCCCACTCACTTTATTGTAAATACAAGTTTCTCATAAACTTTGTATAGACTCAAAAACTTTGATCACCTCATCAAAGCGTATATTCCAACTCCGAGATGCTTGCTCCAGTCCATAGAAGGATCGCTGGAGCTTGCATACAGTTTAGCATCCTTAGGACTGACAAAACCTTCCGGTTGTATCACATAAAACCTTTCCTCACGGAAACCGTTAAGGAGACTCTGTTTTGACATCCATCTGCCAGATTTCATAATCGAAAAATGCAGCAACTGCTAACATAATTCCAACAGACTTTAGCATTGCTACGGGTGAGAAAGTCTCATCGTAGTGAAATCCTTGAACTTGTGAAAAACCCTTTGCCACAAGTCGAGCTTTATAGACGGTGAACTTACCGTCCGCGTCCGTCTTCCTTTTAAAGATCCATTTGTTCTGAATGGCCTTTCGCCCTTCAGGTAATACTTCCAAAGCCCATACTTTGTTTTCTTACATGGATCCCATCTCGGATTTCATGGCCTCTAACCATTTCTCGGAATTCGGGCTCATCATCGCTTCTCCATAGCTCGTAGGTTCATCGTTGTCCAACAACATGACCTCTAAGACAGTGTTGCCGTACCACTCAGGAGCAGTACGCGTCCTTGTCGACCTACGAGGTTTGATAGTAACTTGATCCGAAGCTTCATGATCATCACCATTAACTTCCTCTTCAACTAACGTAGGCTCCACAGAAACAACTTTCTGCACTGCGCTACTCTCTGGTTGAAACAAAGGTTCAACAACCTCATCAAGTTCTATCTTCCTCCCACTCAATTCTTTCGAGAGAAACTCTTTCTCGAGAAAGGACCCGTTTTAGCAACAAACACTTTGTTCTTGGATCTAAGATAGAAGGTTTACCCAACTGTTACGTTAGGGTATTCTATGAAGATGCATTTGTCCGCTTTGGGTTCGAGCTCATTAGGTGAAAACCCTTTTTCACATAAGCGTCGCAGCCACAAACATTAAGAAATGACAGCTTAGGTTTCCGCCAAACCAAAATTCATACGGTGTCATCTCAACGGACTTAGATGGTGCCCTATTTTAAAGTGAATGTAGTTGTCTCTAATGCATAACCCCAAAACGATAGTGGCAAATCAATAAGAGACATCATAGTTCGCACCATATCCAATAGAGCATGACTACGACGTTCGGACACACCATCACACTATGGTGTTCCAGGTGGCGTGAGTTGTGAAACAACTTCCACATTGTCTTAAGTTGTATACCAAACTCGTAACTCAGATATTTACCTCCACGATCATATCGTAGACATTTTATCTCCTTGTCACGATGATCTCAAACTTCACTCTGATTTTGTTTGAACTTTTCAATTGTTTCAAACTTGTGTTTCATTAAGTAAATATCCCCATATCTACTCAAATCATCAGTGAAGGTAGGAAAATAACGATATCCACCGCACGCTACAACACTCATTGGACCGAATACATCAACATGTATCATTTCCAATAAGTTACTTGCCCGCTCCACCATACCGGAAAACAGGGTCTTAGTCATCTTGCCCATGAGGCATGGTCCGCATGTCTCAACCGATTCGCAATCGAATGAGTCCATAGATCCATCAGCATGGAGTTTCTTTATGCGTTTTACACCAATATGACATTTAGCCGCAGTGCCACAAGTATGTGGTACTATCATTATTAACTTTGTATCTTTTGGCATCAATATTATGAACATGTGTATCACTACGATCAAGATTCAATAAACCATTCTCATTGGGTGCATGACCATTGAAGGTATTATTCATGTAAACAGAATAACCATTATTCTCTAACTTACATGAATAACCGTATTGCAATAAACATGATCTAATCACGTTCATGCTCAACGCAAACACCAAATAACATTTATTTACGTTCATCACTAATCCCGAAGGTAGAGAGAGCGTGCGATGGTGATCACATCAACCTTGGAAACACTTCCAACACTCATCGTCACCTCACCCTTAGCTAGCCTCCGTTCATTCCGTAGCTTTTATTTTGAGTTACTAACATTTAGCAACCGAACCGGTATCCAATACCCAGGTGCTACTAGGAGTACTAGTAAGGTACACATCAATAACACGTATATCAAATATACTTCTGTCGACATTGCCAGCCTTCTTATCTACCAAGTATCTAGGGTTGTTCCGCTTCAGCGACCGTTCTCCTCATAATAGAAGCACTTAGTCTCGGGTTTGGGTTCAACCTTGGGTTTCTTCACTGGAGCAGCAACTGACTTGCCATCCATGAAGTTTCCCTCCTAGCCCTTGCCCTTATCGAAACTAGTGGTTTCACTAACCATCAACACTTGATGCTCCTTCTTGATTTCTACCTTCGCGGTGTCAAACATCGCGAATAGCTCAGGGATCATTATTTCCATCCCTGGCATTTATAGTTCATCACGAAGCTCTGGTAGCTTAGTGACAGTGACTTGGAGAACTATATCAATCACTATCTTATTTGGAAGATCAACTCCCACTCGATTCAAGCGATTGTAGTACCTAGACAATCTGAGCACATGCTCACCGATTGAGCTATTCTCCTTCATCTTGCAGGCAAAGAATCTTGTTGGAGGTCTCATACCTCTCAACACGGGCACGAGCCTGAGATCCCAATTTCAGCTCTTAGAACATCTCATATGTTCCATGACGTTCAAAACGTTTTGGAGCCTCAATTCTAAGCCGTAATGCATGACGCACTGAACTATCAAGTAGTCATCAGAACGTGCCTGTCAGATGTTCACAACATCTACAGACGACGCTTGAGGGGGTGGCGCACTGAGCGGTGCATTAAGGACATAAGCCTTCTGTGCAGCAATGAGGACAATCCTCAGATCACGGACCCAGTCCGCATTATTGCTACCATCATCTTTCAACTCTATTTCTCTAGGAACATATAAAAAAAATCAAGGGAGCTACAACGCGAGCTAGTAATCTACAACATAATTTGTAAACACATTTTGACTATGTTCATGATAATGAGTTTAGTTAATCATATTACTTAAAAACTCCCACTCAAATTGACATCCCTCCGGTCATTCGAGTGTCACATGATCCAAATCCACCAACTCAAGTCCGATCATCACGTGAGTTGAGGTGGTTTCAATGGTGAACATCTTCATGTTGATCATATCTACTATATGACCCATGTTCGACCTTTCGGTCTCTTGTGTTTCGAGGCCATGTCTGTACATGCTAGGCTCGTCAAGTTTAACCCGAGTGTTCCGCATGTGCAACACTGGCTTGCACCCGTTGTATGCGAACGTAGAGTCTATCACACCCGATCATCACGTGGTGTCTCGAAACGACGAACTTTCGCAACGGTGCACACTCGGGGAGAACACAATTTATCTTGAAATTTAAGTGAGGGATCACCTTATAATGCTACCATCGTCCTAAGCAAAATAAGATGCATAAAAGGATTAACATCACATGCAAATCATAAGTGACATGATATGGCCATGAACTTGTGCTTTTGATCTCCATCTTCAAAGCACCGGCATGATCTCCATCGTCACCGGCATAACACCATGATCTCCATCAATGTGTCGCCATGAGGTTGTCACACCGACTGTTGCTTCCATGACTATTGCTAACTCATAGCGATAAAGTAAAGCAAAAACGGCGAAAATAATTAAAGACAACCCTATGGCTCCTGCCGGTTGCCGTACTCATCGACATGCAAGTCGTGATATTCTATACAATACATGATCATCTCATACATCACATATATATCATCATGTAATTGGCCATATCACATCACAACATACCCTGCAAAAACAAGTTAGACGTCCTCTAATTGTTGTTGCAAGTTTTACGTGGCTGCTACGGGTATCTAGCAAGAACAATTCTTACCTATGCAAAAACCACAACGGTGATACAAAAATTGCTATTCAACCTTCTCAAGGACCGCCTTTGTCAAATCCGATCCGACTAAAGTGGGAGAAACAGACACCCGCCAGCCATCTTTATGCAACGAAGATACATGTCAGTTGATGGAACCGGTCTCTCGTAAGCGTACGAGTAATGTTAGTCCGGGCCGCTTCATCCCACAATACCGCCGAAACAAGAAAAGACCAAGGGAGGAAGCAATCCGAATATCAACGCCCACAAACTCCTTTGTGTTCTACTCGAGATCTCATCTACACATAGACCTAGCTTAGATACCACTGTTGGGGAATGTTGCATGGGAAACAAAAAATTTCCTACGCACACGCAAGATCTATCCATGGTGATGAGCATCTACGAGAGGGAGAGTGGATCTACATACCCTTGTAGATTGCTAAGCGGAAGCATTAAGAAACGCGGTTGATGTAGTCGAACGTCTTCGCGATCCAAATCGCCGCGCGTCCCGCGATCCCATCACGATCCGTCCCGCGATCAAATCACAAACCGTCTCGCGATCCTGATCACGGTCCTTCTGATCTAGTGCCGAACGGACGGCACCTCCGCGTTCAACACACATACAACTTGATGACGCCTTCACCTCCTCGATCCAGTGAGCGATGGTGAAGTAGTAGATGAGTTCCGGCAGCACGACGGCGTGGTGACGGTGGTGGTGAAGAACAATCTCCGCAGGGCTTCGCTAAGCACTACGGAAACTATGACGGAGGAAGAACTAGAGGGGCGGGGTTGCCGGCACACGGCTTGGGGAATTCTTGATGTGTTCCGGGTGCTAGCCCTGCCCCTCTATTTATATGTTGAGCCTTGGGGTCGAAACTTGGAGAAAGAGCCTTCTTAAAGTCGGTTTGGCCCGCAAGGCAAGAGTCCTCCTCGGACTCCAGGACCGGACGCCAGGGTCCTCGGCGTCTGGCCCCAGACGCCAGGGTTCCTGGTGTCTGGCCCCTGGCCTCCGCAAAACTCCTTTTGCACCTTCCTTAAAGCCTCGTGGGCTTTACCCCTTGGCCCAAATAAAGTGTTCTCGTACCCGAACATTTCGGGAAACATCCGAAATCCCTTCCTGTGAATTCCGGAACCTTTCCGGAGACCAAACACTATTATCCCATATATCAATCCTTACCTCCGGACTATTCCGGAGCTCCTCGTCATGTCCGGGATCTCATCCGGGACTCCGAACAACCTTCGGTCATCAACATAACAACTCAACTATACTTATATCGTCACCAAACGTTAAGTGTGTAGACCCTGCGGGTTCGAGAACTATGCAGACATGACCGAGACACCTCTACGGTCAATAACCAATAGCGGGACCTGGATGCCCATATTGGCTCCTACATATTCTATGAAGATCTTTATCGGTTGAACCTCTATGTCAAGGATTCAGTTAATCCCGTATGATGTTCCCTTTGTTTATCGGTATGTTACTTGCCCGAGATTCGATCGTCGGTATCTCTATACCTAGTTCAATCTCGTTACCGGCAAGTCTCTTTACTCGTTCCGTAATACAAGATCCCGTGGCTAACACTTTAGTCACATTGCTTGCAAGGCTTATAGTGATGTTGTATTACCGAGTGGGCCCTGAGATACCTCTCCGTCACACGGAGTAACAAATCCCAGTCTCGATCCATGCCAACTCAACAGACACCCTCGGAGATACCTATAGAGCATCTTTATAGTCACCCAATTATGTTGTGACGTTTGATACACACAAGGTATTCCTCCGGCGTCAGTGAGTTGCATGATCTCATGGTCATAGGAACAGATACTTGACATGCAGAAAACAATAGCAATAAATTGACACGATCATATGCTATGTTCATAGTTTTGGTCTTGTCCATCACATCGTTCTCCTAATGATGTGATCCCGTTATCAAACGACATCTCATTGTTGGAAATATGCCCTAGAGGCAATAATAAATTGGTTATTATTATATTTCCTTGTTCATGATAATCGTTTATTATCCATGCTATAATTGTATTGATTGGAAACTCAAATACATGTGTGGGTACATAGACAACACTGTGTCCCTAGTAAGCCTCTAGTTGACTAGCTCGTTGATCAAAGATGGTTAAGGTTTCCTAGCCATTGACATGAGATGTCATTTGATAACGGGATCACATCATTAGGAGAATGATGTGATGGACAAGACCCAAACTAAGAACGTAGCATTTGATCGTGTCAGTTTATTGCTATTGTTTTCTGCATGTCAAGTATCTGTTCCTATGACCATGAGATCATGCAACTCCCTGACATCGGAGGAGTACCTTGTGTGTATCAAACGTCGCAACGTAACTGGGTGACTATAAAGGTGCTCTACAGGTATCTCCGAGGGTGTCTGTTGGGTTGGCATGGATCAAGACTGGGATTTGTTACTCCGTGTGACGGAGAGGTATCTCAGGGCCCACTCGGTAATACAACATCACAATGAGCCTTGCAAGCAATGTGACTAAAGTGTTAGCCACGAGATCTTGTATTACGGAACGAGTAAAGAGACTTGCCGGTAACGAGATTGAACTAGGTATAGAGATACCGACGATCGAATCTCGGGCAAGTAACATACCGAAGAACAAAGGGAATAGCATACGGGATTAACTGAATCCTTGACATAGAGGTTCGACCGATAAAAGATCTTCGTAGAATATGTAGGAGCCCATATGGGCATCCAGGTCCCGCTATTGGTTATTGATCGTAGAAGTGTCTCGGTCATGTCTACATAGTTCTCGAACCCGCAGGGTCTACACACTTAACGTTTGGTGACGATTAGTATAATTGAGTTTTTATGTTGGTGACCGAAAGTTGTTCGGAGTCTCGGATAAGATCCCGGACATGACGAGGATCTCCGGAATAGTCTGGAGGTAAAGATTGATATATGTGATAATAGTGTTTTGATCTCCGGAAGAGTTACGGAGTTCACCGGAAGGGGTTCCGGATGTTTGCCGAAGTGTTCGGGTGCAGCAACACTTTATATGGGCCAAGGGATAAAAGCCCACGAGGTATTGGAAAGTGCAAAAGTAGTTTTGCTGCCGCGTAAGCGGTACTACCGTTTGGTGAAGCGGTACTACCGCCCTAGCGGTACTACCGCTTGTGTGAAGCGGTACTACCGCCCAAGCGGTACTACCGCTTGTGTGAAGCGGTACTACCGCTTGTGCGCGGCTGTGCACGGTTCGGCAGGGATCCGAGTTGGACTCTTTCCCTGCGGGCCAAACCGACCTTGTGCGGGCAAAACCGACCTGGAGGAGGCTTTTACTCCAAGTTTAGACCCCAAGGCTCAACATATAAATAGAGGGGCAGGGCTAGCACACGGGACACATCAAGATTTCCCCAAGCCGTGTGCGGCAACCCTAACCCTCTAGTTCCTCCGTCATAATCTCCGTAGCGCTTGGCGTAGCCCTGCAGAGATTGTTCCTCACCACCATCACCACGCCGTCGTGCTGCTGGAACTCAACCACTACTTCACCATCGCTCGCTGGATCGAGGAGGTGAAGGCGTCATCAAGCCGTACGTGTGTTGAACGCGGAGGTGCCGTCCGTTCGGCGCTAGTTCGTGATCGGATCGAGGGACGACTTGCGATTTGGATCGCGGAGACGTTCGACTACATCAACCGCGTTTCTTAAACGCTTCCGCTTAGCGATCTATAAGGGTATGTAGATTCACTCTCCCTCTCGTAGATGCTCATCACCATGGATAGATCTTGTGTGTGCGTAGGAAATTTTTTTGTTTCCCATGCAACGTTCCCCAACAGTGGTATCAGAGCCAGGTCTATGCGTAGATGAGATCTCGAGTAGAACACAAACGAGTTGTGGGCGTGGGTGTATACATATTGCTTGCCGTTACTAGTTGATATTTGATTCGGCGGTACTGTGAGATGATGCGGCCCGGACCGACATTACGCGTACACTTACGCGAGACAGGTTCCTTCAACTAACATGTAACTTCGTTGCATAAAGATGGCTAGCGGGTGTCTGTCTCTCTCACTTTAGTTGAATCGATTTCAATGAAGAGGGTTCTTTTAGAAGATCAAAAAGCAATCACTACACCACGTTGTGGTTTTGCGTAGGTAAGAACGGTTCTTGCAAACCCGTAGCAGCCACGTAAAATTTGCAACAACAATTAGAGGACGTCTAACTTGTTTTTGCAGGGTATGTTGTGATGTGATATGGCCAATTACATGATGAGATATATGTGATGTATGAGATGATCATGTGTTGTATAGAATATCACGACTTGCATGTCGATGAGTACGGCAACTGGCAGGAGCCATAGAGTTGTCTTTAATTATTGTATGACCTGCGTGTCAATCATTAAGCGCTATGTAATGCTTTACTTTATCGCTAAACGTTAGCAATAGTCGTGGAAGCAATAGTCGGCGCGACAACCTCATGGCGACACATTGATGGAGATCATGGTGTCATGCCGGTGACGATGGAGATCATGCCGGTGCTTTGGAGATGGAGATCAAAAGCACAAGTTCATGGCCATATCATGTCACTTATGATTTGCATGTGATGTTAATCCTTTTATGCATCTTATTTTGCTTAGGACGACGGTAGCATTATAAGGTGATCCCTCACTTAAATTTCAAGATAAATTGTGTTCTCCCCGAGTGTGCACCGTTGCGAAAGTTCGTCGTTTCGAGACACGCCGTGATGATCGGGTGTGATAGACTCCACGTTCACATACAACGGGTGCAAGCCATGTTGCACACGCGGAACACTCGGGTTAAACTTGACGAGCCTAGCATGTACAGACATGGCCTCGGAACACAAGAGACCGAAAGGTCGAACATGAGTCATATAGTAGATATGATCAACATGAAGATGTTCACCATTGAAACCACCTCAACTCACGTGATGATCGGACTTGAGTTGGTGGATTTGGATCATGTTACACTCGAATGACCGGAGGGATGTCAATTTGAGTGGGAGTTTTTAAGTAATATGATTAACTAAACTCATTATCTAGAACAATAGTCTAAGTTGTCTTTGCTATATTTATGTTGTAGATCATGGCTCGCGCAGTAGCACCCCTGAATTTTAATGCGTTCCTAGAGAAAGCTAAGTTGAAAGATGATGGAAGTAACTTTGTGGACTGGGCCCGTAATCTAAGGATTATCCTTACGGCTTCCCAGAAGGCTTATGTCCTTGATGCACCGCTTGGTGATCCACCCGCTCCAGTTGAGTCTCTAGACGTTGTGAACGCCTGGCAGGCTCGTTCTGATGATTACTCAATAGTTCAATGTGCAATGTTGTATGGCTTAGAACCGGGACTTCAAAGACGTTTTGAACGTCATGGAGCATATGAGATGTTCCAGGAGTTGAAGTTTATCTTTCAGAAGAATGCCCGGATCGAGAGATATGAGATCTCCGATAAGTTCTATGCTTGCAAGATGGAGGAGAACGGGTCTATCAGTGATCACGTGCTCAGAATGTCTGGGTACTCCACCCGTCTGGCTGAATTGGGGATGCCCCTTCCGCCAGAGGCTATCACTGACAGAGTTCTTCAATCATTGCCACCTAGCTACAAGAGCTTCGTGTTGAACTATAACATGCACGGGATGAACAAGTCAGTCGCCGAGCTGTTTGCGATGCTGAAAGCCGCTGAGTCTGAAATTCAGAAGGAGCATCAAGTGTTGATGGTCAATAAAACCACTAGTTTCAAGAAAAATGGCGAGGGTAAGAAGGGTAACTCCAAGAAGAGTGGCAAAACAGTTGCTCCTCTCGTGAAGAAACCCAAGGCTGGACCCAAACCAGAAACTGTGTGTTTTCATTGCAAGGGAACTGGACACTGGAAGCGGAACTGCCCCAAGTATTTGGCTGACAAGAAGGCGGCCAACAACAAACAAGGTATATATGATATACATGTTATTGATGTGTACCTTACCAACTCTCGTTGTAGTGCCTGGGTATTTGATACCGGTGCGGTTGCTCATATTTGCAACTCAAAATAGGAACTGCGGAATAGACGGAGGCTGGCAAAGGACGAAGTGACGATGCGCGTGGGAAATGGTTCCAAGGTTGATGTGATCGCCGTCGGCACGCTCGCTCTTCGATTACCGTCGGGATTAGTGATGAACCTAAATAAGTGTTATTTGGTGCCTGCGTTAAGCATGAACATTATATCTAGATCTTGTTTATTGCGAGACGGTTACTCATTTAAATTAGAGAATAATGGTTGTTCTATTTATATGAGTAATATCTTTTATGGTCATGCACCCAATGTGAGGGGTTTATTCTTATTGAATCTCGATAGTAATGATACACATGTTCATAACATTGATGCCAAAAGATGTAGAATTGATAATGATAATACCACTTTCTTGTGGCACTGCCGTTTAGGTCATATTGGCGTAAAACGCATGAGGAAGCTCCATGCTGATGGACTTTTGGAGTCACTTGATTTTGAATCACTTGACACATGTGAGCCATGCCTCATGGGCAAGATGACTAAAACACCGTTCTCTGGAACAATGGAACGGGCAAGTGACTTATTGGAAATCATACATACTGATGTATGCGGTCCGATGAGTATTGAGGCGCGCGGTGGTTATCGTTACTTTCTCACCTTCACTGATGACTTAAGTAGATATGGGTATATTTACTTAATGAAACACAAGTCTGAAACATTTGAAAAGTTCAAACAATTTCAGAGTGAAGTTGAGAATCATCGTAACAAGAAGATTAAATTCCTACGATCTGATCGAGGAGGAGAATATCTGAGTTATGAGTTTGGCAGTCACTTAAGACAGTGTGGAATTGTTTCACAATTGACACCGCCTGGAACACCACAGCGTAATGGTGTGTCCGAACGTCGTAATCGAACCTTATTGGATATGGTGCGATCTATGATGTCTCTTGCCGATTTGCCACTATCGTTTTGGGGTTATGCATTAGAGACAGCTGCATTCACTTTAAATAGGGCACCTTCGAAATCCGTTGAGACGACGCCATATGAACTTTGGTTTGGCAAGAAGCCAAAGCTGTCGTTTCTTAAAGTTTGGGGATGTGATGCTTATGTCAAAAAGCTTCAGCCTGAAAAGCTGGAACCCAAAGCGGAGAAATGCATCTTCATAGGATACCCAAAAGAGACAGTTGGGTATACCTTCTACCTCAGATCCGAAGGCAAAGTGTTTGTCGCTAAAAACGGAACATTTCTTGAGAAAGAGTTTCTCTCGAAAGAATTGAGTGGGAGGAAGATAGAACTTGATGAGGTTGTTGAACCTTTACTTCAACCTGAGAGTAGCGCAGCGCAGAAAGTTGTTTCTGTGGAGCCTACATTAGCTGAAGAGGAAGTTAATGATGATGATCATGAAGCTTTGGATCAAGTTGCTATCGAACCTCGTAGGTCGACAAGGACGCGTACTACTCCTGAGTGGTACGGCAACCCTGTCTTAGAGGTCATGTTGTTGGACAACGATGAACCTACGAGCTATGGAGAAGCGATGATGGGCTCGGATTCCGAGAAGTGGTTAGAGGCCATGAAATCCGAGATGGGATCCATGTATGAAAACAAAGTATGGACTTTGGAAGTATTACCTGAAGGGCGTAAGGCCATTCAGAACAAATGGATCTTTAAGAGGAAGACGGACGCGGACGGTAATGTCACCGTCTATAAAGCTCGACTTGTGGCAAAGGGTTTTTCACAAGTTCAAGGAGTTGACTACGATGAGACCTTCTCACCCGTAGCGATGCTTAAGTCCGTCAGAATCATGTTAGCAATAGCTGCCTTTTTCGATTATGAAATTTGGCAGATGGATGTCAAAACAGCGTTCCTTAACGGTTTCCTTAAGGAAGAGTTGTATATGATGCAACCAGAAGGTTTTGTCGATCCAGAAAATGCTGACAAAGTTTGCAAACTCCAGCGATCCATTTATGGACTGGTGCAAGCATCTCGGAGTTGGAATCTTCGTTTTGATGAGGTGATCAAAGCGTTCGAGTTTATACAAGTTTACGGAGAAGCTTGTATTTACAAGAAAGTGAGTGGGAGCTCTATAGAGTTTCTAATATTATATGTGGATGACATATTGCTGATTGGAAACAATATAGAAATGTTGGAAAGCGTGAAGGAATATTTGAACAAGAGTTTTTCAATGAAGGACCTAGGAGAAGCTGCTTTCATATTAGGCATCAAGATCTATAGAGATAGATCAAGACGCTTAATAGGACTTTCACAAAGTACATACCTTGATAAGATTTTGAAGAAGTTCAAAATGGATCAGTCCAAGAAGGGGTTCTTGCCTGTTTTGCAAGGTGTGAAGTTGAGTAAGACTCAATGCCCAGTGACTGCAGAAGATAGAGAAAAGATGAGTGTCATCCCCTATGCTTCAGCCATAGGCTCTATTATGTATGCAATGCTGTGCACAAGACCCGATGTCAGCCTTGCCATAAGTATGGTCGGAAGGTTTCAAAGTGATCCAGGAATGGAACACTGGACGGCGGTCAAGAATATCCTGAAGTACCTGAAAAGGACTAAGGACATGTTTCTCGTTTATGGAGGTGATCAAGAGCTCGTCGTAAAGGGTTACGTCGATGCAAGCTTTGACACTGATCCGGATGACTCTAAGTCGCAAACCGGATACGTATTTATTCTAAATGGGGGTGCGGTTAGCTGGTGCAGTTCCAAGCAAAGCGTGGTAGCTGATTCTACATGCGAAGCGGAGTACATCGCAGCCTCGGAGGCGGCGAAGGAAGGTGTCTGGATGAAGGAGTTCATAACAGATCTTGGAGTGGTGCCTAGTGCGCTTAACCCAATGACTCTGTTTTGTGATAATACTGGTGCCATTGCTCTAGCCAAGGAACCAAGATTTCACAAGAGGACCAGACACATAAAGCGACGTTTCAATTCCATCCGCGATTACATCAAGGAGGACGACATAAATATTTGCAAAGTACACACGGATCTAAATGTTGCAGATCCGATGACTAAACCTCTTCCAAGGGCTAAACATGAACAACACCAGAACTGCATGGGTGTTCGATTCATTACAATGTAAATCACATAGTGATGTGAACTAGATTATTGACTCTAGTGCAAGTGGGAGACTGTTGGAAATATGCCCTAGAGGCAATAATAAATTGGTTATTATTATATTTCCTTGTTCATGATAATCGTTTATTATCCATGCTATAATTGTATTGATTGGAAACTCAAATACATGTGTGGGTACATAGACAACACTGTGTCCCTAGTAAGCCTCTAGTTGACTAGCTCGTTGATCAAAGATGGTTAAGGTTTCCTAGCCATTGACATGAGATGTCATTTGATAACGGGATCACATCATTAGGAGAATGATGTGATGGACAAGACCCAAACTAAGAACGTAGCATTTGATCGTGTCAGTTTATTGCTATTGTTTTCTGCATGTCAAGTATCTGTTCCTATGACCATGAGATCATGCAACTCCCTGACATCGGAGGAGTACCTTGTGTGTATCAAACGTCGCAACGTAACTGGGTGACTATAAAGGTGCTCTACAGGTATCTCCGAGGGTGTCTGTTGGGTTGGCATGGATCAAGACTGGGATTTGTTACTCCGTGTGACGGAGAGGTATCTCAGGGCCCACTCGGTAATACAACATCACAATGAGCCTTGCAAGCAATGTGACTAAAGTGTTAGCCACAAGATCTTGTATTACGGAACGAGTAAAGAGACTTGCCGGTAACGAGATTGAACTAGGTATAGAGATACCGACGATCGAATCTCGGGCAAGTAACATACCGAAGAACAAAGGGAATAGCATACGGGATTAACTGAATCCTTGACATAGAGGTTCGACCGATAAAAGATCTTTGTAGAATATGTAGGAGCCAATATGGGCATCCAGGTCCCGCTATTGGTTATTGATCGTAGAAGTGTCTCGGTCATGTCTACATAGTTCTCGAACCCGCAGGGTCTACACACTTAACGTTTGGTGACGATTAGTATAATTGAGTTTTTATGTTGGTGACCGAAAGTTGTTCGGAGTCTCGGATAAGATCCCGGACATGACGAGGATCTCCGGAATAGTCTGGAGGTAAAGATTGATATATGTGATAATAGTGTTTTGATCTCCGGAAGAGTTACGGAGTTCACCGGAAGGGGTTCCGGATGTTTGCCGAAGTGTTCGGGTGCAGCAACACTTTATATGGGCCAAGGGATAAAAGCCCACGAGGTATTGGAAAGTGCAAAAGTAGTTTTGCTGCCGCGTAAGCGGTACTACCGTTTGGTGAAGCGGTACTACCGCCCTAGCGGTACTACCGCTTGTGTGAAGCGGTACTACCGCCCAAGCGGTACTACCGCTTGTGTGAAGCGGTACTACCGCTTGTGCGCGGCTGTGCACGGTTCGGCAGGGATCCGAGTTGGACTCTTTCCCTGCGGGCCAAACCGACCTTGTGCGGGCAAAACCGACCTGGAGGAGGCTTTTACTCCAAGTTTAGACCCCAAGGCTCAACATATAAATAGAGGGGCAGGGCTAGCACACGGGACACATCAAGATTTCCCCAAGCCGTGTGCGGCAACCCTAACCCTCTAGTTCCTCCGTCATAATCTCCGTAGCGCTTGGCGTAGCCCTGCAGAGATTGTTCCTCACCACCATCACCACGCCGTCGTGCTGCTGGAACTCAACCACTACTTCACCATCGCTCGCTGGATCGAGGAGGTGAAGGCGTCATCAAGCCGTACGTGTGTTGAACGCGGAGGTGCCATCCGTTCGGCGCTAGTTCGTGATCGGATCGAGGGACGACTTGCGATTTGGATCGCGGAGACGTTCAACTACATCAACCGCGTTTCTTAAACGCTTCCGCTTAGCGATCTACAAGGGTATGTAGATTCACTCTCCCTCTCGTAGATGCTCATCACCATGGATAGATCTTGTGTGTGCGTAGGAAATTTTTTTGTTTCCCATGCAACGTTCCCCAACACTCATGTCTATGGCTAGGAAAGCTTCACCATCTTTGATCAACGAGCTAGTCTAGTAGAGGCTTACTAGGGACACTTTGTTTTTCTATGTATCCACACATGTATTTGAGTTTCCAATCAATAAAATTATAGCATGGATAATAAACGATTATCATAAACAGGGAAATATAATAATAACCAATTTATTATTGGCTCTAGGGCATATTTCCAACAAGTCGGGGCAGGTAATTACCTGCATGATGAGGTCCTTGAGCACTGCCTGTAGGGCCATTGGGAGGAGGAGGTGGGGCACTACTTGTTGGGCCAGGTGGGGGAGGAGGTGGCGGAGCATGCTGTGTAGGTCCAGGTGGTGGAGGAGGTCCTCGAGGGTTAGGATCATCTGATGGCCCCATAGCAGTAGCTGGTTTTTTCTTTTTCTTGGACTTGTTGAGGTGACTGATTTCAGTATGTGCTCCGCGCATATGCTTGTATACAATGGCCTATGCTGCATCAGAGCCACTTAAAAATTTGGCCAATTTTTGAAAATCCACTGTCATGTTTCTTTGCCTTATCTGCTTCTTTGATTGAGGAGGCATTTCATGCGGTGACTCATACCCAGTCCCTGGCGCACTAGGGATAGCAGTAGGTGTCCACCGTCGGAGCATGTACCTTTCCGGTATGACGTCAACTCCAAGATGGTTGAACACCTTGAGGATGTGGCAACAGAGCATGCCATCTTTATCCATTTTGCAGCACTCACACAAATATGAACCCTCCTCCACCTTCGCCTGCACCAAGTAGTTTCTAGAACCATATTTGGCAACAAACTCCTGGTTCGGTCTGAGCTCAAAAATATCAGCACCAACTTGGAACACATTATAACGTCCAATCAGCTCGAACTCTTCTCGGAACCTGCGATAAAGGTCTCTAGTGTAGGTTTCATAAGCTTGCCTCTCTATTGGGAATCTGGACCATAGCTCAATCTCAAGGTGTTCTGTCTTGTAATCATTGCATCCTTCCTTGGCAAGGATGTGGGTCTGAATTTTTTATATTGCTTGACAAAGTTCAGGATTGAGTTGTGTGGGTTCACATATCTTTTTAGGACGGCATTGAACCCCTCACTGCGATGTGTAGATTGCAGAAAGGGAAAGAACCTATGCTTGAATAGCATGGCACCCAAGTTGATCTGTATTCATACAACTTCTCAAAGTGTGTGTGTGTTATTGCCTCGTACTTCATCATTAACCCAGCCCAATTCTGCTCAAACTCTTCTGGAGTGAAGCTAAAATCAACACAGTAGTTGAAATCATCAGACAGCCCTGGATTCCTGCACAGCAGCCAACCAACCTTTTCTTGAGCCTTTTTCATGATGTGCCATCGACAACAGCGATGCACGGTCGTGGGAAAGATGCTCTCTATTGACTGCTTCATCGCACCATCCTGATCGGTTATGTAGTTATTAGGAGGTTTGCCATCCATAGCCTCTAGGAATGTTTGGAATACCCAATCAAAGCTTGATGCCAACTCCCGCCTCACGAACGTGCAACCCAACATAAAAGATTGGCCATGTCGGTTGATTCCAATGAACGGTGCGAATGGCATATTGTACATGTAGGTGGTGTCAAATGATATACATTCATGGTACGCCTCCGCATAAGCTTTTCGAGCTAAGCCATCAACCCAAAATATGTTGACAACTCTGTCCTCTTCATCATATTTTTCCTTATAGAAGAAGTCTGGATCGGTTTTCTGTATCTCGTTGAAGTGCGCAATAGTCTCAATCATGTCACCCTCCTTTGTGTCATCTCTACGGAAACTTGTACACAGATTTGTTATTGCCTTTGGTCCGAACGACACCATCAACTCAGATCCATCCATTATATGCATCATACGTCCTACATAATACAAAAAGAAAACAATGTCTTTTTTTAGTTGCATGAATGCACACACCCACTTGCACAGCAAAAGGACATGTGTTGGCACAGAGGATAACTGCAGAAAATGGACAGCTAGCTGCACCTTAAAAACACATGCAGCTGGACACAGGATATTGTTTAGTTGCACATTGAAGGCATTCTAGTTGCACACATGTACCATAGTAGTTGCACAATAATCTACCTACGCAGCAACCTGGTGCACAAGTAATGAAGTTGCACTCAGGATTTTTTTGTAGTTGCACAATGAAGGATTTATAGTTGCACAGAAGTGCCATACTACAACAACCTGGCGTCCAACATGTGTAGTTGGACACAGGACCATTTTGAGTTGCACACTGAAGGCATTTTAGTTGCACACCGGTACCATACCAGTTGCACACTAGACTGCCTAGAGGGAAACTTAATTCTATAAGGGATATAGAAACACATCTGTAGTCAAGTTGCAGTTATACAAGATACGCAAAAATTCCTTTTCATCCGCAGAAATGCCTTGGTGAGATCTCAAGTATTTGGACAATGAAGGTTTGTTCACCAAGGGATGGTTGTGGTCACGAACAAAGTGTGTCACCTCCCATCGCCCATCTTTCAGCTTCACCAACATTTTTGCCTTGCATCCAGTCTGCCTTATTGTCTCTCGTTTCCGTTTCTTCTTTCTCTTTTTGGGATCAATCTCCTCTTCAATGAAGATTGACGGTTCTTCTTCCATTTCATCATCACCAACAACAACTTTTGGATCTAGTATAGGATCCAGGACAGGAGCGGCCTCTGCTCCTCCATCATCAACTTTGGGTTTCTTATACTTGTTGCAACAAAACTGCTGTTTTACCAATTCATTTGAGTAAGGTGCCCGCCTCGAGGTTTTCATCTTGATAGCGAAACCCAACCGTAGGGCATAGCTTTTGTAATGTTCATATGCAACTTGAAGGCTGTCAAACCTCATGCCAACATAGGGTTCCATGAGCTGAGACCCAGCCTCATCCTCTCCTTCTTCTCCTTGTACAGCACCGTCAACAGCCCTAGCTCCTAGTTCAGTCCTGGTTGGACCAGCAACATTTGCCGCGGTGTCCGTGTCATTTAGAGTATGGCTCTCTGACTGCAAAGACATCACTATAGGGGCACCACAGGCTGATGACTGCCCTGCCACATGTTCATGGCCCATAGGATTATGCCCAATACTTGGCTGTGTAGAGCGCACATTTTCTATCCCATAATCAGCATTACCTCCTGGTGGTATGCCGGGTTGATGATGATCCATATCATGAGGAAGCTCATTAAGATCAGGAGGCAACTCATTAAGATCATTCATCTTTCTTTTGCTGCCGCTACTCACGCCCTGCACATAAAAGAGATGGAATGAAAATGATCAAATTAATAACCCAATTAATAATCAAAGAGTTTCAAACAACCTAGAAACATTCTGTTTTTATGCAACGACACAATCATAAGTAGTTGCACACCAGCATGCCACTGTTAGTTGCACAAACTATGTTTTTGTTTGCATAGAGTAATTATGTTTGTTGCACATTTTGCAGTAAATAGGTTGCACAGATAGATAATAGGACTTTTTACTTCAGTGTTTTTCTCACATTTTTTTGTTGCTGTGATGATGTGCAGGTTTGTTTGACAAGGAGCTGATGTAGATTTTTCTGCACATATTTTGATGGTACAATTGGATGGACAGATCCAGATCAAATAAGAAAGAAGATATGCATGACAGAATATAGTTATAGTTTCCATCGCCTTTTTTGTTTTTACTTTTAGTATATTGAACATATTTTCCACTTTAGGTCTGCAATTTGCGTGGGACAAGATTATATGCGTATAGATTACTATTATTTCTGGTTTCACTAGTTTGGGTTGTTTTCCTATTGCACACAATGCCAAAGAATTGGCTTGGATCATTTGTGTTGTTGCACAGGTTCTACAGTTTTTATTTGTGCTTACTTGCATCCATCCAGGCACAAGTTGGTTAGAATGAATGTCCAGTTGCACAAAAGATTATGCTTTTTGTTGAACTGATACTACAGAATTTTTTTGTGTTTATTTGCAAACAACCAGGTACAAAGTTGGCTAGAATGTATGTTTATTTGGCTAGAATACATGTTCAGTTGGCTAGAATGCATGTTCACTTGGCTAGAATACATTCCTTGTGCAACTCATCCATGTGTGTGCTTGTTGCACACATCCAGTGGAAGCTGGCTTTCAAACCATGTTTAGTTGCACAGGGACTACAACAAGTCTTTTTCTGCTAAAATTCCTCCTGGGCTGAGTTTGTTGGACAAATCCAGGAGATAGTTGGTTTGAAAACATTGTTTACTTGCACATACAAAGTGTATCAGTTAGGCACAGAGATCTTGTGATCAAATCATGGAGAGATTTTTGAGATCCAGATGGAAAGGG
The DNA here is from genome assembly GCA_039707655.1 of Elymus sibiricus. Lineage (NCBI taxonomy): Eukaryota > Viridiplantae > Streptophyta > Magnoliopsida > Poales > Poaceae > Elymus > Elymus sibiricus. Next base: position 427,093,966 of record CM077675.1, read on the forward strand.
CAAGGGAAAGTGAAGAAGGATTGATCTGGGAGCAAAAGGATTTCTTTACCTGGCTGATTGTGGACGGGCTGATTGTGTTGCCTGGTAAGCCTCTCTTCTCTTCTTTTCTGTTTTTTCACTAGATTTCTTCACCTTGACTGCTTTGCCATGGCAGCTCTACAGGATCTGGTTCATGGCCTGGGATCCCTGTCCTTTCTTTCGTGGGGAAGAAGCTGGTGGACCAACGGGGAAGAGAAGAGAGGGGCGAGGGGGGGTGTGGGAGGCGTCGGGCGATGGGAATCACGTGACAACGACGGGTGGTGAGGTTTATCCCGCGTTCGCGCGTGGGAACAGCTGCCCCCGAAGGATCTTTCCTTCCTGGACCAGGGGGACAGGCGCTTTCCTTTTTCTGGCCGGCCGCTCGCGAGCGCTAGCGAGCCAACGGCCGTCAGCTAGACGCGTCCTTATTAGTTTCCATATGTAAATCACTTGGCAAATACTTCCTCTGTCCCAAAATAAGTGTCTCAACTTTATACTAACTTTTGTACAAAGTTGTACTATGCTTGAGACACTTATTTTGAGACGGAGAGAGTATTTGTCACACTGCAAACATGAGTTTTATTCGAGAAAACAAGGAAGTTTTTTGCAAGAGCTTTTAAGAAACGGGAAGGTTCTGGAAAACGTTTTCTTTATTCATGACGAAATCATTGTAGACTTTTTATGTGCTAGCTAATCATTTGTACAATTAATAATTTTGTCCATGTAATCCTTATCGTTAGCAAATCAACAATTTTTTAGCAAAATGCAGATAACAACAAATGTTTGGGACAACATTGCACATAACCACAAATCAGATTTCATCATGCCCAGTGATACACGGCACATAAATTCAAAAGCAAAAAATGATGCACGGCACAGCATTGGTGAACCAACCCGTGATATCAGTTGGATTCCGGAGCAGCCTCAATCAAACCTTGGCGTTGTCCTCGTTGTAGACCTCTTCCTCATCGATAAGAGAGTAATGCTTCAGAAGTGGATTCAGAGGCAAAAACTCTTCGTGCCAGAACTTCCTGTGTTGCTCCCTCAACCCCTCAATAAGGGCCTTACTCTCAGCTTCTGAGAGTGGTTCATCATCGCTGGAACCCTCGTCATCAGAGTCTACTACTGCAATTTTGGTGGCCTGATCTTTGGTCTCATCAGCGGTTGAGTCGGCCAGAACAGTATCCTCCTCGTCGTGCCCGTCGGTCGGCACCTTCCTTTTGGCGGAGCAGATCTTCAGCGAGCAATCCTTATCGCCGGTGATGGCCGCCGACGTCGCCGTACTTTTGGTGCTGCACGGATTCGGCGAGGACTCCTCCTTTCCGGCCATCGTTCAGATCACTTCCCGTCGCGGCGAGCGATTTCTATGCCGGGCTGGTGGGTCGATTAGGTGAAGGCGGAATTGGGATCTCGTGGGATTGCTGCGTCGTGTCGATTTGTATATAAAGGCGCTCGCGTGTTTCGGTGCGGACTCCGCATGGAGTTCCCAGTGTCCAACTTATCCTTGGTCCTTGCCATCGTCATGGCCCATGTGCCAATAGGCCTTTTTCGTTTCCCTTATACTACCTCCGTCCCAAAATAAGACAGTTATTTTGGGACGGAGGGAGTAGCATCTAGCCAGGTTTGCTAATCCGGGTAATCAAACGCACGCTCGCGGGGTGCATCCACGGGTACTGACCGGTCAGTCTTTAAATCTACTCGTTCATATCTGAGTCTTTCATATTTGAACCCCTGAATCCATACAAAACATGCAAAAGAAAATCCTATGTACTACTTGTTATCCTAGTTTTCGTCATCGAAGATGTCCACGACGCCGGTGCTGGGCGTGTGGGAGGGGCTCCCGCTCCTCGTCTTCCTCCTCGAGCTCATCCTGGTCGGCGAGCATCTGCGCCTCCTCCGCAGCCTGCTCCGCTTCTATCTGATGCCGACGATGCCGTCTGGACTCCGCAGCCCACTCCGAGTGGATGGTGTTGAGGATGGCCTGCTCCTCCGCGCGCAGATCCGCGTCCTCAGCGTCCCCACGTCCTCCTCCGGCTCCGGCTCCTCCTCCTCCTCCTCAACCTCAACCTTCTTATCCTCCTTCTCCGGATCCACTACATCAGGAGATAGCTCCGTGACGATCCAGGCTTCGCCCCTTGCCCGGACCTGCTCAACGAGCTGCAGCCGGCACTCCGGCGTTACAAAGTGGCTGCGGCGGGGGGCCATGGCGACACCTGAGAGCGTGGGAAAACAGAGGAGAGGAGGCGGACATGCTCGAGTGGTGGCATAGAGAGGAAGGAGGTGGATGTGATAGGGTTGGGGGACGCCGGCCGGCTTAAATAGCCGGATTTTGCCTCGGGCGGCGAGTTGGAGCAACGCCACGCGGCGTTCACACCGCGGCGACGGACGAGGCGTTCGTCGGACCGCCGAGTTTCCGGGCGAGTCTGCGTGGGACTCCATCGTCAGTCGTACGTGGCGGGCGTGCCTGGACGCGCCCGGGCGTCCCTGTATCCGCCCCATATTTCGGCTGGATATGAGGGGTGCCGGTCAGGCGGTCAGCCCGGGCGTTTGAGGCCCGTTTGAGACGTCCAAGTGGATCGAAATTTCGTGACCGGTCAATGACCAGACGGCCTATCCGAGCCTTTGAGGGGGTTTGGGATGCGCGACTGTAGATGCTCTTATTTCCCTTTTTTGAAGAAACCTTGCCGGGCCTCTAAATAAAAGGACGAAACATGGAGCGGAGCTCCCGCAATTGCTTTGCATTGCGTTACTAGAGTTTGGGGCGCCAGTACACAAGTTAGACAACCATCGTTGTGAGAGAGAGAAGCCATAAACCCAAGAGATGTGGGTCAACACCTGCCCAAACCTAAGGAGGACAGAAGCCACTGCATGATGAGGACATCCCAACCATGAACATCACACCATCAGTCATCAAAGGGCCAATCATAAGAAGTCACGCAAAGCAAATACATGATCAGGTGAACGCTAACTTAAGTTTATCTTTTGACCTTGAAAACATGGTTGTGCCTTCACCTCCTTCGTTGTTGGTTGAACTCAGGTGCAACATTGAAGAATACCAACAACACTCTCAGTCCGCGCCTAAACAATGTTTTACGACGAAGAAACATAGTTACGAAGAAATATATGGTCTACTGAAGAAACAATGTTTTGGCGCTGGTGAAACAATGTTATGCACGAGTTTGGATAACCCAACTTGCGAAAGGTTTTCAGGACTCGAGTTTGCTACTGAAGGAAACATTGTTTGACTGCAGTAAACAATCTTTGGTCGGGAACCGCCAACCACCTCCAACTAGAGATTTCCAGAAGCTACCTCATTAAGTCTCAAGCCATTTAGTCAAACCAAAGCTGGTTCTCTTTCACACCTAAGCTGGTTCCCAAACCTAGTTTGTTTTCACACCTAACCAGGAGAGTTGTCCCTATTATAAATAGGCTAGCTCTTCCCTTCGCGAGGGACTTTTTCCATTTCTATCAAAGACCAAGACATAGACTCCTCCTGAGATTGAAGAGCTCTTGTTATCCTTATTCTCATGATTCCTTAAGAAATTGCTCCTAATCCGTGCTCCATGACTAGATCGTGTTGTGTGGGTTAGAGTTCGTGGTTTCCTTGCGGATTGCACCTATGCCGTGATCCACGACTTGAGCGTGGTTGTGTGGGGTAGTATTGCGGGTTGTGGATCGGCGAATGTTCGTATTGCAGGCTTCGGTGAGCATCCTCCTCGTCGGGTCATAATCTCTTATTTTCCGTTTTTTGGCTGCTTGCAGCTAGTTATCCCCATCCTCTTATTGATCCTACGTCGTGAAGATCGAACCTCCCCTGGTACACCCTCTGCTCCGTTGACGGTGTCACATCACTACACCTCTTGCAAAGGCCACTGGCTTGTCGATCACATCCAACTGATGTTGGCTGCTTTCTGACAACGACGTCATCGCAAGCACGCGTGCTCACGCGACACGCGCATGCGCGCGCATGCACACATCTATTGTGTCACAACTAAAAAAGTAACGCCTCTTAGTACGGGTGGAGAGCCCGTGGCATGAGGCCCAAATTCTTTGGTGACTGTAACAATTATTGTAGGTATAATGCTATAATGCTCGAAGGCGGCCCGAAGCTTGCTGCGCGCCTGGCTCCGCTATACGTCTTGGGAGGTGTTGTCTAACATGGCAAGCCAGATCTTTCACCTTGAGATAAAAGACCGCGAGAGATGGGTAGTATGGAGCCTCATAGTGACGCCTTCAAGAAGGCGAGTAGGGATTTCAGCCGAAGCACCACAACCATCGTTGTCGGTCCACCGCAAGGGTAAAACCACCGCGGCTCACAGCAGGAATGAGCCATAATCATCTTGAAAGCCGCTTGAGATGAAACTAAAGGACCATGCTTTGCAGCAACAAAGTGTGAGCCCCACTGGAACCAACGACCAAGCCGCCGCATCAAATCTTAGAGTGACTCCAGCAAGCCAAAATGTTAGCCTCCACCACATTTCTACTCTAGAAGGGGAGGAGCAGTCACCACATGGTACCGATGCATCACTCGGGGTCCTGGACCTAAATCTCGACATGCCGGCCCAGATTGACGATCTAGTCGGTGGTTTAATGTCGCTAGCCGCATGTGGCATACACGATCCCGTCTAGAGCTGGCGCATCGTTAGGAGAGAGCGTGTGAGCATTGTAGCACCTGGCGTCACGTGCTCCACTGTGTGCATGAAGGTGGTCTTGCGAGAGAAATAGTCGCGGTGACTACGTCAGTTTCTCCATCACTTGAGTTGGGGGCATGGTGAGCTGGAGTGAAAGTGGATATTGTCAGTACCCAGTTGGTGTTGAAAAAGAACGTGCATATGGGAGCTCTGTTGTTTTGTCTCCAAATCCAACTACTCGCCCTCTTTGACTCGTGAGTTAAGAGCGTTGATGCACGTAAGCTCTATGATGCTTAGGGTATATTGGTGGGAGAGGTGGTCGAATTCCATGCCACACCGACTTGGTAGCGGTTCGACTCAGGGAGGGTTGGGGCCACTTGAAGTGGAGCTACCCTAATACCTACGAGGACAACGATGGAAGATATGGATCTATCTATGGTGAACGGGTGAATGGATGTTGGATCCTTTCAATACAAGGTTGCATTTGTGTTCGATCGGGATCCAACCACTCTGAGACAAGGCTCCCCTATTTGGCGGGGCGGGGGAGCATGATTGGGAAGGTGCTCGATATCGGAGAGGTGGGGTAGTGGACGATGGGATCCTCCTCCTCCAATGCACAGGGAGATGCTTGATTGGGAGTTTAAGATAAAGCATGGAACTTGATTCGGTGATCCAACGGCGGAAGCTCATTACTAAAATATCCATGAGCCATTTGTCATTACACTGACGATGAGTGGGGTGTCAAATTCTGGGGACGCAATGGGTGATGCGCATTTTCTGACCGGTCAGTCAAATAAATTGTTATATTGCCGGGCCAGTTGAGGCCTAGTTGATCCAAAAATAAGTGGCTTGGTTGCCACGGAGCAGTGGAAGCTCTATATTATAATGCAAGTCTGCCATTTTCGCCACTACCGTCTATCGAGCTAGGGTCATCGGGTTAGTATACTCCTGGCTTAGCCCGGTGCTCCATTTCTCAACAGGATACTTTTGTGTAGCAGAGAAGGGAATAACCCATGAGACCCCACGTCACTGGGACAGTGACCACCGAGCTATCTCGTAGGTGTCGAAGGAGAAGAAATGGGACCCCAACCCCCATCCTGGCGTGAAGACCTTGCCATGTCTAGGCTTAAACCAACCTCTCAACACCTCTGACTGGGCCATGAATCCATCTAGTGTCACCACTTACCACTGACAGGCCAGAGATGGCAGCCGACGAGGAAGGTCGGGCCTCCTCCACGTCTTCATTGGCGACACTCACAGCTACCCTGCATGCTTACCCATTCCAATCCCTGCCCTCTAAGATGAATAAAATTAGAGAGAGACCAACAAGTGTGGCGATCCCTCGCATTGTCTTCCCAATATCCAGAGCAGAGCCCTACACTTACCATCTGGTCCATCCATGTCAATATTTCCCCCTCCTAAAGATGATGCCCGGTTATTTGCCTTTCTGGTTATTTTTAGAAAAGGAGATGTGTTACCCCGGCGTTTGCATCGATTGATGCACACAACCATTTTATTATACATAAATAGATAAAAAAAAGACATGACCACGAGCAATACATTTGTACATAAGACTCTCATGCTCACTAAACCTATTGCTATGCTACCATACAAACCTATTTAATAAAGCCCATACGTCCATCTCCAAATGCTTGCATCCAAAGTCTTGAAACTTCGAGCCTCCACATGATGATGTAAGGACTACATACAGATCCGGTGCGTAGCTGTGTGGATAACCTGCAAAACATGAAAAGTTTGTCATTGTTAAACATAAGGCTAATAATCTATGTGGATAAACTGCAAAACATGAGCCTTAAGTTTCTCATTCACCCCACACAACCAATTTACGACCATATTAGATACTAGTAGGCGGTGGAATATTAAGCACGACATGGACCGTCAATGATAACATGCGCATGAATGGGAACGACGGGAAAAAGTGCTCGATTGTTTCATCCTCATAATAAAGGAAAACATTTTAACTACAATTACAATTACATTTTGCTCAGTTATCCTTAGACAACATGATTGTACAAAGATATACCAATCGAAAATCTTGATCTTAAGGGGGACTTTTACCTTCCCGATATTTTTTCCTAAAAAATGTTGTCATTTGTCAAATCTGTGTACATATACTAGATTGAAACCTAAGAAGCGTATCTCTGAGTCAAAAATCCTCGCCAACCCTATCATTTGTATACCACCAACTAGGAAGGAACCCTTTGCAAGAATTCCACTTTGACTTGCACGAGACCTTTCCAAAATGGAGAATTGGTAGGTTTCACTATCACATGTAACAGGGTTTTGGAATTAGTTATTTAATTCACAATAGCTCTTACTATACACCCATACCCCGTCATCATTTAACAGTTTGAGCAAACATTTATTTATTTATATCTCCGGAACTTCCACCCCGAGACCACCTTTGTCTTTAGGTCGGAAAATAGTGTTTTAAATAGTTCACTGTTATTTCTGCTAGCTGTAATATTCCAGTCTTTTGCGACCTTCATTAGGTACTCGGAGAATGACAACATGAACATTGACATCCCGTTCGCTGCCGAAGTTTGGGGGGAGAGGGGGGGGGGGGGGGGGGGGGGGGAGTAACGACCCTGGTTGACCCCTGAGAAGCTCCGCCACTCCTTCCACCAGCAACTGGGATATTTTTCTTAAACATGTATTCTATACCATCTCACTCCTTCCAGCAACTGGGATAACTTTCTTAAACATGTCCTCTATACAATCCCACTCCTTATTCAGTAGCTTATATATAGATGTGGAACCAATATAACGAAACATGCATGAACGTCCCCACTTCGCCTTTCCGATAACTCACATATGATAAATCAAACAGAAGTATGGATTGTATTTACCTTGTCATGTCAGAAATATGCTATTCAAAAACGCATATCCAGCAACCACCCCTCCTTCATTTAGTGAAGCTGCTTTGGTCCTCAACAAATAACCGCTCTGATCATTTATAATGACCTTGTCTTTGTTCCTATATCCATGAAATAAACAATTTTAGCAAGTGTAAAATATATGTCAAATATTACAATAGCTGATAATGTATTACCTCAGGTAGGCTCCAAATATTCCAAACTCAGAAACCACATTATCCCTAACAAAAGTTCCCTCGCGGACAAGATAGCTGGGGGATGCTGGTGGGAATATCCTTTGCATTAAGATGTATGCTGCAATCTCATTGCTTCCATCCTTCCGAAGGCGAATCAACGTTTCACGCAGATTATCACCGTAAATGTTATTCCCTGAATGGAATATCAGCTTTACTCGTCAGTCATTGGTATCTAACATTTTTTCTGCATAGTGAGATTGAGATAATACCTCCACCCTCCCTCTGTGGTTTGAGAACAAACAACTCCGGCGATTCAATAGCGGAATTGACTATACTGTCATTCTCCAAACTCCACAATCCTGCGAAGCATTTTCGTACATTTTCGATGTCGGATTTGTTGTCAAGAAACCTAGTATGAAATGCAGGGTCAGGATAGCAATCATATGCAGAAGGAACCATTGATAAAAATAAATAGATATTTGGTTTTATGTTCTTTTTTACTTGACTTCCAATTATCTATGTAGTCAAACTATCTGAACTTCTGACGTTTGACCATGAATGGAGTTAATGCTATGTAGACTATTTACAAATAAATTATATCATTACATTGGTTTTTTTCTTCATATAATTATATTTTAAAAAATATTTTATTATTACAGTAAACCTGATAGTTAGATTTTTACTATGAGGTTTACTATAACGTTTTAGCGAGTCATGTGTCACTATGGAACAATAATGAAATGGGATTACCTTTCAAGCACTTTTTCCTTTGCCAGTTCTTGCTGAATCTTCTTTGTACCAACAAGATGGTGTGCTATTGATGGGCACTTAATAGCAGAAGAACGCTCGATCAAGAGTCTTGCTCTCCATTCCTTCAAGAAAAAATGCAGCAGTTGTCTGAATAACAGGTACTTCGGTAATTCTGCTGAACTATGGTAAACAGCACTAGACAAAATCAATGCTTAACTTTTGTGTTTGTGCTTGCACTTCTATGTTCAATGTTTATATCCCATCAAAATAACGAACCATTCAACACATCAAAAGATTAATCGTATATCAAGTTTAATCATAGTAAAAGGAAAGATAGACATACGGCTTCTGATGGGTAGTCAGCCGGTGAGTAGCCTGCCCTGAAGTAAACTACTGCAACTGGGCGTCCATTTCTGGATGACAACACAAGCAAAGTTATATGTTCCTCAAATCATGCATGGCGACATCGCAGGTAACATTCTTGTAGAGAGGAACCTTACATCACGAGTGTCCCATCAGGACGAAGATCCCCCTCCGCTTCTATTTCTGCCATTGTCTTGCGAATAGTCGTCACCCCATACGTGAAAATTGAAGTTAAGGAAAAAAATATTATACATTTTTTGATAATTGCACGCTATGAATTTTTTTATAATTGAATGAGATTCCTTTGCATTTTGTATCAGTGGCATCTAGTATAAAGCTACACATGGCATTAGCATACACTGAAGGATATATTTCTCTCAGCGCGACCGTGATCCAGTACTGGTCATACATGTACCTTTCTTCTGCTTGAACAACGACCAGAACTACTGCGCTGAACGAGGAAAACTTTAGTTAGTACAGAGGTCTTAAGAAGGTACATGCCTTCATCAAATTAAACACCTAACCTTTGGTTGTTGTACTCAGCCCATGCAGTGGCTAATGCTTCGGCGTGCTGGGTTATTGCAGTGTTTCCAACAACACTAGCTGGATCCAAACCAAGTTCCCTCTCATGGTGTCTGATCAGATTTCTGCATGTTGCATTCAGATTGGGACTGTCATCCAATTGTTCGGCAGAAATATCCAAATAAAGTTACATAACGTATGTGCGAATTTGTGCAGAGACAACAAATAAACTCGGATATATATGGAATCTGACCTATGGAGCTCAGATACACCACAAGCAAGACCATTGGAGGATGTGGAGATCGTGTTGAGCTCTACTTGAAGAAGCTTGTCTGTTGCCCCATCTACCATGTAGTCCGACCTTGTTAGACCCAACTGAATGTCCTGAAAAATTTATCCCAAGCCACACCATTGTTAGATTTTTCACAAAACCCCATTGTTGGAGTTAACCTAAGAATAAAATTTAGTTGGATAGAGTTAGCACTTAGTAGTAAACTTATATATTTTATGTGTAAGCTGCACACTTACCTCTTTCTTGTTCAGTTCCATCATCTTTGAGTGAATATCTAGAAGCCTCCTAGTGAATGGGTCCACTTCTTTTGTCCTGGAAGAGAAACATTGGCGCTCACAAATTAGTTGAATCCAAGAACCATATACACTTTTGAATTTCGATGTTCGATTCCTTGAGAAAATTACCTTGCCAGAGTCTGCTGCAAGAAGTCTCCATCTAGGCTAACACGGTGAACGAGCTCATTGAAAAGTGGAGCCAACTCAAGCGCTTGCTCCCAGTAAATCTTTGGGAATGACATTGGCAAGAGAGCAAACGGAGCATGGAGCAGACCAACACCAGGTGCCTTTCCTGATCTCTGCATGCACCCAGTGAAAAATTACGTCAAAATTGTAAAAAATAATTCTAGAAAACTCAAATGTCTTGTGTCTCGATGCATCGATAGAAAGATGAGTTTGTACAAGCCCTAAGAAGGGAAACACCCGAAAATTACAACATGATGCCTCTAATAGTTGCAGACTGCCATCGTAGGTAGCAACACCACCACCCTTGCACCCATCGTCGCCCATTGCCTCGCTTTTGTCTTGAACATTTCAACTAGGTGAGCTAAGTGGAGTTGAGTGATGTCTAAGATGATCGCATTGCGATACTTTTACATGCACCGAGCCACCAACATTATGACCGAGGAGGTGCCTTTCCGGGCGAAGGTGGCGACCAAATGACAACTCCGTAGCCGCTAGTCCACGAAATCATCCTATGAATAATAGGGGGGGGGGGGGGGGAGCATGTCATCAGTTAGATCCAGGGGACCACCTCGTGCCAAAATGTTCATGGAAAGGAGCACCTGATGAGGATTTGAGCAATTGTCTCCTCCAACCGTCACATAACTAGGTACATAGACCCCAACACGCCAGTCGCTTGGCAGTCCAACACCCATCCTGGCAAACCAGCCACATGAAGAACTTGACTCGAGGTGTTGTCAAGTCTTCCAGTTGAGCTTCGATGAGCTTAAAAGGACCGCTCCCTGAAAAAGAGTTTCGTAAGAAATCCTGGAAGTTTACAAGCTGATTGTAGGACTCCGTGACCGTAACTAGACATATCACCATAATTGAGAGGGCTGAAATCCCCCCTCCCCCTCCGAGTGTACGAGATCCAATGACGGTCGGTCAAGGCCTCTTGGACAGTCCAACGCTTCCTAGTGTGCCCTGATACTAGAAGTAGTAACTCAGGCACTAACTATGAAATGGTGCGACCGTCGGGCCAACGATCCTCCCAAAACAATGTAGATGTTCCATCTTACTTCCATCTCATACTGGGATAGTGGAGGTATAGAACCCTCTGGGGGGCAAAGGAGGTCAGCGTGCATCTTAACACCGTGCATCCAAGATCCTGAACACCCATACAACCCAATCGGAGGGGGTACACACACTACCACGGTTGACATGATGGTGGCCACATTGTGAGGCCGCTCTGCCCATCCAGTGGAAACCTCTCAAGGTTTTGTTAATCTGCTTTTGGGTCTACTTACTGATGACTAGGAGCACTAACTGGTGAAGATGCACAGTGGTCAGGACCTACCTGACCACAGTGTAGCGTCCTGCTTTTGCTATCATGGACCAGTACTGGATCACGGTCGCGCTGCCTCGATAGAAAGATGAGTTTGTACAAGCCCTAAGAAGGGAAACACCCGAAAATTACAACATGATGCCTCTAATAGTTGCAGACTGCCATCGTAGGTATCAACACCACCACCCTTGCACCTAGCGTCGCCCATTGCCTCGCTTTTGTCTTGAACATTTCAACTAGGTGAGCTAAGTGGAGTTGAGTGATGTCTAAGATGATCGCATTGCGATACTTTTACATGCACCGAGCCACCAACATTATGACCGAGGAGGTGCCTTTCCGGGCGAAGGTGGCGACCAAATGACAACTCCGTAGCCGCTAGTCCACGAAATCATCCTATGAATAATAGGGGGGGGGGAGCATGTCATCAGTTAGATCCAGGGGACCACCTCGTGCCAAAATGTTCATGGAAAGGAGCACCCGATGAGGATTTGAGCAATTGTCTCCTCCAACCGTCACATAACTAGGTACATAGACCCCAACACGCCAGTCGCTTGGCAGTCCAACACCCATCCTGGCAAACCAGCCACATGAAGAACTTGACTCGAGGTGTTGTCAAGTCTTCCAGTTGAGCTTCGATGAGCTTAAAAGGACCGCTCCCTGAAAAAGAGTTTCGTAAGAAATCCTGGAAGTTTACAAGCTGATTGTAGGACTCCGTGACCGTAACTAGACATATCACCATAATTGAGAGGGCTGAAATCCCCCCTCCCCCTCCGAGTGTACGAGATCCAATGACGGTCGGTCAAGGCCTCTTGGACAGTCCAACGCTTCCTAGTGTGCCCTGATACTAGAAGTAGTAACTCAGGCACTAACTATGAAATGGTGCGACCGTCGGGCCAACGATCCTCCCAAAACAATGTAGATGTTCCATCTTACTTCCATCTCATACTGGGATAGTGGAGGTATAGAACCCTCTGGGGGGCAAAGGAGGTCAGCGTGCATCTTAACACCGTGCATCCAAGATCCTGAACACCCATACAACCCAATCGGAGGGGGTACACACACTACCACGGTTGACATGATGGTGGCCACATTGTGAGGCCGCTCTGCCCATCCAGTGGAAACCTCTCAAGGTTTTGTTAATCTGCTTTTGGGTCTACTTACTGATGACTAGGAGCACTAACTGGTGAAGATGCACAGTGGTCAGGACCTACCTGACCACAGTGTAGCGTCCTGCTTTTGCTATCATGGACCAGTACTGGATCACGGTCGCGCTGCCTCGATAGAAAGATGAGTTTGTACAAGCCCTAAGAAGGGAAACACCCGAAAATTACAACATGATGCCTCTAATAGTTGCAGACTGCCATCGTAGGTATCAACACCACCACCCTTGCACCTAGCGTCGCCCATTGCCTCGCTTTTGTCTTGAACATTTCAATTGGTGAGCTAAGTGGAGTTGAGTGATGTCTAAGATGATCCAATTGCGATATTGTTACATGCACAGGGCAACCAACATTATGGCCGAGGAGGTGCCTTTCCGGACGAAGGTGGCGACCAAATGACAACTTCGTAGCCTCTAGTCCACGCAATCGTCCTATGAATCATGGGGGGGGGGGGGGGGGGGAGGGGGGGGGTCATCAGTTAGATCCAGGGGACCATCTCGTGCCAAAATGTTCATGGAAAGGAGCAGCCGATGAGGATTTGAGCAATTGTCTCCTCCAACTGTCACAAAACTAGGCACATAAACCCCAACACGCCAGTCGCTTGGTGGTCCAACAGCCATCTTGGCAAACCAGCCACATGAAGAACTTGACTCGAGGTGGTGTCAAGTCTTCCAGTTGAGCTTCAATGAGCATAAAAGGACCGCTCTCTCAAAAAGAGTTTGTAAGAAATCTTGGAAGTTTACAAGCTGGTTGTACGACTCCGTGACCGTAACTAGACATATCACCATAAGTGAGAGGGCTCAAATCCCCCCTCCCCCTCCGAGTGTACGAGATCCAATGATGGTCGGTCAAGGCCTCTAGGACAGTCCAACGCTTCCTAGTGTGCCCTGATACTAGAAGTAGTAACTCAGGCACTAACTATGAAATGGTGCGACCGTCGAGCCAACGATCCTCCCAAAACAATGTAGATGTTCTGTCTTACTTCTATCTCATACCGTGATAGGTGGAGGTCTAGAACCCTCTGGGGGCAAAGATGGTCAGCGTGCATCCTAACACCGTGCACCCAAGATCCGGAACACCCATACCACCCAAGCGGAGGGGTACACACACTACCACGATTGACATATTGGTGGCCACATTGCGAGGCCGCTCTGCCCATCCAGTGGAAACCTCTCAAGGTTTTGTCAATCTGCTTTTGGGTCTACTTACTGATGACTAGGAGCACTAACTGGTGAAGATGCACAGTGGTCAGGACCTACCTGACCACAGTGTAGCGTCCTGCTTTTGCTATCATGGACGCTCTCCAAGTGGTGAGGTGATTCACGATCTTGTCAATCAACGATTGGAGTGCCTCACTCGAGAGGTTTCTGAAGACGAGAAGAATCCTGCGGTATCTGGCCGGGATGGAAAAGTTCTGGCTAAACCTGGGTGCATTGCACGCTCGTTGAACAATAAAATAAAATAAAAAACAAAAAGGAAATTATGTGGCTTCGAAGATGCTCAAATATATTAGGTGCTTGCAAAATTTCATGGGCACAAGAAAACAAAATTAGGACACAAAAGTGCTCAACAGTTTGAGCACTATTTTTCTGTTTCGAGCTCCTCGGATGTCATTTCGTCATCAGATTCTGCGAACACCAAAACATTTGTGCATCTTCGAAGCCACAAAATTTCAGAATGTTTTGATTGTTTTAGGTTTTTTCTTCGATTTTACCGTCTATCGAGGGTGCAATGCACCCAACTTTACGAAAACCTGTCTCAATCGAAAAAGGAACTAGCTGACACTCCATAACCGAATGAGACACCGAGTGAGGTGCCAAAACTTGGCAAAGCTATAACCACCGGGGGCCTCATCCTATGAACACACCAAGCACTTGGCAAATCTGTAATGATTGATCAGTTGTAGTAAAACGAAGCCAAACCCCCGAGAGACCGTGCATGGCATAAACATTTTACACTCTTTTCCGGAGCAAAAACATTTTACATCCATAGACGAAGAACACTAGCTAGGCCAGTTCATCAAGCAACTTGACGTGCGGTTAATTTACGTGGCCGAACGAGAAATGGCCTCCGTCAACTCTCTATCACCCATAATGTTCCACAGTACATTGGTAGACCCACAAGGTACTGTAAAAACTCTCTTTTAGTGTGTGGCCTTAGTTCAGTCCCAAAATCGCAGGGCCAAATATTTCCCTTATGTTGCTGTCACCAGCAGTCTCTGTCGTCACGTCATTGTTAGTTGTTATTACACCCGACAAGTTGGTGCTCCTCGTGCTGAAACAGCCTATCTACAAAAATTGGGCAAGTTGTTTTCGCGCGGGTCTACCAACAACTTGTTTACTTTATGCTTGGAAAAAAATATTGTTCTGAACCTGAATCATTCAGCTTGTCGGAGTTAATTAGAACATGAAACTGAATCATTCATATTGTATTCTTCTGCGTACTACTTAATTGTTCCAAGCTTCTATGAAAAGCATAAATGGTTTTTCCGGCTTCTATCAAAACTAAGCCAGCCGATCAAATATGCAAAATTGAATGTGTCAAGGCTATAAGAGATGACTGCGTTAATAATTGTGCAGCTTATGCTCCAACGAAGGAAATGAGCTAGCAAGGTCACGTCACCGGGTGGTTCTTGTCGCCGACGACGAGGCCATGCTGCGAGCACCAGACGAGCGCCTCCTCCACGAGCTCATCCACAAGCTCCGGCGGCACCGCCAGCTGCTCGAACCGCCTCTCGTCACCCTCCGCCGTTGCAGCCACGGGCGCCGCTGTCCCAACAACGGCGCACAGCGCAGGACGCAAGCACGACGAATACAACGTTCTCACGGCAGCCACTGAGCGTGGGCACACGGCGATCACATTGACGGAGCCGCTCAGGCTTGCACCGCAGGATATGGATGCGCTTGTAAAAGAGTTGGCGGCCGCCATGTTCGATCGCCGGTGGTTGTGTGGGTTTCTTGCTTGGTTGCTCAGGTTCCACACTGGAGTGAGGAGCGAGCGGAAGCAGCTCATATGTAGAAGAAAGTATGTGCAGATGAGACGAGAGAGGAGAAGGGGCACATATATGAGGTATACATGAAAGGCATGTGTTTTCTAAAAGAAAACGAGACAAGGTACACGTAATGTAGGGATAAGCAGGGAGTCAACGTCAGTGCTCATTAGCCACGCGTGATGAAGTTGACAATATCGCATGCAGATGGCCACAGACCGATTCTCTCGTTGGCTTTTAGTTTCAGTCCACATCATCCCCTCCAAATGAGGTGACTTGCTGATAAGCATTTGGTTCCGCTTGATTCCGGGGGTATGTGCTCGTTGGGCAGTGGAATAATACAGTAGATGTCTTGTTTCCCCTTGCTTACCCTAACCTTATATGTCATGTCAGTGACCGTTAAGTTTGTGATATTTTGTCGACCCAACCGAATGTGTGTCTCCTTGCCTGCCATTGTTGTGTGGTGCAGCTTCACGGAGCAGCTCTGCTGATCGATGACGGCCTTGTCTGTATTTACCGAAAAAGGCTTTCGTCCCGTTTTATATATAAAGTAATGATCAACAACAATATTCCGATACAAACACACGCCGACTCAACACATGCACACACCCGAGGCAGCATACATAGATGCTGATCGCAGCAACAAGCCGCATACGGCGAACCGTGGGCTTCAAGGCGGTGTCTTCAGGAAGGATACGACACCGAAGCGCCGTCACCGCCCGATCCGAGGATCAGAGTTTCCCCTGGAGCAGCATGACGGGCGATGAGAACCGCGACAACGCCTTCAAGAAGGGAACGAGCTTCGCCGCCGTCGGTTCGTCCAAAGATAGAGCAGGTTTTCACCCCGGCCAACACTCACCGTCACCGAGCGCCACACCCCGGCTACCACGCCGCCCACACGGCCATGGCCACCAGGCAGCACCAAGCCATGGGCTCTGCCCATGAGCACCGCGCAACCACCTCCAGGGCCAACGCCCCGGCATCCAAGACCTTGACACCACCTCACCCGAGAGCCACCGCTATCCCAACCAAAGAGACGAGCGAAAAGGTCCCGCCTTTTCCACCCCTGGGCAGCCCCAACGCCGAGACCCAAAGGGCGGCCAAAACTGGCCTCCATCGACTCGCCCTGCAGCACCGGGCGCGAGACGAGCTCGGTCCTGCGGCAACGAGTGCGAGACGAGGTCGGTCCTGCTGCACCGTGCGCGAGACGAGCTCGGTCCTACACACCGTGCGTGAGACGAACTCGGTCCTGCCGCACTGGGAGCGGGCCAGCCCTTCAACCGACGTAGTGCCCGAACAACGAGGAGATAAAGTGAAGATCGACACGGCCCAACCGCAGACGAGCCGACGCCGGAGAGAAAGCCAGCCGTCGCCGGGGCCAGAGCCGCCGCCATGAGCCAAAACCACGACGTGGCAGCCCACATCCACACCGAGGGCCAGGCCCAAACCGCCCGCCGGCGGCCATGGGCCAGATCCGAGCTGATCTGGCTGGCCGACACCACCGCCAGCAGTAGCAGCAGCCGGCGCCCCGCCGCTAGCCGCTCGAGCACGCCAGCCCGGCCCCCAACCCGCACCACGACCTCACCAGGCCGCCGCCGCCGTCACCCCGCGCCACCAACCATGGCCAGACCGCCAGATCCGGGACTCCCCGACCCGCGTGGCCCCTCCATGCCAGGCACGTTCTGCCGACGACCGTCGCAGCCCTCACGTCGCCACAACAACCGCCGCCGCGCCCCTGTCCGATGGCGCCGGCCCGCACAGGCCCCCACGACGCGGAGGGGAGAAGAGGCCCCGCCGCCGCCCCCACCGACGGGGCTTAGCCCGTCAGCGAGATCTAACGGTGGCGGGGAGCGAAGGAGAGGGAGGGGAGACCCTGGACCGGCGGCGGCGATGCCGGGGGGGGGGGGGGGGCGGGAGGAGCAGAAATAATCTTTTTCCCTGTCTGTATTTCAGATCATTACGCCAACATCGACCACCATCAACCCGATTACCAGTGACGGTTTCAGGCCCCAGGCGGCGGCCTGGGGCGTGAGGCCCAATTCCTTTGTGGACTGTAGCAGTCCTAGTGCTACAGTACGAAGCATGCCTGGGATCTGGCCCAGTTCGCCTAGGCCTTGGCCCAATCCTATGTCCGTCACTGCCGATTACTCTCATGGCTTGGAAGGACCGGAATACTAGAATTTTCAAGAATGGTCACCGTTCCATTACGGCAACTATTTTCAAAATCCGCGAGGTTGTGAGTTGGCCATTGCGAGAGTGGTGTGTAGTGCAGGATGTTAGAGGGTTGGCTAACGTCTTCGTTTAGTTTTTTTTCCTCCTAGGCAAAGGCTAGTGTTATGGGGTGTGAGAGAAAAAGTGTGTCTTTTTTTCCTGGCATCTCCATAGTTAGGATGCATACACATAGAAAACACGCCAGCAAAAAGCAAAGTCATAGAAAACCAAAGCTATGCCTAAGCGAGGAGAAAAAAAAACCCACGAAGCGGATAGAAAAAAGTGTGCCATATTTCTTCTTCTACAAACACCCACTCTCCCTCATTGGTTGTAAGCCGTGATGACGTGGATACACATGATAACAAGTTCGCAAGCTATGTCTAATAGTTGTGATGCTCGTGTTTCTTTTGAAAATAATAATAATGAAATGACTGACAGGTCGAACTCAACTAGCAAAGCCAGCAGGTGGCAACACGCAGCGCTTCAAAGTGGCCCCACATGGGACGGTCCTGCATGCATGCCTTAAACATTTTACACTCTTTTCCGGAACTAACCATTTTACCTTCCGTCGCCTATCTAAAAAGTTGCCTCCGTCAACTCCCTATCACCCACATGCTTCTGAAGTAGTAGTATAAGATGTGATTGAGAAATTTCCCTATTTTTAATTGTTGTATTTTTTTTATTAGTCACACAATAACATCGACAGGTTTCCCTTTCTTCCTCCATTGCTCTGGCCCTGTCACTAGCCTAACAAGTTGGTAAAGCAGCGACTAGGACACGATCCCCCCTCGTGCACCTCGTGCCTTTTTTTATGTCCCAAGATATATTTGGAGCAACCGTGTATCTACAAGTGATGCAGACGTACGATTCATCCAATGGCCAACGCGTCATACCATGTTGGGCCCTCGACACTGGATTTTTTTTTTCAAGCAACCAATCAGTGGTTGCATGAGTAGGACGATGGTTGTACCGTATCCTACAAGAAGGGATCAAATCCTACATCATGCTCTTTACATTACTGTGGTGGTAAAAACAATCTTAAATTAAACTATGGCAACGTGTTCTGTAATTTGTTTACACTATGTTTGGGAAAAAGAAGGCATCATTTGCATGTCATAGTTTTAGCTCGCCAGTGTTATAATCAGAAGCTGAATCTCTTGTTGTCTACTACCTTTCTAGAGGGTTGTCAGCCTAGTTTGTAAATTTCTGTGTATAGGCATGCAAATTTGAAAGCTGCTTCAGAGTACCCTGCAACCCGGCTTAGTTCAGCTAAATGAACTGAAGGTGTTCAGCACTTTTACAAAACTAATTCATTTGGTTGAACTAGAGAGGGGTAAACTCCAACGTATAGGAAATGTGGTAGTAGCAAGGTAAGATCACGTCACCGGGTGGTTCTTGTCGCCGACGACGAGGCCGTGCTGCGAGCACCAGACGAGCGCCTCCTCCACGAGCTCATCCACCAGCCCGGGCGGCGCCGCCAGCTGCCCGAACCGCCTTCCGTCGCCACCCTCCGGCGTAGCCACAGCGGGGGCCGGTGTCCCGACGACGCCGCACTGCACGGGACGCAAGGACGACGTCCTGGACGCCGGTGCCGCTGCCACCACGGAGCGCGGGCAGACGAGCATCACAGAGCCGCTGCTCATGCTCGCGCCGCCGCCGCGGCACACCGAAGCGCCGGTGAGGGCGTTGGCGGCGGCCATGGTCCGTTGTCGATCTGGGTTTCCTTTTGCTTGGTTGGTGGAGGTCCTCCAATGGAGTGAGGAGTGAGCGGGAGTAGCTCAGAGAGGAAAGAGTGGGTAGATGGGATGGGAGAAGGGACAGATGAGGTAGCTCATAATGTGCATCCGGCGAACCCGTGGCCCATGGGATTGAAGATAGAACGCATGTGTTGTGATCAGTGAAAAAAATAGCGCCCTATAGCGTCGCTAATAGCACGCTATAGCATATTGAGCATCGTCTCGCTAAATTGATATATGTACAATGTCTCACTAATAGCATGCTATAGCGCGCTATAGCACGCTAATAGCATATTTTTAGGGGCGCTGCTATTTTGTATAGCACGCTACTTTTTTGCTTGGTTGTGATAGAGAGGGAGGGGGACGTGGGTGCACGGCACCTAACGTAGGGACAAGCTCGCTGGCAATACGAGTGCATGCAATGCATGGCTCGCTCTCACGGCCGGTGGGTGGGGAGTCGGCGTCGGTACCGCTCGCTCGCCACGCGTGACGATGGCGGATCGCCCCAAACCAATCTCTGTCGCCCCCCTCCAAACGTGCCCGGCGATCGTTGAGATCTTCTCCAGCGCGACGGCCCCAGGCAGCTGGGCTGGCAGTGGTGTGGGATCGGATTATAATTCGCGTTTGCCGTGGCTCGTCGGTAGGTGAGTATTCTCTACTTGTGCTTCCCCTTTTCTTCGCTTTTCTTCGTTGGACCGCTATATTTGGCAATTATGTGGCAGATTGGAAATCTGCCGAACGAACCTGCTAAGGAGGCCGAGCGCTGTACCACACGCGGGACCCACATAGCAGATCGTGGCCCACCAAAAAAAATACCACGTACCCCGACCCCACGCCGAATCATACCACCACTCCTAGGTGGAAAGTGGAGGTGGATAATCCGAAATATCCGATATTTGTATTCGAGAAAATGCCTATTCGTATCCGAAACATCCGCATCCGAACCAAAATGGAAATGGAAATTATCCGTATCCGAATTTATTTAACAAATATGAAAATAAATATGGTATGAGATTTTGACACAAATATGGATACGGAAGTGGATATATCCGTATCCGAATAAGATTATGGGAGGTAATTTTCAAAATGATAGCCCCAAAATTCCAATTATCCAACATAAAGCCAAATAAGAGGTTAAATTTTACTCTTTGTATGATTAAACTCAGAAATTATTATGCATTACAATAGTATTTATTCATAAACCCATTTATCATTGACTTACTGTATGTCACAAGTTGATTATTTCATGTCATGTAGCTATTGACTAATTTGCTTAAGTAATATATCGCTATTATTCGTATCCGTTTCGAATCGAGCAAACATCCGATACGTATTCGTATTCGAATAATATCTGAGCCGCATCCGTATCTGTTAACATCCGTATTCGCATTCGAATTCGTTTTGAAAATATGAAAACGGAAGTGGTAAGAGCACTATCCGATCCGCATCTGATCTGTTTCCACCCCCACTCCCCACGGCGTCCGCACCACCACACCCCCCCTACTTCTTACCTCCGACGCAAGTAAACTCTCCTCCTGCCCAACCTCTCAGATAGACACCAAAACATTGTCGTAACTCTAGATCTGGAAGGTCAAGAACAATCCCCAGTTGCCTCTTCTTTTCATCCTCTGCAGACAACCGTTATCAGCTCCAAGACGGGGAAGTTATCAAGGATCTGGCAAAAGATACACCAGGAAACATCACCCACCCTGGTAAGATCAAGTTCATCCTCACTACTCTGAAACAAAAATCAGCCTAGCAGTAATTTACCACTGCATCTGAATAAACCTTACCATCCCGTGGACACTGTTATTACCAGCTATATACTACCAAGGGCGGAGCTAGGATTTAAGCATAGGAGGGGCCAGCTTCAATGGCGAAGATAGGATTTTCACATGGAGGCCAAGCCAAAGTTTTTTTTCTACTAACTATATCCAATATTATAATAATTTGTCACTTAGATGCTATAAAATATGATTACATTTAAATTCAACTTTACGATTGCCAATAAGATAAAAAAAATCTATAATTTTAAAAGAACAAAACTTAGCTGCTAATTTGCTTTCAATGTACATTACGATGCAATGTTGAAGCAAAGTTATCTGTCATTAATCTTTACAATGTTCGGCGTCGTTTTTCTTTACATAACAGTTGAACTGCAAGTTTTTGAATTCACATGACATATCATACAACCAAAAGAGCTAAAATCTGATCTATAATTTTACAAGACGAGATAGTATAGTAATCGACAGTGCTATGGACAACATTGTTATTTCGTTGGCTGGACCGTAGAATTGAGGAGTCCAGCCAGGAGAGACTGTATAATTGGGATGTCAGAAAAATTGCATCATACACAAGAACTATTACAATATAATTTGCATCACGATCATGATAATTTCTAGGACATGTACAAAACAGAATAGGATCTCTCCACAGAATCATAATGTCACAACTCACAAATCACACAAGCAGAACACCAAAAATCCGATGTATCAATTTGACACCGATGCAAGATGACAATCAAGATTAGTAAATAGTGTTAAACCTTGGCTAGTTCCTGGTTCGTTGGTTGCAGCCGCCAACCGGAAGATTTGATGAGTACAGTAGGTTGCGTCGCGCCGTCGACCACCATTGAATACCCGAATCAGATCCCAAGCAGTAGGTTGTGTCGAGCCGTTGCTGAATACCTGAATCAGATAGAGGGGACAGGGAGAGAAGAGGCGAGCGTGCGGCGTGGAAACAGGAACGGTTGCGTCGCGACGACTAAATTTCTGCGGCTAATCTCATGCCAATCACGGCAGGCTAGAGGGCTTTTCACATGGGCCTTTTTTCCTTTCCTTTTTTCCAATATTCACGTTGAGATAGCGCTAGGGGGGGGGGGGGGGGGGCGAATACATGTGTACATACATATCATTGGGGGGGGGGGGGGGTGTCTCCGCCATTGTATAGTACCTCCTTTCCGGTTTACAGGGCTTATTTCAAAATTTTCGTTTTCCCGTTTTATAAGTCTCATTTCTATCGCTCCCCATCACACGCTTAGATATCGAGGTGCATTAAATCACTGCATGTGAGGGTTAAGAGAAAATTCACCAATGCATGTAAAAGTTCTTAGTTATTTATTGGTTACACATGCATGCATTCCAACAAATGCATTGGTAAACATAATTTTTAAGGAAAACGAAAGCATTAATTGAGTAGTTTTATAAAATACAAAAAATATTCCACCACTCATCATCTACCTTGGTTAGTGTGTTTTTAAAATTGAGCCCAATAAACCATAAAGGAGGGACTAGATCAACAGCTCCCCCATGCTCCTTGTTTCGATTTTGTGATGATGTGATAGCAGCCCAAGAAATCAGGAATGTTACCCATGAGAAAACCAGAGATAAAAAAAGAACCTTTAATGATCACAAAATCACATAGTTCTAGACAAAAATGCATTACAATAAAGTAATTCTTAGACAAGTATGATAGGTAGAAAAAAGTCAAAAAAAAGTTTACCTGCAGAAAAGAAGGGAAAATTACCAATCTGTACATGAAAAAAATTTATCATCTACTTTGTATTAAAGTTACCAGAGAAAAAGAATGTGGTGTCTTTTATGAAGAGGATCATGCTGCAGTGCATATGTCCTGAGTGTATACAAAAATGTGTCCTGTGCAATTGAAAGAAGGAATGATCTTCCCGTTTGATCCCTGTGTAAGAAACAACATACGAAACATAACAATGTGTCAAAAGTTAATGAATATGTGTAATAAACGTAATAAACAAGAAGATTGTATGCAATGATGATGCTAACATGCAAACGTAAAAAGCATAGCAGGTGGTACATAATGGCGTCTAGCCTGGAAGATAATGCAGAAGGTGTATTGAGAGGAGGCGGAATGAATCAACAGGAAGATGATGCACGCACGGCAAGCAACAATTCTGCAAACCCCAAACATCCAGGACACAAGTAGTTAATCATGTGTTCAATTACTACCAACCTTGATGTTTATAAAACTACCATGATGAACCTATGTTGTTTACCAGTGCTTCTGGTAAGAAATTACCAGCCTTGATGTTTATAAAACTACAATGATCAACTTATGTTGTTTACTGGTGTGTATGTAAAGATCTTACTGCACACCAGGTGTATAAACTAACAAATTCACAACGTATCAAAAAACTGGTCTTTGTGGAAAAAAATCATCATGCTAGATTGTGTGACCAAACTAGCAATGAAAACTATGAAAGTGATCAGACACGTTGAGAGGAATATACAAGTGATCTGGTAAGAAATTACCAGCCTTGATATTTATAAGACTACAATGATCAACTTATGTTGTTTACCTGTGTGTATGTAAGGGTCTTACCACACACCGGGTGTCTAAACTACCAAGTTTAGAGTGTATCAAATACAGGTCTTTGTAAAATAGAAATTAAAAAAAATCGCCATACTAGGTTGTGTGACTAAACCACAAGGTGAACACTCTGAAAGTTATCTGACAGGTTGAGAGGAATTTACCACACAAAAAGAAAAACTGACTGATTGTTACTATGCCGCATTGGAGGTGTTCGAACGATCAATGCACACAGCAGCTTGCCTAGTGTGGAAACAAGTGCAAGCATGGGAGCAAGAAGCTTTGGGGAGCAAACAATCAATGAACCGGCAACTCCAAAATTAGCTCGGGCCTCCAACATGGAGGCATACTCCATAATCAACTTCTAGAAAGTTAATCTTGTGCTAGTTCGATACTCGGTGAGATAGTTGACTTATAATAACTCAAGCTTTATCAACCATTGATTTTTGACAGGTATCCTTGTTATTTAGTAATTCATTTATTTTACACCTTACATGTTACTACATAATCATGTTTTTGCTAGATCCTCTTAGGCAAATTGATCTAATTTTTGCCTATTTTACTAATGATCTTTGCTCTTAGGGTCGGCGATGGGTGATTTCAAGGAGTCTGACGGCCTAGGGGCGACCTCAACAAGTGTAATATAATGGTGTGACTTGCTTTTTTGCATTGGACCGATAAGATATAGAAAAATACTTACAGTGGTCTCAAAAGTTTCATCTCACTCGTCTTGTTGTGATCCATTATTGTTAATGTCGGTGTTGGACGAACCACTTTTGACTTGACTATTTTTGTTATGATCATAATCAAACTTTTATTCATTTATTAAGCAACTCACTCAACCATGAAATTGTCCCATTTTTTTTCTTGGAGCTAAAGAACATGTTCATCGTGGGTGTGAGCCATTGTTGTATTCAGGATGACTCATTAGAATTGGATGGCAATAGGAAAAGCTTCCAAAATAGGCACATGTCGTATCATGAATCTATAAATAAAATCATGTTTTCAATTAGCATTTCCCGAATGTGGAGCATGAGTGGTTATGTTGCATAATTTTTAAACGCATCAGATAGAAGTGGTGCTGATGGGGCGCTCCCACCACGAAATATATTCAAGCGATCATATGCGATACACAACTATCGTCATTTTATGTCTTCATTTGTTATGAATATCAAGGCAGGATGCCTAATGTGTCACATTCTGTCTCTCACAAGATAGGAACACAATGGATATTTATTAGTGTTGGAGCAACATCAACATTAGAGTTACACTGAATGGAGGAAGGCAAGAACATGAACCAGGCGTCTAAACAATGGCGTTTGTGTCGCTTTCGATGAAAAAATATATTCCCAACTTTGTTTCCTCGTAGCATTCAACTGGCCCTATGTTTGTGGGCATTCAAAACTACTCCTGAGAAAGTTTTCAAATTTAATACTTTTATCAACAACTGTATCATCTCCACTTTGATGGTTGTAAATTTCATTGGAAAAATTAAAATTCCACCACAAATTACTGAAGTGTAGTATTTTAACCAGAGAAATTCTATGGAATCGTAGGTGGACCAGGGGGGGTGTCCTTTTTGTGCCCATGATGAGCCTATTGGTCATCTTTTGCTTCAGTGCTCTGCGCGAGGTTCGTTTGGGGTATTATCCAATGTGCTTCAAATGTTTGTAGCTCCCTCCAACCTAATTCAACATGTTGTATTAATTGCTTGAACATCTCCATCCTAGTTATTGGAGAATGATTGCATAAACTGTGTTTTCAGGGATAGCTCCCTGTGACTGTCTTCTGCCATTCATCTAACATGTCACTATATTGATAATTGGGCTAGTCTATATGGAAGGAAAAGGCGATGGAAATCTCCGACGAGGATCCAGATATCCCGCGGTGGTGGCGACCGATGTGTTTGATCGAACGGAAGGATGGTACCAGATGATTCAGGAAAGACACATGGTGGTCTGTCGCTTCTGTTTGCATCGATGGATAACTCGTTCATTTTGTTGAAGCCTAACAAAGGTGTATCATACTGTCAATTTTTCATTACTGAATGATTGCTCACCCTCGCCGGTTGTAAGAAATGGTGACATGGGTGCACACAAGAGCAAGTTCACAAACTATGGCTACTAGTAGTCAATGCTCGTGTTCCTTTTAGAGAAAAGGGCTTTTATCATTTATACCACTACTTGTGTCCCACTACTCAGTTTCACCATTAGAAGTTACAAATGCTCAAAAATGCCATCGTTCCATGATATGCTTGCTCAAAAATGCCATTAGATATCTTGAAAATGCCATTGTTCCATTAGATGTTTGCTCAAAAATGCCATTAGACATCGTTATTATCATGTCAAACCCATTAACCATGTTATATGATAAAAATACCCCTATACCCACATGTCAACTCTCTCTATCTCACAATGATAAGTGTGGACCCCACTTATCAGGAGTAAGGAAGCGACTAATTTTAGAGAAAAATAAGAACATTGTTGGGATCAAGTGGACCCACACTATATTGTAGTGAGATATAGAGAGAGAGAGCTGACATATTGTTCTATGGGTATTTTGGTCATTATAACATGCCAAACGAGGTTTGAGCTGACATGTTGTTCTATAGGTATAGTAAGCAAGCATATCACCGCACTAGTAGAAAATAGGGCTTTGATCCGGGCCAGATCAGATCATTAGTCCCGGTTCTGTTACGAACCGGGACCAATGGTTGCATCAGTCCCGGTTCGAGCGGCCAGGGCGCCGGCCGGGCCTCGGCAGGAACCAGTCCCGGTTCGTCTGACCCCTTTAGTCCCGGTTCCAGACACGAATCGGGACTAAAGGGCCTCGCTCCTGGCCCAGCCCCTTTAGTCCCGGTGCTAGCCACCAACTGGGACTAAAGAGACACCATTAGTCCCGGTGCTAGCCACCAACCAGGACTTAAGAGTTGCCTATATATATGCTCGCCCCTGCCCGCTCACTCCTCTGTTTTTTGGCCGGCCGGCGTGTGGTAGGTGTGCTGCTCTCTATTCTCACCTCCTATGCACATGAGGTGTTCGATGAAATGCCGCAGCCACACTTAAGCTTTCTCCTCTCCAAGCTCGACCTCCAAGCTACATTTTCCCCAAGATTTGTTTAGGTTTGGCGGTGCACCAACTACACAAGTGTTCTAAAAGATTAACGACTTCATCGTTTCATCTCTCACTACTAGTTTAGCTCATTTCAAATGCTCTAGAAGTAGAGTGTGGTTTGTGGGTTTTAGTGGAGGAGTGTATTGGGAGTTCTTTTGATTTAGAAGCACAATTAGAGCCGAAATTAACTTCTTAGAGTCTGCACATGTGTAGGGTGCCGTTCCCGTCCCCGTCCTCACCGTCATCGATCGCCAGTGCCGATCTCATCGCCGGCACCACCGTGGTGATCCTCTTGTTCTTATCTTCTATTTAAAAGAAAAAAAAATTCTTACTTGTATGATTTACATAGATACTTGTATTAATTTGGCCACTTCTCTATTCATGATGTTCTGTAATGGTTTTTGATACACTTAATTATATAATGCACGCAGATGAACCGGCAATGGATGTACGGTGACCGACGTACCTCGAAGTACATTGAGGCACTACTAGGAAAAAGCCTAGTAGTAGCGCTGGTTTTTCCCCTACTAGTAGCGCTGGGTCCAGCGCTACTGCTAAGGCGCTACAGCTAAGTTATAGCAGTAGCGCTGGTTGGTGCAGCGCTACTGCTAAGTCTGGTTAGCAGTAGCGCTGCATAGAGGAAAGCGCTGCTGATAACCCAACGCTGCTGCTAGATGGCTTCCAGCGCTGCTGCTAGTATTACTGCTTTCACAGATTCATACCCCCTCTACGTATTTGTGATGTATTCATACAGGCTCTATACAGTAGTTTCATCATGGATTTTATTCATCCAAATGAATCAAAAGTGATCAAAAGTTGAATTAGTAGGACGACGATCCTACTAATTCAACTTTTGGTCACTTTTGATCCATCGACATGAATCTAATCCGCTTTCCTTCCCCCAATGATATAATAACTAATCATGATCATAATAACAAGTTGGTCACTAGTCATAATCACAACTCCTCCTCCTCATCATCAACTCTAACACATTGTAGCACATAATAACACATTGTACCTAAGACCTACTCCTCTCTCATAGGACCTACTCTACCCTCTCTTAGGTAAAATATCATAAAACAAGATAGGCCCTGACTCTCCATTATGGAGAATGCAGATCATCCTGTCTCCAATTCTTGGCCTACGAACAATGTTGCTTCCAAGTAGCTCTCTAGGATTGACCATACATTTTTTCCACTCTTTGATTGTCATATCTTCATCGGTTTTAGAAATCCGGTATGGACATGAGTGATGCGTAGGCTGACCTGGCCGTGCTGGCCGTAAGCTCATAACATCAACGTGACCTCTCGGAAACATCAGATTAGGCACACAATCCGTCGGGATTTTCTGTTGAAAAACATAGTAATAACTTTGTAGTTAGCAATGTAGTTTAGTTTTAGAAGAATTTATGCAAAAGATGCACGGATGTCGTAATAGTAGAAAATCTTACCATGCAATCTCCATGGATGTTACCGTAGTTCAGCACGTGCACTAGTGGCACGTATTGACCATAATGTGGAGGAGTTTGATAATAGCTATTGTAATTCTCAAGATCATTAATAAACGCGACAAGATGATCTTTCTCCTTACAAGTTAATTCTGCTTTATCATTGTAGTACTAGGTTCTGTCTACCATCTTCCGTACATTTTTTGAAGAATGAAAATAAGCTGTCAATGGAAATTAGTTGTCAACTATTTTTAAATAAACAATATAAATTACTTAATAAATATGGTTGAGAAACTCACATAATGGTAGAACTGGAGGCGTCTGCACATCGACCCAGATGTCGATATTACCTTCAATTTCATCTTCCGGACGAATATCAAAGGTGATAAGCATATTAGGCTCAAATGCATAAGCCTTGCATAGTGCTTGCCAACTTTTGCATTCAAAATAGGAGTAGGTGTCTGCATTGTACAATTTTACGACAAAAGTATAACCATGCTCGGTCCTCAAGTGAACTCTCTTTACCTCCATACTTTTTTTAGTATTGAAACCAATCTTATCCAAGACATAAATTCTTGCATGGCAGGGGATACGCTAGTAGAATAGTAAAAAATTAAAATTATAAGTTGAAGCAAAAGAAGCAGAAGTCATGCTTAATTACGAAAAAAGACTTGTCGTTGTGACTTACTGTATCCACTTCGAAGGTCTCATCCAGCACGATGCTGAAGCGCCTACCATCAACTAGGTGAGTCGTGTCGCATAGACCGCGCTCGTCTTTGCAGTATTCGCACATACCGAATTCCCTTTCGCTATCGTTGTCAGACATTTCCTATGTTCATAGTTGAAACATTTAAAATCGATCGAAGGCAACTACCAGGAAACTGATCAAAATATGCATATGGTGGGCACTCCCTCTGATATTGCGACCGTCACGACAACAGTCGGGATTCTTCCTCTCTCATATTTCGATCGTCGGTGATGGTCGCTACTCCTCCTTTCTCTAGTGCATTACAAATATCTAGCACAAGGAAAAGAAGGAGAAGCGACCCCCACGACAACAGTCGGGATTCTTCCTCTCTCATATATATATATGGTGGACACTCTCCCTCACTGAAAGACACACAAGGAGCCGAAACAGACCTAAAGTCAACCCGTTCCATATATCGAGCAATGACAAGCACTCGATATGTCCTCGAATATAATATCACTAATACATTTATAATGAACTCGAATATAATATCACTAATACATTTATAATGAACTCGAATATAATATCACTAATACATCATCAAATATTAACTAATACAACTCGAATATTATCATCTAAGATCACTAATACAGATCGAATATCCTAGAATCCAAAGTGGAGGACGGTGAACTCAGTTCACTAGCGGTCTCTGAGTCGCTGGCGGTGGACACCCAAAGATAAGGAACCATCACCAGATCATAACTCGGGTGAGATCCCTGAAGAACCTGCCAGGTATTGGAGAACCTGGCGTCCAAAGCCGCCATGTAGCGACGGACGTGCTCATCCTCCTCCCTGACATGGCGACGTACAACCTCCGGGGGGGGGGGGGGCGCTCCCTCTGCACCGAAAGTGGCCCACGCGACCGCCACCAAAGAAGCTCCGGGTCGACGACGAGACCAGAATTCCTCACCAAGCTCCGAGCCCGGGAAGGTAGCACCTCCCAATGCCAGCCCGGTGGAGCCCACTCCCGGACATTGCGCCTCTCAAGGATGCCGACTCGACGACGACGAGGGTGCGGGCCAGGCATCGTCGACGTTGAGACAAATTCCTATGAGAACATTTTCTTATCGTTTAATGTTTTGCTATTTCAGAAATGCTTAATTTCTTAAACTCATTTTTGACTTGGTTTTCCGGAATGCCGTTTCCCAGCAAATCTCGGCACTCGATATGCCTACTTTCTAGCACAAGTCATGCCAAAATTTCGACATGACCTTTGCTAAAAAGTGGACATATCGAGCGCCTGAAATTCACCGGAACGGAAATGAATCAACATTCCGGCGAAACGTAGGCCACTCGGATCATTTGCATATAACAGTAAGAAAAATATAGAACTTGAAGAAAATGCAATAAGGTTTTTCATATTTGGCAAATTCATATTTGGCTCTAAACTAATTTAGCTAACAAACCTAACCCTAGAATCAACCTAACCCCCCTAATCAACCTAACCCTAGAATCAACCTAACAAACCTAACCCTAGAATCAACCTAACCCCCCTAATCAACCTAACCCTAGAATCAACCTAACAAACCTAACCCTAGAATCAACCTAACCCCCCTAATCAACCTAACCCTAGAATCAACCTAACAAACCTAACCCTAGAATCAACCTAACCCCCCTAATCAACCTAACCCTAGAATCAACCTAACAAACCTAACCCTAGAATCAACGTAACCCCCCTAATATTACAAAATGGCTGGATGCGAGAGGGGGTGAAGGGAGTGAGGGGAGAGGGAAGAGGGAGGAAGGAGGGAGTAGGGGCTACCTACGGAAGGAGGGGGCGCGACGGTGAGGGAGGGCGCGCGACGGCGAGGGAGGGGGCGCGACAGTGAGGGAGGGGGCGCGGCGGCGATCGAGGGGGCGCGAAGGCGAGGGAGGGGGCGCGACGGCAAGTGAGGGCCGGGGCGCGACGGTGGCGGCGTCGAGGCGATGGCGACGGCGGCGGTCGGGGGAGAGGACTGATGAGAGGGAGAGGGGATCGAATGGGGAGTGAGACGGTGGGGATCGAATGGGGAGGGAGGGTGGGTCGAGTAGCAGTAGCGCTGGTCGGAGCCCAGGCGCTGCTGCTAATCACGGCCCACCTGCTGGCAATGTACAGCCGTAGCAGTAGCGGTGGTCCACCGACAAGCGCTACAGCTACAGCCGTAGTAGTAGCGCTGGTTTTGGACAGCCGCTACAACTACAGGTAAGGCAAACAAGCAGAATGGTTTTATGTATTGTCCATGTACTGTCTGTGAGAATACGAAGGATTACTCTAACTCGAAAACCCTACACTCCCACCTGCTTGAGAAGGGTTTCATGCCACACTATAATGTTTGGACCAAGTGATGGGGTTATGTACCTAGGGTAGGGTCATAGGCCTGACCTACATACCCTACCTAAGGACATTACCTTAGAGAACTTAAGGATTACAAGGAAGACTCCGACTGAAATCACCAAGGCATATGAGTCACTCGATAACATCCACTCGGAGGTCTCTTCCTCCACTCGACAGTTATCTTTCACTCGGAAGAACCAGAAGACAGTCGACCGTAGAAGGCCAGAAGCCACTCCGGGGAGGCCAACAGGCACGCGTTCGGCTGGACCATTAGTAGCATTTATTACATACGTTACCAGTAACGTCCATCTTTATTGCCACGATCGAACCCTTGGTTGCTGGGTATTGATGAGGGGCAGCGCACTCTATATAAGCCACCCCTCCCCTCTGGCACAAGGGTTCGCAACACCTGTAACTCTCATATTCCACACGACAGAAAGCTCCCGAGCACTGAGACGTAGGGCTTTTACCTCCACGAGAGGGGCCTGAACTCATACATCTGTGTGTACACCCTCGCCGTAGCTAGGACTCTGCCCTCTCCTTTCGTACCCCGATCTTCTACTGGCAGGCTCGTTCCCACGACAGTTGGCGCCCACCGTGGGGCAGGCGTCTAAGCGACTTCCGGCGAGGTTGCGTTTTTTCTCCTTCGTCATGTCTTCCGGTGGTGATTTGTTCCTGGGCCACGAGATCCGTCTCGGAGCGCTCACCTTCATCGCCGACGATTCGGCATGGCTCCAGGAACCGCCTCTAGATGTTGAGGCGCTCCCGATCCACGGGGCGACGCACTTCTGCGCAAGCTCCTGCGGTGTTCTTCTACTACAGCCGTCGACTCTGTACTTGTCGGCTCTCCCCACTGTTCGTTGCCGCAAGCGATCTGGTCGTTCGCGACTCCAGCGTTGGGTGAGACATGCGGCGTCTCGCCAAACTTCGTCTCCGCATATTGCGGCTATCGATCCCGCCGAATCACTGCACGGCGTGTTCGACTCGGCGTCGGATCCGTCTGACGTTCCCTCCGAGTGTGAGAGCTGCGATCCTGTGGCTGAGGTTCTCATGGCTGGTTCGCATCAGAGTCCGCCGCCTGGCTTTGGCCGCGGCGGACGCGAGGTTGGAGGTCCGTCGGATGAGCAGTAGTGCCGGGATGAGGAGATTCTCCATACTCCCATCGTCGGTGCGACTGCTAAGGCCCAGGCCATGGAGGCCACGCGCCTTCGGCTCAAAGAGATGCAAGAGGCACTCGACGAGCGTGCCCGCCAGCATCCACCCGTTTCCAGTCGACGTCAGCGACAGTTGTTTCCGAGTGGATCTCATAACAACGTCAAGGTATTCTGTACTCCAATTCTGAATGTTGCAGCAGCTGCTAAGATTGCAGATTCCATTCAGCCGTCCCGTTCGGAGGCTGGCAGAGGTTTGCAGCGGATCTGAGCGTTGCTTGATGCAGCGCAACAGCAGAATTCGGCTGTTTCTCAGTCGCACAATAGATTACATAGTAACTCTGCGTCGCAGGGGCGGAGGTTACCGTGAAGATCAGTACCAAGATCAGGGGAGAGATCATTTTGCTCCTCGTTATCACCGTGATGACCGCCGTCGAGTGCTTACTCCTCCGCGGAGTGGTTCATATGTGCCCCGCACTATGACGATAGGCGCCCGTTCGGCGATGAGCGGAATCCTGGGTTCGATGCAAGGAATGTCCTCGCACAAAGGCGGATCGACAGAGGCAGAGCCCACAAAGATGGTAATGATAGAGACTATCCGAGTGGAAGTGGTACCGTTGTTTCTGGTCCCAAATGTTTTAGCAGGGCCATTCACTCTGCAGAGATTCCCCCCAACTTCAGGTTGGCGGCTGGAATAAGCAAGTTCTCCGGCGAGTCAAAGCCAGAAACATGGTTAGATGATTACCGAGTGGCTGTGCAGATTGGTGGAGGAAATGACAATGTAGCCATGAAGCATTTATCCTTGATGTTGGATGGTTCGGCCCGAGCATGGTTGAATCGTTTGGCTCCTTCTAGCATCTATTGCTGGGAGGATCTTGCCCGAGTGTTCATCAGTACCTTTGAATGCACTTGCAAGCGTCCCGTGGGTTTGATCGATTTGCAGCACTGTGTTCAGAAGCCCAATGAGTCCTTGAGAGATTATATTCAGCGTTGGTCCACCTTGCATCACATAGTGGAGAATGTTTCCGAGCATCAAGCTGTTTGTGCTTTCAAGGCCGGTGTGAAGTACAGAGAGCTTTACCTGAAGTTTGGGCAGACAGGTGATATTTCCTTGAGCAAGATGATGGAGATTGCCACTCGGTACGCCAATGGCGAAGAGAAAGACCGCCTCCGCAGCGGCAAAGGAAAAGCAGTCGACAACGATGCCGGCGGTGGCAATTCCAGTCGGAAGCAGAAACGCAAAGCTGATGGCCCTGTTCAGGCAGAGGCGGCTGCTCTGGCGGCACAAGGAAAAAATAAGGGGAAGTCCAAAGGGTAGTTTACCCCCAAGAAAGGAATGAATCAGTTAGGAACAGACGTTTTTGATTTACCGTGTGCGATCCACACGAAGAAAGATGAGGAGGGCAATTTGATATTGCCTAAGCATACCACTCGACAGTGCCGTTTACTGATCTAGCAGTTCAAGGAAGGTCAGTCGAGTGAAAAAGCTCCTGAAAAGGAGGATGATGAAGACAAAGAAGAGTTTCCTGAGGTCAATGCCACTCTGTTGATTTTTGCTGATGTTGAAAGCAAGAGTCGACTGAAAGTAATCAACAGAGAAGTCAACATGGCTGTTCCTGCTACCCCCACATACCTCAAGTGGTCTCAGACTGCTATCACATTCGACCAGTCAGATCACCCAGCTCATATCGCTAGCCCGGTCGGCAAGCGCTGGTGGTTTACCCGGTTGTGGGAGGCACTTGACTCCGCAAAGTTCTGATGGATGGTGGGAGTGGTCTGAACATCTTGTATGCGGATACCCTAAAGGGGATGGGCATTCCGATGTCCCGACTCAGCGAAAGCAATATGCAGTTCCACGGAGTCATCCCTAGGAAAAAGGCCAAATCACTCGGCCAGATAGCGTTACATGTGGTATTCGGCACCGACAAGAATTTTCGCAAAGAGAAATTGATGTTTGAAGTGGTGGACTTCCAGAGCGCATACCACGCCATCCTTGGCCGTCCGGCTTATGCCCGTTTCATGGCCCGTCCATGCTACGTGTATCTAAAGCTGAAGATGCCCGGGCCCAAGGGTGTGATCACAGTCACTGGCAATTGACAGAGGGCTGAGGAGTGCCTTCAGCAGGGCTCCAAAATTGCCGATTATCAGATGGCTGTGGTCGAGTTCGAGGAGTACAAGAAGTGTGCTGATCCTGTCGATCTGCTGCGTGCCAAGAAGCCCGCCTATGAGTCAGCTTTCCAGTCGGCAGGCGAAGTGAAGCAGGTGCACATTCACCCGACAGATCCCAATGCTGCCCCGACCAACATCTCAACGACACTCGACAGCAAATAGGAAGCTGAGCTCATCCAGTTCCTCCGTGAGAACCGGGACATCTTCGCATGGAAGCCTGCTGACATGCCTGGTGTACCCAGGGAACTGGCTGGGCACCGACTGAGAGGCGACCCAAAGGCCAAGCCTGTGAAGGAGCACTTGCGTCGGTCGTCAGCAGAGAAGCGGAAGGCAATCGGCGAGGAGGTGGCTCGTCTCTTGGCGGCTAAGTTCATACGCGAGATTTACCACTCCGAGTGGCTCTCGAACGTCGTTATGGTCCCCAAGAAAGATAAGTCACTCCGCATGTGTATTGACTTCAAACATATCAATCGGGTCTGCCCGAAAGATCATTTTCTGCTCCCCCGCATCGATCAGATTGTCGATTCGACTGCATGGTGTGAGCGTTTATCTTTTCTTGATGCATACTACGGTTACCATCAGATCCATCTGTTTGGTCCGGATGAAATAAAGACAGCCTTCATCACCCCATTCGGGTGTTTTTGTTATATCACCATGCCTTTTGGTTTGAAAAATGCTGGCGCTACTTTTATGCACATGATTCAAAAATGCCTGCTTGATCAGATCCCTCGGAATGTTGAAGCATACATGGATGATATTGTTGTCAAGTCTCGCAAAGGTTCCGACCTGCTGACTGACTTGGCTGAGACATTCGCCAACTTGAGGAGGTATGATATCAAGTTAAACCCGACTAAGTACACTTTCGGTGTTCCTGGTGGCAAGTTACTCGGTTTTCTCGTTTCCGAACGAGGAATCGACGTCAATCCTGAAAAGATCAGTGCCATTACCCGAATGAAGAGCCCTGAGCATGTGCATGATGTCCAGAAACTCATAGGTTGCCTGGCGGCGTTGAGTCGATTCATTTCTCGTCTCGGTGAGAAGGCATTGCCTTTATACCGATTGATGAAGAAGTCTGATACGTTCAAGTGGACTCCAGAAGCTGAAGCAGCGTTTATCGAGCTCAAAGTCCTGCTTTCCACCCAGCCGGTGCTTGCTGCTCCGCACAGCAAAGAGCCCTTTCTCCTATACATCGCGGCCACTAATCAGGTCGTTAGTACAGTTCTCACTGTCGAGCGAGAAGAAGAAGGCAAAGCTTACAAGGTCCAGCATCCCGTTTATTACGTTTCTGAAGTGTTGACTCCTTCAAAGCAAAGGTACCCACATTACCAGAAGCTCGTATATGGTATATATCTGTCAGCGAAGAAGGTGGCACACTACTTTCAAGATCACTCAATTCCAGTCATCAGTGATGCTCCGTTGTCTGAGATCCTCAACAATCGAGATGCGACTGGTCGAGTGGCCAAATGGGCTATTGAGCTCCTTTACTTTGATATCAAGTTTGAAGCGAAAAAGGCAATCAAATCTCAAGCACTTGCTAATTTCCTGGCCGAGTGGATAGAACAGCAGCAGCCAATCCAAATTCACTCGGCACACTGGACCATGTTCTTTGACGGTCGAAGATGCTGAATGGGTCTGGTGCTGGTGTAGTATTGGTGTCCCCAAAAGGCGACAAACTCAGTTATGTCCTGCAGATTCACTTTGATTCTTCCAATAACGAAGCTGAGTATGAAGCACTCTTATATGGGTTGCGTATGGCCATCTCACTCGGCGTCCGGCGCCTGATGGTATACGGTGACTCTGATTTGGTGGTCAATCAGGTGATGAAAGACTGGGATGTCAGGAACCCTGCTATGACTGGATATTGCAATGCAGTAAAAAAGCTTGAGAAGAAGTTTGAAGGTTTGGAACTCCATCATGTTCCCCGAGTGAAGAATCAGGTAGCTGATGAGCTAGCAAAGATTGGATCCACTCGGAAGCCTGTCCCCAGCAATGTGTTTCTAGAACACCTACATACTCCTTCAGTGCAGGAAGATCCCTTCACTGAAGAGCCCCCGCAAGCAAAGAGCGCCTCTGATCCGACTGAAGTTGATGTCCCAGCAGTCATAGATTTGGTCATGGAGATTTTGGTGATCACGCCCGACTGGACAATACCTTATATTGCATACATTCTGAGGCAAGAACTCCCAGATGACGAAGATGAAGCTCGACAGATAGTCCGCAGATCAAGGCCTTTACTGTTATGGATGGACAACTCTACAGGGAAAGCGTAACTGGCGTGACTCAGCGGTGTATTTCTCCTGAAGAAGGTCGACTGATTTTGGAGGAGATTCACTCGGGAACCTGTGGTCATCATGCGTCATCTAGGACGATTGTTGCCAAAGCATACCGAGCTGGTTTCTTCTGGCCGCGCGCCAACGAGATGGCTAAGGAGATTGTTGATCACTGTGAAGGGTGCCAGTTCTATTCAAACTTGTCGCACAAGCCTGCATCCGCCTTGAAGACTATTCCACTCGTCTGGCCGTTTGCTGTATGGGGTTTGGATATGGTCGGACCCCTTCGAACAGGCCAGAGTGGATTTACTCACTTGCTTGTAGCAGTCGACAAGTTCACTAAGTGGATTGAAGCTAAACCCGTAAAGAAGCTGAACTCCCGCACTGCTATCAAATTCATGAAGGAGATAACATTCCGGTATGGAGTTCCCCACAGTATCATTACAGACAATGGCTCAAACTTTGACTCGGAAGAGTTCAGACACTTTTGCTCCTCTCAAGGCACTCGGGTGGACTACGCATCCGTTACGCACCCCCAAACCAACGCTCAAGCTGAGCGAGCGAATGGCCTTATACTTCAAGGGCCGAAGCCTCGACTCATGCGAGATTTTGATCATGCAGCTGGAGCTTGGGTCACTGAATTGTCGTCTGTTCTGTGGGGCTTGAGGACGACTCCTAACCGGTCGACTGGGTTACTTCGACTTTTTTATACTTGACGACTGAGTTGTTTTGATGTAATAAGAGTACTCCAGACAGTTCCGTTTGTTAAAGTTATGACTCCTGCAGTCTATTGTCGACTCCGATCGCACAATTTCGCATTCAAAAACTACTCCGAGTGACGAGCGATCCTCTCACTCGGGGGCTTAGCTGCGAACCAGTTTTCGCCTAAGTTCAAAACCCTTCCGAGTGGTTAGTATTCCATTCACTTGGAAACTTAGCTGCGAACCAGTCTTCGTCTAAGTTCAAAACTACTCCGAGTGACGAGCGATCCTCTCACTCGGGGGCTTAGCTGCGAACCAGTTTTCGCCTAAGTTAAAAACCCTTCCGAGTGGATAGTATTCCATTCACTTGGAAACTTAGCTGTGAACCAGTCTTCGTCTAAGTTCAAAACTACTCCGAGTGACGAGCGATCCTCTCACTCGGGGGCTTAGCTGCGAACCAGTTTTCGCCTAAGTTAAAAACCCTTCCGAGTGGATAGTATTCCATTCACTTGGAAACTTAGCTGCGAACCAGTTTTCGTCTAAGTTCAAACCTACTCCGAGTGACGAGCGATCCTCTCACTTGGGGGCTTAGTTGCGAACCAGTTTTCGCCCAAGTTAAAAACCTTTCCGAGTGGATAGTATTCCATTCACTCGGAAACTTAGCTGCGAACCAGTCTTCATCTAAGTGCAAACCTTCTCCGAGTGACGAGCGATCCTCTCAATTGGGGGCTTAGCTGCGAACCAGTTTTCGCCTAAGTTGAAAACCTTTCCAAGTGGATAGTATTCCATTCACTCGGAAACTTAGCTGCGAACCAGTTTTCGTCTAAGTTCAAAACTTCTCCGAGTGACGAGCGATCCTCTCACTTGGGGGCTTAGCTGCGGACCAGTTTTCGCTTAAGTTGAAAACCTTTCCAAGTGGATAGTATTCCATTCACTCGGAAACTTAGCTGCGAACCAGTTTTTGCTTAAGTTGAAAACCTTTCCGAGTGGATAGTATTCCATTCACTCGAAAACTTAGCTGCGAACCAGTTTTTGTCTAAGTTCAAAACTTCTCCGAGTGACGAGCGATCCTCTCGCTCGGGGACTTAGCCGCGAACCAGTTTTCGCCTAAGTTCGAAATCCTTCCGAGTAACGAGCAAAATTAACCAAGCAATAGATCGGAGAGCAAAATGTAGATAAATCCAGAATCTCTAGCACGGTTAAAAGTTATTCGCGCAAAGGAAAGTACTCGGGCCCAAGGCCCGAACGAAGTTTTAATCAGTTACACCATCACTCGGCATACCGAGGCAAATAAAGTTTTAACTGCGAGCAAAGTATTTTTCAAGCACCAGTGTGGCTCGCGGGCTCGATGAAGGTGTCCAGATCAATGCCGTCAGCGATCCGAGTGGCTTCTTCGATGAAGGTCTCCATGAAGTCTTCAAATTGAAGTTTCTTTGTGTTGATCACTCAGAGAGCCTTCAGTTTGTCCTCCCTGGCCTCCTTGCAATGAACCCGGACGAGTGAAAGTGCCACATCAGCACCGCAGCGAGCGGCAGATTTCTTCCATGCCTGCACTCGACCAGGAATCTCATTGAGGTGGGTCATCATCGACTCGAGGTCAGTTTGGAGGGAGTCCTCTGGCCATAGTTCTTTGTCGACCTTCTCCACCGCAGCCCTCAGTCGAGTGACATATCCTTCGACACTCCTGAGACGAGCTTCAAGTCGAAACATGTTCATGGCCACGGCGTCCCCGACAGGTGATTTGGTGGGATCCAGATTTGGCTCGATCTCCTCAGTTTCCTTTTAAAAATCTTGACAGAATTCTGCGCGAAGAGAAAATGAAAAGATGATCACACTGCCGTTCTGAAGAAATCAAAGAAATTCACTCGACGGAAGAAAGTTACC
The DNA here is from genome assembly GCA_039707655.1 of Elymus sibiricus. Classification (NCBI taxonomy): domain Eukaryota; kingdom Viridiplantae; phylum Streptophyta; class Magnoliopsida; order Poales; family Poaceae; genus Elymus; species Elymus sibiricus. Next base: position 427,133,631 of record CM077675.1, read on the forward strand.
TTCAAGCATGCCGAACATCTTCTTCGCGAAGTCTCCCAAGCATTTCTCCAGGGTGCTCCTTCTCTTGGTCAGCTGCTCAAACTTCTGGATCCAGTCGGTCTTTTCCTGCTTGAGTTTGGCGTTTTCTTCCTCCAACTTATTGGCTGCAGCAAGCTTCTTCTCAGCAGCCTCGGTTTTCTCCCTCGCCACCTTCTGAGCATCGACGAGTGCCTTGTCCTTGTCTTCAAGCGCCTTCTTCATGGTATCTAAAGAAATAGCATTGTTGAGTCGCGCTTGGAGTCGGCGGTTCTCATCACGTACGTCTGTTCGAGTGGATACACTCGGTTGAAAGGATGGAAGATGAAAGTGATAGTACAGCTGGTCGACAAAAATTACCTCCCAGGGTCCTCAGCTCAGTGTGCGCACGGTCCAGATTGTTCTTAGACACCTCCAGATCCAGTTCGAGCTGATTCTTCTCCTTCTCCAGGTCGACGTACTTGGTCCCGAGTTCACAGGCTTTCTGAAATCAGCAAAGAAGTAGTTCAGTCGACATGAATATTTCTCTACTCCCGAGTGGAAAGGTACAAGTTCAGTAGACTGGAAGGCGGCCCGCCGCCCCACTCCACACCCCTATACAGCGTCATATCATGGTTGATGGAAATGATGTCCATGAAACCTGCAGGGTAGTTCTTAAGACTACTGCCCATCGTAAACGATCGACAGTAGTCTCGGGGACTACACCCAGTGGGTGCACTTAGCGTGCCCCCACTGGACCAGAGATCACTCGACCAGGTCCGACCTGTCCGAGTATAAAAAAAGCAAACAAGCGAACATCGTCTCTATCAGACCCCCGCCGATGCAAGCACTCGACGGTGGTCTCGGGGACTACAGCCAGTGGGTGCACTCAGCGTGCCCCCACTGGACCTACTATCACTCGACCAGGTCCGTCCTGTCAAGTGACAAGCAACTTTCAAAACGAATTTAAGACCCCTGCCGATGTCTTCGTCATTCGACAGCGGTCTCGGGGACTACACCCAGTGGGTGCACTCAGCGTGCCCCCACTGGACCAAAAACCACTCGACTAATACCCGATCTACTCGAGGAAAAAACAAGCAAGTATGCATCTGAAGAAAACACCCAGTGGGTGTAAAGTCAAGATGGACAGGAATTCAATCGGAAATGAACTTACAATCGCACTTACTCGGACATTGGCTTGAAGCGCTGAACAGGCATCATAGGCTAGCTTGCTGGCCTCGTACGCCTCCTTCGTTCGCAGCATCATTTGCCCAGCCTGGATCATGGCCTCTTTGGCAGCTCCAGTTTGGTCTTCTGGAACATGGTACAGAGGGTATGCAGGCGCCAGATAAGTCGGTGTTGCAGTTGAGGTCACGCGAGGTGCTTGAGGTTGCCCAATCGGCGCTGAAACCACAAGAGTTGAAGTCGCTGGTGGGGCACTCGACAGTGGAACCACATGATTAGTTCTGGTTCGGGAAGAATCACCAAGCTCTAGAGAGGACGCAACAGTCGACCTATGAGGTACTTGTCCCGATGATGTCCTCCGAGTGCGTATGCGTGGAGTGTCTAAAGGCACGACGTCACCCTCTGCACCCCGCTGCGGTTCCTTATTGTCTTCCAAATGGATGACGTCGTCAACTGTCAATCGTCAACATTAATTTATTCATTCGACGAGTTGCCTTCAAAAAATCAGTCTACAGTGAAGATTTATTATACCTCGTTGGGAGGTGGCTGCGTCAGCCGTGTCCACTTCCATATGATCCTCCTCATCCCGTAGAGGCGACGTCACCGAGGTAGCAGCTCTGGCGAATAAATTTCACTCGGTCAGTAAAGACATGAAGTTTCACAACAACAGAAAAAGGAAAATTTATACTCACATTGAGGCGACAGGCACGGTGATCTTCATGCGCGGCAGAGCCTTCCAAGGTTTGGGCGCGTCCGACCTGGGCTGTTTCGCGACCTTTTCAGTCGACTCAGGTGTCGCCACTCGGTCGCGCTTCGGATTCCTGGTGCTCGATGCCAAGGTTTTGTTTGGAGCAGTTTCTGGATCTTCACGCTGCTTGGTACGACACTCGATGCGCGGAAGAGCTTGGACCTCTACCTCGCCTTCCTGCAGGTCGTCATCGCTGCCTTCATTGTCATCGGCGTAATCGACATCCGCGCTGCCGCCTGCGCTCTCTTCTCCGTCATCAGGCTGTGCTCCATTCGGCACTGGCGAATACATGTTCGTAAACTCCTGCAAGATACAAACTGTAAAGTCAGTCGACTGAAGACCCAACCACTCGACGGAACATGAAAACATTCAACAAAGATATAACTCACCAGGTTCGTCGGTGGGTTCAAAGCAGAGAAGGGCAAGATTCGCTTGGCTCCCAGAGGATTGTCGCACGCTCCAGTGATGCTTCTGAGCCACTGTGCGACAGTCTCCTCAGAGACTTCCTCTGGATCTGTCCGAGTGGTGTCTTCGGGTCCTGAATAATGCCACATAGTGTGGTCCCTCGCCTGAAGGGCTGGATTCGCCGACTGAGAAATGCCTCTAGAAGGTCCATTCCAGTCACTACACCACGGATCAGATCTATTATAGCATTCACTAAGATTCCTACCTGTACTTTCTCTCCATCTATCACGGACAAGGTTCTGGGAGTAGTGGGTCGATCCAATGTGAAGGGAGGAAGTCCAGTCGACATATTGGGAGAGGCAACATCTTTGTAGTAAAACCATGTCGACTGCCAGCCCCGAACAGATTCAGGAAAGGTCATCGACGGAAACGCACTCCTACCTCTCCTTTGGATTCCCAGGCCACCGCACAGTTGGATGACATGGGTCTTGCTATCACTAGGATTGGCCTTTTTGACGCATTGGGATCGGATGGTGAATATATGTTTGAACAAACCCCAATGAGGAGAACAGCCCAAAAAGCACTCGCACAAGGTGATGAAAGCGGCAAGGTATGAAATGGTATTCGGAGGAAAGTGGTGGAGTTGCGCTCCGAAAAAGTTCAAAAACCCGCGAACGAATGGATGAGGGGGCATAGAAAAACCTCGCTCGACGTGGGTGAGGAGGAGGACTCGCTCCCCTTCGTGCGGTTCCGACTCGATCTCCCCCTCCGACAGCCTCCATGAGCCTTCGGCTATAAGCCCGTCGGCGACGAGGTTCTCGACGTCCCCCGCCATGACCGTCGACGGAAGAAAATCTCCCTGGATCCACCCCGGCGGCGCCGTGAATCGGGCGCCCAACGGCTTCTTCGCCTTGGCCCCTCCCTTCTTGGCGCGCTCGAGCTTCTCCGTCTTGCTTTTCGTCATTGCGGCAGCGGTCGTCGATGCGAAGCTGAGCAGCGCGCGTGGAGCAGGGGAGGCGGAGGAAAAGAGAGGATTTGGGGGAGATGTACTGTGCTGTCCGCGACACGGTGTGATCTTATATCAGCCCGAGTGAGTCGCTGACCTGCGGGCCCACCAGATCTCTGTGTATCTCCGCCGCAGAAGACGCGTTGTACGTGGCGTAATGGGTGGCGCGGAAATCGAGGCGTTATGCTCCCACTTGCCCCAGTCGTGGCGTCATCTACGTGCAGCGCGCGCTTCCCAAATTTTCAAACCCCGTGAAATCCGGGCCTGACGATGCGACCCGTCGCATCAGAAGACCCTGCTGACCGCTCGGACCTAATTCCGCGCTCAAGTTCACTCGGATGTGTTTCAAGACAGAATCGATCAGGGTGAATGACAAAGACTCCAATCAACGCAGACTCCTGTGAAGCCTTAAAATGCACTCAGAGTTTTTGTGTCTTATTAGAATCCGCATCGATCCCTTTTCACTCGAACCCCGATCCATTCGGGGGCTAATGATGGGGTTATGTACCTAGGGTAGGGTCATAGGCCTGACCTACATACCCTACCTAAGGACATTACCTTAGAGAACTTAAGGATTACAAGGAAGACTCCGACTGAAATCACCAAGGCGTATGAGTCACTCGACAACATCCACTCGGAGGTCTCTTCCTCCACTCGACGGTTATCTTTCACTCGGAAGAACCAGAAGACAGTCGACCGTAGAAGGCCAGAAGCCACTCCGGGGAGGCCAACGGGCAGGCGTTCGGCTGGACCATTAGTAGCATTTATTACATATGTTACCAGTAACGTCCATCTTTATTGCCACGATAGAACCCTTGGTTGCTGGGTATTGATGAGGGGCAGCGCACTCTATATAAGCCACCCCTCCCCTCTGGCACAAGGGTTCGCACCCCCTGTAACCCTCATATTCCACAAGACAGAAAGCTCCCGAGCACTGAGACGTAGGGCTTTTACCTCCACGAGAGGGGCCTGAACTCATACATCTGTGTGTACACCCTCGCCGTAGCTAGGACTCTGCCCTCTCCTTTCGTACCCCTATCTTCTACTGTCAGGCTCGTTCCCATGACACGAAGCACGGAGAAAGAGGGATTATGATGGAAGACAACGAAGAAGAAGAGGATGATGACAACTATTCTATGTTCCCTGAATACGGTGATACTACAACGGGGGAAGCTGAAGATCAAGAGGCACCAGACGATGTGCCCAATGATGATCTTGGCCAGGTCATTGTTGATGCACAGAGAGAATGCGAAAGTGAAAGGGAGAAGTTGAAGTTCGATCGCATGTTAGAGGATCAATAAAAGGGTTGTACCCAAACTGCGAAGATGACAACACAAAGCTCGATACCACACTGGAATTGCTGCAATGGAAGGCAGGCAATGGTGTATTTGACAAGGGATTTGGTTCGCTACTGAAAATAATGAAGAACAAGCTTCCCAAAGATAACGAATTGCCCGACAGTACGTACGAAGCAAAGAAGGTTCTCTGCCCTCTAGGATTGGAGGTGCAGAAGACACATGCATGCCCTAATGATTGCATCCTCTACCGCGGTGAGTACGAGGAATTGAACGCATGCCCGGTATGCGGTGCATTGCGGTATCACTACTAGGAGAAACCTTATAGGCAGGACACTAGTAGTTGCGCTGGAAAGTAACAATCGCTGCTGCTAATTATCAATAGCGCTGGATTTCGGCAGCGCTACAAGTAAAGACTTAGCAGTAGCGCTGGAAACATAAAGAGCGCTACTGCTAAGCGGGACCCAACGAGCCCACCGACACTATTGGTAGTAGCAGCGCTGCCCACAATAAAGCGCTACTACTAAGCCTCATAGCAGTAGTGGTTGTTGTGAGGAAACCGCTACTGCTATGGGACCCCACTTAGTAGTAGCGCTGCTCCTAGAAAGCGCTACTACTCAGCCCCATAGCAGTAGCGCCCTCTTGAAAGCAGCGCTACTACTAATCGTGGCAGAGCTGCCTTTTCACCCACCCCCCTCTCTCCCCCTTCTTCCCCCCCCCTTTGCCCTCTCCCCTCCTTTGCCCTCTCCCCTCTCTAAGTTTCTTCTCCACCATTATTGCCCTTCTTCTCTCTTCCTTCTACCTCTCTTCTCTCCCCATTAATGCCCCCTCCACCATAATTCTCCTCCATAAATGGCCTCTTCTAGCTCTATCTTCCACATTTATTTGCCTCTCCCTCCTTCCATACATATAGATCTAGCTCGATCATCTCTCTTCCTCTCCATAGCTAGAGTCTCATCTCTCCTCCCAACAACTAGATCTAGCTAGCTATTTAGCCATCCACTTTCGATCCCTATAGGTAGCGAAGGCCTAATGATCTAATTAACCGTGCACAATCTCTCTCGGGGTATAGGTGAGTAAAAAGTTGTGCATTTCAAGAATGGGAATATGTGTGTTTGCGTTATGAAGGGATTTGTGTGAGTGACATGCCCCGTGAGTTGCTTATGTCTTGCCGAAATGTCGATTTATTTCCTTTCGGCGAATTTCGAGCAAACTCGATATGTCCTATTTTTAGGCAAGGTCATGCCAAATTTTTATATGAATTTGATGTATGCATGCATTTTGTTTATAACCCTTTTGCTTGTTATACCGTGCAGTCATGAAGGTGAGTGGAAGGAAGGTGGAGCGATACTTGCAATCCGCGGTGACGGACATGTATGCAAATAATCGGACTGGGATTGGATGTCCGTGTACAAGATGCAAAGAAGGACTCATTTTGGACCCTTTTGAGCGTGGCACTTTGAAGGCGCACCTGCTGATGTATGGTTTCATGGATGGCTATACTCGGTGGATAAGTGAAGATGATGACGAGGACTTCCACATGGCAGGGAATAACGACATGGGGCTAGACGAAGAGATGACCGATCGACACGAAGACGATGGCGCCGGACATGGCGGTGGGCAAGAGTCCGGACATGGCAGCGAAGAAGATTACAGATACGGCGAAGAAGAGTCCGGACATGGCAGCGGAGAAGATTCCAGACACGGCGAAGAAGAGTCCGGACATGGCGGCGGAGAAGATTCCGGACACGGCGAAGAAGAGTCCGGACATGGCGGAGGTCAGGCGACGGACACGCCGCAGTCTTCGACGCTACTAAGTTCAGTCGTGCAGGACCCTCATGTTCGAGACCTCCTTCGCAAGAGTACGACTAGCGACAGAGCTGCTTCTAGAGAGGAGGCCAAGCTGGCGCAACTTGAAGTAGACTCGAAGACTCCATTGTATGACGGTTGCGATCCCGAGGTGACCCGCTTGAGTTTCACGCTCGAACTTCTAAAGACGAAGGCCAAAAACAAATGGACAGACAAAAGCCTCGATGAGCATTTGAAGTATCTACATAATAAAGGTCTTCCCACGGGAAACCTGTGTCCTACTAGTGTCGAGGAGGCCAAGAAAATCGTTTGCCCTCTTGTTCTGCCGCACATTAGATACCACGCATGCATCAACGATTGCATCATTTATCGGGGGGAGCACGCAGAAAAAACCAGCTGTACAGTGTGCAATGCTTCTCGATACAAGAAGGCAGGAAAGAAAGCTCCTCAGAAAGTTGTATGGTACTTTCCGATCACTCCCCGTCTGCAGCGGTATTTTGTAGATCCTAAGGAAGCAAAGCTCATTCGCTGGCACGCGGAGAGGAAGAAACCCGACGATGGAGATGACCCGAAGCTGAGACACCTCGCAGATGCTAGCCAGTGGAGAGCATTCAACTCCGAATATCGATTTTTCGGAGAAGATGCAAGGAACATCGTGCTTGGTGCGAATACCGATGGCATGAATCCGTTTGGAAACCAGAGCACCAACCACAGCACATGGCCCGTCTTTGTATGGATGTACAACCTCCCCCCATGGTTGTGCGTGAAGACAAAGTACATACACATGAGCATGCTGATTCAAGGGCCGAAACAACCGGGAAATAATATTAACCTGTATATGGGGCTTCTGAAAGAGGAGTTAGACACGTTATGGAAATCACCGGTCAAGACATGGGACGCCAGCACATGAGATTATTTCTATATGAGAGCCGCGCTGATGATGACGGTACACGACTATCTCGGTTACGGGTACACTTCAGGCCGGGTGTGCCATGGATACTGTGGATGCACGAGGTGCATGGATGATACAACGTCTCAGCAGCTTCCGTCAACGAAAGATGGCGGGTCTGGGAAAATCGTGTACATGGGGCATCGTAGATGGCTCGAGAAGGATGACCCGTGGAGAAAACGTGGAGATCTATTCAATGGTTTGGCTGAGCATCGAGGACCTCCATGTAAGAGGAGCGGCGCCGAAATCAACCAGCTGTTGAATAACTGGGAACAGTGCCCAGCACCGGGAAAGATGGAAAAGGCACCGGAGCCGCTGCTGAAGGTATGGAAAACGAGGTCTGTTTTCTGGGACTTGGAGTACTGGCACAATCATGACACGCCTCATTGCCATGATCAAATGCATATCACGAAGAATATCCTCGAGAGCATGCTTGGCACACTAATGAACATGCCGGACAAGACCAAGGATGGGCCGAAGGCAAGGAAAGACTTGGAAGATTTGGAGATCAGGAGAGATCTCCACATGCCCCGTAAAAAGTCGACGGAGGAGACGGAGATGGAGGCGGAGCCGGGGCCAAGGGGCAGAAAAGTCAAGAAGAAGGAGGAGAATTATTGCCCCCCTTCTTGCTTCACCTTAAGTCCGAAGGAGATCGATCAATTCATCAAGTGCCTTACGGGAATCAAAGTCAGTTCCGGTTACTGTGGGAAGATAAGCAGATTTCTAGACACCAAGAAGAAAAGGTTCAGCAGGATGAAGTCTCATGACTATCACGTGATGATGACACAAATACTCCAGGTTGCCATTAGAGGGATAATGGAGAAGCACGTCCGTGACACGCTTACTGGTCTCTGCAACTTCTTCGACGTTATGTCTCGAAAGTCCATCAGTGTGAAGCAGCTCCGAAGGCTACATGAAGAGATCATTGTCATACTATGTGAGCTTGAGATGTGTACTTCCCGCCCGCGTTCTTTGACGTCATGGTGCATCTGTGTGTCCACATCTTGGACGACATCATCGACCTCGGGACGACATTCCTTCACAGCATGATGCCATTCGAGAGGATGAATGGGGTCATTAAAGGATTCGTTCATAACATGTCCTGTCCCGATGGGAGCATCGTCCAGGGTTATCTGACCCAAGAGTGCATCTACTTTTGCGAGAATTATATAGGCGACGGAGACCCTGTTGTTGGTTTCCCTGTCAATAAGCACCATGGGACGCTCGGAGGAGAAGGTCACAACTACGGCCGGAGGGAATTGCACGTGGACTACTCGGATCGACGGGGCGACTTTGACAGGGCTAACTTAGTAGTGCTACAACACCTAGACGTGGTAGATGATTATGTGACACTGCACAAAGAAACCATCGCAAAGAAGTACCGTGATCAGGGGATGCACAAGACGGACGACGAAGTTACTGTAGAGCACAATGCCACTTTCTTGCTAATCCTCCTGAAGAGGGCAGTTCAGATGGATTGCTCATACACGCCTTAGCACATGGCCCCGCGCCCAAACTCGCGTCCTATGAGGCATACGATATCAACGGGTACACGTTCTACACGGAGGCCAAAGACATGGACAGTGAGTACCAGAACTCAGGGGTGATGATTGAATGCGTGACCGACGCCAACGGCACAACTGAAAGATTCTACGGAAGGGTCGAAGAGATCTGGGAGCTTGACTACGCTGAATTGCACGCTGCAACGATGTTCCGTGTCAGATGGGCTAAGGCCGTCGTAAGAGAAAACATGTATTTCACTACCATGTGTATACCCGACGCGAATAGCGCTACCGTGAACATAAACGTCATCGCCAAAACTGAGCCATGGGTACACGCTTAGCACGTGACACAATGCTTCTTCATAACCAACCAGACCAATCCCAGCCGTGTTGTCGTGAGGAGAGGCAAAAGGAGCATCATCGGAATGGATGGAGTCACCAACGAGGAAGACTACGACCAATACGGCAACCCTATGAGGGAAGATGACGATGACGATGAAGCATACGTGAAAAGAAGAATCAGGACTACATTATGTAAGAAATATCGTACTCCATGATGCCGGAAAAGTCATAAAGAGGGGCTCAATTATACGTCAACGAACAAGAAAGGGAAGAAGCTCAATGTGAAACGTCGTCGACGCAGCTGAGAAACCATTATCTATATATATGTATCTATTTTGTGTACGCACTTAAGTAACCGTTATCGGTCAAATGATGTATACATCGTATCCCCTTCTATTTATGGTTCCGGTGATATTCGCGCAGTGTGGGGAGAGGGAGATCGACGTTCTCGTCGACTGCGTGTCAGGCCGTCGGGAGATAAACAAAAACAAAAACAAAAGGGAGAAACCAATACAAAAGAAAAAGAAAAGTAAAGGAAAGGAAAATAATAAAAAGAAAATAAATCTAAAAACTATAAAAGGAAAATAATAAAAAGAAAAGAGTTACCAGTAGCGCTGGATTAATACCAGCGCTATAGCTAACTTAGCTATAGCGCTGGTATTAATCCAGCGCTACTATTATTTTGAGCTAACCCCCGCGTGGCCGGGCTCAAATTTTGCTAAGTCCCCACTCCCCCCTCTCCCCCACTCCCGTGTTGCCGCCGTCGCCGCCGCCGCCCTCTTCCCTGCCCGCCCTCGACCTCGCCGCCGCTGCCCGAGCCCGCCCTCGACCGCCGCCGCCCGAGCCCGAGCCCGCCCTCGCCACCGCGCCGTAAGCCTCTCCCTCTCCTCTCCCCTGCCCTCCTCTCTCTCGCCGCCACTACCCGAGCCTGCCCTCGACCGCCGCTGCCCGAGCCGCCCGCCCGCCGCCCGAGCCGCCGCAGCCGCCGTCTCCCCTGCCCGCCGCCGCGCCGTATGCCTCCCTCTCCTCTCCCTGCCCTCCTCCCCCTCGCTGCCGCCTCCTCTCCCCTGCCCTTTCCTCCTCTCCCCTGCCGTGCCCTCCTCTCCCTCTCCCTACCCTTCTCTCCCCCGCCGCCGCCTCCTCTCCCCTGCCCTGCCCTCCTCTCCCCTGCCCTGACCTCCTCTCCCTCTCCCTCTCTTCTCCCCTGCTAGGGCAATTTAGGATTTAGTATTTTTTTTAACATTTATGATTTTTTTAGGAAAGAGGGGAGGAGAAGGAGAATAGGAAAAAGGAAAAGAGGGGAGGAGAAGGAGAAGAGGAAAAAGGAAAAGAAGAAGAAAAAGAAGAAGAAGAAGAAGAAGAAGAAGAAGAAGAAGAAGAAGAAGAGGAGAAGAAGAAGAAGAAAGAGGAGAGGAGGAGAAGGAGAAGAGGAAAAAGTAAAAGAAGAAGAAAAAGAAGAGAAGAAGAAGAGAAGAAGAACAAGAAGAAAGAGGAGAGGAAGGAAAAGAGGGGAGGAGAAGGAGAAGAGGAAAAAGGAAAAGAAGAAGAAAAAGAAGAGAGGAAGAAGAAAAAAGGGGCAAATTTTTTTAGGAAATTAGCTAGGGCAATATTTGTAGGTATATAAAATGGCTATAAATAAAAAAACAGTAGCTCCCTTCGCCGTTCCGGCAATATGAACCCTATGTGTACTTGCTTTATATTTTGCAAATGTTTAGTGAGGTCATTTTGCAATATGAACCCTACGTGTACTTGTTTTATATTTTGCATATGTTTAGTGAGGTCATTTTACAATATGAACCCTATGTCATTGATGTCATATGCTCCGAGTGGCCTATGTTTTGCCGGAATGTTGATTCATTTCCGTTCCGACAAATTTCAGGTGCTCCATATGTCCACTTTTTATCAAAGGTCATGCCGAAAATTTCCATGATTGTTGGCATGACTTGTGCTAGAAACTAGCTACGACATATGGAGTGCCCGGGATTTGACGGAAGGGGAATGAATCAACATTCCGACCAAATATAGGCCCCTTTATTCTTTTCATTATTCATTTCATTCTGACCAAATAATTGAACGAGCATACTTAAATAATCGTAGGAAACATGTCTGGCCACGCGGAAGCCGGGGGTTCTGCTCGCCTCGAAGAAGACCCCGTCGAGGCAGCAACAATTATTTCAGTTACCTGGACGAACACCAGTTGCGGGTGCAGGGTGATAGTGGCAACAACAAACCCCGACACCGACAACAACACCGGCACCGACACTGGCACCGCCGGCACCGACACCGCCCCCGAGACCGGTGAAGGACCGAAGCCGAAGAGGGCACGGAAACCAAACGAGCTCGGCATCGGCAAAATTGTGGTCACGGCGATGCATCCCAAGAAATTAGAGCCACTGGCGCCGGAGGAAGCGCACGCGTGCTACGGCAATCAACTAGGATGCATCCTCAGGGAAACCGGCAACATCAACGATGAAAAGTTGAAGAAGATACCACATATGGAGCACATGCTCCTAACGAAGTTGCACAATAGGTTCTTGTTCCCCGGGCGGACTGAAAGCCAACTTCCGTGGAAGGACGAACCCATGACAAAGATAAACAGCAAGGCGATGACGATGTTCACCAAAAACTTGTCCGCCTGGAAAGTACGGGTGAAAAAAGCGATTGCGAAGAATGAACCGTGGTCCAAGATTCATGCTGACAATCCGACAATAACGGAAGAGGACTTCGAAAAATTCAAGGAGACTTGAGCTAAAGAAGAAGTCAAGATAAAGTCGGAGAAAATGAAGGTGCTCCAGGCCAGGAACATGCCTCCCCACCGCCTCGGAAGCCATGGTTACGAGGGGAAGAGGCACGTATGGGCCAAGGAGGACGCCGAACATGAAAGTCACGGAATCCCAGACCCCTTGGCGGAGTTCACCGACCCGCAGGAGCGTGACTGGATCAGGGCCCGGTACAAGTGGGACCCCGTCAAGAAAATCTTTTACACGGACCCGAACACGAGGGAGTTCATGAGACTACTGGTAATTGTTATATTACCACCTTATATTAGCTTCCAATCAATTCGACAACAAGTTTTGTCACATTTGTAAACCATCCATGTTCCTTTTGTAGAAAGAGTAGCACCAAAAGGCAGCCGAAAGCAACGAGTCTTCTCAGTCGTCGGCGAGGCCCAAGTGGGACACCCCTTTCAACCGGGCCCTCAACATACTGAAAAAGGTGTCGGAGGATAAACCGCCGTCGTATGGACGTGTGCACGGCGTCGGAGATGGCGCCTCGTGGAAGACGTTCTACCATGAGAAGCCGGAGGAAAGAAGGCAGAGACTGTTGCTTAGTCAATAGCACATCGACGAGAAGGTCGCGCTTGCGGTCAATAAGGCCAAAGCTGAGACCAAAGCAGAGTTGGAACAGATAGTCGATGAAAGGGTTAGTGCAGCGGTAGCGCACGTCACGGTTGACTTCACATCTTCCATTACCAGCTTTATTCCGGAATTTTTCGAATGGACGAAGAAAAATCCAGATAAAGGGCCAGCGGACTTTCCCCTTCCCAGCTACGTCGGGAGCAATTCGGTGAACATCGCACCACCAGCACCTGCTCACGCCACCGCACATGCTCCCGTACCTGGTCCCGCTCCTGTTCATAGCAGCCCGTGCTCCCACTCTGGCCTGCTCGGCGGGGCTTCGTCTTTGGCTGAGCTCGACGCCCTCACGGTAATTACGCGTCATACCCTCTTGACCAGCATATCTATAGTCTTCCGTTTTAGTTGCCTTTCGGATGTTTGACGTCGCTGACATGTCTTCGCAGGCCAATGAAACCCCGTGCACCCTACTGTACGACATCAAAGGCCAGAAGGTGGATGTGGGAAAGGCAACGATCGTGAAGCCGAAGGAACGCATGTTACACAACCGACAGATGCCCCATAGCGTCTTCAAAGTTTGCGTGGCCAGTGTCAAAGCGTGCTTCGAGGATTTGCCTCCTCCGGTACAAGTCGATGACGACGAGACCCCTAAACGGATTGGCGCATGCAAGAGCTGGTTCTTGCCTTGGCCGAAGACTCTTCTTCGTGTCGAGGCACCTGGTAGCACACCAACGACCACTCCTCAACAAGGAATGAACACCACCCCACCTACCCAATTACCTGCACCTGTCGTGGCGGGTGATAGCGGACGACGCGAGGGAGAGCCTCCATTAGTGCCAGATGACATCGCCCCCGTCGAAGAAGCAAATGCTGATGATGTCATGGAGGAGGATGATGATGACCCTAACCAGTATATCAATACCGCCTATGGCGATGCTCAGGACTCTCACTCAGGCTATGAGCGTGGAGATGATGATTTGATGCCGCCTGATTTGCCGGAGCCGGAACGTCCTAAGGCTGATTGCAAAAAGTCTCTCTTCATGCGATCCTCGCAGGAGACGCCTCCAGATGCCGCCTCTACCCAGCAAGAACAACGCGAGGGCCGTCCACTGTTTAGCCCGACGACACTGGGGGTGGTGGTTAGGGAAGGTATGGTGGGCTCACTACCGCCACCCGTCAAGAAGCAAAGGAGGAGACCGGAGAGGAAAGGCTCTAAAGGCGCCAGAGCTGCTTCAAGCAGCCAGCCACCTCTGAAGCCTCGGGAGGTAGACAGAATACATGTCGTAGGTGCGGAGCGTTTCCATGTCGCCAGCCACCCGATCCTACCTCAGAAAGCGCTGGAGGACATACTAAATAATGATCTAAGGAGACTTCATGACAATGTGCTGGCCAGAGAGAAAAGCCTTCTCATCTCGGAAAAAACAGGATACCCGCTTTACGCGGCTCAGGTTCCGGGCGGGAGGTTATACGTCGATAGATGTCCCGCAGATAAGTTCATCCTGCGATTTGACTACATCTAGGACATGTTCCACATGACCAAGCTGGATTTTCAGTTCATCCGCATGTATGCGCTGTATCTCAACTACATCATCAGGCGCGAGAACATAAAATATATCTGCGTCGCGAACCCATACTATATGCACGAGAGCTTCTTGGCAGTATGCAAAGAGCACCGTGACTATGCGAGCAAGTACATTGGCGAGTTAATGGTCGCTAATACGGACAAGGAAATGATTCTCCTGCCTTATCATCCCACGTAAGTCATCCGTGGATATCCTTTCGTAAGTTTTAATCATTCCTTTGCAAGCATGGAGGCTAATTTGAGGTGTACTTATTTTGCGCAGCGGGGGGGGGGGGGGGCGTCCTCATCTGTCTGTACCCACAATACTCCCATGCTCTGTACTTGGACTCAGCGAAGAACATCAAGAAGAGGGATTACATGCACATAAAGAGTGTTCTCGATAGTGCCATTTTAACCTTCAGCTGTAGTGGTGGATATATCCAGGTGAAAAAGTACAGGAATAAAGGGCCGGCTTTCGGCCATAAGACCGACTTCTGCTGCATCCAGCAACCGAAAGATTGTAAGGCTGATGGATTCTACCTCATGCATCACATGATCGAGTACAGAAAGGATAATGAACGCCTTCGCATGTCAGCTACTTCCAGCGATGCCGAGATTGTCAACTGGGCCACAAGCATAGGAAGGACACCGGATCATCGAATCCGAGCTGAGTTTTATCACGTACAGTGTGAACTTTCCCAAGTGATAATGAAGGAGGTCCTTGAAAAATCAGGGATGTTCTACCATGGGCCAATGAGTCGGGAGGATGTCCGAACACTGCTCAGCGCTCAGCGTCTAGACCTGAAGCCTTTCACGAAGCTCGGGTGCTTCCTCCCTGACTATGAAGATTGGAGCGCCGACATGGAGGAGTGATTGACGATGAAAATGTGTATGTTTAATTAGTACTATGAACTAGCATAGACCGCTCTAGTTAATTAGTTTGGGTATGAAGAACTTCCTTATTTATGTTTACTATAGGTTGCTTGTATTTTGCTAACTATGCCTCTTTGTGTTTCTCAAGTACATTATGTTGCATATTATCGTTGAATTCATCAACTTACGATGCAGGTACATAGATCGGAGATGGCGAAGGACTGCTACGCCGTATTCATTGGGAGGGTTCTAGGAGTGTACGACCACTGGCCAGACGCTCAGGCCCAGGTGGACAGGTACCCGGGCGCTAGCCACAGAGGGTTCGACAGCAGAGCCGAAGCGGAAAATAGTTACTTGAGGTGGACGCTCCGGCAAGAGAGGGAGCGAAACCGGTGCCTCAAGAAGTACTACTTAGTCACACTCTTGCTCATACTGATCGCTCTTCTCTTCTACATCATGGCTTAGAGATAGAGATGATGAAACTTGTGTGTGTGCCATGACTATGCAGTTGCATTTATTCGAGACATGACATGACTTGTGTATCGCTATTTTCGAGATGTGATGATATTTGTGTTGGAGGTGGTGGTATGACGACTCTCCTGTATGTGTATGATATGATGAGAATAATGTATGTTTATTATGATATGATGAAACTACCGTATAGAGCATGCACAAATACGTAGAGGGGAATGAAATCTTAGCAGTGCTGGTTTAGCAGTAGCGCTGGTAAGTTGTAGCAGTAGCGCTGGTTTATCAGCAGCGCTTGTTCTGAACCAGCGCTAATGCTATCAGTACTTACCAATAGCGCTAGTTTTTAAGCGCTACTGCTAAACACTTAGCTGTAGCGCCTTAGCAGTAGCACCGCCACCAGCGCTACTACTAAGGGGAAAACAAGCGCTACTACTAGGGTTTCTCCTAGTAGTGTATAAAATCAGACTAGATGACCTTGGTGATGTTGAGGGCGAGCGTCCCAGGAAGAGGGTTCCTGCCAAGGTGATGTGGTATGCTCCTATAATACCACGGTTGAAACGTCTGTTCAGAAACAAAGAGCATGCCAAGTTGTTGCGATGGCACAAAGAAGACCGTAAGAAAGACGGGAAGTTGAGAGCACCCGCTGACGGGTCGCAGTGGAGAAAAATTGAGAGAAAGTGGGGGGACTTTGCAGGTGACGCAAGGAACGTATGGTTTGGTTTAAGTGCAGATGGCATTAATCCTTTTGGGGAGCAGAGCAGCAAGCATAGCACATGGCCCGTGACTCTATGTATCTATAACCTTCCTCCTTGGTTGTGCATGAAGCGGAAGTTCATTATGATGCCAGTGCTCATCCAAGGCCCTAAGCAACCCGGCAACGACATTGATGTGTACCTAAGGCCATTAGTCGAAGAGCTTTTACAGCTGTGGAATGGAAAAGGTGTACGTGTGTGGGATGAGCATAAACAAGAGGAATTTGACCTACGAGCGTTGCTGTTTGTAACCATCAATGATTGGCCTACTCTTAGTAACTTTTCAGGACAGACAAACACGGGATACAACGCATGCTCGCACTGTTTAGATGATACCCAAAGTATATATTTGGACAAATGCAAGAAGAATGTGTACCTGGGACATCGTCGATTTCTTCCGACCAAGCATGCCTTAAGAAAGAAAGGCAAACATTTCAAATGTGAGGCAGGTCACCAGAAGAAGCCCGTCCTCCGTACTGGTGATGATATACTTGATATGGTCCAGGATTTACAAGTAATCTTTGCAAAGGGTCCTGGCAAACAATCTGTTCCGAATGACGCTGAGGGACACGCACCCATGTGGAAGAAGAAATCTATATTTTGGGACCTACCCTATTCGAAAGACCTAGAGGTCCGCTCTGCAATCAACGTGATGCTCGTGTCGAAGAATGTTTGCGTGAACGTGCAAGGCTTCTTGGGCGTGTATGGGAAGACAAAAGATACACCGGAGGCACGGGAGGACCAGCAACGTGTGAACGAAAAAGACGGCATGCATCCAAAGCAGTATCAAGGTCTTGCCAGCTATGCTTTAACCAAAGCGGAGAAGGAATTTTTTTTGAATGCCTGCTCAGTATCAAGGTCCCGTCTGGCTTCTCGTCGAATATAAAGGGAATAATAAACATGGCAGAGAAAAAAATTACAGAACCTAAAGTCTCATGACTGCCACGTGATTATGACGCAACTGCTTCCGGTTGCATTGAGGGGGCTTCTACCAGAAAATGTCCGATTAGCCATTGTGAAGCTATGTGCATTCCTCAATGCAATTTCTCAGAAGGTAAT
The DNA here is from genome assembly GCA_039707655.1 of Elymus sibiricus. NCBI lineage: Eukaryota > Viridiplantae > Streptophyta > Magnoliopsida > Poales > Poaceae > Elymus > Elymus sibiricus. The sequence goes on from CM077675.1 coordinate 427,150,938, forward strand.
CGATCCAGAAATCCTACCAAGGTTACAGAATGATTTGGTCCAATGTCTTGTCAGCTTCGAGTTGGTGTTCCCACCATCCTTCTTCAATATTATGACGCATGTCCTAGTTCACCTAGTCGAGGAGATTGCCATTCTGGGTCCTGTATTTCTACACAATATGTTCCCCTTTGAGAGGTTCATGGGAGTCTTGAAGAAATATGTTCGTAATCGTGCTAGGCCAGAAGGAAGCATCTCCACGGGCCATCAAACAGAGGAGGTCATTGGGTTTTGTGTTGACCTTTTCCTGACCTTAAGCCGATTGGTGTCCCTAAATCGCGGTATGAGGAGAGACTGAGTGGAAAAGGCTGCTAGGAGCGGATTCAATAATATGTAGGGACGGACATTCCTGGGCGCAAGCACACTACACAGTTCTATAGAATTATACGTTGGTGGCCCCGTATATCAATGAACACAAGAATATTCTACGCTACAAACATCTGGAGCAGTCTGACGACTGGATTACACGTGAACACATCGGGACTTTCGGCGGTTGGTTGCAAATGCATCTCATGCGTAACAACACTGTTGGAGATGACTTGTTCTTGTTGTCCAGGACACCATCTTCGACTGTATGGACTTACCAAGGGTACGAGATAAATGTTAATACATTTTACACGATCGCCCAAGATAAAAAGAGCACCAACCAAAACAGTGGTGTCCGCTTTGATGCAGCAATCACCAATAGGGCAAAGGACACATATTATGGTTACATAGAGGAGATATGGGAACTTGACTATGGACATGAATTTAAGGTCCCGCGGTACAGGAGGCGGGGTACAGTTAGACCCGTGGTACAGAATGACAATAGTGGATCTCAAAAATCTTGGGTACACAGACGAACCATTCGTCCTAGCCAATGATGTGGCGCAGGTTTTTTATGTGAAGGACATGTCTACCAAACTGAGGAAAAAAAGATAAGGAAGCGAATACATCAAACGATGAGCCAAAGTGCCACATAGTTCTTTCAGGGAAAAGAAACATCGTGGGAGTGGAGGACAAGACAGACATGTCTGAGGATTATGAAAAGTTCCATGAAATTCCTCCCTTCAAAGTGAAGGCTGACCCAAGCATCATGTTAAACGATGAAGATTATCCATGGTTACGGCGCAATAAGGAAGGGACAGATGCGAAGAAAAAGTGAAGACTTTCTCTCCACAACTATTATGATGATGGCTTTGATCTAGAATATCACTGCAGTTACATGTCAAGAAATGAAATCCCTTTTGTAATAGATGAGTTTTCGTCCGAAACCCTGTTACTTCGAAAGAGATTGTCCAGTTTGTACACGAAGTGCATCCAGTTTTCCCTGTAACCCTCTCAACTTTTAGCACATGCTATGTGGGTGAAATTATGATACCATGCCAAGTTTCAACCTTTTCAGAGTTCATTTGTAGTGCTTGTCAATTTTAGGGTCATTTACCTCAAAATAAATCATGAAATGCATGAAAAATAGCAAATGAAGTCAGAAAAGGGTTGAAAATTGATGATGTGGCTTTGAATGGTGCATATTGAATGAAGAAAAAGTCTAGAGTTAAAATATGTTTAAAAAATGAAATCCATTTTGTAATAGATGAGTTTTCGTCTGAAACCGTGTTACTTCGAAAGAGATTGTCCAGTTTGTACACGAAGTGCATCCAGTTTCTCCCGTAACCCTCTCAACTTTTTAGCACATGCTATGTGGGTGAAATTATGATACCATGCCAAGTTTCAACCTTTTCAGAGTTCATTTGCAGTGCTTGTCAATTTCAGGGTCATTTAGCTCAAAATAAATTATAAAATGCATGAAAAATAGCAAATGAAGTCAGAAAAGGGTTGAAAATTGATGATATGGCTTTGAATGGTGCATATTGAATGCAGAAAAAGACTGGAGTTAAAATATGTTAAAAAATGAAATCCCTTTTGTAATTGATGAGTTTTCATCTCAAACCGTGTTACTTCGAAAGATATTGTCCAGTTTGTACACGAAATGCATCCAGTTTTCCCATAACCCTCTCAACTTTTTAGCACATGCTATGTGGGTGAAATTATGATACCATGCCAAGTTTCAACCTTTTCAGAGTTCATTTGCAGTGCTTGTCAATTTCAGGGTCATTTAGCTCAAAGAATGAACTAAAAGCAAAAAGAATGAACTAAAAAGCTTTTATAAAACTCTAATAGCAAAACGAATGAACTAAAAAGATTTTATAAAACTCTAATAGCAAAAATAATGAACTAAAAAGATTTTATAAAACTCTAATAGAAAAAAGAATCAACTAAAAAGAATCAAAATAATATTAACTAAAATTATCAAAGTATTTATTTGTTAAAAACTTTAATAGTAAAAAGAATTTTCATAAAGTATATTTTGATACAAGCTTTAATAGAAAACTAAAAAGCTTTTATAAAACTCTAATAGCAAAAAGAATGAACTAAAAAGAATCAAAATAATATTAACTAAAATTATCAAAGTATTTATTTGTTAAAAACTTTAATAGTAAAAAGCTTTTATAAAACTCTAATAGCAAAAGGAATCAACTAAAACATATGCAAAAAATAACATCAAAATTTTAAAAACATAATATATGCAAAAAAAATAAAAATAAGGCCTGCCTACTAGCCACAACGGCCAGCATATGACTAGAAACCCTAGAAATGGGCCAGGATGCAGGCCCGCAGTGCTAGAAGGCCCAACAGGGCGTGAGATAGGCATGTACTGCCTGCAATAGAGAGGAGCTTGTGAGGGCAGCGGTAGCAGCGCTTATAAACCACTCCGAGTCCCTCTCGACTAGCGAGGTGGGACTAAACTTTTGGCTGCGGGAAGCAGAGCCCTTTAGTCCCGGTTGGTGGCTCCAACCGGGACTAAAGGGGGGCCTTTAGTCCCGGTTGGTGATACCAACCGGGACTAAAGGGTTGTGCTTCCCGCCCTTTCTCCTGGCGAAAACTACCTTTAGTCCCGGTTGGTGGCTCCAGCCGGGACTAAAGGGGGGCCTTTAGTCCCGGTTGGAGCCACCAACCGGGACTAAAGGGGGGACTATATAAGCGGGACTTGGAAATTTTTCCAAATCCATCTGCTTTCCCTCTCCCCCGACGGCGCCGAAAACCACCTCGACGCCGCCAGGCTGTCGGATCTCGCCGTCGCCTCCCCGAGCCCGCTCGCTCCTCGTCGCCGCCCCCGACTCCGTCCCCGTCGCCGCCCCCGACGCCTTCCCCCGTCGCCGCCCCCTGACGCCGTCGCCTTCCCGATGCCGTCGCCTCCCCGAGCCCGCTCGCTCCTCGTCGCCGCCCCCGACGCCATCCCCGTCGCCGCCCCTGACGCCGTCCCCCGTCGTCGCCCCCCGACGCCGTCACCTCCCCGAGCCCGCTCCGGCCTCCTCCTCCTCGTAGGTGAGCCGCCGGCCACACCACCGCTCGCTCCTCGTTTTTTTAGAATTTTTGGAAACTATCAAATTTTGAACAAAAATTAGGATCAGTTGAGCAAAATAGCTATTATATACCAATCCCTTTGTCCAAAGATGCTCAAAATTTCCCAGATTCATACTAGTCATAGGTAGTATTTACAAGAGTTTTCTCAGATTTTTTGAAAGTAGTCAAATTTTGAGGCAAAAATTGGTATTGCCAATTTAAACAATAAGTACGTGCCAAATATGAGCTCAAAATGACATGATATTTTACAACACCAATACTAGTAAGTGGTAACATGTTTGGTCATATCACAAAGTTTCAAGTCAAAAGCATACCATTCACACACCAATACATAAAGTACTAGAGAAACAACAACAAAAAGACGAAACCAATACATAAAGGTTTTGCTTCTCACCAATCGTGCAAAGTCTTTCTTTTCATTAATGCATATACAACAACACTAAACTAGCTAGAAAATTAAGATGACATTTTAAGTTAATTTGTTGATCTATGAGGAAGATGCTTCTTTAATTGCTACCTTACATGATTTTAAGTGTTATATGTGCTCTTGGGCGCGCGCTACACACATACACATCACTAGGCTTTGTTGTTAAAAATGTTATTGTTGTTTTATTATTGTTAAATAAAATGATATTTGCTATAGCCACAATTTGTTCTCGTCAACGATGCCAATCCCACATCCTCGTCGTCGACTTGGCGCCGACAACCAGTTTAAGAGGCGCCATGTCCGGGACTGGGCTCCGCCGGGCTGGCACTGGGGGGTGCTACCTTCCGGAGCGCACAGTTTGGTGAGGAATCCGGGTATCGTCGTCGACCCGGAGCTTCTTTGGTGGCGGTCGCGTGGGCCACTATCGGTGCGGAGGTAGCCGGCAACCGAGGAGGTGGTACGTCGCCGTGTCAGGGAGGAGGACGAGCACGTCCGTCGCTACATGGTTGCGTTGGATGCAAGGTTGTCCAATACCTAGCAGTTCCTTCAGGGATCTCACCCGAGCTATGATCCAGTGATGGTTCCTTCTCTTTGGGTGTCCACCGCCCACGCTTCAGGAACCGCGAGTGAACTAGATTATTCGATAATATTCGATCTGTATTAGTGATAATATTCGATGCTTCATTAACTGGATTATTCGAGATGTATTAGTGATATTATATGATAATATTATATGAAGAGTCCCCGACGATCGCCGGTGCTATTATATGTATTAGTGATATTATATGATGATCTTGCTAAAAAAATTGCCGTTGATTTTTAATCTTAGAATTATGAACACAGGAAATGTCGACGTCGTCTGACGACGATAGGATCCCTCAGTGCCCTTTGTGCTGGGATGACAGGGGTATATGCGACATTTATCCTCACCTAGACAACGATACGTCATTCACCGTCAAACTAACGGAAGAATTTAGTATTACTACGCTATGTAAAGACGACATGTATTTTTTGTTAATGAAGTATGACGTGTGCTTTTTTGCTTTAATTAACCTTTAATTTTCTTTTGTACAATTTGACTAGTGCGTTCCCTGTCATGCAAGATTCGCTGTCTTGGACAAGTTCCATTTCAAAGAGAAGTGTAGTACAGAGCTTAAGATAGCTCACCTAAGAACGGAGCATTACACTTTTGCTGTTAAGGTGAAAAATAACGAAGATCATACATATTTTGGTTGGTCTAGTTGGAGAGCATTTTGCAAGGCGTATGGGTTGGATGATGACATGAACATTACCTTCGATCTTGGTAATGACGGTAATGACGATGTTCGTGATAATAATATAGATATTTGGGTGCATGCGGAGGATGACTTGATTCCGGTGCTACCTCCAGGTGCGTTTGTCAATAGATTTGTTAGGTAATTTATATTGATTATTGAAAAGTATTTGGTACTCATCCCGACTAAATTTCTTTATTTTTAATTATTAGCTTATTTCCGTGCTACAAGAGTTACCCGACAGATAATAGATCGCACCTACTACAGTTATGACTCCGAGCTTACTTGGTTGGAGAAAATCATCTGATATCATTTATTGATGATGTTGAGTATCATGCTAAACATTACATGGCTGGGAACATTTATCATGGATATGTGCCACTAGTGCACAAGTTGAACCGTTATAACATCACTTCAGACAACTTTGGAAGACTTTTTTACCATTGCGTCACTAGTCCATCTTTTTCATACATTCTTCTTAAGCAAAACTAGTTTAGCTAACAATGTTATTATTACTTGTGTTCTTCAACATGTACTCCCGCAAGAGACCGTGCCTAAATGGATGGTTATCACCGGTGATTTGCATATGGTTAGCTTACGCCAATGTGGATGAGTTACCCTGGTAAATACAAAATATCTTGAAGTGAAGAAAGCCTGAAAATCAAAGGATGGAGCCAGGCAATAAAAGCATCCACGCAACCACTTGGACACGATGTATTGATTGATGAATATAGGTTGATCACGCCACAAGTTGGAGATAGGTTGATCTGTATTCTTCAACGGGGAGATGCGGGAGTTCACCTTTTTTATGCCATTTTACCTTGGAGAGAGCAGTAGTTAGTGTTTCTAACTTGTGATTAATTGATCACTTGCTAGTATGATAACAACCAGAATGATGAGGAGTTCACCTTTTTTATGCTATTTTATCTAGAATGATGAAGAGTTGATTAAGATGATGATGAGTAGTTATATGACATATACCAGTACAAATTAGATGGATGCAATAGACCAAGTTGAATTAAATAAAAATGAAACCCTAAATGTAAAAGAATTGAAGGGTAAACACAAAAATAAAAGGGGAACACATTATGAAAACCCCTAAACCCCTCCTTTCAAAAAAAAAAATTCCAGAGCCTGGCAGCTGCTGACGCGTGGCTGCCTTTTAGTCCCGGTCGGTGTTACCAACCGGGACTAAAGGTCCTCCTACCTGGGCGCCCCACAACGGCCACATGGAGCTCCTTTAGTCCCGGTTTGTAAGCCAACCGGGACTAAAAGTGATGGGCATTAGTCCCGATCGTTTTGTCCCGGTTGCAGAACCGGGACTAAAGGCCCTCTGAAACCGGGACAGATGCCCTGTTTTCTACTAGTGCCGAACGATGGCATTTTTGAACAGTTGTAACTTCTAATGATGAGACACAACCAGTGGCATAAATGATAAAAACCTTAGAGAAAAAAAATCCAAATGTACTCGGCAATTGGCACTCAATGATACCTTCTCTTGGGCGAATATCACTGCCGTGAGGTCCCTTAATTTGGTGCGGTTTGGTTTAATTTAGGGTAATTCTGGCTCGCTAGCGGGCTTGTGGGTCCAGTAGTTTTTGTACATGCGCTGCTGTGGATGTTGTGTTTACATGGCAATGTCACAATGGTTTGTCATTTTGTCAAACTAAAAAAATATGTGCCATTTTGTCAAAAAAAAAAAATCTTTTTCCAAATCCTCGCTCTCACCATCTATTTATAAACAGTGATGAGATGGGTGGATAAGTTAACGAGTTCGCAAACTGGCTACCAACAGTCAATACCCATGTTTCTTTTGGGGCAATAAAAGAAGCAAAATGTACATGGCGCTAGCTCGATGCTCAATGAGAACCTCTCTTATGCGCATATTGCTAGCGTGAGCTCCCTAAGCTAGCAGTGGTGAGTTTGGGTTTGATTCCCTCATGCTATGGCTCACTGGCACATGGGTCCGCTCGATTTCGTACATGTTGTCCTATTTCATACGTCCGCTCTCTCGTAGGTAGTAACTGGTGAGGGTATTGGAGCACACGCATGCTAATTTGCAAACACTGGCTACCACTCGTCAATGCTCCTTGTTCTTTGACAGAAAAATGATTTTTTGTGACCGGTTGATCAGAAAGCAAAGCCCGCATGTGGCACCATGTTGCTCATCCGAGTGAGCATAGCCTTACTGACCGTTTTTTTAGGCTAGGTTTACTGATTTTTGATAGCAAAGGATAACCGGAAATTTTATGATCAACCTAAGGGGCTAATGGTCAATAGTTTTATATGTCGGACTAAAACAACATGTGAAGGGAGATTTTATTTTCACATTAACTACATTGGAGTTAAGTCTGAAACCAACACACATAAACTTTACTGGAATTAAATCTGAAAATAGGAAAGGCATGGAGTACAGGTCCAAGACTCCAAACATGCAGTGCCAAGTTTCAAGGATTCATTATAGTTTAGGTAGAAATAAAAAGGAGTTTTGTGCACAATGCCTGCCGAGAAGACGGATGCAAAGTCCGAGAAACATGTAGACTGATCTGGGCGAAGCATTTGTGATCCAAAGGCGCAAGTTTCGGTTTCCTTGTTTTCACTGAAACTGAGTTTTCACTGGATACTTTCTGTATTGAGCACACATAGAGATACCAACCTATCCGATACCATATCTCGTCTTCACGATCTTTTGGTCAAACGTTCTGATGCCGTCTTCAAGGAAAAAAGTACTCTGTAAAATATTAACCATGAAATCCGGTTAGATATTTAAAAAAATCATAATGGAAATGTCAGCTTTGTACAATGTTAACCATGAAATTCAATAATAGTTAATCATAATAGTGTTCAAGCTTGATTGTTTAGTTATTTAAACTGTTAAATATGTCAATTAGTTCATTCATTTTACCATGTCACCTTTTTAATTTTGCCTAGTCATCTTAATTAAATTAAACTTCGCTTCCCAATTATCCATAGATGGAACTGATTTCATTGATGAATTGATGCATATACTAAGCTACCATGCAGATGTATTCAGTAGCACCAACTGCCTATATAGTTAAACTTGTGCTACTACAAAATGTGGTGAGATACTTCAATCATAATCACTCAAGCTTTATCGTCCGTTGATTTTTGATAGTTATATTTGTTATTTATCAATTCATTTATTTTCCACCTTGCATTTTACTACAGAATCATTCTTTTGCTAGATCATCTTAAGAAAATTGAACTACTCTTTGTCCCTTTTACTAATCATCAGTATTATCATGGTCGGCCATGGGCCATGTCAAGAAATGTGATGGCCCAGGGCCCATCTCAAATAAGGGCCCAATACATCAATATATTATGAAAGTATGTTAACGTTAGTGTTGGATTATGAGACACTTTGTTATGGTATGCTAATCATAATCAAACCTTTATTGATTTTTGAGACAACTCATTGAGGCATAAATTCTACACGTAGATTTTTCTTCTTGTAGCTAAAAATCATTTTTAACGTTGGGGTCTGCCACCGTTGCATTTGGGATGACTTGTTAGAGACGGATGTCAATACGGAAGGTTCCAAAATAGGCACATCTACATATCATGAATCTATAAATAAAATTGAGTACTATTGCAATTACCACTTCTAGAGTGTGGAGCATGCATGAGTAGTTAGTTGCATATTTTCTAAAGCGTAGCAGATAGAAGTGGTGCTCACAGGGCGCTCTTACTAGAAAATATATTCAAGTCATATGCGGTAGACAACTATCTGTTGGAAATATGCTCTAGAGGCAATAATAAATTGGTTATTATCATATTTTCTTGTTCACAATAAATGTTTATTATCCATGCTAGAATTGTATTGCCCGGAAACTTAAATACATGTGTGTGATACATAAACAACACTCTGTCCCTAATGAGCCTCTACTAGAATAGCTCGTTGATCAAATATTGTTAGCGTTTCCCAACCATAGACATGAGTTGTCATTTGATAACGGGGTCACATCATTAGGAGAATGATGTGATGGACAAGACTTGGCCGTAAGATTAGCATATAATCATGTCACATAGTTTAATTGCTACAACTTTCTTCATGTCAAATATATATTCCTTAGACCATGAGATCATGCAACACCCTGACATCGGAGGAATACTTATTGTGTCTCCAAACGTCACTTCATAACTGGGTGATCATAATTCATAAAGGTGCTCTACAGGTATCTCCGAAGATGTTTGTTGGGTTGCATGGATCGAGACTGAGATTTGTCGCTCTGTGTGACAGGGAGATATCTGTTGGAAATATTCCCTAGAGTCAATAATAAAATAGTTATTTTCATATTTCCTTGTTCATGATAATTGTTTATTATCCATGCTATAATTGTGTTGATTGGAAACTCAGATACATGTGTGGATACATAGGCAACACTGTGTCCCTAGTGAGCCTCTACTAGACTAGCTCGTTAATCAAAGATGGTTAAGGTTTCGTGACCATGGACATGAGTTGCCATCTGATAACGGGATCACATCATTAGAAGAATAATGTGATGGAAAAGACCCAACCGTAAGCATAGCATCTGATCGTGTTAGTTATTGCTACTGCTTTATCCATGTCAAGTATCTATTCCTACGACCATGAGATCATGCAACTCCCTGACATCGGAGGAATGCTTTGTGTGTATTAAACGTCGCAACATAACTGGGTGACTATAAAGGTACTCTACAGGTGTCTCCGAGGGTGTCTGTTGGGTTGGCGTGAATCGAGACTGGGATTTGTCATTCCGTATGATGGAGAGGTATCTTTGGGCCCACTCGGTAATAGAGCATCACAAGACGCTTGCAAGCAATGTGACTAAGGAGTTAGTCACGGGATCTTGTATTACGGAACGAGTAAAGAGACTTGTCGGTAATGAGATTGAACTAGGTATGGAGATACCGACGATCGAATCTCGGGCAAGTAACATACCGATGGACAAACGGAACTGTATACGGGATTGATTGAATCCTTGACATCGTGGTTCGACAGATAAAGATATTCGTAGAATATGTGGGAATCAATAAGGGCATATAGGTCTCACTATTGGTTATTGACCTTAGAGGTGTCTCGGTCATGTCTGCATAGTTCTCGAACCCGCAGGGTCTGCACACTTAAAGTTCGGTGACGATTTGGTACTGTTGAGGTGTATGTGTTGGTGATCGAAGGTTGTTCGGAGTCCCGGATGAGATCCCAGACGTCAGGAGGAGTTCCAGAATGGTCCGGAGGTAAAGATTGATATATAGGAAAGTGGTATTCGGGCACCGGAATAGTTTCGGGGTTTGCCGGATTCCATCGGGAGTGCCGGAAGGAGTTCCGGGGGTCCACCGGGGAGGGCCACCTGCCCCAGAGGGCCCCATGGGCTGAGAGGGAGGCGCACCAGCCCCTGGTGGGCTGGGGGCCCCGCCTTCCAAGGGTCCATGCGGCCGAGAGCAAGGGATGGCCCTGGGGTGGCCGCCGCACCCCTTGCCTTGGGGGCCAAGGCAGCCCCCAGGCCGCCGCGCCCAACCCTAGGGAAAGCCTAGGGTTGCCAGCCCCTCCCCTTGCCCCTATATATATGAGAGATGGAGGAGGTCTGCCGCACCCAAGCCACAGCGTAGCCCTCTCTCTCTCTCTCCCTCTAGATCATTTTCTCCTCTAGATTGATTCCGGTAGTGCTTGGCGAACCCATGCCGGGATAGCTCCACCACCACCGCCACCACGCCGTCGTGCTGCCAGAGATCTCATTTAATTCTCCACCCTCACTTGCTGGATCAAGGAGGCGGAGACGTCATCGAGCTGTACGTGTGTTGAACGCGGAGGTGCCGTCCATTCGGCGCTAGATCGGAACGGAACAAGATTGGATCGCGGGACGTATCGTGATTGGATCGCGAAGACGTTCGACTACACCAACCGCGTTTCTTAACGCTTCCCACTTAGCGATCTACAAGGGTATGCAGATGCACTCCCCCTCTGGTAGCAGTTGATCTCCATAGATAGATCTTGGGTGTTCGTATGAAATTTTTTGTTTCCCATGAGACATTTCCCAACAGTGGCATCATGAGCTAGGTCTATGCGTAGATAACATGCACGAGTTGAACACAAAAGAGTTTGTGGGTGTTGATGTTCAGATTGCTTACTTCCTTAGTCTTATCTTGATTCGACGGTATTGTGGGATGAAGCGGTTCGGACCAACCTTACTCGTCCACGTATGAGAGGCCGGTTCCATCGACTGACATGCACTTGTTGCATAAAGATGGATGGCGGGTGTCTGTCTCTCCCACTTTAGTTGAATCGGATTCGACAGAGGCGGTCCTTGTAGAAGGTTAAATAGTATCACCGTTGTGGCTTTACGTAGGTAAGAATGGTTCTTACTAGTTGCCCATAACAGCCACGTAAAACTTGCAACAACAAAGTAGATGACGTCTAACTTGTTTTTGCAGGGCATGTTGTCATGTGATATGGCCAAAGACGTGATGTGATATATGTGATGTATGAGATGAACATGTTTTTGTATATATTATCACGACTTGCATGTCGATGAGTACGGCAACCGGCAAGAGCCATAGGGTTGTCTTTAATTATTTTCGCCTTCTTTTGCTTTACTTTATCGCTATGAGTTAGCAATAGTTGTAGAAGCAATACTTGGCGCGACAACCACATGACGACACGATGATGGAGAACATGATGATGGAGATCATGGTGTTATGCCGGTGACGATGGAGATCATGCCGGTGCTTTGGAGATGGAGATCAAAAGCACAAAATGATAATGGCCATATCATGTCACTTCTATGATTTGCATGTGATGTTTATCCTATTTATGCATCTTATTTTGCTTATAACGGCGGTAGCATTATAAGATGATCTCTCACTAAAATTTCAAGATAAAATTGTGTTCTCCCCGAGTATGCACCGTTGCGAAGGTTTGTCGTTTCGAAGCACGTCGTGACGATCGGGTGTGATAGACTCTACGTTCGCATACAACGGGCATAAGCCTGATTTACACACGCGGAATACTTGGGTTAAACTTGACGAGCCTAGCATGTACAGACATGGCCTTGGAACATAGGAGACCGAAAGGTCGAACATGAGTCATATAGTAGATATGATCAACATGGAGTTGTTCACCATTGAAACCACCTCATCTCACGTGATGATCGGACTTGGGTTGGTGGATTTGGATCATGTTACACTTAGACAACCTAAGGATGTTGATTTGAGTGGGAGTTCTTTAGTAATATGATTAATTGAACTCATTATCATGAACATAGTCTAAATTGTCTTTGCAAAATTATGTTGTAGATAAATGGCTCGCGCAGTAGCTCCCCTGAATTTTAATGTGTTCCTAGAGAAAGCTAAGTTGAAAGATGATGGAAGTAACTATGCGGACTGGGTCCGTAATCTGAGGATTATCCTTACGGCTTCGCAAAAGGCTTATGTCCTTGATGCGCCGCTTGGTGTGCCAACCCCTCCAGCGTCGTCTGTGGACGTTGTGAATGCCTTGCAGGCACGTTCTGATGACTACTCTATAGTTCAGTGCGCCAAGCTGTACGGCTTAGAATCGGGACTTCAAAAGCATTTTGAATGCCATGGAGCATATGAGATGTTCCAGGAGTTGAAGTTAATATTTCAAGCAAATGCCCGGATCGAGAGGTGCGAGACCTCCAATAAATTCTTCGCCTGCAAGATGGAAGATAATAGTTCTGTCAATGAGCACTTACTCAGAATGTCTGGGTTCTACAACCGTTTGAATGATCTGGGAGTTCAGCTTCCGCCCGAAATGGTCACTGACAGAATTCTCTAGTCACTGCCACCTAGCTACAAAGGCTTCGTGATGACCTATAATATGCAAGGGATGGAAAAGTCTGTCTCCGAGTTGTTTGCGATGCTGAAAGTCGCGGAGGTAGAAATCAAAAAGGAGCATCAAGTGTTGATGGTGAATAAAACCACTAGTTTCAAGAAAGGCAAGGGAAAGAAGGGAAACTTCAAGAAGGCTGGCAAGCAAGTTGCTTCTCCCGTGAAGAAACCCAAGGCTGGATCCAAGCCTGAGACTGAGTGCTTCTATTGCAAGGGTATGGGCCACTAGAAGCGGAATTGCCCCCAAGTACCTGGCTGATAAGAAGGCTGGCAACATCAATAAAGGTATGTTTGATATACATGTTATTGATGTGTACCTCACTAGCTCTCGTAGTAGTGCCTGGGTATTTGATACCGGTTCGGTTGCTCATATTTGTAACTCGAAAGAGGAACTGAGGAATAAACAGAGGCTGGCGAAGGATGAAGTGACAATGCGCGTCGGAAATGGTTCCAAGGATGATGTGATTGCCATCGGCATGCTCGCTCTTCAATTACCATCGGGATTAGTAGTAAACCTAAATAATTGTTATTTGGTGCCTGCGTTGAGCATGAACATTATATCTGGATCTTGTTTATTGCGAGACGGTTAATCATTTAAATCACAGAATAATGGTTGTTCTATTTATATGAGTAACATCTTTTATGGTCATGCACCAAATGTGAATGGTTTATTCTTGTTGAATCTCGATAGTAGTGATACACACGTTCATAACGTTGATGCCAAAAGATGTAAAGTTAATAATGATAGTACCACTTTCTTGTGGCACTGCCGCTTAGGTCATATTGGTGTAAAACGCATGAAGAAACTCCATGCTAATGGACTTTTGGAATCACTCGATTTTGAATCGCTTGATACATTCGAACCATGCCTCTTGGGCAAGATGACGAAAACCCCGTTCTCCGGTACAATGGAGCGGGCAAGTGACTTCTTGGAAATCATACATAATGATGTGTTTTTCCGATGAGTGTTGAGGCGTGTGGTGTATATCGTTACTTTCTTACCTTCACTAATGATTTAAGTAGATATGGGTATATTTACTTGATGAAGCACAAGTCTAAAACATTTGAAAAGTTCAAGGAATTTCAGAGTGAAGTAGAAAATCATCGTAACAAGAAGATAAAGTTTCTACGATCTGACCGTGGTGGATAATATCTAAGTTATGAGTTTGGTATGCATTTGAGACAGTGTGGAACTGTTTCACAACTTACGCCACCTGGAACACCACATCGTAATGGTGTGTCCGAGCGTCATAATCGTACTCTATTGGATATGCATGGTGCGATCTATGATGTCTCTCACTGATTTGCCACTATCGTTTTGGGTTATGCATTAGAGACAACTGCATTCACTTTAAATAGGGCACCGTCAAAGTCCGTTGAGACGACACCGTATGAATTATGGTTTGGCAAGAAACCTAAGCTGTCATTTCTTAAAGTCTGGGGTTGTGACGCTTATGTGAAAAGACTTCACCCTGATAAGCTCGAACCCAAAGCGGACAAATGCGTCTTCATAGGTTACCCTAAGGAAAAAATTGGGTATACCTTCTATCTTAGATCCGAGGGCAAAGTGTTTGTTGCTAAGAACGGGTCCTTTCTCAAGAAAGAGTTTCTCTCGAAAGAATTGAGTGGGAGGAAGGTAGAACTTGATGAGGTTAGGAACCGTCACTTCAGTTGGATGGTAGCGCAACTTAGAAAGATGTTTCTGGGGCACCTACTCCAAATGAAGAGGAAGCTAATGATCATGATCATGAAACTTCAGATAAAGTTACTACTGAACCTCGTAGGTCGACAAGAAATCGTAACGCCCCTGAGTGGTACGGCAATCCTGTCTTGGAGGCCATGTTGTTAGACAACAACGAACCTACGAGCTATGAAGAAGCGATGGTGGGCCCGGATTCCAACAAATGGCTAGAGGCCATGAAATCCGAGATAGGATCCATGTATGAGAACAAAGTGTGGACTTTGGAGGACTTACCATATAATCGTAAGGCCATACAGAATAAATGGATCTTTAAGAAAAAGACGGACGCGGACGGTAATGTCACCGTCTATAAAGCTCGACTTGTTGCAAAAGGGTTTTCACAAATTCAAGGAGTTGACTACGATGAGACTTTCTCTCCCGTAGCGATGCTTAAGTCCGTCAGGATTATGTTAGCAATAGCTACATTTTTCGATTACGAGATCTGGCAGATGGATCTGAAAACAGTGTTCCTTAATGGTTTCCTTAAGGAAGAGTTGTATATGATGCAACCAGAAGGTTTTGTCGATCCTGAAAATGCTGACAAAGTGTGCAAGCTCCAGCGATCCATGTATGGACTGGTTCAGGCATCTCGAAGTTCGAATCTTCGCTTTGATGAGGTGATCAAAGCGTCCGGGTTCATACAAGTTTATGGAGAAGCTTGTATTTACAATAAAGTGAGTGGGAGCTCTATAGCATTTCTAATATTACATGTGGATGACATATTGCTGATTGGAAACAATATAGAACTTTTAGAAAGCGTGAAGATATATTTGAACAAGAGTTTTTCAATGAAAGACCTCGGATAAGCTGCTTACATATTAGGCATCAAGATCTATAGAGATAGATCGAGATGCTTAATAGGACTTTCACAAAGCACATATCTTGATAAGGTTTTGAAGAAGTTCAAAATGGATCAGTCCAAGAAAGGGTTCTTGCCTGTCTTACATGGTGTGAAGTTGAGTAAGACTCAATGCCCAACGACTATAGAGGATAGAGAAAAGATGAGTGTTATCCCCTATACTTCAGCCATAGGCTCTATAATGTATGTGATGCTGTGCACAAGACCAGACGTCAGCCTTGCCATAAGTATGGACGGAAGGTTTCAAAGTGATCCTGGAATGGAGCACTGGATTGCGGTCAAGAATATCCCTAAGTACCTGAAAAGGACTAAAGAAATGTTTCTCGTTTATGGAGGTGATCAAGAGCTCGTCGTAAAGGGTTACGTCAATGCTAGCTTTGACACAGATCCAGATGACTCTAAGTCTCAAACCGGATACATGTTTATTCTGAACGGTGGAGCGGTAAGCTGGTGTAGTTCCAAGCAAAGCGTGGTAGCAGATTCTACACGTGAAGCGGAGTACATAGCTTCTTCGTGTTGGAAATATGCCCTAGAGGCAATAATAAATTGGTTATTATTATATTTCCTTGTTCATGATAATCGTTTATTATCCATGCTATAATTGTATTGATTGGAAACTCAAATACATGTGTGGGTACATAGACAACACTGTGTCCCTAGTAAGCCTCTAGTTGACTAGCTCGTTGATCAAAGATGGTTAAGGTTTCCTAGCCATTGACATGAGATGTCATTTGATAACGGGATCACATCATTAGGAGAATGATGTGATGGACAAGACCCAAACTAAGAACGTAGCATTTGATCGTGTTAGTTTATTGCTATTGTTTTCTGCATGTCAAGTATCTGTTCCTATGACCATGAGATCATGCAACTCCCTGACATCGGAGGAGTACCTTGTGTGTATCAAACGTCGCAACGTAACTGGGTGACTATAAAGGTGCTCTACAGGTATCTCCAAGGGTGTCTGTTGGGTTGGCATGGATCAAGACTGGGATTTGTTACTCTGTGTGACGGAGAGGTATCTCAGGGCCCACTCGGTAATACAACATCACAATGAGCCTTGCAAGCAATGTGACTAAAGTGTTAGCCACGAGATCTTGTATTATGGAACGAGTAAGGAGACTTGCCGGTAACGAGATTGAACTAGGTATAGAGATACCGACGATCGAATCTCGGGCAAGTAACATACCGAAGAACAAAGGGAATAGCATACGGGATTAACTGAATCCTTGACATAGAGGTTCGACCGATAAAAGATCTTCGTAGAATATGTAGGAGCCAATATGGGCATCCAGGTCCCGCTATTGGTTATTGGCCGTAGAGGTGTCTCGGTCATGTCTACATAGTTCTCGAACCCGCAGGGTCTACACACTTAAACGTTTGGTGACGATTAGTATAGTTGAGTTATTTTGTTGGTGACCGAAAGTTGTTCGGAGTCCCGGATAAGATTCCGGACATGACGAGAATCTCCGGAATAGTCCGGAGGTAAAGATTGATATATGTGATAATAGTGTTTTGATCTCCGGAAGAGTTCCGGAGTTCACCGGAATGGGTTCCGGATGTTTACCGAAGTGTTCGGGTGCAGCAACACTTTATATGGGCCAAAGGGATAAAACCGACGAGGTATTGGAAAGTGCAAAAAGTAGTTTTGCTGCCGCGTAAGCGGTACTACCGTTTTGTGAAGCGGTACTACCGCCCAAGCGGTACTACCGCTTGTGTGAAGCGGTACTACCGCCCAAGCGGTACTACCGCTTGTGTTAAGCGGTACTACCGCTTGTGCGCGGTACTGCAGGGATCCGAGTTGGACTCTTTCCCTGCGGGCCAAACCGACCTTGTGCGGGCAAAACCGACCTGGAGGAGGCTTTTACTCCAAGTTTAGACCCCAAGGCTCAACATATAAATAGAGGGGCAGGGCTAGCACACGGTACACATCAAGATTTCCCCAAGCCGTGTGCGGCAACCCTAACCCTCTAGTTCCTCCGTCATAATCTCCATAGCGCTTGGCGAAGCCCTGCAGAGATTGTTCCTCACCACCATCACCACGCCGTCGTGCTGCTGGAACTCAACCACTACTTCACCATCGCTCGCTGGATCGAGGAGGTGAAGGCGTCATCAAGCCGTACGTGTGTTGAACGCGGAGGTGCCGTCCGTTCGGCGCTAGTTCGTGATCGGATCGAGGGACGACTTGCGATTTGGATCGCGGAGACGTTCGACTACATCAACCGCGTTTCTTAAACGCTTCCGCTTAGCGATCTACAAGGGTATGTAGATTTACTCTCCCTCTCGTAGATGCTCATCACCATGGATAGATCTTGTGTGTGCGTAGGAAAATTTTTGTTTCCCATGCAACGTTCCCCAACACTTCGGAAGCAGCGAAAGAAGGTGTGTGGATGAAGCAGTTCATGACGGATCTTGAAGTTGTGCCCAATGCACTGGACCCAATGACCCTATTTTGTGACAACACTGGCACCATTGCTCTAGCCAAAGAGCCCAGGTTTCACAAGAGGACCAGACACATAAAGCGCTGCTTCAATTCCATCCGTGGTTACATCAAGGAGGAGGACATAAATATTTGCAAAGTACATACGGATCTGAACGTTGCAGACCCATTGCCTAAACCTCTTCCACGGGCAAAACATGATCAACACCAGAACTCTATGGGTGTTAGATTCATTACAATGTAAATCACATAGCGATGTGAACTAGATTATTGACTCTAGTGCAAGTGGGAGACTGTTGGAAATACACCCTAGAGGCAATAATCAAATAGTTATTATCATATTTCCTTGTTCATGATAATTGTTTATTATACATGCTATAATTATGTTGATTGGAAACTCAAATACATGTGTGGATACATAGACAACACTGTGTCCCTAGTGAGCCTCTACTAGACTAGCTCGTTGATCAAAGATGGTTAAGGTTCCGTGACCATAGACATGAGTTGTCATTTTATAACAGGATCACATCATTAGAAGAATGATGTGATGGACACGACCCAATCTTAAGCATAGCATCTAATCGTGTTAGTTTATTGCTACCGCTTTATCCATATCAAGTATCTGTTCCTACGACCATGCGATCATGCAAATCCCTGACACCGGAGGAATGCTTTGTGTGTATCAAACGTCGCGACGTAACTGGGTGACTATAAAGGTACTGTACAGGTGTCTCTGAGGGTGTCTGTTGGGTTGGCATGAATCGAGATTGGGATTTGTCACTCTGTATGACGGAGAGGTATCTCTAGGCCCACTCGATAATACAACATCATAAGACGCTTGCAATCAATGTGACTAAGGGGTTAGTCAGGGGATCTTGTATTACGGAACGAGTATAGAGACTTGCCGGTAACGAGATTGAGCTAGGTATGGAGATACCGATGATCGAATCTCGGGCAAGTAACATACCGATGGACAAAGGGAACTATATACGGGATTGATTGAATCCTTGACATCATGGTTCGACCGATAAAGATCTTCGTAGAATATGTGGGAATCAATATGGGCATCCAGGTCCCGCTATTGGTTATTGACCATAGAGGTGTCTCGGTCATGTTTGCATAGTTCTCAAACCCGCAGGGTTTACACACTTAACGTTCGGTGACGATTAATTTGGTATTGTTAAGATGTATGTGTTGGTGACTGAAGGTTGTTCGGAGTCCCGGATGAGATCTCGGACGTCACGAGGAGTTCCGGAATGGTCCGGAGGTAAAGATTGATATATAGGAAAGTGGTATTCGGGCACCGGAATAGTTTCGGGGTTTGCCGGATTCCATCGGGAGTGCCGGAAGGAGTTCCGGGGGTCCACCGGGGAGGGCCACCTGCCCCGAAGGGCCCCATGGGCTAAGAGGGAGTCGCACCAGCCCCTGCTGGGCTGGGCGCCCCGCCTCCCAAGGGCCCATGCGGCCGAGAGCAAGGGCTGGTCCTGGGGTGGCCACCGCCCCCCTTGCCTTGGGTGCCAAGGCAGCTCCCCAGGCCGCCGCGCCCAACCCTAGGCAGCTCCCCTTGCGCCTATATATATACGAGAGAGGGAGGAGGGCAGACGCACCCAAGCCACGGCGCATCCCTCTCTCTCTCCGTCTAGATCGTTTTCTCCTCTAGATTGATTACGGTAGTGCTTGGTGAAGCCCTGCCGGGATAGCTCCACCACCACCGCCACCACGCCGTTGTGCTGCCGGAGATCTCATCTAATTCTCCACCCTCGGTTGCTGGATCAAGGAGGCAGAGACATCATGGAGCTGTACGTGTGCTGAACACGGAGGTGCCGTCCGTTCGGCGCTAGATCGGAACGGAACAAGATTGGATCGCGGGACGGATCGTGATTGGATCGCGAATACGTTCTACTACACCAACCACTTTTCTTAACGCTTCCCGCTTAGCGATGTACAAGGGTATGTAGATGCACTCCCCCTCTCGTAGTAGTTGACCTCCATTGATAGATCTTGGGTGTTCATAGAATTTTTTTTGTTTCCCATGCAACGTTTCCCAACAATATCTATGGGCCCTCTCGGTAATACAACATCGTAAAGAAGCTTGCAAGCAATGAGAGTAATGAGTTTAGTCACGGGATCTTGTATTACGGAACAAGTAAAGAGACTTGCCGGTAATAAGATCAAACTAGGTATGGAGATACCGACGATCGAATCTTGGGCAAGTTACATATTGCCGGACAAATGGAATTACATACGAGATTAACTGAATCCCTGACATCGTGGTTCGAACGATAAAGATCTTCGTGGAATATGTAGGAACCAATATTGGCATCCATGTCCCGCTATTGGTTTTTGACCAGAGAGGAGTCTTGGTCACGTCTACATGATTCTCGAATCCGTAGGGTCGCACGCTTAACGTTTGATGACGCTAGAGTAGTATAGAGATATGTACATTGGTGACCGAGTGTTCTTTTGAGCCCCGGATGAGATCCCATGCGTCATGAGGAGCTCTGGAATGGTCTGGAGGTAATGTTTTATATATACGAGAGTTATATTCGGGGTTGCGGAAATATTCGGGGGTCCAGCGGAAATGTATCGGGGGGTGCCGAAGTGTTCTGGGGGTCCACCGGAGGGACCAACCAGCCCCAAGGGCCACATGAGTTGTAGAGGGGGTGGGGGTACACCAGCCCCTGGTGGGATGGGTGCCTCTCCCCCCTTGGCCCATACGGCTAGGGTTGGTGGGAACCCTAGAGGGGGCGCCCCCTAGGCTTGGGGCAAGCCACCCCCTAGGGCCGCCGCCCCCTCCCTTGGAAGAGGGGCTAAGGGCCGCCGCCACTCCGCCAGCCCTTATAAATAGAGGAGGGTGGGAGAGCTGACACACGCCAATCCTGCCCCTCCCTTGGTGCAGCCCCCCTTCTCCCGTTATCCCTCGTCCTCGTCCCGACGGTGCTTGGCAAAGCCCTACCGACGCAGCACCACCACCATCGTCGCCACACCGTCATGTTGGTCGTGATCTCATATACTTCTCCCCCTCGCTTGCTGGATCAAGGAGGAGGAGAAGTCATCGAGCCGCACATGTGCTGAACTCAGAGGTGTCGTCCGTTTGGCGCTAGATCGGATTGGATCGTGATTGGAGCGCGAAGAGTACGACTACATCAACCGCGTTATATGCGCTTCCGCTTTCGGTCTACAAGGGTATGTAGACACACTCTCCCTTTTCGTTGATATGCATCTCCATAGATAGATCTTGAGTATCCGTAGGATTATTTTTGTTTTCCATGCTTCATCCACACCAGTGGCATAATGAGCTAGGTCTATATGTAGATGATATACACCAGTAGAACACAAAGAAGTTGTGGGCGTTGAAGTTTAGATTGCTTAGCTCTATTTGTTATTTTGGATTCGGTGGTATTTATGGATGAAGCGGCCCGGACCAACTTTACTCGTTGTCGTACAAGAGACTGGTTCCACTGAAAGACATGCAACTTGTATTGCATAAAAGTGGCTGGCGGGTGTCTGTCTCTCCTACTTTATATGAATTCGATTTCAGAATAGAGGTCCTTGTATAAGATTAAAAGGCAACTTGAATATCACCGTTGTGGATTTGCGTAGGTAATAACGGTTCTTTCTAGTTGCTCAACAAGCCACATAAAATTTGCAACAACAAAGTAGAGGACGTCTAACTTGTTATTGCACGACATGTTGTGATGTGATATTGCCAAGACGTGATTTTATATATGTTGATGTATGAGATCATGTTTTGTAATAGTTTTCACGAACTGCATGTCGATGAGTACATCAACCGACATGAGCCATAGGGTTGTCTTTAATTTATTATATGACCTGCGTATCAGTCATTAAACGCCATGTATTTGCTTTACGTTATCGCTATGACTTAGTATAGTCGTAGAAGCAATAGTTGGCGGAGACAACCACATGACGACATGATGATGGAGATCATGGTGTCATGCTGGTAATGATGGAGATCGTGCCCGTGCTTTGGAGATGGACATCAAAAGCACAAGATGATGATGGCCATATCATATCACATATTGATTGCATGTGATGTTTATATTTATGCATCTTATTTTGCTTAGGATGACGGTAGCATTTAAGATGATTCCTTCACTTAATTTCAAGATAAAATGTGTTCTTCCTGATTATGCACCGTTACGAAAGTTTATCGTTTTGAAGCACTTCATGATGATCGGGTGTGATAGATTCATCATTCGCATACAACAGGTGTAAGCCAGTTTTACACATGCGGAATACTTGGGTTAAACTCAACGAGCCTAGCATGTACAGACATGGCCTCGAAACACGGAGGACCGAAAGGTCGAACATGAGTCATATAGAACATATGATCAACATGGAGATGTTCACCATTGAAACCACCACATCTCACGTGATGATTGGACATGGGTTGGTGAATTTGGATCGTGTATCACTTAGACAACTTGAGGGATGGTGATTTAAATGGGAGTTCATTAGTAAATTGATTAATTGAACCAATTATCATGAACATAGTCTAAATGTCTTTGCAAAATTATGTTATGGATCAATGGCTCGCATTGTAGCTCCCCTGAATTTTAATGCGTTCCTGGAGAAAGCTAAGTTGAAAGATGATGGAGACAACTATGCGGACTGGGTCTGTAATCTGAGAATTGTCCTCACTGCTATACAGAAGGCTTATGTCCTTGATGTGCCGCTCGGTGCACCAACCCCTGCAGCGTCGTCTGTGTATGTTGTGAACGTCTGGCTAGCACATTACGATGACTACTCGATATTTCAGTGTGCAATGCTTTGCGGCTTAGAACCGTGGCTCTAAAGACGTTTTGAGCACCGCGGAGCATATGTGATTTTCCAAGAGATGAAATTGGTATTTTAGACTCATGTATGGGTTGAGAGGTATGAATCCTCCGGCAAGTTCTTCGGCTGTAAGATGCAAGAGAACAACTCAGTCAGTGAGCATGTACTCAGGATGTCTGGGTACTACAATCGCATGATTCGGCTGGGAGTTAATCTTCCGGATGAAGTAGTGATTGGCAAAGTTCTCCAGTCACTGCCACCGAACTACAAGAGCTTCGTGATAAACTATAACATGAAAGGGATGGAAAATACGATCTCAGAGTTATTTGCGATGCTCAAGGCAGCGGAGGTAGAAATCAAGAAGGAGCATCAAGTGTTGATGGTCAATAAGACCACTTGTTTCAAGAAGTGCAAAGGAAAGAAGAAAAACTTCAAGAATGGCAAGCTAGCTGCCGCTCCAGTGAAGAAACCCAAGGCTCTACCCAAACCCAAGACTGAGTGCTTCTATTGCAACGTGAATGGTCACTAAAAGTGGAACTTTCCCAAGTACTTGGCAGATAATAAGGGTGGCAACGTCAACAAAGGTATACTCGATATACATGTTATTGATGTGTACCTTACTACTGCTTCTAATAAAGCCTGGGTATTTGATACCGGTTCAGTTGCTAATATTTGTAACTCAAAATAGGAGTTGCCGAATAAACAAAGACTAACTAAGAACGAGGTGACGATGTGCATTGGAAATGGCTCCAAGGTTGATGTGATCACCGTCGACACGCTTCCTTTCCGTCTACCTTCGGGGTTAGCTTAAACCTAAATAATTGTTATTTGGTGCATGTGTTGAGCATGAACATTATATCTGGATCTTGTTTATTGCGAGACGGCTATTCATTTAAGTCAGAGAATAATGGTTGTTCTATTTATATGAATAATATCTTTTATGGACATGCACCTAATGTCAATGACTTATTCTTATTGAATCTTGATCGTAGTAATACACATGTTCATAATATTTATGCCCAAAGATGCAAAGTTAATAATGATAGTACCACATACTTGTGGCACTGCTGCTTAAGTCATATTGGTGTAAAGCGCATGAAGAAACTCCATGCTGATGGACTTTTGGAATCACTTGATCGTGAATCATTTGAAACATGTGAACTGTGCTCATAGGCAAGATGATGAAAACCTTGTTTTCCGGTACAATGGCGCGGCCAAGTGACTTGTTGGAAAGAATACATACTGATGTATGCGGTCCAATGAGTGTTGAAGTACGCGGTGGATATCGTTATTTTCTTACCTTCACAGATGATTTGAGTATATATGGGTATATTTAGTTAATGAAACACAAGTATAAAACATTTCAAAAGTTCAAGCAATTTCAGAGTGAAGTTGAAAATCATCGTAACAAGAAGATAAAATTTCTATGATCTGATCATGGTGGTAAATATCTGGGTTACGAGTTTGGCATGCATTTAAGACAATGTGGAATTATTTCACAACTCATGCCACCTGGAACACCATAGTGTAATGGTGTGTCCGAACGTCCTAATTGTACTCTATTGGATATTGTGAATTCTATGATTTCTCTTAATGATTTCCCACTATCGTTGGGGTTATGCATTAGACAGTCGCATTCGCTTTAAACCGGGCACCGACTGAATTCGTTGAGATGACACCGTATGAATTATGGTTTGACAATAAACGTAAGTTGTCGTTTCTTAAAGTTTGGGGTTGCGACGCTTATGTCAAGAGGCTTCAGCCTGATAAGCTCGAACCCAAAGCGGAGTAGCGCGTCTTCATAGGATACCCTAAAGAAACAGTTGGGTATACTTTCTATCACAGATCCTAAGACAAAATCTTTGTTGTCAAGAATGGATCCTTTCTAGAGAAGGAGTTTCTCTCGAAAGAAGTGAGTGAGAGGAAGGTAGAACTTGATGAGGGTATCAAACCTTCACTTGAATTGGAGAGTAGCGCAGCGCAGAAAGATGTTCCTGTGATGCCTACACCAATTGAAGAGGAAGCTAATGATAATGATCATGAAACTTCGGATCAAGTAACTACCGAACCCGTAGGTCGACAAGGACACATACTACCCCTGAGTGGTACGGTAATCCTATCTTGGAAGTCATGATGTTAGACAACGGTGAGGCTACGAACTATGAGGAAGCAATGATGGGCCTGGATTTCGACAAGTGGCTATATGCCATGAAATCCGAGATAGGATCCATGTATGAAAACCAAGTATGGACTTTGGAAGACTTAACCCGATGACCATCAGGCCATTGAGGAAAATGGATCTTTAAGAAGAAGACAAACGTTGATGGTAATGTCACCGTCTATAAAGCTCGACTTCTCACAAAGGGTTTTCGACTAGGTAAAGGTGTTGACTATGATGAGACTTTCTCGCCCGTAGCGATGCCGAGGTCTGTTAGGATTGTGTTAGCAATTTATGCATTTTCAATTATGAAATCTCGCAGATGGACGTCAAAACTGCGTTCCTTAACGATTTCCTTAAGGAAGAGTTGTATATGATGCAATCGGAAGGTTTT
This sequence comes from Elymus sibiricus, assembly GCA_039707655.1. Lineage (NCBI taxonomy): Eukaryota > Viridiplantae > Streptophyta > Magnoliopsida > Poales > Poaceae > Elymus > Elymus sibiricus. The sequence continues at coordinate 427,176,320 of CM077675.1, forward strand.
GTTGATCCTAAGGATGCTAATAAGGTATGCAAGCTCCAGTGATCCATCTATGGACTGGTGCAAGCATCTCGGAGTTGGAATCATTGCTTTGATGAGATGATCAAAGCTTTTGGGTATATGCAAGTTTATGGAGAAGTTTGTATTTACAAAAATGTGAGTGGGAGCTTTGTAGCGTTTCTAATACTATATGTTGATGACATATTATTGATTGGAAATGATATATAATTATTGGGAATCATAAAGGGTTATTTGAGCAAGAGTTTTTCAAAGAAAGACCTAGGTGAAGGTGCTTACATATTGGGCATCAAGATCTATAGAGATAGATCAAGACACCTGATAAAATTTCCACAGAGTACATACCTTGACAAGATTTTGAAGAAGTTTAAAATGTACCAATCTAAGAAGGGGTTCTTGCCTGTGTTGCAAGGTGTAAAGTTGAGTAAGACTCAAAGCTCGACCACGACAGAAGAAATAGAATGTCGCCCTCTATGCCTCAGCCTTAGGCTCTATATGTATGCCATGTTGTGTATCGGACCTGTTGTGTGCCTTGTCATAAGTCTGGCAGGGAGGTACCAGAGTGATCCAGGAGCATATCACAGACAGCGGTCAAAAATATTCGTAAGTACCTCAAGAGGACTAAGTAAATATTTCTCGAATATGGAGTTGATAAGGAACTCGTCATAAAGGGTTACGTAGGTACCTGCTTTGACACCGATCCAAATGACTTGAAGTCTAAAACCAGATACGTATTTATTTTAAATTTGGGAGCATTCATTTGGAGTAGCCCCAAGCAAAGCATGATAGCAGCATCTACAGGAGACATGCAGATTTGCAAAGTACATACGGATCTGAATGTTGCAGACCTGTTGACTAAACCTCTCTCACGACCAAAACATGATCATCACCAGAACTCTATGGGTGTTAAATACATTGAGATGTAAAATAGATTATTGACTCTAGTGCAAGTGGGAGACTGTTGGAAATATGCCCTAGAGGCAATAATAAATTGGTTATTATCCTATTTCCTTGTTCATGAGAAATGATTATTATCCATGCTAGAATTGTATTGACCGGAAACTAAATACATGTGTGGATACATAAACAACATCGTGACCCTAGTGAGCATCTACTAGACTAGCTCGTTGATCAATGATGGTTAAGGTTTCCTAACCATATACATGAGTTGTCATTTGATAATTGGATCATATCACTAGGAGAATGATGTGAGGGATCAGACCCAATCGTAAGCTTATCATATGATCGTGTCAGATAGTTTAATTGCGATAACTTTCTTCATGTCAAGTATTTGTTCCTTAGACCATGAGATCGCGACACTCACAAACACCGGAGAAATACTTAGTGTGTCTCCAAACGTCACTTCGTAAATGGGTGGTCATTAAAGGTGCTCCACAGGTATCTCCGAAAGTGTTTTGTGGGCTGCATGGATTGAGACTGGGATTTGCCGCTCCGTGTGACGGAGAGATATCTCTGGACCCTCTTGGTAATACAACATCGTAAAGAAGCTTGTAAGAAATGTGACTAATGAGTTCAGTCATGGGATCTTGTATTACGGAACGAGTAAAGAGACTTGCCAGTAACTAGGTCAAACTAGGTATGGAGATACCGACAATCGAATCTCGGGAAAGTAACATATCACCGGATAAAGGGAATTGTATGCGGGGTTAACTGAATCCCAGACATCATGGTTTAATCGATAAAGATCTTCGTGCCATATGTAGGAACCCATATGGGCATCCAGGTCCCGCTATTGGGTATTGACCGGAGAGGAGTCTTGGTCATGCCTACATCATTCTCGAATCCATTGGGTCACACATTTAATGTTCGATGACACTAGAGTAGTATTGGGATATGTACATTGGTGCGTGAGTGTTGTTCAGAGTCCCAGATGACATCCCGTAAGTCACGAGGAGCTCCGGAATGGTCAGGAGGTAAAGTTTTATATATGGTAAAGTTGTATTCAGGGTTTTAGAAATGTTTGGGGGTCCACCGAAAGTGTATCGGGGGGGGGGGGGGGTGGCACCAAATTGTTCCGGGGGTTCACCGGAGGGATCAACCAGCCCCGAGGGCCGCATGGGCTGCAGAGGGGGCGCACGAGCCCCTGGTGGGTTGGGCGCCTCTCCCCCCTTGGCCCATGCGCCTAGGGTTGGTGGGAACCCTAGACGCGGTGCCCCCCTTGGCTTGGGAGGCAAGCCACCCCCTAGTGCCGCCGCCCCTCCCTTGGAGAAGGGGTTGAGGGCCGGCGCTCCCCCCTGCCCCTATAAATAGAGGAGGGGTGGGAGGGCTGTCACACACCAATCCTCCCCCTCCCTTGGCGCATCCCCCTCTCCCATTCTCCCTCGTCCTCATCATGGCGGTGCTTGGCGCAGCCCTACCAGCGCTGCACCACCACCATCGCAGCCACGCCGTCGTGCAGGCCATGAACCCATCTACTTCTCCCCCCTCGCCTGCTGGATCAAGGATGAGGAGACGTCATCGAGCCGTACGTGTGCTGAACTCGAAGGTGTCGTTCGTACGTCGCTAGATCACAATGGATCGTGATTGGATCGCAAAGAGTACATCCACATCAACCGTGTTATATACGCTTCCGCTCTCGGTCTACAAGGGTATGTAGACACACTCTATGCTCTCGTTGCTATTCATCTCCATAGATACATCTTGGGTGTTCGTAGCAATTTTTGTTTTGTTTTCCATGCTTCGTCCACAACACTATCATCATTTTATGTCCTGATTTGTCATCAATATCAAGGTACGATGACTAGTGTCCCATTTTCTCTCACACAAGATATGAACACAATGAAAATTCAGTAGTGTTGGAGAAGACAACATCAACATTAGTGTTACACTGAATGGAGGAAGGAAATAACATGAACCAAGAGTCTAAACATTGGCGTTTGTGGTGCTTTAGATGAACAACTAAATTCATGACTTTGTTGTCCCGTGGTATTCAAGTAGACAAAGGTTATCACGGTTAAATCCTTTTATCAACAACATCAGCTCCCTCCAACCTAAAGCAACAAGTTGCATTAATTGCTTGAACACCTTCATCCTGGATGTAGGAGAATGATGGCATAAAGTGTGTTTCTAGGGAGAGTTCCCTGTGATCTATCATGTCGCTATAATCAATGATTGGCTAGTCTATTGTAGCAAAAGGCAATGGAGATCTCTAGCGAGGATCGAGAAAATTCGAGCCCATGGTAGACGATGAAGGTGTTTGATCGGACAAAAGGATTGTACAAGACGGTTCAGGGAGAAAAGGGAGAGCTTATGAGTACTCGAGCTCGAGACCTCCCACTTAAGGCGCGTATTGCTAGCCACTTCACCTTAGAGCATCTTCAACAGGCGCCCAAAAAACGGCCCGCGCTGCAAAATTGCGCGTTTTAGCGCGCGCGCAGCGAAATCGTGCTCTCCAGCGGCCGCCCAAAAACCACGCGCGCGGCATAAGGGCTTCCGTGCGCGGAGCGAAACGGCATCGCGCGCGTCTTATTTGGTGCGCCCGCTCCCGCGCGCGGAACCACTCGAGCGCTCGCGCATCTCCTCCCAACTCCCTCCCCACCAGCGCCTGCGCCGCCGCCGCGCCACCCCTTTGCTCCGGCGACCCGACGGCGTTTTCCGAACCTACTACTACGCGTCTGCAATTCCCTCCCCCTCCCTCTAGTCGCCGCCGGACCTTGCGCGCGCTATTGCTCCGGCGAAAAGCGCTCGGCCGCCCACCGCCGCTCGACGCCAGCAAGGTGTTCGACAGAACGCCCACAAGGTATATATTGCTCAAAGTAAACATTTTTTACATTAATTTGATGCTTGTTGTTCATAGTTTATAAACTAGTTTAAATTCAATATTGTAAATGAGTTCATCATATAATTCTTCCGAAGAAGAATTTGATATGGAAGAGGAAGAGGACCTTGCAATTATCGTAGCTATGCACATCAATAAAAAACCGAAGCACGGTGGTTCGGTTATGGGTCGGCAGAAAATTTAGAGGGACAAGGTCGATGCCGACAACAGATTGATGAGGCACTATTTTGTGGAGAATCCCACATACCCCGAGTCGTATTTCCGGTGCCGTTTTAGGATGAGCACCGGGTTGTTCAGGCGCATTGCAGAGAAACTAGCGAGCCATGATCGGTTTTTTCAGCAAAGGAGGAACGCCGCCGGAAAACTCGGGCATAGCACCTTTCAAAAGGTGACAGCCGCTTTGCGTATGTTAGCATACGGCATTCCGGCTGATCTAGTTGATGACCACTTGGCCATGGGTGAGAGTCAAGCCATCATGTGTGTCAAGCGCTTTGCAGTCGGAATTGTGCAAGTGTTTGGCCCAGAGTATTTGAGATCTCCCAATGCTGAAGACGCCGCAAGGCTTTTGGAGATGAACAAAGCTCGCGGGTTCCCAGGTATGCTTGGCTCAATAGATTGCATGCATTGGAGTTGGAAAAACTGTCCTAAGGCATGGCACCACGGCGCGAAAAAGGGTTCCACGATAATCCTTGAAGCGGTGGCCAATCAAGAGACTTGGATTTGGCATGCTTTTTTTGGAATGCCTGGATCTTTGAATGACATCAACGACGTTAATCGGTCACCACTGATGAATAAGATTGCAAATGGTGATCTGCTACCGATACAGTTCGTAGCAAATGGCCATACATACAACTATGGCTACTATCTTGCGGATGGCATCTATCCAAAGTGGCAAACATTTGTGAAGCCGTTAAAAAAACCGCAAGGTAAGAAAAATCTAGATTTTCACAATGCTCAGGCGGTGGCTAGGAAAGATGTTGAGAGAGCATTTGGGATTTTCCAAGCCCAATTTGCTATTGTGAGAGGACCGGCTAGATTTTGGGATCAAAAGATCCTTTGATACATCATGCACGCTTGTGTGATCATGCATAACATGATCATTGAGAATGAACGTGGGCAAGACTTAGATTACTCTCAGTACGAGCTTTTGGGACATCCCGTGCGAGTGCGGCGGAGTGCTGCGAGGGTGGCCCGATTTGTTACTTCCTATCATGCTATTCGGCGTGCCGAAACGCATGGCGATCTTCAGAACGATCTCATCGAGGAGTGGTGGGAATGGAATGGCCGACAGAATGCATGATGATTTGGTTTATTTGATGTTGTATGTGATGTTGTATTGTTAAACTATTTTTTTGTATTGGATGATAAACTATTTGTTTGAGTTGTAATAATAAAATTAAACTATTTATTGTTGATTGTTTGATCTTTGGGTTTTATTTTTAGAGTGCATATGTTGTTTGTATAGGGCGCTATAGGGCGCGCGCGCCGTGTATTTTGCAGCGCCTGCTGGAGCGCCGCGTGCGCGCTAAATTTTGCAGCGGCCGCTGGAGCCAGCGGTGTGCCGAACGCTAAAAAACGTTAGTTGCGCGCGGTATAACCGTTTTTTGCGCGCCACGCGTTGCGCGTCTGTTGGAGTTGCTCTTACCGCTACTTGTAGTGTTCTATAGCGTGAAATTCGTAAGAACACAAAACAACGTTCCTATATACGAAAACATTTCTGAAAAAAATTCGATTTTTTTACTTAAACAAGTCGTGAACGATTTTTTTAATGCCAAATAGTTTTTGAAATTACGAACAAAATTTGAAAACAGAAACATTTTCTGAAATTTCAACAATATTTTAAAACATGGACATTTTTTAAATTCCCGAACATCTTTCGAAACATGAACAATTTCCAAACATCTTTCAAAACATGATTTTTTTTTAAATTTGTTTTTTTTGTTATCATTTGTCCGGTTTTGCTTTTTTCTTTCCTCTTTCTTTGTTAAGATTTGCGAACTATTTTTAGATCGCGATTTTTTTTCTTAAATTCGTGAACTCTGTTTTAAAAAATGCTCGTAAGTTTGACAAAAGAAAAGTTTCACCTTGTCTAATTTTCTACAGAGTTTCAAAAAGTGTCCCTGTTTTCAATACTTGTTCACAAATTATAAAATGTTCATATTTGCAATTTTTTTATAATTTATGGGGAATATCAAAAAGATTATGTTTGCTACAATTTTTTCGACATTTCGCAAAAAATTCTGGCTTTTCAAATTTTGTATGAAATTTAAAAAAAATCATGTTTACAAATTTTGTTCATAAATTCAAAAAATGTTCTCATTTCTCAAAAACATTTCATGTTTTGAAATATGTTCGGGAATTTAAAAAAAATCGTGTTTCAAAATTTTGTTAAAATTCCAAAACATGTTTGTTTTCAAAAATAATAATTAAAAAATGATTCAACATTTCAAAATTGTTAACCATTAATTTTATTTGAAATGTTTTACGTTGTTATATGTTCTTATATATTTCGTGTTGTAGAACATCACAAGCAGCGGTGTGGTGAAGTGGCTAGAAGCACGCGCTTTAAATAGGAGGTCTTGACTTTGACCTTTTTAGGTTTGGTGGCGGAAGGGGTGTACCAAATCGGGGCTGGTGCAAAATTGTGATTGTGTCGTAGATTCTCCAGCCCTACAGAGTCGTGTATCTCTTGTTCACTTTTAGCCGATGGCTGTCATGTATCAAATCTCTGATGATTTCAGGGAAGAAATCCCTTCATTAAAAGAAGAAAAGACTAATTACTCGAGGAGTATGCGAGACTGTACCGGCGCTCGCTGCTCGGGGTCGGGGCTGCCTGCTGAGAAGCTGCCATCGCCGTCCCTTGGTCCTCGCCGAACCTCTTTGTCACATCGTCCAGGAACTCGCTCAGCGACGGATCTTGGATCGGTGAGTCCGACACGCAGCAAACCACATCGACGCCCACCGTATCCCAGCAACCGCGCCGCGGCCCCTCCGTCCATTGCACCGTGAAACGGCACGCGCACCGCTCCACGCCGTCCACAGTGCCGTGCGCTGCCCTCTCCACCTGCATATTTGGTCGGCGCTTATTATTACTGAAGCATATGCGTGTGTTGACGAACGAACTGAAGTAGGGCGCGACGCGTAGGACTTACGGCTTCGAGGACGGCGTCGTAGTACTTGAGCTCCTCGGCGTTGCCGTGGATATCGCAGGCGAGGCAGAGCTGGTGGCCCGGGCGGAGATCGCCGCAGCGGGCATCGTCCAGGGGCAGGCTTTCCCGGCGGAACCTGGCGCGGAGCGCGTCCACGTCGCCCGGGGATGCGAAGTCAGCCCCTGGATCGTACCACTCGTACGTCCGTATCCTCAGGGAAAGTCTCGAACATGACGCGCAGCCAGCCGTCCTGCACCACCACGCGCGCGCCGTACCACGCCTCGTCGGACCGCGCGCGGTACTCCATTCCGGGCCGTGGGCGGCGCGGCGGCGGCGGCGGCGCGACGGTGGCACCCCGCTTTCGCGACCTTCTCGGCATTTCCGCGGTGCTGTGCGAGTGGCGGCGCTCGGGGTGGCCCGTGGGATTTGGGCCTTGGAGAGGACAGGGCGGCGGGTTTCCCGATGTTTTATACCGTCCAGATTCTCGTAATCTTTCTAGGTTTTAGGTTTTTAGCACATAATGTGCGTAAACACCCCTAAATAAAAAGAAAATAATAGTGTGCAAATACAGAAGGGGATGATTACATTAGGGATGTCTCTCCAAATTGCCAAGGGGTTGTTTTGACCAAGACAATCAAATTTCAGATTACGCAATTTGTTTTATAAACTACTAGCACATATGCCCGTGCGTTGCAACGGGAGTGAAAATTAACGTGTCGATCAGTGTGGTATGATAGCATCCTGAAGGTACCACATGACAGGGAGACACACATCAAGCTCTAAAAGAAATGCATATCAGTCATATATTAATCACGCAACAACCCTTAACACCGGTGCTAAAGATCAATTAGTTTTTCTTATAATCCTAACATCTACACGTAGTTAGCTTTACACCTCCTGATTGACCTCGCTACAACACGCGTCCGACTTGCAGCAATGGCAGTTATCCTTGTGTCCATGTAGTGAATTTTGCTAAGTTGTCCGTGTGACTTGTTGTCCTAGCAGCGTTTACGTAATCTGTTTTACAGCACGGCGGTCTAATTTCCCAATAAAAAAATTAGTAGAGGCAAGAGCATCTCTCGTGCACACATTTTCAGGTTTGTTTCTATAGTGCACGTTAAGATTCAACCATCACTCACCAGTTATATATACCACTCCAACCAGGTATTTTATAGCTTTTATTAGTTAGATTCAGCCATATCATACACTCCATGGGACATGCAAGCACATCACGAGCCAACAATCCAGCCATACTTCCCACATTTCCCTTTAGAGCCAACATTTAATTCTTTCGTCAAGCTCTTTTCCTAGAATTTCATTTATTTAGAGCCAACCCTAATTCCTTCACTTTCGCACCTTATCCTTCGTTGGGCTTGATGATTACTCAACAACTCTTTGACATACATAAACTGGTGGATTTTTCTGGATTGAAGCACGGTGAGATAAACATTCAGGCGAACCCTTTCGATATATTAAAACATTCACGCTTTTGAAATTTTCAAAAATTGATCGTGTTTCATGCGTTACTGTCAGAATTTCAAAAAATGTTCCCGTCTTCAGAAAATATTCACAAATTTAAAAAATGTTCATGTTTTCATTTTCAGGAGTTTCAAATAATATTCACATTTCCAAAATTGTTCGAAAATATTCTAAAAAACGTGTTTTCAATTTTTGTTTGGGTTTTTCAAAAAATTGTTTGGAATGTTTTTCTTCAAATTTTTCAGAAAGTATTTTGGAATTTCAAAAAAATGTTCCCGTCTATATAAATTGTTCAATTTTTTTGAAATGTTCATGTTTCCATTTTTTCAGGAGTTTCCATTCTTTTGTATTTTCCATTTTTTTTCTGGAGTTTCAAAAAATGTTGGTGTTTCCACATTTTATTTTGGATTTTAAAAAAGTTCCTGTTTGAAAAAATCTTCATGATTTTCAGAAAATTTTCTTATTTTTCAAAAATGTTTCAGAATTTTTAAAATATGTTTACAAAATTTTATATTATTTGCGCTTCACAAAACATTCTGGTATTTTGTTCAAAAACTATTGCGTTCAAGATTTAGAGATTTTGGTATCTGCACTCCAGGTTGATTCTTAAAGTTTTGCAGTGCATTATAACCAGTTTTGGTATCTGCACTCCTTGTAGGTGAACTGGTGGTGTTTCGATGTCTTTAGCATGAAATCCTGGGTTCGATCCCCACGTCGCCCGTCTTTTTTTTAGCTACAGTATGTCATCGCAGTTGGTTCATGGGCCGGCCCATCATTCAAAAAATTCATGGACGAACGTAAAAATGAACGCCAGGTCGCCAGCTTCGCATAACGGACGAAAATTTACTCTGTCCCACCGTAAACGAAAAAAGTGGAGAAACAATCCTCCCTTTAATATTAGGTAAAGATACGATTTAGACCCCTTACTAATTCATCTTTGGACCCTTGGTTTCGAATGTGTGCTTCAATTGAGCATCAATCGATATGAGAAAGGCTTTAATATCATAGATGGTAAGAAAAACATGTTCCTGTCATTATTTGTTTTTACAATAATGAAAACTTGCTTGTGTCTTACACAATTGCGCGCGACACTTCGTTCGTAATATTTAATTTGTGTGGACTCACACGGGTGTATTCCAATGATTCATGTTATGAAGTTAGCAAAAAAAAAATTGTGCGGGGGATAAAGTTAGCGAATTAACTGCGAGATGTGGTTTTTGTACTTGAAATATGATCGGTTCGCATAATCAAAGAATGGATTATGGGCTCGACAACGTGACATTGAAGTTTGGATCGCGATGAACTATTTTGTTCATATTCAACCTTTGGTACCAACATAAGAATGTCCTACGTAGTATCCTATTTATAGAAACAATAGGTTGTGACGGTCCGGATGGGCTGTGGCGGTGCGCGGCAATTCATGCGGGTTCGTAGCGGTGCGGCGATCTTACCCCTCCTACCCAGTTGTGGCTGCTAGATCCGGTGCCCGGTGACGGGCCCTGATGGATGACGTCAGCACCCAGTGGCGGGGCCTGATGGAGGTTGGTAGGGGCATCATGGCCTTTCCGTCGCCAAGAAATGGATGGTCCAGATCGGGCATGACGGTGGCTCTGGTCTCTGGTGAATGGATGCGGTGGGTTGCTGCAGTGTGGCTGGCGATCGTTGCCAACCTTTTTCTAGCTCTGATCTGACCGCATGTTGCAAGGGGGTTTGTTTTAGGGTGGAAGGAGGTGCCTTCTGCCCCTTCGTCGGTCGACGGTGTCTGAGTGTTGTGACAACAGTCGAGGGGCGGTCTAGGATGTCGGGGAGTGGCGATGCTCGTGGGCAAAGCTCATAGCTCGGGTGTTGGCTAACTGGCATGGTAGTTGGTGTCCTAAGATCTCTGGTGGTTGTGCGACAGGTGGTCTCACACCTGGCCGTTCCATGTTCCAAAGACGGAGGGTGCTTGTCGGGGTTTAAACCTAGTCTGGTATTGGCCAGGCCAATGGTGGCAGCGTCTAGGGTGTCATCCTCTTCTTGAAGGCAGACTCATGGTTACTCTGAGTCCTTGTCGCTTTGGGTGAAAACCCCGATACTTTGGATTGGGTGGTAGTGGCGATCCGGTATAGTACCCTTCCTATAAGCGTCGATTTGGAGTTCCTGGCTTGTCGTTGTTCGCCTTCGTCTCTTTGTGGTGATTTGTCCAAGGTTGAGGGCCCCGTGGAGTCCAAGTGGTGGTATGTTTGCCTAGCTATCATTTGCTTGGAGTTTCAGGGTCCGTGGTTGTTCATCAACATATTTGTATCATGTCTTGGGTGTGTGTAAAGTTTCGGTGTCTTATTTGTCGGAATCGGGGCTCCGCAGACCCAAGAAGGTTCGAACACTAGGTGCGCTCGCTCTCCTACCCTACTCTACTTCGCAACCACACGACGACTCTCCGGCGAATTGAGCTAAAGAAGACGAACAAGGACACACAGAGTTTACCCAGGTTTGGGCCACCTCGCGGTGTAAGACCCTACTCCTGCTTGGTGGATTGCTTGAGGTGGAAGACGAGTACAAGGCGTATTCTTTTCAACCTCTGGTCTGGCTCTGCGGTGGCCGGCCCCCGCTCTTATATTGGCCCTGGTCCTCTTCCCCCAAAAATATCAGGCGGGAAGGGTTGCCACAACGACCAGTTTGAAAGGGGACAGAATTGCAGCCTATCCTGACAAAAGGTGGTCTTCGCCTGCTAAAGTTCCTCGCCGTGACGCGTCTGTGGGCTCGGGGATGACCTCCGTCCTGCCGAGCCCTCGGTCCTGGTCTTCTTGCACTGGGAGGGCAACCTGTGGGGGTTGCTTTGGGAACCCGCGTGCTGGCGCCTCTCCTCTATCACCAAAGAGGAAAACCTCTCTGTCCGTGCCCGCTGGCACAGCTGCTGGCACCGTTTGGCACGGCGCGCATCACCCATGTGCGGGCATAGGGTTGCGAGGCCCTGCCCGGTCAGCTCTAGACAGAGCCGCCTCCTGAGGGCGCCGCGGGAAGCCCCGTGAAGTGCTTGGTGGTGACGCCGCCTCGCGCCTCGCGAGGCGGTGGCTCTCGGAAGAACCAGCTCCATGAAGCCCGCGGGTGGGGCCACGTAGTGTTCAAGGCAATCTTCGCGTCTTGGGCCGCAGGCAGACGGGCCTGGGCACCCCGAGTCCCAGAGGCCCGACATTAGCCCCTGGGCCCGCGGCGTGAAGGACTCCGCCTGTTGGAGAGGTCGAAGCGACGTGGCCCCCCATCTCCTGCGGGCCAGGCGCGATGCGTGGCGTTCGGTGAGACGTGCATCGCCTCCACTCCCCCACGATGCTCCGGGAACCGCGCTTCTGTCTGGGCAACCGTCAGGCGTGGCAAGCATAAAAACCCTCACCTTTCGGCTTCCCCGGTATGCCTCCTCCCCTTGCCGCTTCTTCCTTTTCGCTCCCTCGCCCGATCATCGCCTTCCCCCCTTCTTCTCGGTCATGGCGGCGAAGAAAGATGCTGTGGACGCTGGAGTGCGGGCGGGGCCTTCAACGCCACCCTCATCTTCCGGAGGCAATGGAGGTCGGCGCTCAGGGTCAGCTCCGACGCGGCGGCGCTGGACCGCCAACGACGAGTAAGTGTGCCGCCATCTTGGCCTTTTTTCGCACTTCCATCCTAGTCGGCGAGCCTGACCGTCGCGATTGCTAGGGCGCCCACGCCCAAGAGACAGAGGGAGGCCTCGCCTGGTGCCTCCTCCCACGCGCAGCCTGCTGGCCAGGTCTCCGCTCCCGTGCCCATCTTGGCGGGAGCCGGGGGGCGCGCGCCCCGTGCCGCCGCCCATGCTGCACCAGGCAAGGAACGCGAATCAGAGCTGGCCCGCAGGGAGGCTGCCGTCGTGATAACTGACGTGCTTGGACTGCGTCGGTATTTCCCCAAAGAGGAAGGGATGATGCAGCACAGCGACGGTAAGTATTTCCCTCAGTTAGGAAACCAAGGTTATCGAACCAGTAGGAGGATCACCAACACCCAATAAGCAGCACCTACACACAAACAACAAATACTTGCAACCCGGCGCGAAAGAGAGGTTGTCAATCTCTCTACGGTAATAAGATAGATTAGGTGGTGATAGATAGGAGAGATAGATCTCTCAAGAACACAAATAAAAAGAGTAAATATGCAGCAATATATTTTTGGGTTTTTGGTTTTGTAGATCTGAAAACAAAGAGTGCAAAAAAACGTAGATCGGAAAGCAATATGATGGAAAAGTAGACCCGGGGGCCATAGGGTTCACTAGTGGCTTCTCTCATGAGTATAGCGCACGGTGGGTGAACAAATTACTGTTGGGCAATTGATAGAAAATCGAATAGTCATGACGATATCCAAGGCGATGATCATTATATAGGCATCACGTCCAAGATAGATAGACCGACTCCTGCCTGCATCTACCTCTATTACTCCACACATCGACCGCTATCCAGCATGCATCTAGTGTATTAAGTTCATGGAAAAACGGAGTAATTCAATAAGAACGATGACATGATGTAGACAACATCTATTCATGTAGGAATAGACCCCATCTTGTTATCCTTAATAGCAACGATACATGCGTGTCTTGCTGCCCCTTCTGTCACTGGGAAAGAACACCGCAAGATCGAACCCATCACAAAGCACCTCTTCCCATGGCAAGCAAAATTAATCTAGTTGGCCTAACTAAACCAAAGATTCGAAGAAGAAATACGAGGCTATAAGCAATCATGCATATAAGAGATCAAAGAAGACTCAAATAATATTCATGGATAGAAACTGATCATGAACTCAAAATTCATCGGATCCCAACAAACACACCGCAAAATTTTACATCAAATAGATCTGCAAGAGACTGTTGTATTGAGAATCATAAGAGAGAGAGAGAGAGAAGAAGCCATCTAGCTACTGCCTACGGACCCGTAGGTCTATGGTGGACTACTCACGCATCATCGGAGAGGCACCTATGAGGAAGATGAACCCCTCCGTGATGGTGTTTACATTGGATATCGCGGTTCTGGAACTTGCAGCAGCTGGAATTGTGTTTCGTCGACTCCTCTAGGGTTTTTGGATTTTCTGGGAATTTATAGGCTTGATAGTCGGTTGAGGCGGTGCCCGAGGTGCCCATCCCCCACCAGGCCGTGCCAGGGGGCCTCTGGCGCCCTGGTGGAGGGTGGCCACCCTGGGCCCCCTCTTCTGGTGTTCTTTGGCCCATCTTCTTTCTTCTGGTCCATAAAAAATCCACAAAAATCCCCGCAGCGTTTGATCTCCGTTTGGTACTAATTTTTTGCGAAGTAAAAAACAAGCAAAAACAGCAACTGGCACTTTGGCACTATGTCAATAGGTTAGTCCCAAAAAATGATATAAAGTTGTAATAAAATGATTGTAAAACATCCAAGAATGATAATATAACAGCATGGAACAAGCAAAAATTATAGATACGTTGGAGACGTATCAGCATCCCCAAGCTTAATTCCTACTCGTCCTCTAGTAGGTAAATGATAGAAACAGAATTTTTGATGTGGAATGCTGCCTAACATGTTCATCACATTCTTTTATTTTGTATAGCATGGACATTTGGACTTATAATGATTCAAAGCAATAGTCTAGTTTTAACATAATGACTTCAATACTCAAGCATGTCAACAAGCAACCATGTCTTTCAAACTATCAACACTAAAGAAAGTTATCCCTAGCCCATCATGCTCAATCATTGATCCATTCATGGAACACACTCAAATATTAGCTATGCCCAATGCTCAAGTACGATCATAGTGCCCCCTACTTGGTGCTTATAAGAGAAGATGGATACTCAAAGTAAAAATAAAAATTGCATAAAGTAAATAGATAGACCCTTCGCAGAGGGAAGTAGGGATTTGTAGAGGTGCCAGAGCTCAAGGTTTAAATTGAGAGAGAAAAATATTTTGGGTGGCATGCTTTTCCTGTCAACGAAAACGACAAAAGTAGCTCACAATACTTTCCATGCTAGATATATCATAGGCGGTTCCCAAACAGAAAATAAAGTTTATTCCTTTTTCCACCAAACTTTCACTTTCTATGGCGGGCCGTATCCACGGTTGCCTTCCATACCAACACATAAAGTAAATATTTTTTTTCTTTTTCATTTTGGGAATGGGCATCCCTATTACCGCCGCACTCTTGTGCAATGACAAGTGAATAAACACTCATCTTGAGAATAACACATCTAGCATGGAAAAATATTGGACACTCCCCACCGTTTCATTAGCGGTACGGGCACACAAAAGAGAAAATTTACTTTGAAAATTTAGAGATGGCACATACAAATTTGTTTGGAACGGCATGGAAATACCGCATACAGGTAGGTATGGTGGACTCATAAGGCAAAACTTGGTTTAATGATTTTGGATGCACAAGTAGTATTTCTACTTAGTACTGAAAGCACATTTGCTCCCTTGGTGGTTTTGGTAATTAATAACAATATATATGTCATTGAACTAATGTTTCCACTAAGCATATTTCAGGAAAAGTTCAATGACAGGGATGACAAAAGGATTGTGGAGATACCCCAAGATGCAAGGAAATGGATTGGCAAAGCTTCAAGCAAGAGGACTCTACATTTTACTTTGTGAGAAATCACTTTGAGTCCATAGGAAAGCCAACACTATTAAAATGGGGTAAGGTATTGTTGGTGAACAAGATGCTCCACGTGCACAAGTGATAGTCACCAAAAACACCCACAAGCTCTTCCACAAAAGTCTGTCCAAAGTCATATATCCAAAATCGGTGCAACCAACACTTTCCACTCGGTGCCACCGATTCCCAAACTCAGACAGACCCATGCCAAACCCTAGCACATCGGTGCAACCGATTCCACTTCGGTGCCACCGAGTTTGGGTTGCCAACTTTCTGTTACCTCGATTGACAAAATCGGTACCACCGAGTTTTCTGGATCGGCATCACCGAGTTGTGCAATCTGACCGTTGGTCACCTAATCGGTACCACCGAGAATTATATATCGGTCTCACCGAGATTCAAAAGTTACTGCCTTTTGATCACTTCGGTACCACCGAGATTCACACATCGGTGTCACCAAGTTGGTCACTTCAGGTGTAACGGTTGGATTTTTGGGGATGCCTATATATACCCCTTCACCACCACCCACTCGAAAGAGAAGCACTCAGAACTATTCCATACTTGCCCGATCCAATTTTCTAAGAGAGAGCCACCTACTCATGTGTTGAGATCAAGCTATTCCACTCCATCCATATGAATCTTGATCTCTAGCCTCCCCAAGTTGCTTTCAACCAAATCAATCTCTTCCACCATAGCCAAATCTGTGAGAGAGTGATTGTGTGTTGAGGAGTCTATCATCTTGAAGCAGAAGAGCAAGGAGTTCATCGACATTACCGAGCCTATTACCTTTTGGAGGGTGGTGCCTCCTAGATTGGTTAGGTGTCACTTGGGAGCCTCCTACTTCGTGTTGTGTAGTTGAACCAAGAAGTTTGTACGGGCAAGGAGATCGCCTACTTCGTGAAGATCTACCCATAGTGAGGCTAGTCCTTCGTGGACGGAAGCCGTTATGGAATAGTCAAGGTTTCTACTTCGTGGACCCTTATGGGTGGAGCCCTCCGTGGACTCTCGCGACCGTTACCCTCCGTGGGTTGAAGACTCCATAAACATGGACGTACGATAGCACCACCTATCGGAACCACGGGAAAAATCTTCGTGTCTACAAATTACGTTTGATCTTCCTTCCTACCCTTTCCTATACATGCTTGTTGTTACTTTCCGCTGCTATACTCTTAGAAATGCATGTGTAGGGTGTGCTTGACTTGCTATCCTTGCTAAAATCTGCCAACACTTAAAATTGGGAAAAGGTAGAATTTTTATTTGGTCAAGTAGTCTAATCACCCCCTCTCTAGACATACTTTCGGTCCTACAAGCGGTATCAGAGCTTTCGTCTCCATTGCATTGGTCTCACAACCTAGGAGAGTATGGCATCTAGTGAGGGAAATTATCACCGTAGAGGTCCGTACTTTGATGGCACTAATTTTGCTAGTTGGAAGCACAAAATGAAAATGCATATTCTTGGTCATAACCCCGCCGTATGGGCTGTTGTTCGTGTTGGCTTGCAAGGTGAATTCTTTGGTGATGGAAAGGAACCGGACCGTGAAGCGACCGCGGATGAATTGAAGATGTTGCAATACAACGCTCAAGCATGCAACATTCTCTTCAACTGCCTATGCCCCGAAGAATTCAACAAAATCAGCCGTATCGAGAATGCAAAAGAGATTTGGGATACTTTGGTTGATATGCACGAAGGTACCGAGTCCGTGAGAGAATCCAAGTTGGATGTTCTTCAAAGTCAGCTTGACAAGTTCAAGATGAAGGATGGTGAAGGAGTCGCGGAGATGTACTCTAGGCTAGCTCTCATCACCAATGAGATTGCCGGATTAGGAAGCGAACAAATGACCGACAAATTCATTATTAAGAAGGTACTTTGAGCTTTGGATGAGAGATACGACACCGTGTGCACATTGATCCAAATGATGCCCAACTACAAAGATCTCAAGCCTACGGAAGTCATTGGAAGGATTGTTACTCATGAGATGACACTCAAAGACAAAGAAGAGCTTCACAGCAAGTCTAGCGGTGCTTACAAAGCCACAAGTGATGCTCCCACAACTTCAAGCGACAACCTTGTCACCAATGAAGAGATAAGCCTCATGGTCAAGAAATTCAACATGTTCTACAAGAATAGAGGCAAAGAACGAAGCTCCATCTCAAGATATGAAGAGAAGCGTTCGTCAAGTCGTGACCTCAACTGCTACAATTGTGGGAAGCCTGGACACTACTCCAATGAGTGTACGGCTCCCTACAAACGAAGCGAAGAGTCACCTAGAAGAGGAAGCTCAAGGAATGAATCACCTCAAAGAGAGAGAAGGAGTAGAGATGATTGTTATGAACGAAGACCCTCAAGGAGAAGTAGGGATTCGGAGAAGAAGGACAAGTACACCAAGAGCTACATAAGAAGAAGACATCAGGCACATGTTGGTGAATGGGTTTCCGGCTCCGACTCCTACAACAACTCCGAGAGAAGCTATCACTCCAACTCTGACTATAGTCAAGATTAAGGTGTTGCCGGACTTGCACTAGTGACTACCAACTCCTATGATCTGTTTGATTCACCAAATGAAGGGAGTGGAAGTTGCTTCATGGCTAAAGGCCCCAAGGTATCGCACCCCGAGTATCTTGATTTCAATAGTGATGAAGATGATTTGCTTTGTGATGATGACTTGCACTTTGATGAAACTAGTGATGTTAGTCAAAATGAACTTGATAATTCTCATGCTAGGCAAGATAAGTCATTTGATGATGATAAGATGAAAATAGAACAACTAACTAAAGAATTAAACACTCTTAAGTTATCCCATGAATCTACTCTCGAAGATCATAGAGAGCTTGTAAGGACTCATGAGAAGCTACGCTTCGAGAAGCTCACCTTGGAGCAAGAGCATGAGTTTCTTAAAGCTATCAATGACGATCTCCGAAAGAAGACTTCATCTTATCTAGCCAAACGATTACTCTTGTCTACATTCATGCCACAAGTTAAATCTAGACAAACTAGTAACAAAGGCAAGAAAGGTTCTTCATCTAGTAGCAACAATAAAAATGCCAAACCTAATGATGTTGCTTATAGTAGTTCTATTGATTCCACTAATGATGATTCTCTTAGCCAAGTTACACTTGAGCAAGAAAATGCTTTATTGAAAGGAATTATAGAGAAAGGTATCTACAAGAGTCTTGCCGGGTGTAAGCAATTTGAGGAAATTGTACACAAGCACGGAGGATACCGGAAGAACCATGGCATTGGCTACTTCAACGCTAATGGAGTTGAATGGGAAGAAGGTCAATACCCCAAGCCCAAGTTTGTTCCTCAAAAGGAGAAGTATGAAAATACTCCTCCCAAGGGAACAAACACTCAAGATGACCTTCCACCACAAGACCACAAGCTCAAGGGCAAGAACAAGCTTCAAGATGACATTGACTCATATGAAAATGAATCCCAAGCTTTGGTGGAGTGGGTTCCCAAGGCTACTTCAAGCTCAACTTCTACAAGGGCCAGTTCAACACCAAGGATCCCCATCAAGTTGATGTGGGTCCCCAAGAATAAGAACTAGAGAAGTTCTTGAGGGGTGACTCCGCCAATGAAATTCACTCACATTCATTATTGGCAAGAACTAGTTGCAATCAACATCAACTCTATGCAATAGTTCAAGGAGTCACACATTCCCTCAAAGGTAAGCAAGGGACAAGGTAATCAACAAATCCATGGACATCATCACATATGCTTTGCACTCCATATCCATAGATATCCTTGTATTTGTCTCTTGTGTGTTGGGACTAACCCATGTAGGTGAGAAGAGTAACGAAACAAAAAGGATGCTCCCAACTCATGGTGATCTTCATCAACCTTGAGCATCCACCACTACATCACCCACATGAAGTCTTCATTAACAAAACCCAAGGTTAGTTTATCCCTCCTATGGGGGGATGTCACATCAAGGGGGGTCTTTACTCTAAGACTTGAGTTAAAGCATCTCTTAGTATGTGACAACATTAAATGCTTTATGTAAAAGTGGTAACCCCACTTGTCCTTAAACGATGAGTATGACCTATGATCAAGTATTCTTACTTGGCTCACTCATATATAGATGACTCCGTCATCGCCAAAATGCTTGATAGATGCTAGTATGTTTGTGCATGTTTGCCATGATTTCATTTGACATCTTATTTTGTGAGCATGTTGGTCTGCATTTATTTATCCATTCGAGGACATCCAATTGTTGTTATTTGGCTTTTGTTTTCTCTTTTGCCAATTGGATGGACAAGAATGCCTAGGACCACTCTCTATCTATCTATGCTTTCTCACCTCATATTCTTTTCTTGCCGCATCACAAAATTTGAACACGTACTTTTCGATCCCTCTGTGTGAGGAGCACTCGGAGTTCCGTATCGACAAAGGACTGACCATTAAAACCTCCCAAGTGCATCTCGGTGGAACCAACAAAAATTCTCGGTCTCACCGAATGCCTAGGGTTGAGCTGGATTTTCATTCTCGGTAACACCAATTCCTTATTCTCGGTTATACCGAGTTTCCCTGTCAGCTGACAGTTGAGAAACTCGGTGACACCAAATTTTTTGAACCGGTGTCACCGACAGCGAAGGTTATATATCCTGGCGGAAACGACTTTTGAAATTCAATCTCAAGAGCCCGTTTTACTCCAACCCTAAGTTGCCGCTCCAGACCCCTGGTCGTCACCCTTGCCTCCCCGTGCGTCTCCGCCGTTGGGAATCGCCGCCGCCGACGGAATCTTCACCGCCGTCGTCGCCTTAGCGGATCCGTCACCAAACTAGGGTATGGATCCGGTCCTCCTTGCGCTCCCCGTCCGATTCTTGCGCATTGGAGTTAATTTTATCGATAATCCACAGATTGCAAACCTCCCTTTCCTCTAGGAATTCCATTAGAATAGCGAACGATCAATTTTTTAGGTTTTGCCGTCCGTCACATGAATCTCAGTAGAACCGATGCAAAAGAATCGGAGCACCGATTCGGTTTTTCTGGCAAACTGAGAACACCTCCGTGGAACCGAGTACTAATTTTCGGTGTGACCGAAAATGGTGCCAAGTTTCTGGAAAGCAGGTTGTTTGTCTCGGTGGGTCCGAAAATTTTGCCTCGGCTGTACCGACATACATTTGGCAGAATGCAAAATTTGAGAAATCTTAGTTCAATCTTTTGAAATATCTGCATTTTGTGATGACTCGTCTTCTCCACTCTTCTACACTCTATTCACAGGGTCAGATATGTCAGATCCTGAAGATAGCCAGAACGATCTCAGAGAGCAGAGTGTGGATATGGACTCAGGCACTAGCCCTGAAGAGAGTTTTGATGATGTGCCTAGTTCTCCTGACTTGCCCAAGGCTGCTACAAGGACTAGGAGGAAGCTCAATTCTGATGAGGAGGATGAGGACTTCATCCCTGAGGAGCTGCCTAAGAAAGATGATGCTGCCACTTCTTCCAAGAAGAAGAAAGCTATCAGAAAGGAGTATGCTAGCTCTAAGACAGTGAGAGCACCTGAGAGCTCCAGAGCAACCATGACTGTTGTGCCTCCCAAGAAATCTATGCCTAAGAAGGCAGTGGAGAGGAAGAAATCCAGGAAGAGGATTATCCATGTTGTGGGCAGGCAAACCTCTATGTTTGAGGATCCAGAGGAGGCTGCTGCTACAGAGGAGGAGGTAGAGCCAGCTGCAAAGGCCCCTCCCAAGAAGAAGAAGAAGCTTATGGCAGATGCTATGCCTAAGGCTACCACTTCCAAGAGCACCAAATCTGCTCCCAAGAAGGCTGCTGCTGCTGATAAGCCTAAGAGGTTCTCCAGAGAGATACCAGCTTCCAGCAAGAACAAGACCTCCACTTTCAGGGAAGCTGAGGATGATGATGACATGACTGCTTTGATGAAGCTAAGACCACACCTTCCAGAGGACAATGCTAGCCACCTGCTTGCTGAAGACATGAAGAAGAGGAAAGATTCTGGTTTGAGGGCATGGAGAGCAATTGATCCGTATGCTCAGAGGAGAAAAACAGCTATGGAATACCGGTTCTTTACCATGGAGCAACAAGATTTCTATGAGACTATCTTGCTTGATAAAAGCCCAGCTGTGAGTGACATGAGATACGTTGACTGGAAGTATATCAAGGCAAATGAAGATTACTTTCCAAATGTTCAAGACAATTTTCATTGCATTGGCTTAGATGAGTTTGTTGGCAAAGAATTCATTGCATGGAACGACGAGATGATCATGCAATTCTACTCCACTGCTCACTTCTATGGAGATGGTAGGATTGTGTGGATGACTGAAGGAGCAAGATATGAGTCTTCTGTTGAGGAATGGGCTGCCATCTTAGGAGTCCCAAAGCTGCAAGATGGTGACTTGGATGTCTATTCTGAATCCAAGGAGAGCCATGATTCTATGAAGAACATGTACAATGAGATCCCTGCTGCCAACTTGAAATCTCACAAGTTAGGATCCATTTACTTCCTTCAGGCTGGCCTCTGCACCATGAACACTATCTTGAGGCACACCTTGATGCCTAAGTCTGGAGATGAGAAGATGATTCGAGGCTATTCCATCAACATGATGATCCATCTTGATAGACACACCAGGATAAGGGTGATGGACTTGATAGTAGAGACTGTGAAGAGGGTTGCTGCTGATCAGAAGCGCTCATGCTGCTATGCACCCTACATTCAGATGCTCATCAACTCCAAGCTGGAGAAGCACATTTTTGCTCTTGACAGGCCCCACTTGCCCCTACAGCCAGATCTTGAGGACAATGTCGTGGAGATGAACCCAGATCATCACACCTCAGCTGCAGCACAGGCAGAGGCAGAGGCAGCTAGAGCCACTAGTGCTCAAGTCCCCAGATCCAGGAACGAACAAATAGATCTCTTGATCACTACCATTCAGGGCATGTAGAAGGACATCAAGACATATTGGCAAATCAGCATAGTCTTGTGAGGATCATGGAGAATAGGATCGAGACTCTAAATGACAAGGTGGATGGGCTGACAAAGACCGTGAATGAGCTTAAGAAGGAAGTTGCAGCGTGCCCAGTCCCGACACTTCAGATGATGAGGATGACTCTCCTCTCACGCCAGGCACTCACTTCACTACCCAGGCCAGATCAGCCACAGTGCCAACCCCAGATTTGAGGCCTTCTTCATCAGCACCTGCTACAACCTCCTCAGCTCCATCAGCTCCAGTACCTCCAGTTGCTACACCAACTCCGTCCATGACGTCTGCCGACATCTTCGCCGACGCAGTTCTCTCGACTCCTTCATCGACTACCGGAGGAGATCAGCCCCAGAAGAGCGCTTAGATATATATCTTTGAACTTTTTGGTAACTTGTTGCCAAAGGGGGAGAAGTGTATATAGATCTTTAGGCTTCGAGTGAGAGAGCATTTGGTTTTTATCGCTTTACAAAACATTTGATCTTTTGGTTTGGATGTGTTAAACTTTTGGGTGTTTTGATCATACACTTGATGTGTGTTGCTACTACTTCCTATCATTATGATGCTTATGAAATGATCATTCACCGTCACTTGATTGTGTTGTGCTATGATGTTCATTCTTATTATTCTCGCACACCACCAAGTTGTATGTGACATGAAAGAGTGCCTTATGTACCTAATCGATTGTGCATTTGCATTCAAACGCAAATCTAAAATAATGCACAAATTTAGGGGGAGCTCTTGCTTATCACATACTTCTCGAAGCGACGATTATATTCATTGATTATATCATATGTCGAAGCTTTGATCTATATGTTGTCATCAATTACCAAAAACGGGAGATTGAAAGCACATTTGCTCCCTTGGTGGTTTTGGTAATTAATAACAACATATATGTCATTGAACTAATGTTTCCACTAAGCATATTTTAGGAAAAGTTCAATGATAGGGATGGCAAAAGGATTGTGGAGATACCCCAAGATGCAAGGAAATGGATTGGCAAAGCTTCAAGCAAGAGGACTCTACATTTTACTTTGTGAGAAATCACTTTGAGTCCATAGGAAAGCCAATACTATTAAAAGGGGGTAAGGTACTGTTGGTGAACAAGATGCTCCACGTGCACAAGTGATAGTCACCAAAAACACCCACTAGCTCTTCCACAAAAGTGTGTCCAAAGTCACATATCCAAAATCGGTGCGACCAACACTTTCCACTCGGTGCCACCGATTCCCAAACTCAGACAGACCCATGCCAAACCCTAGCACATCGGTGCAACCGATTCCACTTCGGTGCCACCGAGTTTGGGTTGCCAACTTTCTGTTACATCGATTCACAAAATCGGTACCACCGAGTTTTCTGGATCGGCGTCACCGAGTTGCGCAATCTGACCGTTGGTCACCTAATCGGTACCACCGAGAATTATATATCGGTCTCACCGAGATTCAAAAGTTACTGCCTTTTGATCACTTCGGTACCATCGAGATTCACACATCGGTGTCACCGAGTTGGTCACTTTAGGTGTAACGGTTGGATTTTTGGGGATGCCTATATATACCCCTTCACCACCACCCACTCGAAAGAGAAGCACTCAGAACTATTCCATACTTGCCCCATCCAATTTTCTGAGAGAGAGCCACCTACTCATGTGTTGAGATCAAGCTATTCCACTCCATCCATATGAATCTTGATCTCTAGCCTCCCCAAGTTGCTTTCCACCAAATCAATCTCTTCCACCATAGCCAAATCTGTGAGAGAGTGATTGTGTTTATGAGGAGTCTATCGTCTTGAAGCACAAGAGCAAGGAGTTCATCGACATTACCGAGCCGATTACCTTTTGGAGGGTGATGCCTCCTAGATTGGTTAGGTGTCGCTTGGGAGCCTCCTACTTCGTGTTGTGGAGTTGAACCAAGAAGTTTGTACGGGCAAGGAGATCGCCTACTTCATGAAGATCTACCGATAGTGAGGCTAGTCCTTCGTGGACGGAAGCCGTTATGAAATAGTCAAGGTTGCTACTTCGTGGACCCTTATGGGTGGAGCCCTCCGTGGACTCTCGCGACCGTTACCCTCCGTGGGTTGAAGACTCCATAAACGTGTCTACAAATTGCGTTTGATCTTCCTTCCTACCCTTTACTATACATGCTTGTTGTTACTTTCCGCTGCTATACTCTTAGACATGCATGTGTAGAGTGTGCTTGACTTGCTATCATTGCTAAAATCTGCCAACACTTAAAATTGGGAAAAGGTAGAATTTTTATTTGGTCAAGTAGTCTAATCATCCCCCCTCTAGACATACTTTCGGTCCTACAAGTACAAATGAAGGCTAGCAAATAGATTGGGAAGCAACCAAACCAAGAAACAAAACATCACATAAGTGAGCATTGAACATAACTAACACCGAATCATGCACCACAAGTAGGATGTAACTTCATTGCATAACTATTGACTTTCGTGCATGCATAGGGAATCAAAAACCTTAACACCAATATTCTTACGAAGCATAATTACTCACTAGCATGACTCACATATTACTATCATCATGTTTCAAAACTATTACAAGGAATCAAGTTTAATTTGTCCAATGATCTTCATGAAAGTTTTTATTATATCCTCCTTGGATATCTATCACTTTGGGACTAGTTTCATATATTGCCATTGCTTTTTGGCAAGCTCAAACAAATTTAAGTGAAGCACATGAGCATAAATATTTCATCTCTCAAAAAGGTAAGTGAAGCATGAGATGATTTCTTCAAAATTTACTAACTCTCTAATTAATGTAAGTGAAGCATGAGAGTATTTCTACAAAAATTTCCAAGCACACCGTGCTCAAAAAGATATAAGTGAAGCACTAGAGCAATTTCTATAGCTCAAAAAGTTTAAGTGAAGCGCATAGAGCAATTCTAACAAATCATAGCATGATTTTGGCTTTCTCAAATAGGTGTGTCCAGCAAGGATACAAAGGAAAACTAACAAACAAAGTAAGCAACGATACAAGACGCTCCAAGCAAAACACATGATATGTGACGAATAAAAATATAGCTCCAAGTAAAATACAGATGGTCGTTAGAAGAAAGAGGGGATGCCACTCGGGGGAATCCCCAAGCTTAGTTGCTTGTTACTCTTTGGATATATCTTTGGGGTGCGGTAGCATCCCCAAGCTTAGGTTTTTGCTACTCCTTATTCCTCCATCCATCGTGATCTCACCCAAAACTTGAAAACTTCAATCACACAAAACTCAAAAAAATCTTTGTGAGATCCGTTAGTATAAGAAAGCAAATCACTACTTTAGGTACTGTTGCAAACCCATTCATATTTTGTTATTGCATTATACCTACTGTATTTTAACTTTACCATGGCTTATACCTGTAACAGCCCGAGACCGGCGCTCCAGAAGATTTTCGTTTTATTTCCATTCTCGTCATGTGATTCGTTTTATTGTCGCATTCATCATCGCATCATTCGAATCATCTGCATAGCACCGTCACTCGTTTTTGAAAACTTGCATCCGTTCGTAGTTGCCGGTTCTCTCCGTTCGTGTCATCGATCGTTTTGAGACCAACCACACACGCACGCGCCCGCGCCATCTGGAAAAAATATCATTTTAAAGTGCGTGAAAAATATTCTCGGATTGGGTCGAAGGTTGGCATGCGGTCTTGTTATATCGTAGGTAGACCGCCTGCCAAATTTCGTCGCAAGCAGAGTTCGTTTGATACCCCGAACGACCACCGTAGCGACATCGTCACCGGATATATTATCAGTCGTTTCGGTATTTCAAAATCATGCAACGGGCTGCCATCCATTCCCTCTCATCCCCACCAAGCCCCTCTACACAACCCATCAGCCCACCTAAGCCAACCCCAAGCTCCTCTGCGATCGGAGCCGTCTGATCGTGATCGGAGGGTACGAAAACGGCCTCAAGCCCCCCTAACCTAATCCCTGCCTATAAAAAGAGGTCTCCCCATGCCAAAATGGAACCCTAGCCGTCCCCAACCTATAGCCGCCGCCCTCACCTAAGAATCCGCGCCCTCCCAGCTGCCGGCCGCCACTTGTCACCGCCCCAGTCACCGCAGCGTCCCTGTGGCCAACGGGAGGCCGCCACTTGGCGCAACCCAGCCTCCACCGCGCCCCTGCCTCTCTCCCACAGCCTCCCACCAGCCGCCAGGCCCTCCCGGCCCGGATCGGGGCCCGCCCGAGCCCATCTGGGCCCGGGGCGCCCTCAGCCGCCGCCCGGCTCCCGGGGCGCCGCCCGCCGGATCCAGTGGCCGCGCCGCCTCCCGTCGGACCTGCGCCGCCGCCGGATGCCGATCCCCGCGCCGACATGCCGACCCCGCTCGCCGCAGCACGTCGCCCTTTGCCGGAGGAGCCGCCTCGCGCCACTTCATCGCCGGCCTGGCACGCACCGCCTCTGGATTGTCCCGATCTAGGCCATGGATGCCGGTCGTGGGCCACCGCTGGCGCTCACCCTGCCACCGGATCCGGCCAGATCCGGGTGTCCACCATCGCCCCTCTCCGTGCCCCGGCCTCCTTCGCCGGAGCTCCGAGGCTCGCCGCCGCCGCTGCCTCCCTCGATCCCGGAGCCCCGTGGCCCGCGGCCCAGCCGTCTCTCCGCGTCCGGCCCAGCTTCGCCACTGCATCGCCGGCCTGCCTCCCCGATTGGGCCCAGCCCGCTAGGTGAGCAAGCGCCCGACTGCTATTTGTCGCCTTGTGCGTAGCTTAGTATCCGATGCGCAGCAGTTTCGGCCCGTGGAACATTTTTTTTTACCTTTGTGAATTCATCAATTACTATGTCATTGCATATTTTCAGAAAAAGGGGCATGATTTTAAAAGGCTCATATATAAATAACCGTGCATCGCATGTTAAAACTTAATATATGAAAAATGTCCAGAATTTTGCGTAGATTAATTAAATGCCTCTTTCATCCATGTTTAAAATGTTTAACTTGCTGTTTTCTTGTATTTTGCATAAATTTCATGAATTGCATTGCGCATTAATATTTAAGCATGCATCCGAATTAAACAAACCTTATATGTAAAATGTGTAGCATTTTTATATGCCTTTTTCATGCATGTTAAAAATATTTGATGTGTTGGTTGCATTTATTTGCATAAATGACTTGCTAAAAACGGTTTATTTACTAATCTCGCATATTTGTTGTGTCATTTTTTAAACATTAAAACCCACATATTATATATGATTTTGGGGTAGAAAAATCCATAGAATTTATCTGTGCATTTAGTTTTGTCATTTGAGCAACTTTGTGTGCATGTCATTTTGGCTATGTTTTGTCTATTTTGTGTGAATTAATCCATGCATATTTTGGAATAGTTGCAAACATGAGATATGTCCTTGGACATGTGTGTTAGGCCCTGGTATTTTTGGTTGCTATATAAATCCATGTGTAGGTGTTATTTTCGTGTTGCCAACATGCTAAAAAAGGTGGCTGTTTTGAGATGCTAAAATATTTCTAAGTCTGAAATCTGTTATTTTGTTGCCATGTTGTCATGTGATTTGCTATTGATATAGGAGTCTTTTGTGGTTGACACCAAGGAGTCTTTTGTTAAGCATGTTGTTGCCTATCATGTAGTGTCGATAGTTTGTATGAATAGGTTTAGCATCATAATTAATTCTGTTATCCAATATGTCAATCTGTTAAAAACTGCTGCTCTTGTCTACTCTAATTTTCACTAAGTCTGAGAATCTGTCTTCTTCATGATGCCATGTTGTGCTGATGCTAGCCATGAACCTATGCATAATTAGACCTTGCCACCATGGTATGAATTGTAGTGCATCATGTCCTCTACCATGCTGTAGAGTTTCATGCCAATATATGACTTGCAGCATATAGTTTTCTTGCTGCCAATATGCCTTCGTGAAAATCTGCTATGCTAAAAACTGTTATTTGCACAAAGTCCTAATCTGCTATATTTTATTGTCATGTTGTGAGCATCCTACCATGTGATCCATGACTCTTTTGAGTATGATATGTGAAGATGAAATGAAGTGTGTGTTATATGCTACTGCCCCATGCTTAGTTTGTGCATTTTAGAATCTTGTAGCTGGCTGTTTTCATGTGTGCATTATGCCATGTTGCTGTTTTGAACAGATTTGCACTAAAACTTGTGTTGGTTGTTGTGGTTGACCCGTAGCTCCGTTTTGGTCATGCCATATATGAAACTTGCTTAGATTTTCATGTAGTATCATAATATCTTGATGCATTCATGATTTGAAATGTTTGTGGTTGTCATTTTCATGCATTTTGCATTCATGTCATGTACATCTTGTGAAGGTCATATCTTTTAGACCGTAGCTCCGTTTGAGATGTTCCATATATGTAAATCGACTAGAATGACGTGTAGAATTGCATGGTATACTTTATTTTCCTGTTTAACAAATATAAAACACGATTAGTTCAGATCTGGACCAATTTCAAAATTAACATATGTGGTCGTTTCGGGATTGCTATATGTTGTTTTCGACCTCATTTAAGATGCCTAGATAGTGTAGCTTCGTTATGCTTCACCTCTTGCCATGTTTAATAAAATTTAATATTGTTGTGTACCTAACGAGAGTGAACTAAATAATTCGAACGTGGAGTTTCGTCAATATGCAACTCGGTGCGTATTGAACTTCACTTAATGTGTAGGAGTTGATTGTTGTGTTTTCCCAGGTCATGCATAACATGCATCATGTTTGAAGTGCATCATGTCATGCATATGTCGTGGTGTATCGTGTGTTGATTGTTTGTTCCGGATTGCTTCTTCTCGATAGAGTTCCGACAACGTTCGGAGTGTGAGGATTCATTCGACTGCGTCCCGTTCGTCTACTTCACGGATCGCCTGCTTCACGGATTCGTTCTTCTTCCAAGAGGGATCTTAGGCAAGATGATCATTTGCCTGGATACCATTACTATCATTGCCATGCTAGATGTCTCGTTTCTATCGCTGTCTCGCTACCTACCACTTGTATGTCAAGCCTCCCAAATTGACATTAAAAGCCTCTAACCCCTCCACATCCCAGCAAACATTGTTTGGCTATGTTACTGCTTGCTCAGCCTTTCTTATAGCGTTGCTAGTTGCAGGTGCAAATTGTTCCATGTGCCAACATGGATATTTTTGATATATCACAATATTATTGCTATTTAATTTAATGCACATATATACTTGGTAAAGGGTGGAAGGCTTGGCCTTTTGCTCGGTGTTTTGTTCCACTCTTGCCGCCCTAGTTACTTGTGTACCGGTGTTATGTTCCATAATTGAGCGCTCCTAACATGCTCGGGGTTGTTATGGGGACCCCCTTGATTTTCGTTTTAGGATAAAACTTGTCTGGCAAGGCCCAACATTGGTACTACATTTGCCTAATAACTAATAAAATTGCATAGGGACTTTCCGGACCCCGTGGATAATTAATCAACAACCTGGGCCAGTGCTCCTCATGAGTGTTTGTCCAAACTAGAGCACCGTGCGGGGACAACCCGGGGCAACTCGGGAGATGTCTATCAGGTCACCATACGCTTCGCTTATCGGTCGTGTCCTGAGAACGAGATACGCGGATCCTATCGGGTTCGTCGACACGCCGGGCGGTCTTGCTGGACTTGTTTTACCATTCTCGAACGTCTTGTGCGAGGAATTCCGAAAATACTTCGGGCTATCTCGAGGTTGCGGTTTTCCAGTGGAATTGCCTAGGAAGATCACGAGATTCGTGGTCAAGGTTATTCCCACGGCGTGTGATTAGTTTGTGATGGATGAGTTGGAGCACCTCTGCAGGGTTAAATCTTTCGAAAGCCATGCCCGCGGTTGCGTGGCAACTTAGAAACTTTGTTTAACACCCGGTCATAGCAAACGTGAAGTAAACTCAAATAAAATACACCAACCGTGTGCGTAACCGTGACTGTCTCTTCTCGTGATTTCTGTACCGAGAGAGAACATGGTGGGGTTATGTTTGTTCGTAAGTAGGTGTTCAGGATCTCTTAGAGATCATTACTAGATCACGTTCGTGTATGCAACAATCATCCCCCTTTATTCTTGTACTCGTAAGTTAGCCACTCAAATAAATGCTTAGTGCTTGCTGCAGCCTCACCACTTAACCATACCTCACCCATTAAGCTTTAATAGTCTTGATACCCTTGGAAATGAGATTGTTGAGTCCCCTGTGGCTCACAGATTACTACAACAATAGTTACAGGTACAGGTAATGCGATGATTTGACGTGAGTGCGATGTTTGTTTGATTTGGAGTTCTTCTTCTTCATCGATCATAGGATGGGTTCCAGGCGGCAGCCTGGGATAGCAAGGATGGATGTCATTTTATCGTTGTTTTTGTTCGTAGTCGGACCCTGCTCTTCTGTATGATGTTTGGAAATGTTGTTGAATTGATGTGATATTAATGTAGCTTGTGGCGAGTGTAAGCCAATTCCATATACTCATCTCTTCTTTACATGTACTTGTAATGATATCCATTCTTGCAAAACGACGAGATGCGCTTCTATTCCTGTCGAGGCCCTCGTGCCAAAATAAGGATAGGATCGCATATTGGGCGTGACAATACCCCCCAATACAAACCATAGATTCATCAAAACAAGCACACAATGCAATGAAAACAGAATCTGTCTTAAACAGAACAGTCTGTAGTAATCTGTACGATACCCATACTTCTGTAACTCCAAAAATTATGAAAAATTAGGACAACTTAAGGAATTTGTATAGAAACACTGTGTTAAAATTTTAGGTCAATATCACGTTCCCGCAAAAAAGTAAAATTCATATACTGGACGCAAAGTTTCTGTTTCAGATTCAGCATCACTTCTACTCATCCTATGAATCATCCTAAAGGCTTTACTTTGCACAAACACTAAATAAACCATAAAAACACAATCATATCAGAGGCATAATTGTGTAAACACTCAAAAACAGAAAGTAAAAATCAAAAATTTCTTTATTCATTGGGTTGCCTCCCAACAAGCGCTATCGTTTAACGCCCCTAGCTAGGCATAATGGATAGATTCAAGTATTGTCATCTTCGGTTTTGGATCCATAGGATGCCCTCATGATTGATTCATATGGTGGCTTAATTCTTGTTCTAGGGAATTGTTCCATACCCTTTCTCAAGGGAAATTGGAAACGAATATTGCCTTCTTTCATATCATTCACGGCACCTATAGTGCGTAAAAACGGTCTACCAAGTATAATGGGACAGGACGGATTGCAATCAATATCAAGCACAATAAAATCAATGGGCACATAATTCCTATTTGCAAGAATAAGAACATCGTTAATTCTTCCCAAAGGCTTTTTAATAGTAGAATCCGTCAAGTGCAAATTAAGAGAGCATTCTTCAATGTTGGTAAGACCAAGCACATCACATAGAGATTTCGGAATCGTGGAAACACTAGCACCCAAATCACACAAAGCAAAGAATTCATAATTTTTAATATTGACCTTAATGGTAGGTTCCCACTCATCATGCAATTTTCTTGGAATAGAAATCTCCAACTCCAACTTTTCTTCAAAAGATTTCATCATGGCATCAACGATATGTTTAGTAAAAGCTTTATTTTGCTCATAAGCATGGGGTGAATTCAAAATAGATTGCAACAAAGAAATACACTCAGTCAAAGAGCAACTATCATGGTTAAAATCTTTGCAATCCAAGATAGTGCGCACATCACTAGTTTAAGTTTTGACCTCTTCAAACCCACTTTTATCAAAAATTTCATCAAGATTTTCACCCCTCCAAATTATTGGGACGCCTTCTAGCTAAAGTTGACTCTACTTCAGTCCCTTCCTTATCAATTTTAATATTACTAAACAAGGAATCAATAGAAGAAACACCAATCACTTTAAGATCTTCATCGTTTTTATAGTGGCAATCACTAGAAGACGATTTTTCTAAGATTTCTCTTTTAGCTCTAAGCATAGCGGTTCTTTTCTTACTTTCATCCATAGAGACATATAAAGCTTTAATAGATTCATCAATCTTAGGCACAAAAGCTTTCAACTTGAGATTTTCAAAATCATGAGAAATTCTATCAATGCTTCTAGACATATCATCAATCTTATTCAACTTTTCTTCTATCGTAGTATTGAAAGCCTTTTGAGCATTGATAAATTCTTTAATATTATTCTCAAGATCAGAGGTGTTCGTATTATTATTGTAAGAAGAATTACCATAGGAATTACCATAATTATTAGAGGAATTTCCAGGAAAAGGCCTAGGATTAAAATTACCTCTATAAGCATTGTTATTGAAATTGTTGCACGAGACAAAATTCACATCTACGGATTCACTATTTTGCTCAATCAAAGTAGACAAATGCACATCAATAAGATCAATAGGAGCATTTTTACTAGCAACCAATTTCATCAAAGCATCAACTTTATCACTCAAAGTAATAATTTCCTCTACCCAATTAACTCTTTTACTAGTAGGTGCTCTTTCGGTATGCCATTGAGAATAATTAGCCATGATATTATCTAGAAATTTAGTAGATTCACCCAAAGTAATCACCATAAAAGTACCACCCGCGGCGGAATCTAAAAGATTTCTAGAGACAAAATTCAAACCCGCATAAATTTTTTGTATGATCATCCAAAGATTCAAACCATGTGTAGGACAATTTCTTATCATCAACTTCATTCTTACCCAAGATTGGGCAACATGTTCATGCTCAAGTTGCTTAAAATTCATGATTTGCTTCCTAAGGGAAATAATTTCCACGGGCGGAAAATACTTAGTGATAAAAGCATCCTTACACTTATTTCAAGAATCGATACTATTGCGAGGCAAAGATGAAAACCAAATTTTTGCACGACCCCGCAAGGAAAAAGGAAATAGTTTCAACTTGACAATATCATTGTCCACATCTCTTTTCTTTTGCATATCACACAATTCAACGAACGTGTTTAGATGGGACGCGGCATCCTCATTAGGATTACTGGCAAATTGATCTTTCATGACAAGATTCAACAAAGTAGGATTAATATCACAAGACTCCGCACTAGTGGCGGGAGGAGCAATAGGCGTACTAATAAAATCATTGTTATTTGTATTAGAAAAATCACACAACTTGGTGTTCTCTTGAGTCATCGTGACTACGCAAACAAGATTGCAAGCAAGGAAGAGATCCGGCAAGAAAAAGGGCAAACGAAAAAGAGGGCGAATAAAACGGCAAATTGGTGAAGTGGGGGAGAGGAAAACGAGAGGCAAATGGCAAATAATTTAATTTCAAGGAGATGAAATTTGTGATTAGGAACCTGGTAGATGATGGTGGAGTCCCCTCGGCGCCTACGATAGGCACGTAGAAGACACCGCTTCCTCCCCGGCAACGGAGCCAGAAATTCCTTTGACGTGCTTGGACTGCGTTGGTATTTCCCCAAAGAGGAAAGGATGATGCAGCACAACGATGGTAAGTATTTCCCTCAGTTATGAAACCAAGGTTATCGAACCAGTAGGAGGATCACCAACACCCAATAAGCAGCACCTGCACACAAACAACAAATACTTGCAACCCGACGCGAAAGAGAGGTTGTCAATCTCTCTACGGTAATAAGATAGATTAGGTAGTGATAGATAGGAGAGATAGATCTCTCAAGAACACAAATAAAAAGAGTAAATATGCACCAATATATTTTTGGGTTTTTGGTTTTGTAGATCTGAAAACAAAGAGTGCAAAAAAACATAGATCGGAAAGAATATGATGGAAAAGTAGACCCGAGGGCCGTAGGGTTCACTAGTGGCTTCTCTCATGAGTATAGCGCACGGCGGGTGAACAAATTACTGTTGGGCAATTGATAGAAAATCGAATAGTCATGACGATATCCAAGGCGATGATCATTATATAGACATCACGTCCAATATAGATAGACCGACTCCTCCCTGCATCTACCTCTATTACTCCACACATCGACCGCTATCCAGCATGCATCTAGTGTATTAAGTTCATGGAAAAATGGAGTGCAATAAGAACGATGACATGATGTAGACAAGATCTATTCATGTAGGAATAGACCCCATCTTGTTATCCTTAATAGCAACGATACATGCGTGTCTTGCTGCCCCTTCTGTCACTGGGAAAGAACACCGCAAGATCGAACCCATCACAAAGCACCTCTTCCCATGGCAAGAAAAATCAATCTAGTTGGCCTAACTAAACCAAAGATTCGAAGAAGAAATACGAGGCTATAAGCAATCATGCACATAAGAGATCAAAGAAGACTCAAATAATATTCATAGATAGAAACTGATCATGAACTCAAAATTCATCGGATCCCAACAAACACACCGCAAAAGATTACGTCAAATAGATCTCCAAGGGACCATTGTATTGAGAATCTTAAGAGAGAGAGAAGAAGCCATCTAGCTACTGCCTACGGACCCGTAGGTCTATGGTGGACTATTCGCGCATCATCGGAGAGGCACCTATGAGGAAGATGAACCCCTCCATGATGGTGTTTAGATTGGATCTCGCGGTTCTGGAACTTGCGGCGGCTGGAATTGTGTTTCGTCGACTCCTCTAGGGTTTTTTTGATTTTTTGGCAATTTATAGGCTTGGTAGTCGGTTGAGGTGGTGCCCGAGGTGCCCATCCCCCACCAGGCCACGCCAGGGGGCCTTTGTCGCGCCCTGGTGGAGGGTGGCCACTCTCGGCCCCCTCAACGGCGCCAGAAAAAGGTCTTGATAACCCACAAGTATAGGGGATCGCAACAGTTTTCGAGGGTAGAGTATTCAACCCAGATTTATAGATTCGACACAAGGGGAGCCAAAGAATACTGGAGAGTATTAGCAGTTGAGTTGTCAATTCAACCACACCTGGAGATTAAATATCTGCGGCAAAGTGATCAGTAGCGTACAGTAATATGATAGTTTGGTAGCGGTAGTGACAGTAACAATAGCGGTAACAGTAGTAGCAGTAGTTTTGTAGCAGTTGGAACAGCAGCAATAGTAATAGTAACTTAGCAAGAACAATAAGTGGAAAACTCGTAGGCACTGGATCGGTAACTCGTTGGATGATATTCGTCATGTAACAGTCATAACCTAGGGCGATACAGAACTAGCTCAGTTCATCAATGTAATGTAGGCATGTATTCCGTAAATTGTCATACGTGCTTATGGAAAAGAACTTGCATGCCATATTTTGTCCCACCCTCCCGTGGCAGCGGGGTCCATAAGAAAACTAAGGGTTATTAAGGCCTCCTTTTAATAGAGAACCGGAACAAAGCATTAACACATGGTGAGTACATGAACTCCTCAAACTACGGTCATCACCGCGAAATATCCCAAATATTGTCACTATGGGATTGACGGATCATAACACGTAATAGGTGCATATGACTAGGCAAGATCGGATCAAGAACATAGATATAGAGATGATAACATAAACGGTTCAGATCTGAAATCATGGCACTCGGGCCCTAGTGACAAGCATTATGCATACCAAAGTCATAGCTACATCAATCTCAGAACATAATGGATACTAGTGATCAAGCCCTAACAAAACTAACTTGATTACATGATGGAGCTCATCCAACTCCTCACCGACCAGAAAGCCTACGAAGGAATTACGCACTCCTGTTGGGGAGCATCATGGAATTGGCGATGGAGAAAGGTTGCTGATGACGAAGACCGAAGATTCCCCTCTCCGGAGCCCCAATCGGGCTCCAGATCTGGCCTCCCGATGAAGAACAGGAGGTGGCGGTGGCTCCGTATCGTGAAACGCGACAATTCTTTCTCTCCGATTTTTTTCTCCGAAATTAGGAATTTATAGTGGCGGAGTTAGGGCAAGTGGGGCCACGAGGTGGGCACAACCCACCAGGGCGCGCCCAGGGGGCCTAGCGTGCCCTGGTGGGTGATGCTCACCCTGGCCCCCCTCTTTGGTGTATCTTGGCTCCAATAATTCTCATTTATTCTGAAATAAATCTCCAAAAAGTTTCGTTCCATTCCGAGAACTTTTATTTCCTCACAAAAACAACACCATGGTAGTTCTGCTGAAAACAACGCCAGTCCGGGTTAGTTCCATTCAAATCGTGCAAATTAGAGTCCAAAACAAGGGCAAAAGAGTGAGGAAAAGTAGATACGTTGGAGACGTATCAACTCCCCCAAGCTTAAACCTTTACTTGTCCTCAAGCAATTCATGTGACAAACTAAAACTGATAAAGAAAAACTTTTATGAACTCTATTGTTCTTGTTTACATATATATGCTTAAGTAGCACCCAGGTTTTCAGCAAAGATTATGACTAACCATGTCAACTATAACTCTTAGAAATTATATTTACTCATAACAATAACATAAGCAACTAGCGAGAAATAATAAGGTATCTCAAGCGCCAACACTTTGTCCAAACAATCATGATACAATATGACACTAGTGGTATCTCGCTAGCCCTTTCCGAGACCACAAAACATAAATGCAGAGCACCTCCAAAGTTCAAGGAGCGACTAAACATTGTAATTCATGGTAGAAAAGATCCAGTCATGCTGCACCCAACATCAATTATACACAATGCATGAGGATGAGAATAGTGCTCTCAGGTCCGGCGCTTATTTGAGAAGGTGATGACTCAACATAAAAGTAAATAGATAGTCCCTTCCCAGAGGGAAGCATGGATTTGCAGCGGTGCCAGAGCTCAAAGTTTAAAACAGAGATAAATATAATTTTGGGAGGTACACCCTTCCTGTCAACGTCACGACCAAGAGTTATCAATATCTTCCATGCTAAACAAATTAGTGGCGGTTCCCAAGCGATAAAAGTTAAGGTTTACTCCCCCTCCACCAACAATCACACTCCACGGCGAGCCGCATCCACGGGTACCGTCCAAACTAACAACATTCCTGGGGGAGTTTTCTTTAATTATTTTTGATTTTTGATTTCGGGACTGGGAATCCCTATTACCGCCCCTCTTGTGTAAGGACGAGTGAATAAACACTCATCATGAGAATAACCCGCTTAGCATGGAAGATACTGACCGCCCCCTGTCGCTTCATGAGCGGTCCAGGCACACAAAAGAGATGTTCATTTGAATTTTTAGAGGTGGCACATGCAAATTTACTTTGGAACAGCAGGGTAATACCGCATATAGGTAGATATGGTGGACTAATCTGGCATAACTTGGTTTAAGGGTTTTGATGCACAAGCAGTATTCCCACTTAGTACAGGCGAAGGCTAGAAATTAGATTGAGAAGCGGCCAGCTAGAGAGCAAAAACGGTCATGAACATGCATTACATATAATCAACATTGAATACTAGCATGAATAGGATATGGACACCATTAAAATAAATATCATGAAGGCTATGTTGGTTTTGATTCAACTACATGCGTGAACATGTGCCAAGTCAAGCCACT
The DNA here is from genome assembly GCA_039707655.1 of Elymus sibiricus. Classification (NCBI taxonomy): domain Eukaryota; kingdom Viridiplantae; phylum Streptophyta; class Magnoliopsida; order Poales; family Poaceae; genus Elymus; species Elymus sibiricus. The sequence goes on from CM077675.1 coordinate 427,213,629, forward strand.
TGAAACATTCAGAGGAGGATACCATATCATCATACCGCATCACAACCATTTTAATGCATGTTGACACCCAAGATAAATCATTATCCACTCCTAACTACTTAAGCATGGTATGAACAACTATAATCTCTAATGGTCATTGCAAACATGTTTGATCATAATGAGCTGAATCAAGGGATACTAGGTTAAACATATTTACAAAAACAAAAACAAGTTGAGTTCATGCCCGCTTTTCTCTGCCACAGTCAATTCATTAAATTTCGTCATTATTGCCTTTCACTTGCACGATCGAACGATAAGAAGATAATAATAGTGCAAGAGTGTCGTGGACTAAGCTGGAATGTGCCAACATTTTATTCAAGAGGAGAAGACAAAGTGACATGGGCTCTTTGTTAGATAAACGATAATGTAGATGAGAACCACTCAACGATTTCATTGTGGTCTTCTCCTAGGTACGACTCAAGTAAAAAGAAAAGAATTTTAGAGAAACACACTGAAATATTTTTGGAGTTTTGGTTTTTCTTGAAGAAAGCAATTTAAATAGGTAAAACAAAAACGAGAAAAACTATTTACACGGGAAAGCTCCCAACAAGTAAGGAAGAAGCGAGAAATCTTTTTCGGTTTTCTCAAAGTTTTGTCCAAACACACAAGAAGAAAACGAGAAAACAAATCAAGCCTGGATAATACAATGAAAAAGTATGAACACCGACAACTGGAATGAAATGTGTGAACATGAATGTAATGTCGGTGGAAATACGTACTCCCCCAAGCTTAGGTTTTGGCCTAGTTTGGTAATCACCATTCGTATGAATAATAATCTGGGCGATGGCTCATTGAGAACCTCGGAGCAGACTCTGCGGCCCTCCTGGCAGCTTCAACCTCCGTGTTGTATGCATAGGCTTCGCTCTGAAGAACATAATATCTTCCCCTAGTGTGAAAATCAAAGAGAGCAGGAGCAGGCAAAGCAACAGGCACAATGTTTTTTTTAATTAAATCTCAAGTTATAGGTATAGTTGGTGGTCGTGCTCGTAAGGAACTTATGATGCTTCATGGCATCAAAGTCTAAATACTGAGTGGGTAGGATGGGGTCATTAGGCCAAGGTGAGACATTTAATCTCTCAGCTACACGGGAGGCATAGATTCCTCCATAAAAGTTATTACTAGCAGCATTAAGCTGCAACCTCCGTTCAACAATGCACCAAGATTATAATCCTTATTCCCAATTATGACAGTGTATAGGAGTCTCAAATCATGAGCACACAGTGTGTTACAATCTTGTTTGCCTACAACATAATTACCGTTAAAGAGCGCAAAATATTGTAGTGAAGGAAAATGGATGCTGTTAATTCTCCCTTGTGCAAACCCCTATCTTTGCCAAAGCAAAGATTAACTAAAAATGACTCGTAATCAGATTTTTTTGGTTCATCGAGGGAACCCTCATATGGAAGTTTGCATGCATCGCTAAACATTTATAACAGCATGGTAAAGGAATGATCGTACAGGTTGAACGAAACTCTAGACTCACGAGGAAAATATTTAAATTTCTTTGTGAAGGTTTTCGTGAGCTCGAGATGTTGGGGGGCACTTATCTGCGATGAAGGGAGCAAGCTCTGTATTGCGAATAAATTGATCAAATTCCTCCTTAATACCTGCACCTTCCATGAACTCGTCGCAAGGCCACAAGCATGATTTGGTGGCGGAATCTCGCATCGAGATTTCGGTTGGTTCAACATAAGACTGTCGAACTGAGCTTCCACTTGATGAGGCTCCCGAGGATCCCCTCCTAGAAGAACTCCTAACGAATTGCATTTTATTCCTATAAAAATTCTGAACAAAAATTAGTCCACAAAAATTTTGTTAACAAAACTTTGTAAGATTGTTAGCAACTACTCCTAAGCATGCATAGAGGCCATATTGAGCATTCAAACTACTTAGAACTCTAAGAATTCAACATCCAAGCTCATCTACAGCAGCACCAAGAGTATCTAATTACTCTAAAAATAACCCACTAAAACAAAAACTAATTGGAGCAATGGAGGAGTCACATAGCAAGAAGCAATACTTCCAAACAGTTTCGGAATTGGAGCTTCGAGCAAAGAGATCGAAATCCGCGGGTTTGAGAGCAAGAACACGAAAATGGTGGTTGTGGTGATTTTTTGCTGGAGGTAGGTGATGATGTGGGCTAAAGAGATAAGTGAGGGGGCCCATGTGGGGGCCACAACCCACCAGAGCGCGCCTGGGGGTGCTGCGCGCCCTGGTGTCTTGTGGGCACTAGGTGCACCCCCCCTCTGGTGTTATTTGCACCAAAAATTCATAAATATTCGGAAAAAAAGTGTAAAATTTTCAGGGCATTCTGAGAATTTTTATTTTTGGATCATTTTTTATTGCACAGAGAAAACAGAAAACAGGATAAGCATGGCATTTTATTTTATCTAACTAACTAAAACAGAAAATAAAAGGTGGGAGCAGAGAGTTGTGCTTACTAGATTCCTCAACTTCATGCCTCTCAAAAATGATCTATTAATAAGGTTGATCAAGTCTTATTAACAACCACTTCCGTTTAACATGAAAGCGAAGAATTTTCGTAAAACACTAAGCTACCTCAATGGGGATGTGCATATCCCCAACAATAAGAATATCATATTTCTTTTTGGCAGTAGGTAGAGGTAATTCAAAACTTCCAATAGTGATGGTCAGAGATTCTTTAATAACATTTATACCATTCACTTGGAATTGTTTCTTCGGAAAGTGCACCGTGTGCTCATTACCATTAATATGAAAAATGCCTTTGCTTTTGTTGCAATCAATAACAGCCCCTACAGTATTCAAAAAGGGTCTACCAAGGATAATCGACATGTTGTCGTCATCGGGCATCTCAAGAATAACAAAGTCCGTTAAGATAGTAACGTTTGCAACAACAACGGGCACATCCTCACAAATACCAATAGGTATGGCTGTTGATTTGTCAGCCATTTGCAATGATATCTCAGTAGGTGTGAGTTTATTCAAATCAAGTCTTTTATATAAGGAGAAAGGCATAACACTAACTTCGGCTCCCAAATCACACAAAGCAGTTTTGACATAGTTTCTTTTGATGGAGCAACGTATAGTTGGTATTCCAGGATCTCCATGTTTATTAGGTACTCCATCCTTAAAAGAATAATTAGCAAGCATGGTGGAGATTTCAGCTTCCGGCATACTTTTATTTGTGATGATGTCTTTCATCTACTTTGCGTAAGGGGCCATCTTCAAAATATTAGTTAAGCGGGTACGCAAAAAGACTGGCCTAATCATGTCAGCAAAGCGCTCAAATTCTTCATCATCCTTTTTGTTAGATGGCTTAGGTGTAAATGGCATGGGTTTCTGAACCCATGGCTCTCTTTCTTTACCATGTTTCCTAGCCACAAAGTCTCTTTTATCATACCGTTTATTTTTAGGTTGTGGGTTATCAAGATCAGGAGCAGGCTCTATTTCAACATCATTATCTGGTTCTACATCATTACTAGGTTGAGCATCATCATGAACATCATCATTATCATTTTCATTATCACTAGGTGAATGTTCATTACCAGACAGAGTTTCAGCATCAGAAATAGAGACATCATTATTATCAGGAGGTTTTTGTGTCTCAGGTTCACTAGAGGTATGCAAAGTCCTATCATTTTTCTTTTTCTTTTTCTTCTTAGAAGGACTAGGTGCATCACTATTAATTCTCTAAGAGTCTTGTTCAATTCTTTTAGGATGACCCTAGGGATAAAGTGGTTCTAGGGTCATTCTACCTCCTCTAGTTACTACTCTAGTAGCAAAATCATGCATATTATTATTCATTTCATTAAGCAATTCTTTTTGAGACTTATCAACTTGTTCTAACTGAGTTTGAACCATAGAGGCATGCTTTCCTACACCTCTAACATCATTACTGATTCTAAATGGCAAGTCACTCAAGTGAGCAATCATATCAGAATTATATTTCAATTGTTTTAAGACATGGGCATTGATATGATATTGCTTCATAATATAGTTGTCAAACTCATGTAAGCATTGACTAGGATGTTTATTGTGAGGGATGTCACTTTCATTAAAATTTAATAAAGAATTTACCTATACCACTTGTGGAGGTGGTGGTGTGTCAAGGCCATGTATTTCTTAAATAGGTGGCAAATTCTAAACATCCTCAGCTTTAATACCTTTTTTTCCTTCATAGATTTCTTTGCCTCTTGCATATCTTCAGGACTGAGAAATAAGATACCACTCTTCTTCGGAGTGGGTTTAGGCGGTGGTTCAGAAAGAGTCCAATCATCATAATTCTTCAATATGTTATTCAATAATTCCTCAGCTTGTTTAACAGTCCGTTCCTTGAAAACACAACCAGCACAACTATCTAGGAAGTCCCTAGAAGTATCGGTTAGTCCATTATAAAAGATATCAAGTATTTCATTTTTCTTGAGAGGATGATCAGGCAAAGCATTAAGCAATTGGAGAAGCCTCCCCAAGCTTGTGGGAGAGTCTCTTCTTCAATTTGCACAAAGTTAAATAGTTCCTGTAAGGCAGCTTGTTTCTTGTGAGCAGGAAAATATTTTTCAGAGAAGTAGTAGATCATATCCTGGGGACTTCGCACGCAACCAGGAGCAAGAGTATTGTACCATGTCTTAGCATCACCCTTCAATGAGAACGGAAATAACTTAAGGATATAATAGTAGCGAATCTTCTCATCATGAGCAAAGAGGGTGGCTATATCATTCAGCTTAGTAAGGTGTGCCACTACAGTTTCATTCTCATAGCCATGGAAAGGATCGGATTCAACCAAAGTAATTAACTCTGGGTGGATAGAGAACTCATAATCCTTATCGGTAACAAAGATGGGTGAAGTAGCAAACTTAGGATCACATTTCATTCTAGCATTCAAAGTCTTTTCCTTATACTTGCATAGCAATTTCTTAAGATCGTTTCTATCCTTGCAAGAAAGAATTTCTCTAGTTATCTCCTCGTCCATAACATAACCTTCAGGTATCTTAGGCATTTAAAACTTAGGAGAGCTAGGACTAATAGGAGTTTCATAATTATCATCAGTTTCATAAGCTTCATTAGTTTCAGCAGTCTCAACAATTTCAGTAGTTTAATTCTCTTTAGCTCTAGCAATTTGTTCATCAAGAAATTCACCTAGTGGCACATTATCATCAACCATGGTACTAGCATCATCAATAGCATAATTCGTAGTAGAGGTAGCATCATCAATAACTTGCGACATATCAGGACTACTAGCATGTGGTGGTGTTGCAAGTTTACTCTTAACAGAAGGTGAATCAAGTGCAGAGTGTGATGGCAGTTCCTTACCTCCCCTCGTAGTAGAGGAAAAAATCTTAGTCTTAGTATCCTTCAGATTCTTCATAGTGATAGATTGATATAAATCCCAAGTGACTCAACAAATATTGCTATGCTCCCCGGCAACGGTGCCAGAAAAAGGTCTTGATAACCCACAAGTATAGGGGATCGCAACAGTTTTCGAGGGTAGACTATTCAACCTAGATTTATAGATTCGATACAAGGGGAGCCAAAGAATACTTCAGAGTATTAGCAGTTGAGTTGTCAATTCAACCACACCTGGAGATTAAATATCCGCGGCAAAGTGATCACTAGCACAGTAATATGATAGTTTGGTAGAGGTAGTGACAGTAACAATAGCGGTAATAGTAGTAGTAGTAGTTTTGTAGCAGTTGGAACAACAGCAACAGTAATAGTAACTTAGCAAGAACAATAAGTGGAAAATTCGTAGGCACTGGATCGGTAACTCGTTGGATGATATTTGTCATGTAACAATCATAACCTAGGGCGATACAGAACTAGCTCAGTTCATCAATGTAATGTAGGCATGTATTCCGTAAATAGTCATGCGTGCTTATGGAAAAGAACTTGCATGACATCTTTTGTCCTACCCTCCCGTGGCAGCGGGGTACATAAGGAAACTAAGGGATATTAAGGCCTCCTTTTAATAGAGAACCGGAACAAAGCATTAACACATGGTGAATACATGAACTCCTCAAACTATGGTCATCACCGCGAAGTATCCCAAATATTGTCACTATGGGGTTGACGGATCATAACATGTAATAGGTGCATGATGTCTACTACGCAACTTTCTTCTTGTAGACTCGTGTTGGGCCTCCGAGCGCAGAGTTTTGTAGGACAGTAGCAAATTTCCCTCAAGTGGATGACCTAAGGTTTATCAATCCGTGGGAGGCGTAGGATGAAGATGGTCTCTCTCAAACAACCCTGCAACCAAATAACAAAGAGTCTCTTGTGTCCCCAACACACCCAATACAATGGCAAATTGTATAGGTGCACTAGTTCGGCGAAGAGATGGTGATACAAGTGCAATATGGATGGTAGACATAGGTTTTTGTAAACTGAAAATATAAAAACAGCAAGGTAGCATGTAACAAAAGTGAGCCAAATGGTATTGCAATGCTTGAAAACAAGGCCTAGGGTTCATACTTTCACTAGTGCAATTTCTCTCAACAATACTAACATAGTTGAATCATATATAAATCCCTCATGTGCGACAAAGAGTTCACTCCAAAGTCACAAATAGCGGAGAACAAACGAAGAAATTATTGTAGGGTACGAAACCACCTCAAAGTTATCTTTTCCGATCAATCTTATGAGCTATCCCTATAAGTGTCATGAACAGCCCTAGAGTTCGTACTAAAATAACACCTTAAGATACACATCAACCAAAACCCTAATGTCACCTAGATACCCCAATGTCACCTCGAGTACCCGTGGGTTTGATTATACGATATGCATCACATAATTTCAGATTCATCTATTCAATCCAACACAAAGAACTTCAAAGAGTGCCCCAAAGTTTCTACCGAAGAGTCAAGACGAAAACGTGTGCCAACCCCTATGCATAGATTCCCATGGTCACGGAACCCGCAAGTTGATCACCAAAACATACATCAAGTGGATCAATAGAACATCCCCCTGTCACCACAGATATCCCATCACAAGACATACATCAAGTGTTCTCAAATCCTTAAAGATTCAATCCGATAAGAAAACTTCAAAGGGAAAACTCAATTCATCACAAGAAGATAGAGAGGGGAAAACTCCATATGATTCATCTATATTAATAAAGCTTGCGGTACATCAAGATCGTGTCATCTCAAGAACACGAGAGAGAGAGAGATCAAACACATAGCTACTGGTACATACCCTCAGCCCCGAGGGTGAACTACTCCCTCCTCGTCATGGAGAGCGTCGGGATGATGAAGATGACCTCCGGTGATGGTTTCCCCCTCCGGCGGGGTGCCGGAACGGGCTCCCGATTGGTTTTTCGTGGCTCTGGAGGCTTGCGGCGGCGGAACTCCCGATCTAGGTTTATTTTCGGAGGTTTCTCTATTTATAGGAATTTATGGCGGTGGAAACAAGTCAGGATGGGCCACGAGGTGACGACAAGCCAGGGGGGCGCGCCCCCCAGGCTTGTGGTGGCCTCGTGGCTCCCCTGGCCCAACTCCAACTCTCCCTGGGCTTCTTCTGGTCCAAAAAAATTCATCGTAGATTTTTATTCCATTTGGGCTCCGTTTGATATTCCTTTTCTGTACAACCCAAAAACACAGAAAAAACAGGAACTGGCACTGGGCTCTAGGTTAGTCCCAAAAATAATGTAAAGTTGTAGTAAAATGATTGTAAAACATCCAAGAATGATAATATAGCAGCATGGAACAAGCAAAAATTATAGATACGTTGGAGATGTATCAGCATCCCCAAGCTTAATTCCTGCTCGTCCTCGAGTAGGTAAATGATAAAAACAGAATTTTTTATGTGGAATGCTGCCTATCATGTTCATCATATTCCTTTCTTCTTTGTATAGCATGGACATTTGGACTTATAAATGATTCAAAGCAATAGTCTAGTTTTAACATAATGACTTCAATACTCAAGCATGTCAACAAGCAACCATGTCTTTCAAAATATCAACACTAAAGAAAGTTATCCCTAGTCCATCATGCTCAATCATTGATCTATTCATGAAACACACTCAAATATTAGCTATGCCCAATGCTCAAGTACGATCAAAGTGCCCCCTAGTTGGTGCTTATAAAAGAAGATGGAGACTCAAAGCAAAAATAAAAATTGCATAAAGTAAGTAGATAGGCCCTTCGCGGAGGGAAGTAGGGATTTGTAGAGGTGCCAGAGCTTAAGGTTTAAATTGAGAGACAAAAATATTTTGAGTGGCATGCTTTTCCTGTCAACGAAAACGACAAAGTAGCTCACAATACTTTCCATGCTAGATACATTATAGGCGGTTCCCAAACAGAATAGTAAAGTTTTTACTCCCCCTCCACCAATCAATCACACTCCACGGCGAGCCGAATCCACGGGTACCGTCCATACCAACAACATCCCTGGGGGAGTTTTGTTTCATTATATTTTGATTTGATTTTTGTGCATGGGACTAGGCATCCCGAATACCAGTCACTTTCTCGTGAATGATAGTGAATCAACACATATCGTGAGAATAACACACCTAGCATGGAAAAATATTGGATACTCCCCACCGTTTCATGAGCGGTACGGACACACAAAAGAGAAAATTTATTTTGAAAATTTAGAGATGGCACATACAAATTTGCTTGGAACGGCATGGAAATACCGCATATAGGTAGGTATGGTGGACTCATAAGGCGAAACTTGGTTTAAGGATTTTGGATGCACAAGTAGTATTTCTACTTAGTACAAATGGAGGTTAGCAAATATATTCGGAAGCAACCAAACCAAGGAACGAAAAATCACATAAGTGAGCATTGAGTCATAACTAACACCGAATAATGCACCACAAGTAGGATGTAACTTCATTGCATAACTATTGACTTTCATGCATGCATAGGGAATCACAAACCTTAACACCAATATTCCTACTAAAGCATAATTACTCACTAACATGACTCACCTATTACTATCATCATGTTTCAAAACTATTACAAAGAATCAAGTTTAATTTGTCCAATGATCTTCATGAAAGTTTTTATTATATCCTCCTTGGATATCTATCACTTTGGGACTAGTTTCATATATTGCCATTGCTTTTTGGCAAGCTCAAACAAATTTAAGTGAAGCACATGAGCATAAAGATTTCATCCCTCAAAAAGGTATAAGTGAAGCATGAGAGGAAATGACAAGCTACTCTCAAAAGATATAAGTGAAGATCAATGAGTAGTCAAACAATTAAGTAGCTATGTGAGGACTCTCTCTCTCTCAATAAATATTTTCATATCTGAGTATTTTATTTAAACAACAAGCAAAAGAAAAATAGCAATCCAAGAATAGCACGCATCATGTGAACGAATAAAAATTTAGGCTCAACATGGGCTAACCGATAATTGTTGATGAAGAGAGGTGGGATGCGTAGCATCCCCAAGCTTAGATGCTTGAGACTTCTTGAAATATTTACTTGGGGTGCCTTGGGCATCCCCAAGCTTGAGCTTTTGTATCTCGTTCAATCCTCTCATATCATGGTTTCACCTATTCTCAAAAACATCATCCACACAAAACTCGAAAAGAACTCGTGAGATAGGTTAGTACACATAATAATAAATCAACTCTTTATGTACTGCCAAGACAAGTTTCATAATAATTTCCAAATAATAGATACTGTATACTATCATCTCCACAATTTATATCTACCAATATAGGGTATGGAAACTATAGGATAAGTAGATAACGAAACTATGACAGCAATCTGCCCAAACAGAACACTCTGTAGCAATTTATGAAAACAGTGTACTTCTGTAACTCAAAAAATTATGAAAATTTAGGACAAGCTAAATAATTTATATTACATCACTGTGTAAAAATTTCAGAAACTTTCCACGTTCCAGTAGAATATGAAAATTCATACACTACAGCCAAAGTTTCTGTTTTTACACAGCACTCATCAAAACATGCAATGCAAGCATCCTAAGGCAATTCTTGGAAATTTTTATTGAAAAACAATATTATAAATAACACCTAACAGAAAACAAGAAAATAAAATGATGCTCCAAGCAAAACTCATATTATGTGACAAATAAAAATATAGCTCCAAGTGAGATATACCGATAGTGTTGAAGATGAAAGAGGGGATGCCTTCCGGGGCATCCCCAAGCTTAGGCACTTGAGTCTTCCTTGGATATTACCTTGGGGGTGCCTTGGGCATCCCCAAGCTTAGGTTCTTATCACTCCTTATTCTCCTCATATCGGTGTCTCTCCCAAAACTTGAAAACTTCAATCACACAAAACTTAACGGAACTTCGTGAGATGGGTTAGTATAATAAAGATAAATCATTCACTTAGGTACTGTCAGGACAAGATTCATAATTGTTTCCACATCATACCTACTGTATTATATCATTCCCATAATTTATATCACTCAATATAAGCTATGGGAACACTAAAACAAGAAAACTATGCATGCAAAACAGAATCTGTCAAAAACAGAACAGTCTGTGAAGATCTGTAGTGTGACCATACTTCCCTGTCTCTAAAAATTCTGAAAAATTAGGAAAACCTGGTAAATTTGTATATCAATCATGTTTCCAAAATTTAGATCAAAACCACGTTCCAGTGAATTTACAAAATTCCTGTACTGAGAGCAAAAGTTTCTGTTTTTGCACAGAATCAAGTCAACTATCATCCACACTATCCCAAAGGCTTTACTTGGCACTTTATTGAAATAAAAGGCACAAAACAAGATTAATACAGTAGCTTAATCATGTGAACATACCAAAACAGAAAGTAAAAGTGTTGGGTTGCCTCCCAACAAGCGCTTTTCTTTAATGCCTTTTAGTTAGGCATGATGATTTCAATGATGCTCACATAAAAGATAAGAATTGAAACATGCAAGAGAGCATCATGAAGCATATGACTAGAACATTTAAGTCTAACCCACTTCCTATGAATAGGGATTTTGTGAGCAAACAATTCATGGGAACAAGAATCAACTAGCATAGGAAGGCAAAACAAGCATAACTTCAAAACTTTGAGCACATAGAGAGGAAACTTGATATTATTACAATTCCTACAAGCATATGTTCCTCCCTCATAATAATTTTCAGTAGCATCATGAAGGAATTTTACAACATAACTATCACATAAAGCATTCTTTTCATGATCTACAAGCATAGAAAATTTATTACTCTCCACATAAGCATATTTATTCTCATCAATAGTAAGTGGAACAAACTCAACAAGATAACTATCATGTGAAGCATAATCCAATTGAAAATTAAAATCATGATGACAAGTTTCATGGTTATCATTATTCTTTATAGCATACATGTCATCACAATAATCATCATAAATAGGAGGCATGCTTTCATCACAATAAATTTGCTCTTCAAAACTTGGGGGACTAAAAATATCATATTCATCAAACATAGCATCCCCAAGCTTGTGGCTTTGCATATCATTAGCATCATGAATATTCAGAGAATTCATACTAGCGATATTTCTATCATGCTCATCATTCAAAGATTTAGTGCCAAACATTTTAATAACTTCTTCTTCTAACACTTGAGCACAATTTTCCTTTCCATCATTTTCACGAAAGACATTAAAAAGATGAAGCATATGAGGCAACCTCAATTCCATTTTTTTTGTAGTTTTCTTTTATAAAACCAAAATAGTGATAAAACAAGAAACTAAAATATTCAATTGCAAGATCTAAAGATATACCTTCAAGCACTCACCTCCCCGGCAACGGCGCCAGAAAAGAGCTTGATGTCTACTACGCAACTTTCTTCTTGTAGACTCGTGTTGGGCCTCCAAGCGCAGAGTTTTGTAGGACATTAGCAAATTTCCCTCAAGTGGATGACCTAAGGTTTATCAATCTGTGGGAGGCGTAGGATGAAGATGGTCTCTCTCAAACAACCCTGCAACCAAATAACAAAGAGTCTCTTGTGTCCCCAACACACCCAATACAATGGCAAATTGTATAGGTGCACTAGTTCGGCGAAGAGATGGTGATACAAGTGCAATATGGATGGTAGATATTGGTTTTTGTAAACTGAAAATATAAAAACAGCAAGGTAGCAAGTAACAAAAGTGAGCAAAAACGGTATTGCAATGCTTGAAAACAAGGCCTAGGGTTCATACTTTCACTAGTGCAATTTCTCTCAACAATACTAACATAGTTGAATCATATATAAATCCCTCATGTGCGACAAAGAGTTCACTCCAAAGTCACAAATAGCGGAGAACAAACGAACAAATTGTTGTAGGTTACGAAACCACCTCAAAGTTATCTTTTCCGATCAATCTTATGAGCTATCCCTATAAGTGTCACGAACAGCCCTAGAGTTCGTACTAAAATAACACCTTAAGATACACATCAACCAAAACCCTAATGACACCTAGATACCCGAATGTGACCTCGAGTACCCGTGGGTTTGATTATACGATATGCATCACATAATTTCAGATTCATCTATTCAATCCAACACAAAGAACTTCAAAGAGTGCCCCAAAGTTTCTACCGGAGAGTCAAGACGAAAACGTGTGCCAACCCCTATGCATAGATTCCCATGGTCACGGAACCTACAAGTTGATCACCAAAACATACATCAAGTGGATCAATAGAACATCCCATTGTCACCACAGATATCCCATCGCAAGACATACATCAAGTGTTCTCAAATCCTTAAAGATTCAATCCGATAAGAAATCTTCAAAGGGAAAACTCAATTCATCACAAGAAGATAGAGAGGGGAAAACTCCATATGATTCATCTATATTAATAAAGCTCGCGGTACATCAAGATCGTGTCATCTCAAGAACACGAGAGAGAGAGAGAGATCAAACACATAGCTACTGGTACATACCCTCGCCCCGAGGGTGAACTACTCCCTCCTCGTCATGGAGAGCGTCGGGATGATGAAGATGACCTCCGGTGATGGTTTCCCCCTCCGACAGGGTGCCGGAATGGGCTCCCGATTGGTTTTTCGTGGCTCTGGAGGCTTGCGGCGGCGGAACTCCCAATCTAGGTTTATTTTTGGAGGTTTCTCTATTTATAGGAATTTATGGAGGTGGAAACAAGTCAGAATGGGCCACGAGGTGACGACAAGCCAGGGGGGAGCGCCCTAGGGAAGGGGCGCCCCCAGGCTTGTGGTGGCCTCGTGGCTCCCCTGGCCCAACTCCAACTCTCCCTGGGCTTCTTCTGGTCCAAAAAAATTCACCGTAGATTTTTATTCCATTTGGGCTCCGTTTGATATTCCTTTTCTGTAAAACCCAAAAACACGGAAAAAACAGGAACTGGCACTGGGCTCTAGGTTAATAGGTTAGTCCCAAAAATAATGCAAAGTTGTAGTAAAATGATTGTAAAACATCCAAGAATGATAATATAGCAGCATGGAACAAGCAGAAATTATAGATACGTTGGAGATGTATCAGTGCATATGACTAGGCAAGATCGGATCAAGAACATAGATATAGAGATGATAACATAAATGGTTCAGATCTGAAATCATGGCACTCGGGCCCTAGTGACAAGCATTAGGCATAGCAAAGTCATAGCAACATCAATCTCAGAACATAATGGATACTAGTGATCAAGCCCTAACAAAACTAACTCAATTACATGATGAATCTCATCCAACTCCTCACCGACCAGCAAGCCTACGAAGGAATTACTCACTCTCGGTGGGGAGCATCCTGGAATTGAGGATGGAGAAAGTTTGATCATCACAAAGACCAAAGATTCCCCTCTCTGGAGCCCCAATCGGGCTCCAGATCTGGCCTCCCGATGAAGAACAGAAGGTGGCGGCGGCTCTGTATCGTGAAACACGATAACTCTTTCTGTCCGATTTTTTCTCCGAAATTAGGAATTTATAGTGGCGGAGTTAGGGCAAGTGGGGCCACGAGGTGGGCACATCCCACCAGGGCGCGTCCAGGGGGCCTGGCGCGCCCTGGTGGGTGATGCTCACCCTGGTCCCCCTCTTCGGTGTATTTTGGCTCCAATAATTCTCATTTATTCTGGAATAAATCTCCAAAAAGTTTCGTTCCATTCCGAGAACTTTTATTTCCGCAGAAAAACAACACCATGGTAGTTCTGCTAAAAACAGCGTCAGTCCGGGTTAGTTCCATTCAAATTGTGCATATTAGAGTCCAAAACAAGGGCAAAAGAGTGAGGAAAAGTAGATATGTGATACGTCTCCAACGTATCTATAATTTTTACTTGTTCCCTGCTGTTATATTATCATTCTTGGATGTTTTACAATCATTTTGTTACAACTTTATATCATTTTTCGGGACTAACCTATTAACATAGTGCCAAAGTGCCAGTTGCTGTTTTTGCTTGTTTTTTACTTTGCAGAAAATCAATAACAAACGGAGTCCAATCGCGACAAAACTTTTTGGAGATCTTTTCTGGACCAAAAGACACCCGGTGGGCCAAAGAACTACCAGATAGGTGGGCCTTGGAGACCACAACCCACCAGGGCACGCCAGGGGGGCCCCGGCGCGCCCTGATGGGTTGTGCCCTCCTCGGCCCCCTTCCTCACCGCCTGTGATGCCTATAAATTCTCAAATATTCCGAAAACCCTAGGGGAGTCAACGAAACACAATTCCAGCCGCCGCAAGTTCTAGAACCGCGAGATCCAATCTAAACACCATCATGGAGGGGTTCATCTTCCTCATAGGTGCCTCTCCGATGATGCGTGAGTAGTCCACCATAGACCTACGGGTCCATAGGCAGTAGCTATATGGCTTCTTCTCTCTCTCTTATGATTCTCAATACAATATTCTCTTGGAGATCTATTTGATGTAAACTTTTGCGGTGTGTTTGTTGGGATCCGATGAATTTTGAGTTCATGATCAGTCTCTATCCATGAATATTATTTGAGTCTTCTTTGATCTCTTATATGCATGATTGTTTATAGCATCGTATTTCTTCTTCGAATCTTTGGTTTAGTTAGGCCAACTAGATTGATTTTTCTTTCCATAGGAAGAGGTGCTTTGTGATGGGTTCAATCTTGCAGTGTTCTTTCCCAGTGACAGATGGGGCAGCAAGACACGCATGTATCGTTGCTATTAAGGATAACAAGTTGGGGTCTATTCCTACATGAATAGATCTTGTCTACATCATGTCATCGTTCTTATTGCATTACTCCGTTTTTCCATGAACTTAATACACTAGATGCATGCTGGATAGCGGTCGATGTGTGGAGTAATAGAGGTAGATGCATGCAGGAGTCGGTCTATCTATCTTGGACGTGATGCCTATATAATGATCATCGCCTTGGATATTGTCATGACTATTTGATTTTCTATCAATTGCCCAACAGTAATTTGTTCACCCACCGTGCGCTATACTCATGAGAGAAGCCACTAGTGAACCCTACGGCCCCCGGGTCTACTTTTCCATCATATTGCTTTCCGATCTACGTTTTTGCAATCTTTGTTTTCAGATCTACAAAACCCAAAAACCCAAAAATATACTGCTGCATATTTTATTTGCCTTTTCTATTTTGTGTTCTTGAGAGATCTATCTCTCCTATCTATCACTACCTAATATATCTTATTGCCGTAGAGAGATTGACAACCTCTCTTCCGCGTCGGGTGCCAAGTATTTGTTGTTTGTGTGCAGGTGCTGCTTATTGGGTGGTGGTGATCCTCCTACTGGTTTGATAACCTTGGTTTCATAACTGAGGGAAATACTTACTGTCGATGTGCTGCATCATCCCTTCCTCTTTGGGGAAATACCAACGCAGTCCAAGCACGTCAAAGGAATTTCTGGCGCCGTTGCCGGGGAGGAAGCGGTCTCTTCTACGTGCCTATCGTAGGCTCCGAGGGGACTGCATCATCATCTACCAGGTTCCTAATCACAAATCTCATCTCCTTCTAATTACATTATTTGCCATTTGCCTCTTGTTTTCCTCTTCCCCACTTCACCAAATTTGTCGTTTTATCCGCCCTCTTTTTCGTTCGCCTTTTTCTCATTGGATCTCTTTTTGTTTGCTTGTTTGCTATCTTTGCTTGTGTTGCCATGTGCCTTCTATTTGCTTGCATCTTCGCTTGCTAAAAATCTATTGATATGGATCCTCATCCACTTGCTAATCTTTTTAAAAGACCTAATTATGATGAACCAATTGCTAGTGAGTTGAGTGCACTTGATTATCTCTATGAAGTTTTGCTTGAAAATCATGAATCTGAAAATTTTGATGAAGTGTTGAAAGAAGAAATTTATAAGGTGATTCATGATAACTCCTTGATTGAAAAGCATGATTTCAATGATGTTACTATAAATTCTATTAATGTCTGTTATGCTAATGATATGCAAAGCCACAAGCTTGGGGATGCTATGTTTGATGAAGATGATAGTTTTAGTCCCCCAAGTTTTGATGAGCAAATTTATTATGATGATTGCATGCCTCCTATTCCCGATGATGGTGATGGCATGTATACTATAATGAGTAATGATAACCATGAAACTTATCATCATGGTTTTAATTTGCAATGTGGTTATGTCAATCAAGTGTCTCATGAAAGTTATTTTGTTGAGTTTGCTCCCGCTACCATGGATGAAAAGGAATTTGCTTATGTGGAGAGTAATGAAAATTCTATGCTTGTGCATCATGAAAAGAATGATTTATGTGATAGTTATATTGTGAATTCCTTCATGATGCTACTGAAATTTATTATGAGGGAGGAACATATGCTTGTAGGAATTGCAGTAATATCAAGTTTCATCTCTATGTGTTCAAAGTTTTGAAGTTATGCTTGTTTTGCCTTCCTATGCTAGTTGATTCTTGTTCTCATAAATTGTTTGCTCACAAAATCCCTATGCATAGGAAGTGGCTTAGATTTAAATGTGCTTGTCATGAGATTCATGATGCTCTCTTGCATATTTCTATTACTACTTTTTATGTGAGCATCATTGAAATCTATGTGTTATGCCTAGCTAGGGGCGTAAAACGATAGCGCTTGTTGGGAGGCAACCCAATGAATAAATATATTTTCATCTTTTTCTTTATGTTTTTGAGTGTTGACAATTATGCCTCTGTTATGATTGTGTTTTTATGGTTTATTTAGTGTTTGTGCCAAGTATAGCCTTTATGATGTTTAATAGGATGCGTAGAAGCGATGCTGAATCTGAAACATAAACTTTGCGTCCAGTATTTAAATTTTCATTTTTTTTCTGGAACGTGATATTGATCTGAAATTTTAACACAGTGTTGCTATACAAATTCCTTACGTTTTACTAATTTTTCAGAATTTTTAGAGTTACAGAAGTATGGTTAGAGTACAGATTACTATACACTGTTCTGTTTATGATAGATTCTGTTTTCTTTGCATTGTGTGCTTGTTTTGATGAATCTATGGGTTATATTGAAGGGTATGTGCCATGGTAAAGTTAAAATACAGTAGGTATAATGCAATAATAAATTATGAATGGGTTTGCAACAGTACCTAAAGTAGTGATTTGCTTTGTTATACTAACGGATCTCACGAAGATTTTGTTGAGTTTTGTGTGATTGAAGTTTTCAAGTTTTGGGTGAGATCACGATGGATGAAGGAATAAGGAGTAGTAAGAGCCTAATCTTGGGGATGCTACCGCACGCCCAACATATATACAAAGAGAAACAAGCAACTAAGCTTGGGGATGCCCCCGAGTGGCATCCCCTCTTTCTTCTAACGACCATCGGTATTTTACTTGGAGCTATATTTTCATTCGTCACATATCATGTGTTTTTCTTGGAGCGTCTTGTATCTTTGCTTGCTTTGTTTGTTAGTTTTTCCTTTGTATACTTGCTGTACACACCTATTTGAGAGAGCCACAATCATGCTATGATTTGTTAGAATTGTTCTATGTGCTTCACTTAAACTTTTTGAGCTATAGAATTGCTCTAGTGCTTCACTTATATCTTTTTGAGCACGGTGTGTTAGGAAACTTTTGTAGAAATACTCTCATGCTTCACTTAGATTAATTTGAGAGTAGGTAAATTTTGAAGAAATCCTCTCATGCTTCACTTATACCTTTTTGAGAGATGAAATCTTTATGCTCATGTGCTTCACTTAAATTTGTTTGAGCTTGCCAAAAAGCAATGACAATATATGAAACTAGTACCAAAGTGATAGATATCCAAGGAGGATATAATAAAAACTTTCATGAAGATCATCGGACAAATTAATCTTCATTCCTTGTAATAGTTTTGAAACATGATAATAGTAATATGTGAGTCATGTTAGTGAGTAATTATGCTTAGTAGTAATATTGGTGTTAAGGTTTGTGATTCCCTATGCATGCACGAAAGTCAATAATTATGCAATGAAGTTACATCCTACTTGTGGTGCATTATTCGGTGTTAGTTATGTTCAATGCTCACTTATGTGATTTTTCGTTTCTTGGTTTGGTTGCTTCCAAATCTATTTGCTAGCCTCCATTTGTACTCAGTAGAAATACTACTTGTGCATCCAAAATCCTTAAACCAAGTTTTGCCTTATGAGTCCACCGTACCTACCTATATGCGGTATTTCCATGCCGTTCTAAGCAAATTTGTATGTGCCATCTCTAAATTTTCAAAACAAATTTTCTCTTTTGTGTGCCCGTACCGCTCATGAAACGGTGGGGAGTGTCCAATATTTTTCCATGCTAGATGTGTTATTCTCAAGATGAGTGTTTATTCACTTGTCATTGCACGAGAGTGCGGCGGTAATAGGGATGCCCATTCCCGAAATGAAAAAGGAAAAAAATATTTACTTTATGTTGTCAAATAATAAATTCCTTGGAAACTATTGGTATGGAAGGTAACCGTGAATACGACCCGCCATGGAAAGTGAAAGTTTGGTGGAAAAAGGAATAAACTTTATTTTCTGTTTGGGAACCGCCTATGATATACCTAGCATGCAAAGTATTGTGAGCTACTTTGTCGTTTTCGTTGACAGGAAAAGCATGCCGCCCAAAAAAATTTCTCTCTCAATTTAAACCTTGAGCTCTGGCACCTCTACAAATCCCTACTTCCCTCTGCGAAGGGCCTATCTATTTACTTTATGCAATTTTTATTTTTACTTTGAGTCCCCATCTTCTCTTATAAGCACCAACTAGGGGGCACTATCACTACTGGAATCAGGGACTTTGCCATCTGCCAGCTCTTTGCCAGTCTGCTGGCAGACGGCAAAGAGGTTGTTTGCCGTCAGCTTTCGGAAAGCAGACGGCAAAGAGCTGGCAGATGGCGAAGACACTATTTGCCATCCGCCAGCTCTTTGCCGTCTGCCAGCGGACGGCAAAGTTTATTTGCCGTCCGCTAGCAGACGGCAAAGAGGTGGGGTGGGGCCGAGTGGAGGCCAGTTAACTGCAACGGCCCACCCCACCTCTTTGCCGTCTGCTAGCGGACGGCAAAGAAACTTTGCCGTCTGCTAGCAGACGGCAAAGAAAAGAACTCATAACGGGCGTTACCCCCCCTCCTCTCTCTCTTCTCTCTCTCCCTCTCTCTCTCTTCTCTCTCCCATTTTAATTTTCGTTCCCACCGCCGCCGCCCTCCGCTCCCCCGCCCCTCCCCCTCCGCCGCCCCGCGCCGCCCCCCCTCCGCCGCCCCGCACCGCCCCCCGTCCCCCCGGCGCCCGCCCCGTCGCCAGCCGCCCCGCATCGCCCCCCCCCGCCCCCCGGAGCTCGCCCCGTCGACCGCCCCCCCGCCCCCCGCCCCGACCGCACCTCGCCGCCGCCCCGACCCCACGCCGCCCTGGCCCGCCTCCCGCCGCGCGCCGCCACCGACGCCCCCCCGACGCCCAACCGCCCCGCGGCCCCTGCGGCCCAGCGCCCCGCCGCCCCGCGGCCCCGCCGCCCCGACAACCAGGCGCCCCGCCGCCCCGACGCCCACGCCGCCCTGGTGCCCCGCCGCCCTCGCCGCCCCGCCGCCCCGGTGCCCCGCCGCCCCACTCCGGTGAGCTCTTCCCCCTGTTTTTTTCTTTTTTTGCTGTTAGTTAGGTTAGTTACTACTGTTAGTTAGGTTAGTTAGATTAGTTCTAGGTTAGTTAGGTTAGTTCTAGGTTAGGTAGGTTAGTTTCTATGTTAGTTAGGTTAGTTCTAGGTTAGTTAGGTTAGTTCTAGGTTAGGTAGGTTAGTTTCTATGTTAGTTAGGTTAGTTCTTGAAAAAAAATTATTAGGAGAAGAAAAGAAGAAGAATAAGAAGAATAAGATGAAGAAGAGGAGGAGGAGGAGAAGAAGAAAAGGGGGAGGAGAAGAAAAGAAGAAGGAGAAGAAGAAGAAGAAGAAGAAGAAGAAGAAGAAGAGGAGGAGGAGAAGAAGAAAAGGGGGAGGAGAAGAAAAGAAGAGGAGGAGGAGGAGGAGGATCGAGGGGTCGAGGGTCGCCGAGGGGTCGAGGATCGAGGGGTCAAGGGTCGAGGGTCGAGGGGTCGAGGCTAGAAGAATAAGAAGAAGAAGACCCCCGACCCCCGACCACTGAGGATCGAGGGGAAAAGGAGTCGAGGGTCGCCGAGGACACAACACCACCGACACCCTGACCCCCGACACGACACCCCGACACCCCGACACGGCACCACCGACCCCGATACGACACCCCCTGTGTTCGTGGGTGAGCACAAATGACACCCCGACCCGACACGACACCCCGACACCCCGACCCCGACACGGCACCCCGACCCAGACACCCCGACACCCCGACCCCGACATGGCACCCCAACCCCGACACCCCGACACCCCTGACACCCCGACACCACGACACCCAGACACGACACCCCCGACACCCCGTACACCCCGACCCTGACACGACACCCCGACCCCGACACGACACCTCGACCCCGACACGACACCCCGACACCATGACACCCCGACACCCTGACACGACACCCCCGACCCCCGACACCTCTTCGGCCTCCTGTTGACCGAAAGGGTGCTCTTCGGCCTTCCAGAGGCCGACGGGGTCATATATGTGTGAATTATGAGTTAGGTCATATAATTTCCGATTTTGTTATGAAAAACATCATATATATTTGTGTTGATCAGGTGGATTTAAATGTGCAGTTGTTTCATCGCTGCGAGGGTTTGGTGTTCGACGACCTCCCCGTGCGTTCGACGAGCTCCGCCCCTGCGTTCATGGGTGAGCACAAATGACATCTCCTCCTCCCCCTTCATTTGCTCTGTTCCGGTCTTCGTGCCGATGAAACTTGCTAGCTGTAGGTAGATTGAATCATCAGTATGCGTGACCACGATGCGTCTCCCGTTCGAAAGGGTTACATCTATAAATATGCATGCATTTGCATATTTATAACCGTGATTCTTTCGAATTGTCCAACGTTATCCATGGACAGCCCGAGTATGTGTAGATTGGGTTCGTTTTCCCATATGCTCTGCTCCGGATCCGATGCAAAATTTCGTCAGTGCCTCCCTGTTGTTCTCCGGGTACACATCCTCTCTGCTTATTGCCGAGACGTGTATCAGGAGAACAGCGGGGAGGTGCTGCCGAAATTTTGCTTCGGATCCGGAGCAGAGCATGGGAAAACGAACCCAATCTACACATACTCGGGTGGGATTAGGACCTATCATTACCTACTAGCGTCTAGGTTGCATGGACGTAATAAAACTGACAAACTTGATTAACGGATGAATATAGATGATGAATTATATATATATTTCTTGTGTGTTTAGTATGTAGGCAAGATGAGTGATCGTGCTTGGATGTACACTGGTCACCCTAGTCAGAAAGAAATGACCATTGAATGGTTAACAAAAACCAAGGAGTTTCTGAGCGCCGCATTTGCAAATGGCCAGGAAATAACCTGGTGCCCCTGTGTCTGGTGCGACAACCATAAAAAGTGGACACGGGATGAAATGGGTAAACACTTGCAGAAGTGGGGATTTACGACTGATTATACGGTGTGGAGATTTCATGGTGAGTCTGCCCAACGTGCCAGAGCTGAGGTGGTTCGTCATCGCACCGACGAGCATGGTACCGGGATCGAAGACATGGTGCAAGACTTTGATGATGCTCGGGATTCGGACGATGAGATGGAGGAATCTGCAAAGGCCTTCTATGAAATGTTGGAGTCTTCAAAACGTCCTCTCCACGAGCACACTGAGCTTTGTCAGCTGGATGCCATCGCGCAAGTAATGGCTCTCAAGGCTTAGTTCAACCTGGGCAGAGAATGCTACGACGCGATGATGACGATATTTGGACGCTTTCTACCCAAAGGCCATGTATTGCCAGCAAACCTGTACTAGTCGGACAAAATCCTACGTGCGCTTAAGATGCCCTATGAGAAGATAGATGCCTGTGAGAATGGATGTGCCTTATTTAGGCTTGAGTATGCGGGCTTCAACTATTGTCCCATTTGCAAGTCTTCCAGGTATGTTGTGGTAGACAACGGTATTGGTGAGAAGAGTCAGACCAAAATCCCAGTTAATGTTCTTCGGTATATGCCAATCATACCAAGACTTCAACGTCTTTTCATGGTCGAAGAGACGGCCAGACAGATGACATGGCATAAATTGGGCAAAAGAACCGAACTAGATGCAGATGGGAATCCGATGTTGGGACACACTTCAGACGCTTTTGCGTGGAAGCACTTCGATGCTTTACATAAGGACAAAGCGGCAGATCCAAGGCATCCTCGAGTCGCCATCAGCACGGATGGGTTCCAAGTGTTTGGTATGACGGCAACCCAATACAGTTGCTGGCCTGTATTTGTCATTCCACTCAATCTCCCCCCCGGAGAGATTATGAAAAGAAAGAACATTTTCTTGACGTGATGCTATGGATGTGTACATGCAGCCGCTTAAGGATGAATTGCAAGAAGCTTGGGATAATGGGATCAAGACATATGACGCTGCTACAAAACAAAACTTCAAAATGCATGTGTGGTACATGTACTCGACGCATGACTTGCCGGCGTATGCGCTATTCGTTGGCTGGTGTGTGCATGGAAGGTTCCCGTGCCCCACATGCAAGGCAGCTCTTCAGTTCCATTGGCTGCAGGCGGGTCACAAGTATTCTTGCTTCGACTTGCATAGACAGTTCCTGGATCCTGGCCATAAGTTCAGAAAAGACAAGAAAAATTTCATGAAAGGTAGAGTTGTCAAAAACTCTGCACCACCTGCATTGACAGGCCAACAGGCCCTGGATCAGTTAAACGCTCTCGAGCCTAATCCAGAGCGTCCAGGATATTTCAAAGGGTATAATTCGGAACACGCCTGGACTCACAAGATATGCTTGTGGGATCTGCCTTACTTTAGAGACCTCATTTGCCCACACAACATCGACGTGATGCACACTGAAAAGAATATCGCCGAGGCCCTTTTTGGTACATTGTTCGGCATAGAGGGGAAGTCAAAGGATAACCCTAAGGCTAGAGTCGATCAAGAGGCTCTATGTGATAGACCGTTACAAAACATGCGACAACCGAAAGGAAAGAAGAACTGGAGGAAGCCAAAGGCATGGTTCAATCTTGGAAGGCCAGCTATGAGGGAAATGATCTTGTGGGTGAAAATGCAGTTGATGTTCCCCGATGGGTATGCAGCGAATCTAAAGAGGGGAGCGAGCCTTGACAAATTGAAAATATTTGGTATGACGAGTCATGATTGGCACATATGGCTTGAGCGGGTAATGCCGGTGATGTTGCGTGGCTTTATCCCTGAGGATGAATGGCTAGTACTGGCAGAGCTGAGCTATTTCTTCCGTGCTCTTTGTGCGAAAGAACTATCGCCTGACGTGCTAGACGAACTGGAAGAGTTGGCGCCGGAGTTGATCTGCAAGTTAGAAAAGATCTTTCCACCGGGATTCTTTAATCCAATGCAGCATTTGATTTTGCATCTCCCGACCGAGGCAAGATTGGGGGGGCCCGTGCAAAATCATTGGTGCTTCGCAACTGAGAGGATGCAGAATACGCTTCGAGCAAAATGTAAAAATAAACGTAGAATTGAAGCATCGATGGCCGAGGCATTCATTACTGAGGAGGCCGCAAACTTCGTGACAGCACACTACAAAGCCAAGAATCGTCATTTGCATAATCCGAAGCATCTGTACAATGATGGCGACCGTGAAAAAGGTCGATCCAACCTCAGCCTATTCAAAGGGAAGCTCGCACCAGCCGGTGCTTCTAATTCCTTACCGTTGGATGTCGAAGAATGGCGGACCATTTCGTTGTATATCTTCAACAACCTAACAGAAGTGCGGCCGTACATCGAGTAAGTTCTCGGTACATTGTTTCTCAACTTCTAATTCCTTTGAAATGCTCTTATTCCCGGATATGTGATATAGTCGATACGTCGCCAAATTCTCGGATGGAGCGGTGATCCAGAAGAATTCCATCGAAGAGTATGAGCTTCTGGCAAAGCATGGAGGAGGCTATCCCGGTTTCATCTCTTGGTTCAAACAAACGGTAATTTCCATTAGACCATTTCATTTCTTCGTCTAGTTTGCGGCTAATGCAACAATCCTTTCGTATTAAACTTGTAGGCTAATGCAGAGTCTATGGACTCCGAATTGAGACAAGTCGCAAATGGTTTTGACTATAAGGTCCGTTCATTTGACAAATACGACATCAACGGGTATCGCTTTTGTACTTTTGGCAAAGAGCTATCTATGGCCGACCGAAAGTCTATAAATTGTTGTGTCTCCGCTGTCGGCGAAGGAGGGGTCGAGTATTATGGAAGACTTGAAGCAATTTTTGAACTTACATTCTTTGGTGAAAACCCACCAAACGTCGTAGTCTTCAAATGTTATTGGTTCCAGCCAAAGGAGACTAGAAGGACTCATGAACATATAGGGCTAGTCGAAATCAAACAAAGCACCCATTTAGATGTTCCCGATGTCTATATTACGGCTCAACAGGCGACCCAAGTTTTCTATCTACCGTGGGCCTGCCAAACTGATCCAAATCTGAATGGTTGGGATGTCGTTTATGATGTGCCGCCACATTTTAGACCACCTCCCCTCAATGAAGATGATTATGACCCTCACATTAACCCAGACACATATGAAGGAGAATTCTTCCAAGAAACACGTGTTTCCAAAAAACGTTTCAAGAACCGCTCTACTTCACCCCAGAACATTGAGGTAGACAGCGACAGTGAATCCGACTTCACCCCTGAGCCGGAACAAGAAGAGACGGAAGAAGAAGAGGTTACTGCTGCGGATGACCTGTCAATGCTTGACCGATTACATAAAGGAGGCCTTCCACATGTTGATGCATTTATTGATGATGCTGATATGCACGTCATTACTGATAGTGATGATGATTCTGCATTTATTGATCCCGGAGCATATATAGACGATGAAGATTAATATTAGTAATGTCAGGTATTCAATTATTATTATGTACATATATATTATTAATTAGTTCATGTTATTAGGTATTCAACAAAATGACATTGACTTAGCTTATTTTCCTCGAAAATGACATAATAACCTTACTTAGCTCCAAACTGACATACTTTACCTAGGATAGCTATAAAATGACCTATACTTAGCATTTTTTCCTCCTAAATGACTTAATATGCTTAGTTAGCTAAAAAATGGCATAACTACCTAGGATAGCTCCAAAATGACCTATACTTAGCTTCTTTAGTTCATTTATGACATACTTAGCATACTTAGGTAAAAAATGGCATGATTGTTGACACCTGATTTTGGCACGATGTAGAATGCAGTAAAGGTGGACTCAAGCGAAAAGCTTGCCGGTTTTGAGTGCTTGCCGAAGACCCAAACAGAGGCAGGAGACGGCCCGGCAAGGAGGTGATCCGGCAAGGAGACGGCCCGGCAAGGAGGCGATCCGGCAAGGAGAAACTTTGAAGTTTGGGCCATTGCCATCCGATCTCATCTCGAAAGCCGAAATTGTGTTCGAAGTACTGGGATTTTGTATCCAGAACACTATTCGGCTGATTATGCCCTCAAGATGATCTCATATGAGAAAACTTTCTACATGAATTGTCTTCGTCTCGTCAAATCGGTCGATTTTCATATAAAAATCGTCTCAATCTGAGTTCGTATGCAAAAGTTAGAGCTATCTGAATGCAGCCATGTCAAGAAGCGAAATAAAACGCAGGAGACCAGACACGTCTTGGCGAGTGTCTGATGCAATGCGTGAGCAATTAGCCATTCAAGATAGCCTCGAATCGAAAAACGTTCAACATGAAAGTTGTTCGTAACGTCGAAACGGTCAACTTTGCTTTTGGGCACATTTTCATCCGAGGTCGTTTACTGCCTCAAAAAGGGCCCGCAAGGTGCAGCCAGAAAGCTTGCCGTGCGTGAACAGTAACATTGCCGGGAAAGCTTGCCGCGCGTGAACAGTAATCTTGCCGGGTGAACAGTACCTTTGCCGGGGAAAGCTTTCCGCGCGTGAACAGTAACATTGCCGGGGAAAGCTTGCCGTGCGTGAACAGTAATCTTGCCGGGTGAACAGTACCTTGCCGGGGAAAGCTTTCCGCGCGTGAACAGTAACATTGCCGGGGGAAAGCTTGCCGCGCGTGAACAGTAACTTGCCGGGTGAACAGTGTCCTCGCCACGTGAACAGTCCTTGCCGGGGAAAGCTTGACGCGCGTGAACAGTACATTGCCGGGAAAAAGCTTGCCACGCGTGAACAGTACCCTTGCCGGGTGAACAGTACCTTGCCGGGGAAAAGTTTGCTGCGCGTTAACAGTAACCTTTGTCGGGTGAACAGTACCTTGCCGCGGAAAAAGCTTGCCGCGTGAACAGTAAAAACTATCCGACGAGATGCTGAAGATGGGCTCAAATACTTATCTAGATGGCCTCAGATCAAAAAGTGTTCAACATGAAAGTTGTTCGTCTCGTCGAAAGGGTCAACTTTGCTTTTGGAGTTATCATCATCCGACGTAGTATATGACCTGCAGAGACGATACAAGAGTCGGACGGTCCAGTCAGCTATATGAATGAGTCCGACTCGAAATTAAGGATGACCCCGTGGAGCATTCAAGATGGCCTTATTTGGAAAAGTGATCAACATACGGATTATTGGCCTCGTCGAAGCGCACAAAATTCGTGTTTGGACCATCTCCATCGGAGGTCGTGTGCAGATTCCACGGCCCACGCAAGGAGCAAGACAGGAGATTGGACCAGATTCAGGCTGAATCCGAGCAGGACCAGAACTAGGACTCTAGGACGTGAATTAATGTAATTTTCTTGTAAGGAAATCCTAGATGAATCCTTTGCTTGTACGGGAAGTCCAGCCGCCTCTTATATATGTTGGGGGTGACGGCCGATTGAAACAACACACAATCGAACAATCAATATACTACTTTTTCAATCTACAGTTTATCTCTCCATCGTTTTTCTCTCTCGTTCTTCGTCGTTCTTCGTGTTGGAGAGCTGCGAGTACAGAGGCTCTAGGGGCGAGCGAATCGACCTAGGGCAGCCCATTGCCACCGCACTCCCTGACGGGGTCCCTCCCGGGCGTGCGGGGCTTCGGGTCTTCAAAAGCGTCTGTCGGCTGTCCTGCGTATCGCGCTGCCGGTCGGACCTCCTTCGACGTGAGCTGCGGTGCATCACCCCCGGCGTCGAGGGTACACGGTGACATGTTCGTGTGTCAACACACTTTTTGGCGACTCCGCTGGGGACCTTTTGATCAAGAATCATCATCCATCATGTCCAATCTTCCCAATCCCTCGGAAGTTGACGCCGATAACATTATCAAGCCCAATCTGGAGGAGTTATCGGCCGAGCATCGTCAAGCTTATGAGCAATACAAGAAGGCGCGTGAAGAGAAGGAGTTGCAGGAGTTCCTTGGAAACTTCAAGAAGGACCGCCAAGGCAATATCACTCCGGTTGGAGAAATCAAGTTTCCTCCCCTTCAAACTGAGCAGGTTAAACCTTCTGTAAGTACTACCTTTTCTCCTGAGCAATGGGCTGAAATTGAGAGTCGTATTACTGATAGCAATAATCTGATCTATCAAGCTTTCTTAGACAATACTAATGCTCAGAAGAATATGCCTAACATGCCTGCTAGTATGGGAAACCCTGATTCAGCTTTGCCTATTTCATCGGCGCCTCCCATGCCGATGAATTATTTTCCTACCCATACCAATCAAATTGTGGCTGCACCACTTAATCCTTTTATGCAGAGTTCGGTGGCAACGCCGAACCAAATAGGTGGAAACACTGCTAGATCATTGCCGAACTATGGTTCGGCAAACACGTCACAATTTACACCCATGATTGCTAACCCCAATCCTCCTATGCCAGTGCCACAAGCTTCATCGTCTACTACGGACGATGCTCTAGCTAGGTTTAGAGAGGAGATGGCTAAAACACTTCGAGAGAATTTTGGTGTTGAACTACCTAGGAATCGGATTTATCAAAAGCCGTATCCTGAGTACTTTGATGCAATTCCGTGCCCTCAAGGGTATAAAATTCCAGATTTTGTTAAGTTTAATGGAGAGGGCACAAAAACCACATGGGAGCATGTTAGCCAATACCTAGCACAATTGGGTGAAGCAGGTTCGATAAATGAATTGAAAGTGCGTTTATTTCCTTTGTCATTAACTGGTACCGCATTTTCATGGTTTTCTTCTTTGCCGCATGGCTCTATTCGTGCATGGTTGCAGCTAGATAAAAAATTTCATGATCATTTTTATAGCGGCGATAATGAACTTAAGTTGTCACATCTTACATCGGTTAAGCAGAAGCATGACGAATCGGTCTCTGATTACGTCAAGAGATTTAGGGAAACAAAAAACCGGTGCTATAGTTTAGTGATAACTGAGAGAGACTTGGCTGATCTTGTGCTTAATGATTTGAGAGCTCATATTAGAGAGAAACTAGAAGGCTATGAATTTATAAGTATCAACCAAGTCTTACAAAGGGCTTTGGCTCATGAAAGCCGAAGCAAGGAGCTTAAAGAAGTGCATAGATATAAAACTAATCGTCCAAAGATGAATATGGTTGAATATGATAGTGATCGTTCGGACGATGAGGGTGATATTTATGCTGCTGAATTTGTTTGGCCCTCGAAGGCCAAACCATTTACTTGCAATGATTTAAAGCCGATTCATAAGAATCGTGATGATGAGATGAAGTTTACTTTTAATATTGCTAAATGTGATAGAATATTTGATGCTTTGCTACAAGCTAAGATTATTAGAATATCTCATACTTTACCGCCGTTTGAAGAGCTGAAACGGCGTGCTTATTGCAAGTATCATAATTCTTTTTCTCATGCGACTAATGATTGCAATGTTTTTCGACGACAGATACAATCAGCCATTAATGACGGACGATTGAACTTTTCTGAGATGCAAGTTGATAAGCAGCCCTTCCCAATGAATACTCTGGATTTGGAGGGGAAAAAGGTGCTCATTCGGCCGGAAGTGGCCGAATCCGCTAATAAAACTAATATTGTCATTGGTGAGCCCAGGAAAAACAGAGATGGCGACAAGGTCTTGGGAAGGCAAGTGGTGCTCGACAAGCAACCCGATGGCGGGGAGATAATCAAAATCACTGTCAAGAATCCTGCACTCGGGGGGCAACCACAAGAGCAAGAGAGTACCCGTGTCAAATGTGTCAAGCCGAAGAATCCGGAAGTTGGCAAGTGGAAGCTGAATGAAGCCAAAGTGCAGCGCAAGAGAGCCAAGCCAACTTTTGATATGTTGCTGTCCAAGTATGCTAATCAAGCGGCCGATTCTAGTTCTAATCGGTCAGCTAATTTGAAGCGTTCAAGATCACCTCCAAGGCAAGAATTTCAGCATCATGCAAGGACATATGGGCCATGGGCGCCAAGACCGTGGATGGCGCCACCACCTTATGCGCCACATTACATGGGAGGCTTCAATGGAGGATGGGGGCAGCCCCCAATGGCCCCTTATGCTTTTCATCCAGGATGGGCAGAACCAAGGAGGCCTATACGTGAGAAGTTTTCTTATCCCACTCGAGGCCGTTTGAATAAAGGAGTCAATCGGCCAATGCAGAATAATCAAGAAGGGATCAACAAGCAGGTGTGGCGTGCCAAATCACCAAGTGCAGCAGTTGGGTCTGGAAAGGGCAAAGAAAAAGTTGATGCTGACTCACTCATCTTGGGTACTGAAACATTCACCATACAATAGCCGACTGTGCGTAGCAACCCTGCTGAGCCGATACTTGCTATCGCGCCAAAACACTCGGCTAGAAATCATGAAGCTAGCACGAGCAAAGCCAAGTTCAAAGATCCAAAGTACATGCAGCCTAAGTGGTGTCCTCCAGGGCTAACAAAAACGCAAAAGAGGAAACTACAGAGGTTAAGGAGTCATGAGATGGCAGAACAGGAGGCCGAGAAGAAAAGAGATGAGTGGTTCAATGACGTTCGGACCATGGTACCTAGAGAACAAGTATGGGTGCCTAAGCGAATACAAAGAGCGGTGGTTTCTACATCTGTCACATCAGCACCTGTACCACCAAGGAAGGACGATGCTACTGCTGTTACATCGTCTACAGCGCCTATTGATTCCGTTTCGCCCGAACAGATTTCAAAATCAATGAAGAGGGCAAACCCAGATCCGGCAAGCTCGGCAGACCCGGCAAGCTCGGCAGGCCCGGCAAGCCCAACACCGGCAAGCCCAACACTGAACACACCCGAGGAGGAGGGCGACGTGGTAGATTGTGAGCCTACACCAGTACGTGAAGGCATGGATATCAACATGGTGTTTTATTTACCCGCTGAGTTTCGTGCTATAGATGAAGAAGGGGAGGTGGCTCATCTGGATTTTGGTCCTAAGAATGCAATATTTGAGAAGCCAAAAGAACCAGTGACGCACTTGAAACTGTTGTACCTCAGAGGCCATATCAACGGGTCACCGATTACTCGAATGCTTGTCGATGGTGGTGCTGTAGTGAATCTCATGCCTTATTCAGTCTTCAAGAAATTGGGTTTGCCCGACGAAGGATTGATGAAGACCAATATGGTACTCAATGGATTTGAAGGCAAAGAGAAAACCGAAGCCAAAGGGGTGATGTACGTGGAGCTTACGGTTGGGAGCAAAACTTTGGCTACTGCATTCTTTGTCGCCGAGGTGCAAGGTAACTACAACGTCATTCTAGGCCGTGATTGGGTTCATGCAAACCAATGTGTGCCATCCACTATGCACCAGTTTTTAATTCAATGGGTTGATGATGAAGTGGAGATCGTTCATGCGGATAATTCGGCTTGCGTTGCTTTAGCCGATACACCGGTGGATTGGCAACACCCCAATGCTGCTTGCTTGACGGGACGGGACTTATCAGAGTTTGACTTTCTCAGCGCCACCAAGAGTGGTTTTGTACCCGTTTCTTTAAAGCCGGTTGGTGGAAATCGGCTCCAAGGTATGACGTATTTAAATGGATCCTAACTCTGAGTGGTTACAAAAGCGGCTTGCAGAATATCGGTCCAATGGGAACGATATGTATGAGTCTATAGAGGAGTTAGGTGATATGGATAAGCTTGGACAAGGTTTTACGTCGGCCGATCCATTGGAAGAAATAGATATTGGAGATGGCTCAATTCCTAGGCCGACATATGTAAACAAAAATTTGAAAGCCGATTGTAAAGTCAAGTTAATCGAGCTATTGAAAGAATATATTTGTTGCTTTGCATGGGAATATCATGAGATGCCAGGTTTAAGCCGAGAGCTAGTGGAGCATCGGTTACCTATAAAAGCCGGTTTTAGACCATATAAACAATCGGCTAGGAAGTTCAATCCAAAAATATATGACCGGATCAAGGAAGAGATCGGTCGTTTGCTTAAAGCTAATTTTATTAGACCTTGCAGGTATGCCGAGTGGATTTCTAATATTGTGCCAGTGGAAAAGAAAGGCTCCGGCAAGTTGAGGGTGTGCATTGATTTCAGAGATTTGAATAGAGCTACGCCCAAAGATGAGTATCCTATGCCTATAGCCGACATGCTTATTAATGATGCTTCTGGACATAAGGTTATTAGCTTTCTTGATGGCAATGCGGGGTACAATCAAATTTTCATGGCCGAAGAGGACATGTCCAAAACGGCTTTTCGGTGCCCCGGTTTCCTTGGATTATTTGAGTGGACAGTGATGACCTTTGGATTGAAGAATGCCGGCGCCACATATCAAAGGGCTATGAATTTGATCTTTCATGATTTACTCGGTGTTATACTTGAAGTCTATATTGATGATATTGTTGTCAAATCGGATGCTTTTGAATCTCACTTAGCCGATTTGCGTTTAGCTTTTGAGAGGATGAAGAAATATGGGCTGAAGATGAATCCTTTGAAGTGTGCGTTTGGCGTGTCGGCTAGTAAGTTTTTGGGTTTCATTATTCATGAGGATGGCATAGAGATTGATCCCAAAAAGATAGAAGCTATACAAAAAGTGGAGGCTCCAACATGCAAGAGAGATATGCAAAAATTCCTTGGCAAGGTCAATTATTTGAGGAGGTTCATAGCTAATTTGTCAGGGAAGGTTGATGCATTTACTCATATCCTTCGGTTGAAGAATGATGTTGATTTTACTTGGGGGGCAAAACAGCAAGAAGCATTTGATATGATTAAGAATTATTTGTGCACTCCTCCGGTGATGAAGGCACCCAAACATAGAGAGCCCTTTAGACTTTATATTGCAGCCGAGGAAGGCGTTATTGGAGCTGTTTTGACTCAAGAAACCAAAGGAAAAGAGCATGCTATCATTTATTTGAGCCGACGCCTATTGGATGCCGAGACAAGGTATACATTTATTGAAAAATTATGCCTATGCTTATACTATGCTTGCACAAAATTGAGACATTATCTAGTACCAAGTGCTTGCATAGTAGCTTGTCAAACTGATGTAATTAAATACATGTTGCATAGACCAATTCTTAGTGGTAGAATTGGTAAATGGGCTTATGCTTTGATTGAGTATGATTTGGCTTATGAGTCTCTAAAGTCCATGAAAGGCCAAATTGTTGCTAATTTTATTGTTGAGCATCGGATTAATGACAAGCAAGATATTGATATAAACCTTGTCTCGTTAGTACCATGGAGATTATATTTTGACGGTTCAGTTTGTAGCAACGGCCAAGGTGTTGGTATTGCTTATATATCTCCTCATGGTGCTGTTTTTGAAGCCTCATGCCTCTTAGAATATTTGTGCACAAATAATCAAGCCGAATATGAAGCATTGTTATTCGGCTTAGAGATGTTACTGGCCATAGGTGCTACACATATTGAGGCTTTTGGTGATTCGTTATTAGTAGTGCGACAAGTATCCAAAGTTTTTCAATGTTTAGACGAATCACTTAATGTTTATCTTGATAAATGTCTGGATATAATTTCTACTTTGGATCATTTTAGCATTGCTCAAATATCTAGACATGACAATTGGAGAGCAAATGAGTTAGCACAGCAAGCATCTGGCTATCATGTCAATCATGGCATGTTTCATATCTCTCAAGAGCCGATGTCTTGTCTTGCTAATATAGGGGAGGCCGAACCAGAGCCCACTGATTCGGTCACTAACAATAAATCTAGTGCAGGTGAAAATCATTATTGGAGAAAGCCCATTATTGATTACTTGTACAATACAAGTGAAAAGGTGGACAGGGCTGTTCGGCGCATGGCTTTCAAATATACAATAAGAGACGGTGGTCTTTATCGCCGAACGGTTGAAGATGTTCTTTTGAAGTGTTTGGACGAGGATCAAGCAAGAGTTGCTATGGGAGAGGTTCATGAAGGAATTTGCGGTACTCATCAGTCGGCCCCCAAGATGAAGTGGTTGTTACGACGTGCTGGATTTTATTGGCCGACGATGATCAATGATTGCTTCAGGTATTATAAAGGATGTGAAGCTTGTCAAAAGTTTGGTGATATTCAGTTAGCTCCCGCTGCTATGTTACATCCTATTATCAAGCCGTGGCCCTTTAGAGGTTGGGGATTGGACTTTATTGGAGAGATTCATCCTTCCTCTTCAAAAGGACATCCGTTCGTGTTGGTGGCAACTGATTATTTCACTAAGTGGTCTGAAGCAGTACCTCTCAAGAATATGACGCATACGGAGGTAATTCAATTCATAAGTGAGCACATTATTCATAGATTCGGTATTCCGCAAACATTAACTACGGATCAAGGTTCATCTTTCATGTCTCATCAAGTTAGAGGATTTGCCGAATCATATAAGATAAAGTTGCTCAATTCCTCCCCGTATTATGCTCAAGCCAATGGACAAGCTGAGTCTAGCAACAAAATTTTGATCAAGCTCATCAAGAAGAAGATTGAAGATAATCCAAGAAGGTGGCATGAATTATTGTCCGAGGCTTTGTGGGCGCATAGAATCTCAAGGCATGGTGCGACGAAGGTAACTCCATATGAGCTCGTATACGGTCAAGAAGCCGTTTTACCGGTAGAGGTGAATTTGAATGCTTTGAGAATAGCCAAACAAAGTGATTTATCGGCAGTGGACTTTTATAACTTGATGATGGACAACGTTGATGAGGTTGCCGATAAACGTTTGACTGCATTAAAAGCCATAGAAAGGGACAAGTTGAGGGTAGCAAGAGCTTACAATAAGAAGGTGAAGTTGAAGAATTTTCAGATTGGTGATCTTGTGTGGAAGGTGATTCTACCGATTGGTTCAAAGGACAGAAAATTCGGGAAGTGGTCTCCAAGCTGGGAAGGTCGTTTCAAGATTGCAAGAATAGTTCCCGGAAATTCATATTAGGTGGAATCCATGCAAGGAACATTGCTACCTCGAGCTCTCAATGGCAGATATTTGAAGAAGTACCACCCAAGTGTGTGGCAAGAAGCCTAAATAGGCAATGGCCGATATATAATTATCGCCCTAAGCACATATTAATGGCCGATGGAGTGTTGACATCGTCCTTAGAACAAGCCTAATGCAAATTATTTTTTGGCACACAAGTTTTGCCGAAAAACAGGGGGGCATGTATTGACACCTGATTTTGGCACGATGCAGAATGCAGTAAAGGTGGACTCAAGCGAAAAGCTTGCCGGTTTTGAGTGCTTGCCGAAGACCCAAACAGAGGCAGGAGACGGCCGGCAAGGAGGTGATCCGGCAAGGAGACGGCCCGGCAAGGAGGCGATCCGGCAAGGAGAAACTTTGAAGTTTGGGCCATTGCCATCCGATCTCATCTCGAAAGCCGAAATTGTGTTCGAAGTACTGGGATTTTGTATCCAGAACACTATTCGGCTGATTATGCCCTCAAGATGATCTCATATGAGAAAACTTTCTACATGAATTGTCTTCGTCTCGTCAAATCGGTCGATTTTCATATAAAAATCGTCTCAATCCGAGTTCGTATGCAAAAGTTAGAGCTATCTGAATGCAGCCATGTCAAGAGGCGAAATAAAACGCGGGAGACCAGACACGTCTTGGCGAGTGTCTGATGCAATGCGTGAGCAATTAGCCATTCAAGATAGCCTCGTATCGAAAAACGTTCAACATGAAAGTTGTTCGTAACGTCGAAACGGTCAACTTTCCTTTTGGGCACATTTTCATCCGAGGTCGTTTACTGCCTCAAAAAGGGCCCGCAAGGTGCAGCCAGAAAGCTTGCCGCGCGTGAACAGTAATCTTGCCGAGTGAACAGTACCTTTGCCGGGAAAGCTTGCCGCGCGTGAACAGTAACATTGCCGGGGAAAGCTTGCCGCGCGTGAACAGTAATCTTGCCGGGTGAACAGTACCTTTGCCGGGGAAAGCTTGCCGCGCGTGAACAGTAACATTGCCGGGGGGAAGCTTGCCGTGTGTGAACAGTAACTTACCGGGGTGAACAGTGCCCTCCGCCACGTGAACAGTACCTTGCCGGGGGAAAGCTTGCCGCGCGTGAAACAGTAACATTGCCGGGAAAAGCTTGCCGCGCGTGAACAGTAATCTTGCCGGGTGAACAGTACCTTGCCGGGGAAAGTTTGCCGCGCGTTAACAGTAACCTTTGCCGGGTGAACAGTACCTTTCCGCGGAAAGCTTGCCGCGTGAACAGTAAAAACTGTCCGACGAGATGCTGAAGATGGGCTCAAATACTTATCTAGATGGCCTCAGATCAAAAAGTGTTCAACATGAAAGTTGTTCGTCTCGTCGAAACGGTCAACTTTTCTTTTGGAGTCATCGTCATCCGACGTAGTATATGACCTGCAGAGACGATACAAGAGTCGGACGGTCCAGTCAGCTATATGAATGAGTCCGACTCGAAATTAAGGATGACCCCGTGGAGCATTCAAGATTGCCTTATTTGGAAAAGTGATCAACATACGGATTATTGGCCTCGTCGAAGCGCACAAAATTCGTGTTTGGACCATCTCCATCGGAGGTCGTGTGCAGATTCCACGGCCCACGCAAGGAGCAAGACAGGAGATTGGACCAGATTCAGGCTGAATCCGAGCGGGACCAGAACTAGGACTCTAGGACGTGAATTAATGTAATTTTCTTGTAAGGAAAGCCTAGATGAATACTTTGCTTGTACGGGAAGTCCAGCCGCCTCTTATATATGTTGGGGGTGACGGCCGATTGAAACAACACACAATCGAACAATCAATATACTACTTTTTCAATCTACAGTTTATCTCTCCATCGTTTTTCTCTCTCGTTCTTCGTCGTTCTTCGTGTTGGAGAGCTGCGAGTACAGAGGCTCTAGGGGCGAGCGAATCGACCTAGGGCAGCCCATTGCTGCCGCACTCCCTGACGGGGTCCCTCCCGGGCGTGCGGGGCTTCGGGTCTTCAAAAGCGTCTGTCGGCTGTCCTGCGTATCGCGCTGCCGGTCGGACCTCCTTCGACGTGAGCTGCGGTGCATCACCCCCGGCGTCGAGGGTACACGGTGACGTGTTCGTGTGTCAACAATGATAACCTTGGTTTAGCTCCAAAATGACATTGACTTAGCTTATTTTCCTCCAAAATGACAAAATAACCTTACCTACCTCTGAAATGACCGATTTTAACTAGGATAGCTCCAAAATGACCTACACTTGCCATTTTCTTGTATGATTGTATGATTTATATAGTTACTTGTATAATTTTCTTACTTTGTATGATTGTTTCTTATACATAGTGCCATGGGCTTGAAATCCGTCCCCGTCGGCCCTCGCCCGCTTTATGATCCGGATGTGGTAAATTCTCTTTTATAACTATTTGTTGCATTTCGCATTTATGATAATTATGGCCATCAAGTTGACATAGAGATATTTTAATCTAGGAGGTATGTGAACCGGAATTTGCAACCGACCCTCTTGTCGAGAAGTTATATTTAGTTGAAAAAGAAAATGAGTATTTGAAAGAAAAAATTAAAAGAATTGAAAAAGAGAAGATGACATTGGAGTTGTATGTTGCCGATGTCGTCGATGATCACAAGATGAAGATGAATGCAATGCGCTTGAAGATGGATGCAATGCGTTTGAAGATTAAGAAGATTAGAAAATATGCCATTGATAATGAGGCTTGGTATCATTATGCCGTTGGATCAATTGTTACCTTAGTTGCGATCTTCATCGCATTTGTTGTGATGAGGGTACGTTTTCTCTATACTTAGCTTATTTTCCTCCTAAATGGCATAATTACCTAAGTTAGAAAAAAATGAGCTATACTTACGTAAGTTGGCTCAAAAATGGCATCATCCTCGAAAATGACATAATAACCTTACTAAGCTCCAAAATGACCTATTTACCTAGCTTAGCTCTAAAATGACCTACACTTAGCATTTTTTCCTAGCTTAGCTAAAAAATGGCATTTTCACCTACCTTAGTTAGAAGAAGAAGATAAAGAAGAGGAGAGGAGAAAAAGAAAGAGAAGAAAAATTCTTCTTCTTCTTCTTCTTCTTCTTCTAGTCTTCTTCTTCTTCTTCTAGCTAGTCTTCTTCTTCTAGTCTTCTTCTTCTTCTTCTTCTTCTTCTTCTTCTTCTAGTCTTCTTCTTCTTCTTCTTCTTCTTCTTCTTCTTCTAGTCTTCTTCTTCTTCTTCTTCTTCTAGCTAGTCTTCTTCTTCTAGTCTTCTTCTTCTTC
Organism: Elymus sibiricus; assembly: GCA_039707655.1. Classification (NCBI taxonomy): domain Eukaryota; kingdom Viridiplantae; phylum Streptophyta; class Magnoliopsida; order Poales; family Poaceae; genus Elymus; species Elymus sibiricus. The sequence continues at coordinate 427,251,521 of CM077675.1, forward strand.
TTCTTCTTCTTCTAGTCTTCTTCTTCTTCTAGTCTTCTTCTTCTTCTTCTTCTAGCTACTCTTCTTCTTCTAGTCTTCTTCTTCTTCTTCTTCTAGCTAGTCTTCTTCTTCTAGTCTTCTTCTTCTTCTTCTTCTTCTTCTAACTTTCTTCTTTCCCAATTTGCAGATTTGCTTTCGATGAGGAAGCTTGCGTTGATGGAGTCTACTCTTCTTCTTGTGCTTCCTTTTTGTTTTGATTTTGTAGGATGAACAATGTCAAACTTGCTACCTATGTATGTATGTATGGATGGAACTATATGGACCTTTTGCTTAATTGTTGGATATGTTGGACTTTTCATTTGGTGTATATATGTGTTGGATGATCATATCCATATGGCAGGGATATGTTGGCTATATGTACTTGTTGAAATATTTTGAAATGAATATATATATATATCTGTGAAATTGATTGAATTTAACAAAAAAAAAAACAGCGGCAGACGGCAAAGAGGCCACGTGGCAGCAGCCTGTGCAACCTGGGCTGGCCTATTTGGCCTCTTTGCTGTCTGCTGGCAGACGGCGAAGACCTTTGCCATCTGCTGGCAGACGGCAAAGAGCCTGCGTTGGCCCAGCTGACGGCTGAGGATAGCTAACGTCAGCTGCTGCTCTTTGCCGTCTGCTGGCAGACGGCAAAGAAGCAAAGGTCTTTGCCGTCTGCCAGCAGACAGCAAAGATCGCCGTTAGCCCCCTAACGGTGCTGGCACCTTTTGTCTGCCGTCCAGGGGCTTTGCCGTCTGCCAGCAGACGGCAAAGAGGTTGGCTTCTTTGCCGTCTGCCAGCAGACGGCAAAGGGGCCTTTGCCATTAGCTGTTCGGCCGGACTGTTGGCCGTCTGCTGGCAGACGGCAAAGGCTTTGCCGTCCGCCAGGCATGCCTTTGCCGTCTGCTATGGCAGACGGCAAAGAAGCTGATTCCAGTAGTGTATGATCGTTCTTGAGCATTGGGCATAGCTAATATTTGAGTGTGTTTCATGAATGGATCAATGATTGAGCATGATGGGCTAGGGATAACTTTCTTTAGTGTTCATATTTTGAAAGACATGGTTGCTTGTTGACATGCTTGAGTATTGAAGTCATTATGTTAAAACTAGACTATTGCTTTGAATCATTATAAGTCAAAATGTCCATGCTATACAAAAGAAAAGAATATGATGAACATGTTAGGCAGCATTCCACATCAAAAATTCTGTTTTTATCATTTACCTACTCGAGGACGAGTAGGAATTAAGCTTGGGGATGCTGATACGTCTCCAACGTATCTATAGATTTTGCTTGTTCCATGCTGTTATATTATCATTCTTGGATGTTTTACAATCATTTTATTACAACTTTATATCATTTTTTGGGACTAACCTATTGACATAGTGCCAAAGTGCCAGTTGCTGTTTTTGCTTGTTCACCCACCGTGCGCTATACTCATGAGAGAAGCCACTAGTGAACCCTACGGCCCCCGGGTCTACTTTTCCATCATATTGCTTTCCGATCTATGTTGTTTTGCACTCTTTGTTTTCAGATCTACAAAACCAAAAACCAAAAATATATTGCTGCATATTTTATTTGCCTTTTCTATTATGTGTTCTTGAGCGATCTATCTCTCCTATCTATCACTACCTAATCTATCTTATTACCGTAGAGAGATTGACAACCTCTCTTTCGCGTCGGGTTGCAAGTATTTGTTGTTTGTGTGCAGGTGCTGCTTATTGGGTGGTGGTGATCCTCATACTGGTTCGATAACCTTGGTTTCATAACTGAGGGAAATACCTACCGTCGCTGTGCTGCATCATCCCTTCCTCTTTGGGGAAATACCGACGCAGTCCAAGCACGTCAATATGTTGGAGACGTATCAGTGATAACCCACAAGTATAGGGGATCGCAATAGTTTTCGTGGGTAGAGTATTCAACCCAAATTTATAGATTCGACACAAGGGGATCCAAAGAATACTTGAGAGTATTAGCAGTTGAGTTGTCAATTCCACCACACCTGGAGATTAAATATCTGCAGCAGAGTGATCAGTAGCATAGTAATATGATAGTTTGATAGCAGTAGTGACAGTAACAGTAGCGGTAACAGTAGTAGCAATAGTTTTGTAGCAGTTCGAACAGCAGCAGCAACAATAGTAACTTAGCAAGAACAATAAGTGGAAAGGTCGTAGGCACTGGATCGGTAACTCGTTGGATGATATTCGTCATATAACAGTCATAACCTAGGGCGATACAGAACTAGCTCAGTTCATCAATGTAATGTAGGCATGTATTCCATAAATAGTCATACGTGCTTATGGAAAAGAACTTGCATGACATCTTTTGTCCTACCCTCTCATGACAGCGGGTTCCATAAGGAAACTAAGGTATATTAAGGCCTCCTTTTAATAGAGAACCGGAACAAAGCATTAACACATGGTGAATACATGAACTCCTCAAACTACGGTCATCACCGTGAAGTATCCCAAATATTATCACTATGGGGTTGACGGATCATAACACGTAATAGGTGCATATGACAAGGCAAGATTGTATCAAGAACATTGATATGGAGATGATAACATAAATGGTTCAGATCTGAAATCATGGCACTCGGGCCCTAGTGACAAGCATTAGGCATAGCAAAGTCATAGCAACATCAATCTCAGAACATAATGGATAATAGTGATCAATCCCTAACAAAACTAAGTCGATTACATGATGAATCTCATCCAACTCCACACCGACCAGCAAGCCTACGAAGGAATTACTCACTCCCGTTGGGGAGCATCATGGAATTGGCGATGGAGATAGGTTGGTGATGACGAAGACCGAAGATTCCCCTCTTCGGAGCCCAAATCGGGCTCCAGATCTGGCCTCCCGATGAAGAACATGAGGTGGCGGCGGCTCCGTATAGTGAAACGCGATAATTCTTTCTCTCTGATTTTTTTCTCCAAATTTAGGAATTTATAGTGGCGGAATTAGGGCAAGTGGGCCCACGAGGTGGGCACAACCCACCAGGGCGCGCCCAGGGGGCCTGGCGTGCCCTGGTGAGTGATGCTCACCCTGGCCCCCCTCTGCGGTGTATTTTGGCTCCAATAATTCTCATTTATTCTGAAATAAATCTCCAAAAAGTTTCATTCCATTCCGAGAACTTTTATTTCTGCACAAAAACAACACCATGGTAGTTCTGCTGAAAACAGCGTCTGTCCGGGTTAGTTCCATTCAAATCATGCAAATTAGAGTCCAAAACAAGGGCAAAAGAGTGATGAAAAGTAGATACATTGGAGACGTATCAACTCCCCCAAGCTTAAACCTTTGCTTGTCCTCAAGCAATTCAGTTGACAAACTCAAAGTGATAAACAAAAACTTTTATGAACTCTTTTGTTCTTGTTTACATATATATGCTTAAGTAGCACCCAGGTTTTCAGCAAAGATTGTGACTAACCATGTCAACAATAACTCTTAGAAATTATATTTACTCATAACAATAACATAAGCAACTAGCGAGCAATAAGAAGATATCTCAAGCGCCAATACTTTGTCAAAACAATCATGATACAATATGACAATAGTGGTATCTTGCTAGCCCTTTCTGAGACCGCAAAACATAAATGCAGAGCACCTCCAAAGTTCATGCAGCGTCTAAACATTGTAATTCATGGTAGAAAAGATCCAGTCATGCTGCACCCAACATCAACTATACACAATGCATGAGGATGACAATAGTGCTCTCAGGTCCGGCACTTATTTGAGAAGGTGATGACTCAACATAAAAGTAAATAGATAGTCCCTTCCCAGAGGGAAGCATGGATTTGCAGCGGTGCCAGAGCTCAAAGTTTAAAACAGAGATAAATATAATTTTGGGAGGTACACCCTTCCTGTCAACGTCACGACCAAGAGTTATCAATATCTTCCATGCTAAACAAATTAGCAGCAGTTCCCAAGCGGTAAAAGTAAAGGTTTACTCCCCCTCCACCAACAATCACACTCCACGGCAAGCCGCATCCACGGGTACCGTCCAAACCAACAACATTCCTGGGGGAGTTTTGTTTAATTATTTTTTATTTTTGATTTTGGGACTGGGAATCCATTTTACCGCCCCTCTCGTGTAAGGACAAGTGAATAAACACTCATCATGAGAATAACCCGCTTAGCATGGAATATACTGACCGCCCCCTGTCGCTTCATGAGCGGTCCAGGCACACAAAACATATGTTCATTTGAATTTTTAGAGGTGGCACATGCAAATTTACCTTGGAACGGCAGGGTAATACCACATATAGGTAGATATGGTGGACTCATCTGGCATAACTTGGTTTAAGGGTTTTGATTGACAAGCATTATTTCCGCTTATTATAGGCGAAGGCTAGCAATTAGATTGAGAAGCAGCCAACTAGAGAGCGAAAACGGTCATGAACATGCATTACATATAATCAACATTGATTACTAGCATGAGTAGGATATGGACACCATGAACATAAATATCATGAAGGCTATGTTGGTTTTGATTCAACTACATGCGTGAACATGTGCCAAGTCAAGCCACTTGAAACATTCAGAGGAGGATACCATATCATCATACCGCATCACAACCATTTTAATGCATGTTGACACCCAAGATAAATCATTATCCACTCCTAGCTACTTAAGCATGGCATGAAAAACTATAATCTCTAATGGTCATTGCAAACATGTTTGCTCATAATGAGCTGAATCAAGGGATACTAGGTTAAACATATTTACAAAAACAAAAACAAGTTGAGTTCATACCTGCCTTTCTCTGCCACAGTCAATTCATCAAATGTCGTCATTATTGCCTTTCACTTGCATGACCGAATGATAAGAAGATAATAATAGTGCAAGAGTGCCGTGGACTAAGCTGAAATCTGCAAACATTTTATTCAAGAGGAGAAGACAAAGTAATATGGGCTCTTTGTTGGATAAGAAATAATGCTGATGAGAGCCACTCAACAATTTCATCGTGGTCTTCTCCTTGGTACGACTCAAGTAAAAAGAAAAGAATTTCAGAGAAACACACTGAAATATTTTTGGAGTTTTTATTTTTTCTTGAAGCAATCAAATTAAAGAGGAAAAACAAAATGAGAAAAACTATTTACACGGGAAAGCTCCCAACATGTAAAAGAAGAAGCGAGAAATCTTTTTGGGTTTTCTTTTGATGCTCCAATTAAACTAGGCTAGAAAGAAAAACTAAAAAGAAGTAGGCAATATTTTTGAGTTTTCTCAAAGTTTTTCAAACACACAAGAAGAAAGCGAGAAAACAAATCAAGCATGGATAATACAATGAAAGAGTGTGAACACCGACAACTGGAAGGAAATGTGTGAACATGAATATAATGTCGGTGGAAATACGTACTCCCCCAAGCTTAGGCTTTTGGCCTAGCTTGGTAATCACCATCCGTAGTAGCCATCCAGTCCCAAGTCGTAGTGAGGCGGAGGCGGCACCTGATAATCCCACCCGTGGGGCTCCTCCTCAGCGGCTGCTAGGTTGTTCCGGTAAGCTATAATGTCATCTGACATAATCCTGTATCCATTCCTGGCAATAGGTTCAAACAAAGCAAGTGCATGCAACGGAATAACATCACGTGTTTCCTTGCTAAATACTAAGTTATAATGAGTATCACGGGGAGACTCAGTTACGTCAAGGAATTGGTGAGCCTGGAGTGTCTTATGATCAAGGTAGACTCGGGATAAGAGATAATCATGGGTGCGAAATGGGATTCAAAAGTGGTCCGCTAAACGAGTGGCATAAATACCACCATGTATCTTTCCCTTAGTTTTGTTAAGATGTAAGCGTCGAGCAGTAATGGCTCCCATACTAAAGGGGTGATCATCATAAAGTGCACGACATAAAATAGCAAGGTCAGGAGCACTGAGTGCGCCGACCTTCTCCCTAGCGGTTAAACACTTAGTGATGACCAAAGCAAAATAATGTACTGAGGGAAATTATAAACTAGTAGCAGTGGCGCTCGACATGCCTCTATCCTCACCCACGGTTAACGCGAGGAGAAAATCCTCAAACTCAGATGGCCTAGGTTCTCTCAGGTCCCCATCAGAAGGAATCAAGCATATGTTACAGAAGTCGGTTAACGACATTCTCTAAGTTTCAGCATAAAGATTAAACTCCACTTCAGGAGGATTGTTTCTCCCTAAATAATTAAAGATTTGCACAAAGGAATTCGTAAGGATGTGATATTGGTCACACTTAGCTGCGAGGAACTCGGTTAACCCAGCGTTGGCAACAAACTGAGCGAACTCTTGATGGAACCCGGTCTCCTCCATGAAGGCATCATGTGGCCATTCACACGGCCGCACCTCAACCTTTCTTGGGATGTGAAGGTCATTGTACGATGATTCCCCAATGACTCCCTTGGCATTTTTCTTGGAGGAGAACTTCCGAAAGATTTGCATTTTATTCTTATAAAAATTCTGAAAAATTTTAGTCCACAAAATTTTTGTCAACAAAACTTTTTAAGATTGTTAGCAACTAGTCCTAAGCATGCATAGAGGCCATATTGAGAATTCAAACAACTTAGAACTCTAAGAATTCAACATGCAAGCTCATCTTCAGCAGCACCAAGAGTAGCTAATTACTCTAAAAATAACCCACTAAAACAAAACCTAATTGGAGCAATGGAGGAGTCACATACCAAGAAGCAATCCCTCCAAACAGTTTCGGAAACGGAGCTTCGAGCAAAGAGATCGAAATCCGTGGGTTTGAGAGCAAGAACACGAAAATGGTGGCTGTGGTGATTTTTTACTGGAGGTAGGTGGTGATGTGGGCTAAAGAGATAAGTGAGGGGGGCCACGTGGGGGCCACAACCCACTAGGGCATGCCTGGGGGTGCTGGCGTGCCCTGGTGTCTTGTGGGCACCAGGTGCACCCCCTCTGGTGTTATTTGCACCAAAAATTCATAAATAATTGGAAAAAAAAATCGTGTTAAATTTTCAGGGCATTCTGAGAATTTTTATTTTTGGGTCATTTTTTATTGCACGGAGAAAACAGAAAACAGGATAAACATGGCCTTTTAATTTATGTGACTAACTAAAACAGAAAATAAAAGTTGGGAACAGAGAGTTGTGCTTACTAGATTCATCGACTTCATACCTCTCAAACATGATTCATTAATAAGGTTGATCAAGTCTTATTAACAACCACTTCCAATTAGCATGAAACCGAAGAACTTTCGTAAAACACTAAGTTACCTCAATGGGGATGTGCATATCCCCGACAATAAGTATATCATATTTCTTTTTGGTAGTAGGAAGAGGTAATTGAAAACTTCCAATAGTTATGGTCGGAGATTCTTCAATAACATTTATACCATTCACTTGGAATTGTTTCTTCGGAAAGTGCACCGTATGCTAATTACCATTGTATTGAAAAGTGACTTTGCTTTTATTGCAATCAATAACAGCCCCTGCAGTATTCAAAAAGGGTATACCAAGGATAATCGACATGTTGTCGTCCTCGGGCATCTCAAGAATAACAAAGTCCGCTAAGATAGTAGCATTTGCAACAACAACGGGCACATCTTCACAAATACCGATAGGTATGGCCATTGAATTGTCAGCCATTTGCAATGATATCTTAGTAGGTGTGAGTTTATTCAAATCAAGTCTTTTATATAAGGAGAAAGGCATAACACTAACACGGGCTCCCAAATCACAGAAAGCAGTTTTGACATAGTTTCTCTTAATGGAGCAAGGTATAGTTGGTATTCCAGGATCTCCGAGTTTTTTAGGTACTCCATCCTTAAAAGAATAATTAGCAAGCATGGTGGAGATTTCAGCTTCCGGTATCTTTCTCTTATTTGTGATGATGTCTTTCATGTACTTTGCATAAGGGGCCATCTTTAATATATCAGTTAAGCGGGTACGCAAAAAGACTGGCCCAATCATTTCAACAAAGCGCTCAAATTCTTCATCCTCCTTTTTCTTAGATGGCTTAGGTGGAAATGGCATGGGTTTCTGAACCCATGGCTCTCTTTCTTTACCATGTTTCCTAGCCATAAAGTCCCTTTTATCATACCATTTATTTTTAGATTGTGGGTTATCAAGATCAAGAGCAGGGTCTATTTCAATATCATTATCTGGTTCTTTATCATTACTAGGTTGAGCATCATCGTGAACATCATCATTATCATTTTCATTATCACTACCAGATTGAGTTTCAGCATTGGAAATAGAGACATCATTATTATTAGGAGGTTTTTGTGTCTCAGGTTCACTAGAGGTATGCAAAGTCCTATCATTTTTCTTTTTCTTTTTCTTCTTAGAAGGACTAGGTGCATGACTATTAATTCTCTGAGTGTTTTTTTCAATTCTTTTAGGTTGACCCTCAGGATAAAGTGGTTCTTGGGTCATTCTACCTCCTCTAGTTACTACTCTAGCAGCAAAATCATGCATATTATTATTCATTTCATCAAGCAATTCTTTTTGAGACTTAGCAACTTGGTATAACTGAGTTTGAACCATAGAGGCATGCTTTCCTACACCTCTAACATCATTACTGATTCTAAATAGCAAGTCACTCAAGCGAGCAATCCTATCAGAATTATATTTCAATTGTTTCAGAACATGGGCATTGAAATGATCTTGCTTCATAATATAGTTGTCAAACTCATATAAGCATTGACTAAGATGTTTATTGTGAGGGATACCACTTTCATTAAACTTCAATAAAGAATTTACCTCTACCACTTGTGGAGGTGGTGGTGTGTCAAGGCCGTGTATTTCTTCAATAGGTGGCAAATTCTTAACATCCTCAGCTTTAATACCTTTTTCCTTCATAGATTTCTTTGCCTCTTGCATATCTTCAGGAGTGAGAAATAAGATACCCCTCTTCTTCGGAGTGGGTTTAGGCGGTGATTCAGGGAGAGTCCAATCATCATAAATTTTCAATATGTTATTCAATAATTCCTCAGCTTGTTCAACAGTTCGTTTCCTGAAAACACAACCAGCACAACTATCTAGGAAGTCCCTAGAAGCATCGGTTAGTCCATTATAAAAGATATCAAGTATTTCATTTTTTTGAGAGGATGATCAGGCAAAGCATTAAGCAATTGGAGAAGCCACCCCCAAGCTTGTGGGAGACTCTCTTCTTCAATTCGCGCAAAGTTAAATATTTCCTGTAAGACAGCTTGTTTCTTGTGAGCAGGAAAATATTTTTCAGAGAAGTTATAGATCATATCCTGGGGACTACGCACACAACCAGGAGCAAGAGTATTGTACCATGTCGGGCTCCAGATCTGGCCTCCCGATGAAGAACATGAGGTGGCGGCGGATCTGTATCTTGAAACAGGATAATTCTTTCTCTCCGATTTTTTTCTCCAAAATTAGGAATTTATAGTGGTGGAGTTAGGGCAAGTGGGGCCACGAGGTGGGCACAACCCACCAAGGCGCGCCCAGGGGGCCTGGCGCGCCCTGGTGGGTGATGCTCACCCTGCCCCCCCTCTTCGAGGTATTTTGGCTCCAATATTTCTCATTTATTCCGAAATAAATCTCCAAAAAGTTTCTTTCCATTCCGAGAACTTTTATTTCCGCACAAAAACAACACCATGGTAGTTCTGCTAAAAACAGCGTCAGTCCGGGTTAGTTCCATTCAAATCGTGCAAATTAGAGTCCAAAACAAGGGCAAAAGAGTGAGGAAAAGTAGATATGTTGGAGACGTATATGTGATAACCCACAAGTATAGGGGATCGCAATAGTTTTAGAGGGTAGAATATTCAACCCAAATTTATAGATTCGACACAAGGGGAGCCAAAGAATACTTGAGAGTATTAGCAGTTGAGTTGTCAATTCAACCACACCTAGAGATTAAATATCTGCAGCAGAGTGATCAGTAGCACAGTAGTATGATAGTTTTGATAGCAGTGGTAGCAGTAACGGTAACAGTAGCAGTGATAGGAGTAGTTTTGTAGCAGTTGGAACAGTAATAGCAGTAGTAGTAACTTAGCAAGAGCAATATGTGGAAAACTCATAGGCACTGGATCGGTGAACTCATTGGATGATATTCATCATATAACAGTCATAACCTAGGGCGATACAGAACTAGCTCCAGTTCATAAATGTAATGTAGGCATGTATTCCGTAAATAGTCATACATGCTTAATTATGGAAAAGAACTTGTATGACATCTTTTGTCCAACCCTCTCGTGGCAGCGGGGTCCATAAGGAAACTAAGGGATATTAAGGGCTCCTTTTAATAGAGAACCGGAACAAAGCATTAACACATGGTGAATACATGAACTCCTCAAACTACGGTCATCACCGCAAAGTATCCCAAATAATGTCACTATGGGGTTGACGGATCATAACACGTAATAGGTGCATATGACTAGGCAAGATCGGATCAAGAACATAGATATGGAGATGATAACATAAACGGTTCAGATCTGAAATCAAGGCACTCGGTTCCTAGTGACAAGCATTAGGCATAGCAAAGTCATAGCAACATCAATCTCAGAACATAATGGATACTAGTGATCAAGCCCTAACAAAACTAACTCGATTACATGATGAATCTCATCCAACTCCTCACCGACCAGCAAGCCTACGAAGGAATTACTCACTCCCGGTAGGGAGCATCATGGAATTCGCGATGGAGAAAGGTTGGTGATGACGAAGACCGAAGCTTCCACTCTCCGGAGCCCCAAACGGGCTCTAGATCTGGCCTCCCGATGAAGAACAGGAAGTGGTGGTGGCTCCGTATCGTGAAACGCGATAATTCTTTCTCTTTGATTTTTTTCTCCAAATTTAGGAATTTATAGTGGTGGATATAGGGCAAGTGGGGCCACGAGGTGGGCACAACCCACCAGGGCGCGCCCAGGGGGCCTGGCGCGCCCTGGTGGGTGATGCTCACCCTGGCTCCCCCTCTGTGGTGTATTTTGGCTCCAACAATTCTCATTTATTCTGAAATAAATCTTGAAAAAGTTTCGTTCCATTCCGAGAAATTTTATTTCTGCACAAAAACAACACCATGGTAGTTCTGCTGAAAACAGCGTCAGTCTGGGTTAGTTTCATTCAAATCATGCAAATTAGAGTCCAAAACAAGGGCAAAAGAGTGAGGAAAAGTAGATATGTTGGAGACGTATCAATCAGTCGCCGAGCGGGAGGCCGATGTGGCCCTCTGCGAGCGGGAGGCTGATCGGACCGCCTTCGATCAGGAGGCGGAGCGCGAACGCCTTGAGAGGTCACCCTCGCGGCAGTGCGCGAGGGGGCTCGCGCCAATGGATCAGGAGCGGGAGGCCGCCCTGGAGGAGTATCATGGGGAGCTGGCCCGGCAGGAGGCCCGCCTCTAGCTCCATTGTGACGCGCTCCAGGGGGAGGTGAGCACGCTCCGAGCCCAGCTACAGAGCATCAAGGCCGATCTCCAGGGTGACCTCGCGGGAAAGAATGACGTCAAGGCAGAGCTGATGGCGCTGCAGGCCCAGGTCAGTGAAGCTGCTAACGCCGTGCAGTTGGCCCAGGACGACGCTGCACGGGCGCGAGTGATGGAGGCGCAGCGCGCTGGGTAGTTCCTGGGCGTCGCGGGTAGCGTGGGTAGCACGCTCCGCCGCTTCGTCGAGGACATCCCGGAGCTGCCCCGCATGCACGGCGATGGCGGCTACCTCGACTTATTCTCGAAGGTGGTGGAGGTGCTGGAGTTGGGCGTCTCCAAGGTGGAGGAGGACATTGAGTCAAGTGCGCGCGAACTTCTGGACTGCGCGCTAACGCGCGTCTTCTTCAACTTGCGCCTCCATGATCCTGCCATCGATCTGTCTAGCGTGATGGACCCGGTGCCTCAGGTGCTCCAGCGCCCCCTCAGGGAGAAGGTGGGCGAGCACATGGAGTCGCTAGTAGGGCGGTTCGCCCAGGACGCACCTTCCGGGGAAAGCGGGAGCCTCGGCGCCACGACCTCCGGCGACCAAGACGAAGACGACACCTCCTCCGCTTAAATTTTAACGCTTCTCCCTGTAATGTTATGGACCACCAGGCCCCGTGCGGGCGAAAGACATTTGCAAGTTACTTTTGCTTAAGTTAGTAGCCACTTATCATTCTTTAGACTCCCTCGCCACCTTCGCGGGGTCCTCTGTTTTCTTTTACACAACCCCATGACCCAGCTGGCAGGGGGCCGTCCCGCGAGGGAACTTGCTTTGCTGATGGGGTTCGCGAGCCCCTGTTCTAGGGGGCTGGGACCAGCGAGGCCGGTGAAAACCCATGGCGCGCGGCGCTCGAAGTTCCTGCCCTTGGCTCGTGACGTGGCCTCGGCGACGGCCTCTAAGGCCTGCAACACCTAGCCCGTGCCTTGCCTGGCTGTTGTCCTTCACCCATCCTTCCTCGGGGAGTTCTCCCGCAAGGTGCTCTGCCCGGGAGTTCATGCGCCTGCCAGCCTATGCTTGAGCCCCATGCATGGAAGTTCATCGCCCGAGGTCTTCGCAAGGCGACGAGACGTTCCCAACGCACCCAAGGGTGATCTCCGGGCATGGCCCACTTCTTAGAGCCAACCCTGACTGGGCTAGCGAGGTCTACTAGGTGTGGGCCTCGTGCCCCCTCTTTGATGAGTCTGTCTAGGCAAGGTCTCTGAGACCGCTCGAGGGCACGGCCTCGCGCGAGGTGCCGTAGAGGCCCCTAACGATGGTCGTTAGCGCGAGCCGCGGGGGCGGGACCCTTGCGGGGATCCGGCCTGTGGGGCTCGTTGGTGGGCCAGGTCCGGCGGGCGGCATATGCTGCGCCTTGGGCCGTAGGTAGCTGGGCCCGGGTGCCCCCGGCCCTACGGGCCTTGATGTTTGTCCTAATCCGACAAAATGATTGTGCTAGTACTAAATCCGTAAGCAAATTGGACGATTCCACGCTAGCAGTAGATAGTTGGAATGTGATAATAGACGGGCGTACTGAATGAGTGACATATATCTTAAGAATTTAAGTACAAAATTGATAATGTATTAGCGGAGATATCTTAAATACAACCGTGAATGTCTATTGAGTACAATATATTTAAATACAATAATAAGCCAACTAATAAGGGCTCTTCTCGTCGGTTGAACTTGGATGAATGATACGTCTCCAACGTATCGATAATTTATGAAGTATTCATGCCATAATTGCCTATGTTTACAATACTTTTAAATGGTTTTGATGCACTTTACATGATTTATTTAGAACTAACCCGGACTGCCACTGTTTTCAGCAGAACTACCATGGTCTTGTTTTTTGTGCAGAAATCAAAGTTCTCCAAATACAACAAAACTGTTTGATGATTTTTTTGGAACAAAAGAGGTACTAGAAGCTTTGTTGGAGGGCCAGAAGAGCCACGAGGTGGGCACAACCCACTAGTGCGCACCCTAGTGTCTTGTGGTCCACTCGTGGCCCATCTTCATGTGAAACCGACGCCCAAAAATCCTATATATTCAGAAACACCCAGAAATAACCCTAGATGAGAAGTTCCGCCGCCGCAACTCTCCGTATAGACCAAAAACCAATCTGGAGGTGTTCCAGTACCCTGTCGGAGAGGGTAGATCATCTCCGGTGGCCATCTTCATCATCCCGGCGGAGGCCATGACGAGGAGGGAGTAGTCCACCCTCGGGGCTGAGGGTATGTACCAGTACCTATGTGTTCAATCTCTCTCTCGTGTTCTTGAGATGTCACGATCTTGATGTATCACGGGCTTTGTTAGTATAGTCGGATCATATGATGTTATTCCCTCGCTATCATGTTGTGATGAATTGAATCTTTCCCTTTGAGATATCGTTATGTTGGATTGAATATTGGATTTGAGAACACTTGATATATGTCTTGCATATGGATACCCGTGGTGACAATGGGGTGTTCTATTGATTCGCTTGATGTATGTTTTGGTACTCAACTTGCGGATTCCTGAGGTGACATTGGGGTAATCTATGCATAGGGGTTGATGCACGTTCTTGTCCTACGTTCTCCGATAGAAATCTTGGGGCACTCTTTGAGGTTCTTTGTGTTGGATTGAGTATTATGAATCTGAAATTATTTGATGCGTATCGTATAATTCACTCATGGATACTTGTGGTGACATTGGAGTATCTAGGTGACATTAGAGTTGGTTGATGCGTATCGTATGGTGTTATTTTAGTACAAACTCTAGATAGATTGATCGGAAAGGATAACTTGGTGTTATTTTAGTATGAACTCTTGAATAGATCGATCGGAAAGGATAACTTTAAGGTGGTTTCGTACCATACAAACAATTTCTTCTTATGTTCTCCGCTAGATAAGAAATTTGGAGTGATTCTTCATAGCACGTTGAGGGATGGTTATGTGATCCAATTATATTAGCATTGTTGAGAGATTGCACTAGCGAAAGTACGGACCCTAGGCCTTGTTTTCAAGCATTGCAATACCGTTTGTGCTCACTTTTTTTACTTGCTACCTTTCTAATTTTATATTTTCATATTACAAAAACCTTTATATACCATCCATATTGCACTTGTATTACCATCTCTTCACCGAACTAGTGAACCTATACAATTTTCCATTGTATTGGGTGTGTTGGGGACACAAGAGATTTCTTGTATTTGATTGCAGGGTTGTTTGAGAGAGACCATCTGCGTCCTACACCTCCCACGGATTGATAAACCATAGGTCATCCACTTGAGGGAAAATTGCTACTGTCCTACAAAACTCTGCGCTTGGAGGCCCAACAAGAGTCTACAAGAATAAAGTTGCGTAGTAGACATTACGCTCTTTTCTGGTGCCGTTGCCGGGGGGTGAGTGCTTGAACGTATATCTTTAGATCTTGCAATTAAATCTTTTAGTTTTTTGTTTTTCAATAGTTTGGTTTTATAAAAGAAAACAACAAAAAATTGAGTTTAGGTTGCATCATTTGTATCGTCTTTATAATGTCTTTCGCAAAAGTAAGGATTCAGAAAATTGTGCTCAATTGGTAGAGGAAGAAATTATGAAAATACTTAATGAGAATTCCTCGAATGATGAGCATGATTGCAATGTTGCTAGTATGAATTCTCTGAATATCCATGATGCTAATGATATGCAAAGCCACAAGCTAGCTTGGGGATGCTATGTTTGATGAAGATCATATTTTTAGTCAAAACAAGTTTTGATGAGCAAATTTATTATGATGATGGCATGCCTCCTATCTATGATGATTATGATGATGACATGTATGCTATAAAGAGTGATAGTAACCATGAAACTTGTCATCATGATTTTAATATTGAATGTGGTTATGTCAATCAAGTGTCTCATGATAGTTATTTTGTTGAGTTTGCTCCCACTACAACGAATGATAAGAAAAATGTTTATGTGGAGAGTAATAAACTTTTTATGCTTGTAGATCATGAAAAGAATGCTGTATGTGATAGTTATATTGTGGGATTCCTTCATTATGCGACTTAAAATTATTATGAGGGAGGAACATATGCTTGTAGTAATTGCAATAATATCAAGTTTCCTCTCTTCGTGTTCAAAATCTTGAAGTTATGCTTGTTTTGCCTTCCTATGCTAGTTGATTCTTGCTCCCATAAATTGTTTGATCACAAAATCCCTATGCATAGGAAGTGTGTTAGAATTGAATGTGCTTGCCATGTGATTCATGATGCACTCTTGCATGTTTCAATTATTATTCTTACGTGAGCATCATTGAAATCATCATGCCTAGATAAAAAGGCATTAAAGAAAAGCGCTTGTTGGGAGACAACCCAACACTTTTACTTTCCATTTTGATATGTTCACATGATTAAGCTACTGTATTAATCACGTTTTTTGTCTTTTATTTCAATAAAGTGCCAAGTAATGCCTTTGGGATGACTTACAAGATGAGTAGAATTGATGTTGAACCAAAACAGAAACTTTTGACTCCAGTACAAGAATTTTCATTTTTTTACTCGGGCTTTATAATTATCTGAAATTTTTACAGTCTTCATATACATATTATTCAGGTTTTCCTAAATTGTGAGAATTTTTAGAGACAGGGAAATATGGTTATACTACAAATCTTCACACTTTTTTGGTTTTTGACAGATTCTGTTTTGCATGCATAGTTTGCTTGTTTTAGTGTTCCCATAGCTTATATTCAGTGATATAAATTATGTGAATGATAGAATACAGTAGTTATTATGTGAGAACAATTATGAATCTTGTCTTGACAGTACCTAAGTGAATGATCTTTACTTATTATACTAACCCATCTCACGAAGTTCCGTTAAGTTTTGTGTGATTGAAGTTTTCAAGTTTTGGGTGAGACACCAATATGAGGAGAATAAAGAGTGACAAGAACCTAAGCTTGGGGATTCCCAAGGCACCCCCAAGGTAATATCCAAGGAAGACTGAAGCACCTAAGCTTGGGGATGCCCCGGAAGGAATCCCCTCTTTCGTCTTCAACATTATCGGTATATCTTACTTAGAGCTATATTTTTATTCGTCACATAATATGTGTTTTTCTTGGAGCATCATTTTATTTTGTTGTACTCTTTTATATGTTATTTATAATCTAGTTTTTCAATAAAAAGTTCCAAGAACTGCCTTAGGATGCTTGCATTGCATGTTTGATGTGTGCTGTGTAAAAACAGAAACTTTTGCTGTAGTGTTTGAATTTTCATATTTTACTGGAACGTGGAAAGTTTCTGAAATTTTTACACAGTATTGTAATATAAATTATTTAGCATGTCCTAAATTTTCATAATTTTGTGAGTTACAGACGTACACTGTTTTCATATATTGCTACAGACTGTTCTGTTTGGACAGATTGCTGTCATAGTTTTGTTATCTACTTATCCTATAGTTTCCATAGCCTATATTGGTAGATATAAATTGTGGAAATGATAGTAAACAGTATATGATGTTTGAAATTATTATGCAAATTGTCTTGGCAGTACATAAAGAGTTGATTTATTATTATGTGCACTAACCTATCTCACGAGTTCTTTTCAAGTTTTGTGTGGATGTAGATTTTGAGAATAGATGAAACCGGGATATGAGAGGATTGAACGAGATACAAAAGCTCAAGCTTGGTGATGCCCAAGGCACCCCAAGTAAATATTTCAAGAAGTATCAAGCATATAATCTTGGGGATGCTACGCATCCCACCTCTCTTCGTCAACTGCCAGTTAGCCTATATTGAGCCTAAATTTTTATTCGTTCGCATGACATGTGCTATTCTTGGAATGAATTTTCATTTAGTTTGCTGTTTGAATAAAATACTCAGCTCTGAAAATATTTATTGAGAGAGAGTCCTCACATAGCTACTTAATTGTTTGACTACTCATAGATCTTCACTTATATCTTTTGAGAGTAGTTTGATGTTTACTCTTGTGCTTCACTTATATCCTAAGAGTAAATTGTGAATGAATGAAATATAATAAATCTGAAATTATCAATGTGCTATATTCTTAGTAGCAAGTTCACATTTGGTTTAGAAAGTAAAATCTATTGAAGTTTAACAATCATTGGTCATACAAGCAATTCGTGAATGATTAGTATAAGGAAGAGAACTTTCACATACAAATATATTATCTTGGACATCTTCTATATATGATTGTGAATACACATTAATTATTTTCAAACTTGATAAAATTAGTTGAAGTTGGACAAGGAAGACAACGTAATGAGTTATGGTTGTGTATATTTGCATAGAAGTTATATTGTTATGGATCCTCCAACATGTGGTGCTTGTTTAGAACCTTTTGCTAGCCAACACTTCGTACTAAGTAGAGATACTACTTGTGCATCCCAATCCTCAAGCCAAGTTTCTTCTATAAGACTCCACCATACCTACCTATATATGGTATTTCACTGCCATTCCAAGTAAATTTGCATGTGCCACCTCTAAACATTCAAATAAACATTTGTTTTGTGTGCCTGGACCGCTCATGGAGCGACAGGGGGCCGTCAGTATCTTCCATGTTAAGCGGGTTATTCTCATGATGAGTGTTTATTCACTCGTCCTTGCACAAGAGGGGTGGTAATAGGGATTCCCAGTCCCAAAATAAAAAATGCAAATAATTAAACAAGACTCCCCCAGGAATGTTGTTGGTATGGACGGTACCCATGGATTCGGCTAGCCGTGGAGTGTGTTTGTTGGTGGAGTGGGAGTAAACCTTTACTTTTATCGCTTAGGAACCGCCGCTAATGTGTTTAACATGGAAGATATTGATAACTCTTGGTCGTAACGTTGACAGGAAGGGTGCACCTCCCAAAAATTATATTTATCTCTGATTTAAGCTTTGATCTCTGGCACCTCTGCAAATCCCTGCTTCCCTCTGCGAAGGTCCTATCATTTACCTTTCAGTATTTACTTTTATGCAAGAGTCAATAGTATGCATTCTCATTTGAACCTCTATTCTCTAGTTGGAAAGCATCATGTGGTGGGGAAAGATCTAGGCACATATGGCCAGTCAAATATATTTGATCATGACTTATTATTGTTGACAATTATCTCTATGATAAATGAGTTGGGAGGCGAAACCTTAAGCCCGTAACTTTGTTTGTGTTCGATGGATACCATTTGTTCAAAATATATGCTTTGAGTACTAGCAATCATAGAAGACTATATGATGATTGAGTATGTGGAGCTCTTACTTAGAGTTTGTTGAGAATAAGTTGAATTGCAATTGTTTGGTGAGTAAGAACATAGGTTGTTAAGTTTCAAGAGAATTCATTATCTGAACCATGACATGTGAATTGGTTGCTACTTTATCATGAAGATTTTTATGAGAAAAAGTTGCTGGTTATGATGCTAGAAAATTGACTAAAATTATCAATGATCAAACTTATATATTATGCTAGCATTCACACTTCATAAATTAGTTCTTTTATCATTTACCTACTCGAGGCCGAGCAGGAATTAAGCTTGGGGATGCTGATACGTCTCCAACATATCAATAATTTATGAAGTATTCATGCCATGATTGCCTATGTTTACAATACTTTTATATGGTTTTGATGCACTTTACATGATTTATTAGAACTAACCCGGACTGACGCTATTTTTAGCAGAACTACCGTGGTGTTGTTTTTTCTGCAGAAATCAAAGTTCTCGAAATGCAACGAAACTTTTTGATGATTTTTTTGGAACAAAAGAGGCACTAGAAGCTTCGTTGGAGGGCCGGAAGGGCCACGAGGTGGGCACAATCCACCCGGGCGCGCCAGGCCCCTCTGGCGCGCCCTGGTGTCTTGTGGTCCACTCGTGGCCCATCTTCACATGAAACCGACGCCCAAAAATCCTATATATTCAGAAACCCCCAGAAATAACCCTAGACGAGAATTTCCACCGCCGCAACTCTCCGTATCAACGAAAAACCAATCTGGAGGCATTCCGGTACCCTGCCAGAGAAGGTAGATCATCTCCGGTGACCATCTTCATCATCCCGGCGGAGGCCATGACGAGGAGGGAGTAGTCCACCCTCGGGGCTGAGGGTATGTACCAGTAGCTATGTGTTCAATCTCTCTCTCATGTTGTTGAGATGTCACGATCTTGATGTATCACGGGCTTTGTTAATATAGTCGGATCATATGATGTTACTCCCTTGCTATCATGCTGTGATGAATTGAATCTTTCCCTTTGAGATATCGATATGTTGGATTGAATATTGGATTTGAGAACACTTGATATATGTCTTGCATATGGATACCCGTGGTGACAATGGGGTGTTCTATTGATTCACTTGATGTATGTTTTGGTACTCAACTTGCGGACTCGCGAGGTGACATTGGGGTAATCTATGCATAGGGGTTGATGCACGTTCTTGTCCTACGTTCTTCGATAGAAATCTTGGGGCACTCTTTGAGGTTCTTTGTGTTGGATTGAGTATTATGAATCTAAAATTGTTTGATGCGTATCATATAATTCACTCATGGATACTTGTGGTGACATTGGAGTATCTAGGTGACATTAGAGTTGGTTGATGCGTATCATATGGTATTATTTTAGTACAAAGTCTGATCGGAAAGGATAACTTGGTGTTATTTTAGTACGAACTCTTGGATAGATCGATCAGAAAGGATAACTTTAAGGTGGTTTCGTACCCTACAAACAATTTCTTCTTATGTTCTCCACTAGATAAGAACTTTGGAGGGATTCTTCATTGCACGTTGAGGGATGGTTATGTGATCCAATTATATTAGCATTGTTGAGAGATTGCACTAGCGAAAGTACGAACCCTAGGCCTTGTTTTCAAGCATTGCAGTACCATTTGTGCTCACTTTTGTTACTTTCTCACTTGCTGTTTTTATATTTTCAGATTACAAAAACCTTAATCTACCATCCATATTGCACTTGTATTACCATCTCTTCGCCGAACTAGTGCACCTATACAATTTTCCATTGTATTGGGTGTGTTGGGGACACAAGAGATTTCTTGTATTTGATTGCAGGGTTGTTTGAGAGAGACCATCTTCATCTTACACCTCCCACGGATTGATAAACCTTAGGTCATCCACTTGAGGGAAAATTGCTACTGTCCTACAAAACTCTGCCCTTCGAGGCCCAACAAGAGTCTACAAGTAATAAAGTTGCGTAGTAGACATCAAACTCTTTTCTGGCGCCGTTGGCGGGGAGGTGAGTTCTTGAAAGTATATCTTTAGATCTTGCAATTAAATCTTTTAGTTTCTTATTTTTCACTAGTTTGGTTTTATAAAAGAAAACTACAAAAAAAATGAGTTTAGGTTGCATCATTTGTATCGTCTTTATAATGTCTTTCGTAAAAGTAAGGATTCAGAAAATTGTGCTCAATTGGTAGAGTAAAAAATTATGAAAATACTTAATAAGAATTCCTTGAATGATGAGCATGATTGCAATGTTGCTAGTATGAATTCTCTGAATATCCATGATGCTAATGATATTCAAAGCCACAAACTTGGGGATGCTATGTTTGATAAAGATGATATTTTTAGTCCCCCAAGTTTTGATGAGCAAATTTATTATGATGATGGCATGCCTCCTATCTATGATGATTATGATGATGACATGTATGCTATAAATAGTGATAGTAAACATGAAACTTGTCATCATGATTTTAATATTGATTGTGGTTATGTCAATAAAGTGTCTCATGATAGTTATTTTGTTGAGTTTGCTCCCACTACAATGAATGAGAAGAAAAATGCTTATGTGGATAGTAATAAATTTTTGATGCTTGTAGATCATGAAAAGAATGCTTTATGTGATAGTTATATTGTGGGATTCCTTCATTATTCTACTAAAAATTATTATGAGGGAGGAACATATGCTTGTAGGAATTGCAATAATATCAAGTTTCCTCTCTATGTGTTCAAAATCTTGAAGTTGTGCTTGTTTTGCCTTCCTATGCTAGTTGATTCTTGCTCCCATAAATTGTTTGATCACAAAATCCCTATGAATAGGAAGTGGGTTAGACTTAAATGTTCTTGCCATGTGATTCATGATGCTCTCTTGCATGTTTCAATTATTATTCTTACGTGAGCATCATTGAAATCATCATTCCTAGCTAAAAAGGCATTAAAGAAAAGCACTTGTTGGGAGACAACCCAACACTTTTACTTTCTGTTTTGATATGTTAACATGATTAATATACTGTATTAATCATGTTTTGTGTCTTTTATTTCAATAAAGTGCCATGTAATGCCTTTGGGATGACTTACAAGATGAGTAGAATTGATGCTGAACCAAAACAGAAACTTTTGACTCCAGTATAGGAATTTTCATTTTTTACTGGAGCTTGATAATTATCTGAAATTTTTGCACAGTCTTCATGTACATATTCTTCAGGTTTTCCTAAATTTTAACAATTGGTAGAGGTAGGGAAGTATGGTTATACTACAGATCTTCACAGACTGTTCGGTTTTTGACAGATTCTGTTTTGCATGCATAGTTTGCTTGTTTTAGTGTTCCCATAGCTTATATTCAGTGATATAAATTATGTGAATGATAGAATACAGTAGGTATTATGTGAGAACAATTATGAATCTTGTCTTGACAGTACCTAAGTGAATGATCTTTACTTATTATACTAACCCATCTCACGAAGTTCCGTTAAGTTTTGTGTGATTGAAGTTTTCAAGTTTTGGGTGAGACACCGATATGAGGAGAATAAACAGTGACAAGAACCTAAGCTTGGGGATGCCCAAGGCACCCCCAAGGTAATATTCAAGGAAGACTGAAGCGCCTAAGCTTGGGGATGCCCCGGAAGGAATCCCCTCTTTCGTCTTCAACATTATCGGTATATCTTACTTAGAGCTATATTTTTATTCGTCACATAATATGTGTTTTGCTTGGAGCGTAATTTTATTTTTTTGTTCTCTGTTATATGTTATTTATAATCTAGTTTTTCTATAAAAATTTCCAAGAATTGCCTTCGGATGCTTGCATTGCATGTTTGATGTGTGCTGTGTAAAAACAGAAACTTTTGCTGTAGTGTTTGAATTTTCATATTTTACTGGAACGTGGAAAGTTTCTGAAATTTTTACACAGTATTGTAATATAAATTATTTAGCATGTCCTAAATTTTCATAATTTTTTTGAGTTACAGAAGTACACTGTTTTCATAAATTGCTACAGACTGTTCTGTTTGGAAAGATTCTTGTCATAGTTTTGTTATCTACTTATCCTATAGTTTCCATAGCCTATATTGGTAGATATAAATTGTGGAAATGATAGTAAACAGTAGATGATGTTTGAAATTATTATGCAACTTGTCTTGGCAGTACATAAAGAGTTGATTTATTATTATGTGCACTAACCTATCTCACGAGTTCTTTTCAAGTTTTGTGTGGATGTAGTTTTTGAGAATAGATGAAACCGGGATATGAGAGGATTGAACGAGATACAAAAGCTCAAGCTTGGGGATGCCCAAGGCACCCCAAGTAAATATTTCAAGAAGTATCAAGCATCGGTTAGCCTATGTTGAGCCTAAATTTTTATTCGTTCGCATGACATGTGCCATTCTTGGAATGAATTTTCATCTAGTTTATTGTTTGAATAAAATACTCAGATCTGAAAATCTTTATTGAGAGAGAGTCCTCACATAGCTACTTAATTGTTTGACTACTCATTGATCTTCACTTATATCTTTTGAGAGTAGTTTGATGTTACTCTTGTGCTTCACTTATATCCTAAGAGTAAATTGTGAATGAATGAAATATCATAAATCTGAAATTATCAATGTGCTATATTCTTAGTAGAAAATTCACATTTGGTTTAGAAAGTAAAATCTATTGAAGTTTAACAATCACAATATTGGTCATACAAGCAATTCGTGAATGATTAGTATAAGGAAGAGAACTTTCACATACAAATATATTATATCGCACATGTTCTATATATGATTGTGAATACCCATTAATTATTTTCAAAATTGAGCAAATTAGTTGAAGTTGGACAAGGAAGACAATGTAATGAGTTTTGGTTGTGTATATTTGCATAGAAGTTATATTCACTCGTCCTTGCATGAGAGGGGCGGTAATAGGGATTCCGAGCCCCAAAATAAAAAAATGGAAATAATTAAACAAAACTCCCCCAGGAATGTTGTTGGTATGGACGGTACCCATGGATTCGGCTAGCCGTGGAGTGTATGTTTTGGGGGAGTGGGAGTAAACCTTTACTTTTACCGCTCGGGAACCGCCGCTAATGTGTTTAACATGGGAGATATTGATAACTCTTGGTCGTAACGTTGATAGGAAGGGTGCACCTCCCAAAAATTATATTTATCTCTGATTTAAGCTTTGAGCTCTAGCACCTCTGCAAATCCCTGCTTCCCTCTGCGAAGGGCCTATCTTTTACCTTTTAGTATTTACTTTTATGCAAGAGTCAATAGTATGCATTCTCATTTCAACCTCAATTATTCTCTAGTTGGTAGGCATCATGTGGTGGAGAAAGATCTAGGCAAATATGGCCAGTCAAATATATTTGATCATGACTTATTATTGTTGACAATTATCTCTATGATAAATGAGTTGGGAGGCAAAACATTTAGCCCCTAACTTTCTCTGTGTCCGATGGATACCATTTGTTCTAAATATAAGCTTTGAGTACTAGCAATCATAGAAGACTATATGATGAGTGAGAATGTGGAGCTCTTACTTAGAGTTTGTTGAGAATATGTTGAATTGCAATTGTTTGGTGACTAAGAACATAGGTTGCTAAGTTTCAAGAGAATTCATTAACTGAACCATGACATGTGAATTGGTTGCTACTTTATCATGACGATTTTTTATGAGAAAAAGTTGCTGGTTATGAAGCTAGAAAATTGACTAAAATTATCAATGATCAAACTTATATATTATGCTAGCATTCACACTTCATAAATTAGTTCTTTTATCATTTACCTACTCGAGGATGAGCATGAATTAAGCTTTGGGATGCTGATTTGTATCCAACGTATCGATAATTTATGAACTATTCATGCCATGATTGCCTATGTTTACAATACTTTTATATGGTTTTGATGCACTTTACATGATTTATTTAACACTAACCCGGACTGACGCTGTTTTCAGTAGAACTACCGTGGTGTTGTATTTTCTCCAGAAATCAAAGTTCTCGAAATGCAACGAAACTTTTTGACGATTTTTTTGGAACAAAAGAGGCACTAGAAGCTTCGTTGGAGGGCCAGAAGAGCCACGAGGTGGGAACAACCCACCAGGGCACTCCAGGCCCCTCTAGCGCGCCCTGGTGTCTTGTGGTCCACTCGCGGCCCATCTTCATGTGAAACCGACGCCCAAAACTCCTATATATTTCGAAACCCCTAGAAATAACCCTAGACAAGAAGTTTCGCCACTGCAACTCTCCATATCAATGAAAAACCAATCTCGAGGCGTTCCAGTATCCTGCCAGAGAGGGTAGATCATCTCCGGTGGCCATCTTCATCATCCCGGTGGAGGCCATGACGAGGAGGGAGTAGTCCACCCTCGGGGCTGAGGGTATGTACCAGTACCTATGTGTTCAATCTCTCTCTCGTGTTCTTGAGATGTCATGATCTTGATGTATCACGGGCTTTGTTAATATAGTCGGATCCTTTGATGTTATTCCCTTGCTATCATGTTGTGATGAATTGAATCTTTCCCTTTGAAATATCGTTATGTTGGATTGAATATTGGACTTGAGAACACTTTATATATGTCTTGCATATGGATACCCGTGGTGACAATGGGGTGTTCTATTGATTCACTTGATGTATGTTTTGGTACTCAACTTGCTGATTCCCGAGGTGACATTGGGGTAATCTATGCATAGGGGTTGATGCACGTTCTTGTCCTACGTTCTCCGATAGAAATCTTGGGGCACTCTTTGTGGTTCTTTGTGTTGAATTGAGTATTATGAATCTGAAATTGTTTGATGCGTATCGTATAATTCACTCATGGATACTTGTGGTGACATTGTAGTATCTAGGTGACATTAGAGTTGGTTGATGCGTATCATATGGTGTTATTTTAGTACGAACTCTAGATAGATTGATCGGAAAGGATAACTTGGTGTTATTTTAGTATGAACTCGTGGATAGATCGATCGGAAAGGATAACTTTAAGGTGGTTTCGTACCCTACAAACAATTTCTTCTTATGTTCTCCGCTAGATAAGAACTTTGGAGTGATTCTTCGTTGCACATTGACGGATGGGTATGTGATCCAATTATATTAGCATTGTTGAGAGATTGCACTAGCAAAAGTACGGACCCTAGGCCTTGTTTTCAACATTGCAATATCATCTGTGCTCACTTTTGTTACTTGCTACCTTGCTGTTTTTATATTTTCAGATTACAAAAACCTATATCTACCATCCATATTGCACTTGTATCACCATCTCTTCGCCGAACTAGTGCACCTATACAATTTGCCATTATATTGGGTGTGTTGGGGACACAAGAGATTTCTTGTATTTGATTGCAGGGTTGTTTGAGAGAGACCATCTTCATCCTACACCTCACATTGATTGATAAACCTTAGGTCATCCACTTGAGGGAAAATTGCTACTTTCCTACAAAACTCTGCGCTTGGAGGCCCAACAAGAGTCTACAAGAATAAATTTGCGTAGTAGACATCAATGAACGTAGCCTAGCGGACACAAAACAACTTATTCTGCACACCAAGGAATTCTCCCCCAACCACTCCACCACACCCCCTGCATCGCCCTCCTCTGGTGACATGAGGAGAACCCTGATTTCCGCCTCTAACAGCCAACGCCAGACCCGAGAAAGGTGACAACAGGGTCATCTAAGTCCTTCGCCCCCCAACCCCCCACCCCGCACCATGCGCAAAGCCACCTTGCCGTGTAGGCGCATCCAACCCCCCAACAGCCTGACCTCGCGCTCTATGATGGGCGCGGCCACCCTCCCCCCATCATCCTTGGTCGTCGAGGACGCCGCCTCCCTCCTCACGTGCCTCCACCACCTCCCCCGCTTGGTGTGATTTTCGGGCCACCCCCATGAGCTCCTGCTCGAGTCTGTCGGCCAGCGACGATTCCGGCATTCCTAGCCATTAACATGGGCTACACCTCAAGCTTTCTCACCCCCCACGGCCTCGTTCCTGTCCTGCTGGTGTTTGCCAGTAGTGGTGGGGTGTGTGGTCTGCGGCCGGTTGAGGGGCGGTAATCAGACTACCACCCATGTAGGTGGATCCCCTTGTCTCAGACGACCCTTCCCCCCCCCCCCCTGAGCCACGGTGACTTCTCTCGCGAGGAGATGCCTGATAGGTCTCCAACGTATATATAATTTTTGATTGTTCCATGCTATAATATTATATTCTAGGATACTTTTTGGGCATTTATTTGCTGATTCATATTATTTTTGAGAACTAACCTATTAACCAGTGCCAAGTGCCAGTTGATGTTTTCTGTATGTTTTTGGCTTTTCAGGTTTACAGTACTAAACGAATTCCAATTGCGATGTTACTTTTTGATGATTTTCTCTAGACCAAAACAAGACATTGAAGCTTCGGGAGAGGACCGGAGGCCGCACAGGGGCCCCACAAGCCAACAGGGCGCGCCCAGGCATGGTGGCGCCCTTTTAGCTTGTGGCCGCCCCTTAGCTCTCCACGCCCCATACTCTGGCCTACAAATTCACATATATTCCAAAAATCCTAGGGGAGCTCCCGAAACACGATTTCCGCTGCCGCAAGTCTCTGTTCCGCCGCGATCTCATCGGAGCCCTTTTCCGGTGCCTTGTCGGAGGGGGGATCGATCACGGAGGGCCTCTGCATCATCCTTGTTGCTCCCATGGTGATGTGTGAGTAGTTCACCACAGACCTACGGGTCTGTAGTTAGTACCTAGATGGCTATCTCTCTCTCTATGTTCTTCATTGCCATGATCATCGCGGTTCTCGCGGTGATCTTATGTAACCAATCTTTACGGTGTGTTTGTTGGGATCCAATGAATTGTAGGTTTATGTTCAGATTATTTATGATAAAAGATATGAGTCACCTCTGAATACTTATTTGATTCTTATTTGCATGATCATTATAGCTTCATAAATCTCTCTGAGCTATCGATTTAGTTTGGCTAACTAGATTGGTTTTCTTCAGAGAGAAGGGTGCGTTGTAGTGGGTTCAATCTTGCGGTGCTCTATATCCTGGTGACAAAGTAGGGGACAAGACACGTATTTTTATTGCTGCCACTAAGGATGAAACGATGGGGTTCATTCATATTAATTGAGTTTACTTTTTCTATATCATGTCATCATTCTCCAAGCATTACTCTGTTTCACTTAATACTCTAGATGCATGCTGGATAGCGGTCGATGGGTTGAGTAATAGTAGTAGAAGCAGGCATGAGTCGGTCTACTTGTTTATGGACGTGATGCCTATATACACATGATCATTGTCGTGAATAAATATTGCATAACTATGCGCTTTTCTATCAATTGCCCAATAGTAATTTGTTTACCCACCGTATGCTTTCTTCGAGAGAGAAGCCTCCAGCGAACACTATGGCTCCCGGGTCTATTCACAAATATATTTACAAATGCTCTTATTATATTGCTTCCATTATTTAGTTTTAATTTATTTTGCAATTTATATTTATTCAACTATCATCTACACTATTCATTTGCATGCAAGTAACGAGTTCAAGGGGATTGACAACCCTCTGGCCTGTGTTGGGTGCAAGTGTTTGCTCTTTTGTGTGTAGGCATTGAAGTCGGGAGTTATGTGATCCTCCTATTGGTTCGATAACCTTGGTTCTCATGGAGGGAAATACTTATCTATACTATGCTGCATCATCCCCTCCTCTTCGGGGAAAAAACCAACACAGATCACCAGTATGAGTAAGGATTTTTGGCGCCGTTGCCAGGGAGTATCCTGAACTTACTATCTAGTACCTTCCCACAAATTATCATTCACTTGTTCTACTTTTTATTTGCTTTTTTATCTTTCTTGTTATAAAAATCAAAAAAATACAAAAATATTTATCTTTGCTAGTTTACTTGTTTGCTTGCTAGTTTACTTGTTTCGTTTGTTAGTAGTTTGCTTGAAGTTGCTATCATGTCTGAATTTGAGAAAGTTATTGTTGAAAGTGCTAGCGAAGATAGTGCTAGTGAATCGGAGAAGGAAAGATCAAAATTTATCAATGCTACTCATGAAAGCCAAGTTCCTAATAGTGATACTCACATGGTTCTAAAATCTAAAATTTATAATGTGGGTAGTGGGAACGTTATTGGAAAACATGTCATTCAAGAATTTTTTTGAGTGCTCGGGAGCTATCCCTTTTACTAAAGGAATCATACTTAATGAAACCCACTGTTATGTGGATGCTATTACCATGCTAATATTGAAGCTAGAAAGAAAGTTTGTGCATCTCCATCCTATGCTTCAAAAGATATTTCTAGGACCTCCGGGTATACCCAATCCTAATATTAAGAAAATTGCTACCATTATCCTTATGCATGAATTTGATTACATAGTGCAGGAAGCGAGAGATATATTTTCTTTCTATAGAATAAAATCTAAAGACCCTCCTATAGAAGTGATCCTACATAATAAAGATGCTTTGTGTATGTTGGACCCTAGTAATTGTTAAAGTTTTAGTGAGAATATGAGGAAGAATGTTCCTCCCGAAGAATTAATGCAAGCCTTGTTCCTCCACACATGTGATAAATTTGAATGGATTGCTAAAGGAATTAATAAAGAGTTTAGTGAAGATTGGAATGAAAATACTATTAGGTAACCTATTAATGATGAAATTCATGACCTATATGAAGATCCCTATGATGATGGTGATGTTAGTGATGATATTATAAATCCTTTTGAACACTTGGGCCCTTCAACTAGATTTGAGAAAGGTGATTTATTAAGTAATATTTTGGAAGAGCTAGTCTTGAAGTACATGAAGGGGTCCAACACTTGATAGTTTGCATTATGCCTAGCTAGGGGCATAAAACAATAGTGCTTGTTGGGAGGCAACCCAATAGTTATCTTTAAGTTTTTATTTTTACTTTCTGTTTGTGTGTGATAACATGATTATTGCTACTGTAATGATTGTGTTTTTATATTTAAATTAGTGTTTGTGCCATGTAAAGCCTTTGGGATGACTTGCATGATGAGTAGAATTGATATGGTGCAAAAACAGAAACTTTTGCGTCTAGTGAAGAATTTCTCTGATTGTACTGGAACATCCTTTTGATCTGAATTGTTTACACAATATTGGTATACATGCATAGGAAGAAGAGGAGGAGGAAGACGATGAAGAAGAGAAGGAGGAGGAGGTGGAGGAGGAGGAAGAACAACAAGAAGAAGAGACTGAAGAAGAAGAAGAAACTGAACAAACAATGCGTACAAGACAACCAAACAAAAGACAGAAAACAGATGGAAAGTATGTGCAGAAACAAGCAACGACGACACCACATCGAAAAAATGGATTGGAGCACAAAAGGATACAGTTCAGAGTGGTGCAAAAATAACACCGGCATCAACCAGCAAGCGAGGAGCAACGAGTACTGCAGTTCACACCAGTGGAAAACAAAAAACAGGCAACAACCAACATGCGAGGAACTACAAACAAAACAGTGCAGAGAGAAGAAACTGCAAAACAACCACGAACAACAAGGCAAAAGATACCAAAAGACTCAATCTAGTCACCAAGAAGAAGCAGCAGGTTGACGTCAAAACAGATACGGTTCATATAGCAGCAGTTTGGTAATCTGCAATACATGCATAGCAGTTTGCATTTCTGTAAAGATTTATATAGCCATTTGCATTTAAAATTTGAATTTAAGTAAGACCTGTACAAACACAAATTCTTCCACTGACTTAGAGCTTTACACTACAGTAAAGTAATAATGGATGTATGAGGCATATATTAAAGCAGTTTGATGGTAAACAAAAACAAAACAGTGCAGTTAGCCAGTTGAAAGAATGAAGTCCTGTTCTACAAAACAGGCAGTTCGGATAATGTAAACAAACAGCAAATTGATTTAATAATCAGACACGCGTGTCTCATAGATAGAATACGATACGACTTATTATTACAGAGAACACAAAGTGAATCAAATGAAGCATTCTGTCCGCAACAAAGTACTTATCCATCCACCTCAAAAAGTTAACCAATCACGTCAAACGTGATTTGAAACATACGATCCTCAATTTCAAAAAAGTTGACGACAACAACTTGGTGAGACTTCAGAAGTCACTCTCAATGACGAATTCCTTCCAACCTTTCTAAACATACAACCGCCCATCGACACCAACACGATACTTTGCTGGTTGTGCGTAACCTTCACCGAGAACAACTTGGAGGATACCCTTCTTCCTAAGATGGAGATACCTAATAGCTCGATGAGGGAATTTCTGTAAAAATAATAAAAATATTATTAATGCACTTCTTATAGATCATGCAGAACAGATATAAGCTACATGAATAGCACAATTAGAATACAAGCAGTTCAGAGCAACATCACAAGCAGATCATTATCATCATACATGAAGTTTATCGGAAGTAGATACATGCAGTACGCATCATGCTAACATGCAATCCATGTATCACTTATGCTACAGGTCATGTTGCGCCCCATACTTGGAAAAACTATTATGAAGGCACAAGAACATTGCGTCGTATACCTTAATAGATTAAAGTGGTGCACTTCAAGATAAATCACACTAATAGCAGTCTGTATTGATGTATGAACATAAAGATAAATCACACAAAAATAAATCAGACCAAACGAAGCTGACCATCTTGAAATAATTCTCCATGTCCGTGGGCGTAAGGCGATGGACAAATGGGCTTGTGCATCTAAGGCCACGACGAAGCGGAGCAGAATAGATAACACCAACATTGATCTGGTCCAGTTCCAATCCCTCTGTGAAAACAGTGCCATATGCAAGCTGCTCTGCTAGCCCAGATTGGCACAAGACCTTGCCCCTCCGGCGAGCACGCCGGGCCTTTATGCAAGCCAAGTAGTCGCACTGCGTCGGCACACCATAACCATGGCCACAGCAGGATACTATCGCGCAGGGGCCTGGCGCCATGACAAAAAAATATAGAAACTGAAAAGAAAGAGAGGGCGGCAGCACAGGAGACTAGTTCGCGATATAGTGCGTCAAAAGTTACCCTAATATATAGAAGACGAATGCAAAAGGTCTAGGCGAGAAGATGCGGCTGCACAGGAGAGTAATTGAGGGAAAATATTGAAATTTACGTTACAGAAACAAAAAGCAAAGTGCCCTGACTGTTCAATGGACCGTTTGGGTGGATCGAGCGATTACTAGTAATAAAGATCCTATTTTCACGCATCACCATCGCAAACGCAGCAATTTATTATTTATAAATTATCAAAGAATGCAGTTCAGAGTATAATACCCTAGATGTCCGTCCTTCAAGCACATGCAGTTCACAGGGGTAATCCGTGTGCATTATGGCTGGAGCAGTACACGTGACAAAAACATGTTCATATGAAAAAAAAAATTGACCGTCCAGGTGTGACCCGAACCTAGCCAGTCTCTTAGTAAGGCAGCGCCAGCTGACATACGCAGGCGCACGCCCGTTCTGAGACACGATGCATGGGGACAGGCGCACAAGGGGCCACAGGTCATGGTGCAACAAGCGTCATGTATAAGCGCCCAACAAATGTATCGAGGAGTTCGGAAGGGAGGCCTGGCCAGCGCCTATAAACAGGTTCGGCTCGCCCTCGGCGGGCGATGTGGGACTAAATGTTCCAGTGTTCGCACACCTAACCGACGGGTGGGCCTATTCGGGAGCCTTCGGCGAGCGAGGTGGGCCTAATTGGGCCGATTCAGATTTACTCGCAGTGGGAAAGCACAATCACAATGGGCGCTTCATTATAGAGGAGGGTGAGCCGAATTATTATTTTTAGTTCACATACAAACATCCTCGAAACACAACACGCATGAAGTCCACGTCTTTCAGAAATGAAGTGCGTATGGGTAAGGGAAAAAGTTAATTTTCGTTCCTTCTACAGTTCGATCTATACAAAAAACTGTAACACACCCACGGACATGATCCAATGCAATATGCTCACAAATATGTGTGCTTCCTCCCCCCAGGCTTGGAACTGTAGCTATATCAAAACAAATATGAAGTACACACCCTCAATAAGTGCAGTTCTGCGATGGGAATGAATGAAGTCCGTGAGCTTATGCAATGCCGTTCGGTAACTCTATCACATTCGATGTCCGTACCACGTACCGCATACTAAAAACAAACGCACACCTATGGTTAGCATGGTGGTTAACAAAAAATATTGATAAAAAAACATGGTAAAAAACCCACGATCACAGATGAACCCACGGTCCCATCGGTTGCATCAGTAAAACCCACGATCATAGAAGAAGAACAACCCACAATCTCCACGACCGCATCACCATGGGAGATCGTGCGGTTCCTCCCTTGCGAACATCCCGCCCATAAATACAGACCTCCAGAACAACATAGATCACCATTGCGCTGCCATCACTTCCCTCCCACTCTTCCCTCCCCACGAGAAATCCACGAATCCTTCTCCAGGGCTCCCGGCGATGGGTTTCATTAGGGAACTCAAGGAGGTGGAGGCACACGGCACCTTCAAGTTGCACGTGATCCACACCAACGACCTGAAGAAGGTGGAGGAAACGATCAAGCACTACGAGCTGCACCTCAAGTACCAGCGCTACAAGATCGTCGGTGTTGATGTCGAGTACAGCAACGAGCCAACCCACAAGCAGAAGGCCACCCTCGTCCATCTCTCCGTCGGCAAGACCCAGCCGGTGCTGCTCTTCCAACTGAGCGCCGCCGAAGACAAGTGCACGGTATTTGACAACTTCCTCGCAGACACAAGGTACACTTTTGCTGGCTTCTCCATCGACCAGGACATCGAGAAGCAGGAGCGCGTCGGCCTAGAGATCAGCCACTTCGTCGACATCCAGAAGGAATGGAGGGTGCCCGAAAGCACCAAGTACTTGGACTCGCTTGGCGACGTCTCCAACATGCTCATCGATGACTACTACATCAACATGAAGTACAAGCTGACCGACGAAGATCACAGGCTCTGGGACAAGATGCCCCTGCCCGAGAAGCACATTCAGTATGCGGCAAAGGACGCTTACGCCGCGTACGAGATATGCAGCTGCATCACCCTCACCCAAGACGGACTTCACCGCACAAAGTTGGAGAAGTCTAAGAAGCGTGCCAGGAACTGGTGAAGATGTAGTTGATGCACGCCAAGAAGTATCTTCAAGATTGCTCGTAGTCATCTTAGATTAGGAGTTAATTTGCGTTCGAGTTGTTAGTTTGCTTTTGCTTTCCCCAGTATGATGTAGTTGATTTGCTTTAAAATCATGTAGTAGTTTGCTTCAGTATGAAAAAAGCTTAGTCTGATGTACATTACTGCATTATCCTTTACAGCACACTGCAGTTCTGGTTTACACTACAATGCAGTGCACTAGAATGCAAAGTAGCAAATTAGCATTTGATGCAAATCATTGCACAAAAAAAACGTGTGCACGCCAGTAAACAACCGACAAAACTGCGGACAAGGGAAGAAGAAAACACACAAAAACTAAATGGGGCAAAGAGAAATGCAGTTCGCTATGAAAGAGATAGCAGAACAGTGTGACCAAAACTGCAGTACATATTAGTACGTCAAAGCAGTTTTTAGCGAAAACACAAGTTACGCGCCGAAAATAATAAACCAATGATAGCCACATGTGCGATCCGTAACCAGGGCCAGCATAGTTACGCAGAAGGGCCCGTTTCGAGCCACGACGGGGACGGGAACTCAAGGGCAACTCCCTCCAAACGTTAAACTATGAATATTCGATGGACCGCTTGGGTGGATCGCTCGATTACTGGTAATAAAGATCCTATTTTCAGGCATCACCACCGCAAACGCAGCAATTTATTAGTTATAAAATATCGAAGAATACATTTCAGATTATTATACCCTAGAAGTCCGACCTACATGCACATGCAGTTCACAAGGGTAATCCGTGTGCATTATGGCTGGAGCAGTGCGCAACGATGGTACATGCAGTACAGAACGTGACAACAACGTGTTCATATGAAAAAAAATGACCGCATAGGTGGGACCCGAACCCAGCCAGTCTCTTAGTAAGGCAGCACCCGCAGGCATGCGCAGGCGCACGCCCGTTCTAAGAAACGATGCATGGGGACAGGCACACAAGGGCCCATAGGTCATGGTACAGCCAGCGTCGTGCGTAGGCACCCAACAAGTGTATTGAGAAGTTCACGAGGGAGGCCCGACCAGTGCTTATAAACAGGTTCTGCCCGCACTCGTCTGGCGAGGTGGGACTAAATGTTCACGCGTTCGCACACCGCACGGAGAAGCAACAGGGCCGGCATGCCTATTTGGGACAAATGTAGTTTACTCGCGCAAAAAGAAGGCCCAACAACATGCTTCCATGCCAGTGCGTTTAGCTATGAAGTTAGGTAAAATAGGAAGGGCGGTGCTGATTTGTTTAGTATGTAGTTATCCGTCTACAAAACAACAGTGCATTTCATTCAAGAATGCCTGGGCAAAATAAATTTGGAAAAAGTGTCCGGTATAATGCAGTATGCACATAAAACACTAAGCTACAAAGAAGTACAGTGTATGCAATAAGGCAGTCCTTTTCTATATTTCCACGAGGTCCAAATAGTTTGAAAAATTCAATAAATGGTATCCAGGCCAGTTATCAATTGCGTGCGAAAAAAGAGGGGACGCCCGTTTAGTTTACGAGGCCACTAGCAGAGCCTGCCTCCTGTTGCCACGATAGGCTGACACCACCACCCCATCGCGCTTCCCACGACCTCCCCCACCGCACGACCTGCAGCCAAACCGCCATAAAAACCCTCCTCTCATCCTCTCTTCCATTCACATTCATCGCCCAAAATCACCACTGCCGCTTCACCTATCCCTCTCTTCCATCAATCACCATTGCCGCTTCATGCAACACCCCCAATCAAGCGAAAGGAAGCTGAAGAAGAGCCATGGCAGATGCACCTCTGTACAAACGGCGCCGCAGGTACACCAGGGAGCTTCAGGACGTCGAAATCCACGGCAACAAAAAGCTCCACGTCGTCGGCATAAGCAAGGGTCGCGACGTGGACAAGATGCTGGGCAAGCTCAGGAGAAAGCTCGTCGTCATGCCGGCCAAGAGAATGGGCGTTGATGTAGAGTACACACACTACGAAGAGCCGCAGAAGGTAGCAGTACTCCAGCTCTGCGTAGAAAACGAGTGCCTTGTCTACCACATCTCCGTAGAAAAAGACAGGTTAGAACCATTCGTCCTCAGTCTGTAGTTTTAATTTATTTATCTGAAGAAGCCCTTTTTGCTTGATGTGGAAAATTTAAAATTGGATTTTGATTTTTTTTAACAATTTCAAACAATTCATAGAATTTTTTGGCCCGTCTCCATGCAACTCTTGTGTTTAATACTTGATTAAATGCTTTAGGGATAGTACTACCTGAAACAGACAAAAATGTCCTGAAACAAAGAAAAAACAGAGTATATGAACCATACTGTATGAATTTCCATTTAGAACAAATTACATGCACTTGTTGTTGCAATATATTAAAAGGTTCATTACTCATACAGTAAAAAAGTATCAGCACCTTCTTAGTAAAACAAAATCATAATTTCACAGTGCAGTTCAGTTTACAAATTATTAAACAAACTTGATCAAACTGAATAATTTGTACAATCTCACAATAAATATTTTGTCTCTAACAAATTGCAGGCCCCTGCAACTGGAAGAATTCCTGATGCATGATGAATACACCTTTGCCGGATTCGCCATTGAAGGAGACAAAAAGAAGCTGAAGCTCTCTGACTTGGAGATCAACTCAAACAAGTACATTGATATCCAGGTGGAATGGAGAGACCCATACAGCACAAATGAATTTGATTCTTTAGCTGACATTGCTGGAAGGGTGATCGACGATCATTACAAGAACATGAAGAAGGTAATCAACAAGGAAGAAGACCATACTTTGTGGGTGTTCTGCCCGTTGCCAGAGAAGCTCATCAAGTATGCAGCAATAGATGCATCTGCCAGCTATGATTCATGGAAACACATTGACGATATAGCCGAGGGGCTACAGAGAGCTAAAGAAGAAAGAGAAGCGAGGAACATGAATAAGGATGTAATCCCATGCAGCAACTAGGAAAAGAAAAATCCAGAGAAATCTGAAATGTGTTGGGTATTGTTATTTTGTGCTATAGTTGTGAATTTGCTGTAGTTGTGCTGCACCTTTTTTATTGTTGACCGTTTTTGCTTAAGTCTACACTACAACACTATTAAGGAAGTTTGTATTCAGACAAGTTGCTAGGGCGTTTGTAGTCAGACAAGTATGTTCAATCTAGGGTGCTTATTTCGTTTTTTGTGAAAATGATGTGTTAACAAAATTATATTACATGCATTCTGATACTTTCAAAAAAATTATCCAAAGAAACGATCAAATACTTATGTTCTAACAGCACAGCGAAGCCAATGGACAAATGTTAACACTTGCAGTACAGAAATGAAATATAAGAAGTTAGAATACAGAATAAATGCAGTGCAGAGAAAGTAGATGATGTAATGCAGCAATTAACTGTAGTCCTAATGTCTGGACCCCCCTCCCCCACCCCCTGCTCGGCCTCGCGCTAACGCACGCAGTGCGCTTGGTTGACAGGCCCAGTGCGGTTATTCTGTTTTCCCCCAAGAACAACCGACACCCCCCCGACAACCCTAAGACAAATAGTGGGGTCACGTGTGCAACGGACTCGACGGAGCATGCGACGCCGCGACACGCCGCGTCGTCGCCTGCTCCGGCTCGTTTCTGGCTCGGCCTTGCCGGGGGTGGGGGATGTGGGTCCAGACCACCTCTCCCCCACCCCCAGCTCGGCCTCACACTAACACACGCAGTGCGCTTGGTCGACACACGTAGTGCGGTTATTCTGTTTTCCCCCAAGAACAACCGACACCCCCCCGACAACCCTAAGATAGATAGTGGGGTCACATGTGCGACAGACTCGCCGGAGCATGCGACGCCGCGGCACGCCGCGTCGTCGCCTGCACCGGCTCGTTCCTGGCTCGGCCTTACGCTAACGCACGCAGCGCACTTGGTTGACAGGCGCAGTGCGGTTATTCTATTTTCCCCCAAGAACAACCGACACCCCCCCGACAACCCTAAGATAGATAGTGGGGTCACGTGTGCGACGGACTCGCCGGAGCATGCGACGCCGCTACACGCCGCGTCTTCGCCTGCTCCGGCTTGTTCCTGGCTCGGCCACGCCGGGGGTGGGGGAGGGGGGTCTAGACCCCCCGCTCACCCACCCCCGGCTTGGCCTCACACTAACGCACGTAGTGCTCTTGGTTGACAGGCGCAGTGCGGTTATTCTGTTTTCCCCCAAGAACAACCGACACCCCCGACAACCCTAAGATAGATAGTGGGGTCACGTGTGTGACGGACTCGCCGGAGCATGCGACACCGCGGCACGCCGCGTCGTTGCCTGCTCCGGCTCGTTCCTGGCTCGGCCTCGCGGGGGTGGTGGAGGGGGGGTCTAGACCCCCCTGACCCACCCCTGGCTCGGCCTCGCACTAACGCACGCAGTGCGCTTGGTTGATAGGCGCAGTACGGTTATTCTGTTTTCCCCGAAGAACAACCGACACCCCCTCTACAACCCTAAGATAGATAGTGGGGTCACGTGTGCGACGGGCTCGCCGGAGCATGTGACATCGCGACACGCCACGTCGTCGCCTGCTCCGGCTCGTTCCAAGCTCGGCCTCGTCGGGGGTGGGGGAGGGGGGTCCAGAGCCCCCCTCCCCCACCCCCGGCTCAGCCTCGCTCTAACGCATGTTGTGCGCTTGGTTGGCACGCGTAGTGCGGTTATTCTATTTTC
The DNA here is from genome assembly GCA_039707655.1 of Elymus sibiricus. NCBI lineage: Eukaryota > Viridiplantae > Streptophyta > Magnoliopsida > Poales > Poaceae > Elymus > Elymus sibiricus. The sequence continues at coordinate 427,289,793 of CM077675.1, forward strand.
CCCCAAGAACAACCGACACCCCCCGACAATCCTAAGATAGATAGTGGTGTCATCGTTTTGTCACGACAGATGCCATGGTTAGGCTTATCGAGAATGGTTGGGGCCGAAGGACGCTGACGGGCTCCGGGAACGAGGTTAGGCACAAGCGGTGGCGGACACACGATGTACCCAGGTTCGGGGCCCTCCATGGGAGGTAACACCCCTAGTCCTGCTTGGTCTAGTTTAGACAATGGCCAGGTTACGATGGTGCTCCTGGAGCTGTATGGTTAGACAATGGCCTTAGCTGCCTCTCTACATGTGGGATAAGCGAGTGGAGAATGCTTCGCCCCTTGCATGGGGGGGGGGGCTCGGGGGGTTTTATAGACCAACCCCCGGATTACAATATGGGTAAAAGCCTACAGGAGGGCCCCAGCCAGCAGCCTCTCCGGCCGGCTGCGGGGCCCCGGGTTGAGGGGTCCTGTCGTTAGCGGGGCCCGCCGGCTGCAGGGTCCCGTCGGGAGCCGGCGGGGCCCGCGTGGTAAGTCCCAAGGCCGGTCACATCGTGGCACGGACCGTCCTTCGGGGCGTCGCCTTGTGGCAACCGGCCGAGGTCAGCGGTACGGCCGGCCGCACTATAGCCACGCCGGGGCAGGTAATGGAGTGGTTGGAGGCGTGCTGGCATTGTTGGGAGCCTGGTCGCCCTCACCCGGAGTCAGAGGCACTGCGCTTCCACTGTGGCCGCACGGGCGCTGACCCCCGATGGGATGGGGGCCACTGTTGCCATGCGTACCTGGACCACAACATCCAATGCGTGGCCGGCTAGGGGGCCAGGCGTCTCCGCCCCTAGCCGGCCCGCTCATCGCACCCGGCAAGGCACAGCCGGCAAAGCATTGCCGGCGGGGAGGAGCCGGGGAGCCATAGCCGGCCTGTAGAGGGAAGCAGCTCGTCCTTCGGTCGCGTCAGAAAGTTGAAGTAGTGGGTCGTTTGAGGCTACCCCGGGGTTATCCCCCCAACAGTAGTCCCCGAAGCCGGGGAGGCCCGCCGGCGAATGGAGGAGGTGGGAGCGGAGGTGGGAGCGCGCCGGCTTGAGTCTTGTTCTGTTTTACGCACGATCCAGGCGCCAGCGGAGGTGGGAGCGCGGCGGCCGGCTCCGCAGCCAGCTGACGCTTCGTGGGGCGCTGCGAGCGCCTCGTCGAGCAGAGGAGGTGCGGCATGTGGGGGCGCCACGGGCCGCGACCTGACAAGCCACGCGGTGGACAAAACCGGGCCGTGGGGCGGGGCCCACTTCAGCCGCGGCCTCGGCCCGCGCGCGTGGATCCTCTGCGGCCCTGACCGTCGGTTGGTGTTCCCGGGGCGGGTTAATGCCTCCCGCGCGCGGCGGGCGTAGTGGGGGCCGTGCACGACGGATCCACTCCCCGCTACCCCCGCGCGGGGGTTTAAATGGAGGGGGGAGAGGGGCGGAACGGCGCATTCGTTCCCTCTCCCCCAGCACCTTGCCGCCATCGCCCCTCACCTCCCTGCTGAGAGAGAGAGAGAGTGAACCGCGCGAATTGTGGCGCCGCCTCTCGCTGCCGCCGGAACCCGCACTGGGGCCGGACTCTTGCGTTCCACCGCCGTGGCTACGAGACCCCCGAGGGCGATGGCGATTAAGGGGGCATGGGACGGCAGCGACGTCGACGAGCACTTCATCGAGCACGTCCGCCACCGCCGCAAGCTGCCGTCGAAAGAGCATCTGGAGGCGCGCATCGCCGGGGCAGAGAATGCGCCGACCCCGAGGGAGGGCGAGGTGGTGGTCTTCGCCAAGCACTTCCTCCGCGGACTCGGCCTGCCGGGGAGCACGTTCTTCCGGCGATTCCTTACGTATTTCGGGATGCAGCCGCACTGTTGGGGAACGTTGCATGGGAAACAAAAATATTTCCTACGCACACGCAAGATCTATCCATGGTGATGAGCATCTACGAGAGGGAGAGTGGATCTACATACCCTTGTAGATTGCTAAGCGGGAAGCGTTAAGAAACGCGGTTGATGTAGTCGAACGTCTTCGCGATCCAAATCGCCGAGCGTCCCGCGATCCCATCACGATCCATCTCGCGATCCAATCTCGATCCGTCCCGCGATCCCATCACGATCCGTCTCGCGATCCAATCTCGATCTGTCCCGCGATCCCATCACGATCCGTCTTGCGATCAAATCACGAATCGTCTCTCGATCCTAATCACGGTCCTTCCGATCTAGCGCCGAACGGACGGCACCTCCGCATTCAGCACACGTACAGCTCAATGACGATCTCCGCCTTCTTGATCCAGCAAGAGGGAGCAGAGAGGTAGAAGAGTTCTCCGGCGGCACGACGGCGGGGCGGCGATGGTGGTGGAACAATTCCGGCCGGGCTTCGCCTAAGCACCGCTGAAACTAGACTAGAGGAGAAATCGATCTAGATGAAGTAGAGGGAGCATGTGGCAATTAGGGTTAGCTCTTCCCTCTAAATCCTCTACTATATATAGGAGGGAGGGAGGGGAGGAGGCAGCCTCAAACCCTCAAGGTTTGCCCAAAATTGGAGGTGGAGGAGTCCTACTCCAATCCTATTAGGAGTAGGATTCCTCCTCTCCACTTGGAAACCCTTTCCTCCTTTAGATTTTTTCCACACAAAGCCACATGGGCCTTAGTGGGGGGCTTAGGCCAGCCCACTAGGGGCTGGTTTGACTCCTCCCACAGCCCATGAGGTCCTTTGGGTCGAGACACCCCTCCCGATGGTCCCCAGTACCCCTCCCGGCACTCCCGGTACACTACCGAAATACCCGAAACTTTTCCGGTGACCAAAACAGGACTTCCTATATATCAATCTTTACCTCCGGACCATTCCGGAGCTCCTCGTGACGTCCAGGATCTCATCCGGGACTCCGAACAACCTTCGGTCACCACCATACATAACTCTACTATACCGAAACGTCACCGAACCTTAAGTGTGCAGACCCTGCGGGTTCGAGAACTATGTACACATGACCTAGACACCTCTATGGTCAATAACCAATAGCGGGACCTGGATGCCCATATTGGTTCCTACATATTCTACGAAGATCTTTATCGGTTGAACCTCTATGTCAAGGATTTAGTTAATCCCGTATGTTGTTCCCTTTGTTCTTCGGTATGTTACTTGCCTGAGATTCGATCGACGGTATCTCTATACCTAGTTCAATCTCGTTACCGGCAAGTCTCTTTACTCGTTCTGTAATACAAGATCCCGTGGCTAACACTTAGTCACATTGCTTGCAAGGCTTATTGTGATGTTGTATTATCGAGTTGGCCCTGAGATACCTCTCCGTCACACGGAGTAACAAATCCCAGTCTTGATCCATGCCCACTCAACAGACAACCTCGGAGATACCTGTAGAGCATCTTTATAGTCACCCAGTTACGTTGTGACGTTTGATACACACAAGGTATTCCTCCGGTGTCAGTGAGTTGCATGATCTCATGGTCATAGGAACAGATACTTGACATGCAGAAAACTATAGCAAGAAACTGACACGATCATATGCTATGTTTATAGTTTGGGTCTTGTCCATCACATCATTCTCCTAATGATGTGATCCCGTTATCAAATGACATCTCATGTCTATGGCCAGGAAACCTTGACCATCTTTGATCAACGAACTAGTTAACTAGAGGCATACTAGGGACACAGTGTTGTCTATGTACCCACACATGTATTTGAGTTTCCAATCAACACAATTATAGCATGGATAATAAACGATTATCATGAACAAGGAAATATGATAAAAACTAAATTATTATTGCCTCTAGAGCATATTTCCAACACGCACCACCTGGCCGCCAACGCCGTCCTACAGCTGGCGGCCTTTGTCTCCCTCTGCGAGGGGTTCCTAGGGGTGGAGCCGCGCCTGGACCTCTGGTGCCGTCTCTTCTACCTCAAGCGCCAGATGGTCAAAGACCCGACGACCGGCCAGAAGGTCATGACCGCCTGCGGAGCCGCCCTGGTCCACTTCCGAGCCGGAGCCGTGTTCCTGCAACTCCCCTTGCAGGACTCGGTGAAAAACTGGCAGAAAGGGTTCTTCTATGTGAAGAACGTGAAGCCGGAGGCGGACTACATCAACCTCCCCGCCTTCTTTAACAAGCCGCTAGTGGCCATGCTGAACTGGAGGACGCCTCCGGCCGTCGCGCCCGAGACGGCGGACCGGCTCTGCGAGCGGCTGGTGGTGATGAGCCGGACGGAGGGGCTGGTGGCTGCGGACCTCCTGGCCACGATGGTGGCACGCCGGGTACATCCCCTGCAGCGCCGACCGCACCTCATCTGTCAGATGGGAGGGCAGCGCGACCCTTGCCGGCTCTTCACCAAAGAGCTGAAGGCGGTGCAGGTGGCGAGGAGGGTGAACGCCATCTCAGCCGCCAAGATGAATGAGGGCGGATGGCAATGGGGGAAGACCCCGTACGGCCGGGACCGTCCGGCTGCGCGGGTACGCGGCGAGTCAAACTCCACCCCTTTTTCTTGTTGAAGACGGCCTCCCCCCACGGCATGACGACGGGTGGCTTCTCGTGTGCGCAGGTTTTCCCATTTTTGCAAATCTACGCCCCGCCGGCTGCCGACGTGGAGGAGTCGGACGAGGAGGAGGTCGAGGACGTCGACGACGTGGAGCCGGCCGTATCGGAGCCGGCCGGTGCACCCGGCGGTGATGGGACGGAGGCGGAGGCGGCCGACCCGGCTGGTGAGTTACCTCCCCACACGCCTTTGCGGGATTGGAGCGACGACGATGCCGAGCTAGAAAGGGTGCACGATGCAGCGGCGTCGGAGGATCCCGAGGCCTCGGGGTATGACACCACGGCCCCGAGCAAGCGCGTCCGTCGCGTCGACCGCGCGCCCTGCCAGGACGGCGCGGTCGTTGGCGGCAGGGGGAAGCAGCCGGCCCGCCAAAAGCCAGCTCCCAAGCGGGCAGCCACCGGGCAGCCGGGAGGTGGCCGCAGAGGCGGCGGGAAGAAACTGCGGGTGGCCCGGTCGGGCCCCGCCAGGCGGGCAGTCCCAGTCACGATCGGGTAAGTATGCTTCAAATACTTTCTTATTTCTGGCGGCCTCCCTTCCCTGACTCGCCCATCCAGGGAGCCGCGCTCCCTTGGGAGGACCGCGGCAGCCGAGACGGTGGAAACGGCTCCGCCGCCCACTACCGAGGAAAGGGAGCGCGCGGCATGGCGGGACCTCGAGGCAGCCGAGCGGGAGCTGCGCGAAGAGGAAAGTCGCCCGTGGGAGGCGGCGGTTGAGGCGCAGTCGTCGGGTCAGGCCAGCGTGGAGCCGGCCGGCCAGTCATGGGAGTCTTCCCCCCCCCCCCCGCCGGGAGAGGAGATCCAAGGACAGGCACGACCCCGGGCGGCGGGCGGAGGCGGATGCGGCCACGAGTGCGGCAGATGCCACCGAAAGGGCGGGGCCGGTCGACAACGCGGCCCCGTCAGGGGCAGAGGACGCGCCGCCGGAGGCGGAGGGCCCCCCAGAAGTCGTCATCCTGGACGCGGAGGTTCCGGCCTCGGAGGACCCGACTCCGAAGGCGAGCCGGTCTGGCGCCGCCACGGGCGGAGCGCCGGTCAGCGAGACGTCGGCTCCCGGAGGGGCGGACGCCCCGGGCTTGTTAGCAGGGGCACCCGGAACCGTGGCACCGGAAAGGGGAAACCGCCTGGCGATGACGGCGAAGGGCGCGTCTGGGCCCGCCGACGGGGGTCGGCCGCAGGAAACCTGGGCCACGGCCGGAGGCAGGGCTATCAACGACATGCCGAGCGCCCTTGGGGCTGCGGTGGTGGCCGTCGTCGAGGAGTTTGCCGCCTGCCGAGCCCAGGTGGCGCAGGACGCCCGGGCCGCAAGCGACCGGCTGGTCCACCTTGAGCAGTCCGTTGCGGTAAGGATCCGAAGCCTCTTACTTCGTTTTGGTTTTTTTCAGTGGGGGCGCGCCAGCGCACCCACTGGGTGTAGCCCCCGAGACTCGGGCCGGATCGGAATGTAGGCGGGTCGAGTCTAATGGCATCTTTGCATGTGTTCTTCGCAGGCCGCACACGACCGTCGGGTGGCCGTGTACAACACACTGCTGGGCTTGTACCGCGGGGCCGAGAATCGGCTAGCCGTCATGTCTGCGATCTACAACGTATGTGTTCTCGCGAATATCCAGTGGGGGCACGCGAGCGCACCCACTGGGTGTAGCCCCCGGGATTCAGGCCGGTTGCCCTGGAGGCAGGCTGAATCCCTTCCCTTGCTTGCTCTCTGACAGCGGCGACCTCGTCTCATGAAGCCACCCATGCCAATACGGTCAGCCTCCGACGCCAGGTGGTGCGGCTTGGCGAGGAGAGGGACCTCCTGACGATGGAGCGCGACCAGCTCTGCCAGGAGGCGGATCAGGCAAAGGCGGAGAAGGATGGGCGCGAGGCGGCTCATCGCCGGGAGTTGGAGGAGCGGGAGGCGGCCTACCAACGGCGGTTGGAGGAGCATGACGCGGCCCATCGCAGGATGCCTCGCTGGCGAAGGCGGCCAGGGAGGAGGAGGCGGCCCGCATCGATTACGAGCGCCGGCTCCAGGAGTGGTCGGCCAGGGCCGCTAGGGAGCAGGAGGAAGCGCTGGAAGGGGACCGGCAGCTGGCCGGTACGTTTTTCTTTTGTCCTTGCGCGTTGGCTTGGGGCGCTGTTCTCTTCGTCTTACATCATGCGCACCCCTCTCCCCCAGCGGCCTTCTCGGGCACACAGGCGGCAGCGCAAGCGGCCGTGGAGGTCCACCGCAAGGCGCAACGGGCGCTTGGAGTTGAAGTGGGCGAGCTTGCGCCCTGGACCGTGGAAGAAGTGGGGATCGGCGGCAGGGCGCGTCTTGACGAGGTGGTCCGGGCCCTGAAGCGGCTCGAGGCCGCCGGCTTGGGGCTGGTCCGCACCCTTTGGCCGGACGCGGTGGAGCCGGCATCCATGAGCCGGCTGTCTAGGTGGCTGGAGGCCGGGTCCGCGAGGGTGAACGCCTGGAGGGCTTCCACGGCGCGGGCCGGGGCTGCCATGACGCTTCGGGTTGCGAGGTAATGGTACCCCGAGCTGGATTTTGGGCTGCTCGCTGCCCAGCGCGCCGGCACGGATGCTGCGCTGGAAGCCGTCGCCAACGTGCTGTGGCACCCCGGCTCAGAGAAAACTGGAACGCCCCGTATTCCAGCCCAAGGACATGTCTTCTGGAATACGGCACTGTTGGCATAAAACAAATCAGCTCTTTATTACTATGAATAAGATTACATGGATTACATCGACACGGCGAGACTACGCCTACCCAGGGTAGCTCTATGCTAACAACGGAACAACCTGAGGAAGCGGAGTACTCTTGGCAGCGGAACAGCGACTGCGGTGATGGACTCCACTCCGCAGGGACTGTGGCTGGAACGCGCATCCTAGCTCGCAAACTTGACATCCACGACAAGCAAGCAATCATGGCATGACCTGCAAACTGGCATGATACGCCAGGTGAGTACTTTGAATGTACTCGCAAGCTCACGACAACCAAACAATGCAGCAAACAATAGCATGGCAATTATTATGTTAAATGTTTAAGTAGTTCACTTACTGTATCAGTCATCAACTTACTCTCAACTAGGTTATCCCACAACCCTCGGAATACTCATAAGCCATCGAGTACTTCCATCATTACTAACCTTGATACAGTTGACCATCTACTGAGGTCTGGACGGGCTGTCCATTACCGTGGACGCGGCTATTCGAATAGATTTTTCACTCTGTAGAGGTTGCGCACTTTACCCACACCATGAAGCACCTGGCCTCGTGATCCCACTCGGGTGGACCAGCATTGCTTCAACGAAACCTGCCTGACCCGTGACTCTTTGATCGTACCACCGGCACTCTTCCTCCTCCGGAGGTCAGCCTTGGGTGGCCCCTGTGTCCTCATGACACCTGCCACCGTCGTGGCCAAACTATGTAGACCCAAACGGGGGCTATTGTCCCAAACGGGGACTCCCAGGCTAAACAATCAACATCAACTGGGCTCACAAGGTTATCGCCGCCTACCGGGCCAGGGTAGCGCGCGCGCATAACCTTCCCTCTTTGGAGGTACCGGTGAAAGAGCACGCGATCAGACCAAGTCAAGGCCGTCCCATACCAGCAAATGTGGTTTCACGAGTATGTCCGGACAGGTGACTCAAGATCAACCACTAAGTTCATTTAGCCAATATAGTGGTTCATCACAATACTTAGGATGGCAGCAACTAGGCATTTAAATTAATTACTATGAATTATCATATAGCAAGTAAATGAAAGTAATTCATTTGTAAATGCAAGCAATTCAATTAAATATGTAACGCTATTGAAATACTTCATGGAATGGGTGTCCTGGCTTGCCTGGGATGAGGGATCCACCGGGAAGGAGTGCGGGATGGCCGCGGAAGGACTGCCGGAAATAGTTCTCTCTCGGAGGGGGGGACTGTTTACGGCAAGGGCAAAATGGTCATTTCCATAGTGTGAACACACTGTGAAAATAGTACCAGCATGACGGGATCGAAGAGACCAAGACGATGGCTTTGTAATCACCTCGATTGGAGCTACGGATGAAAAGATATGGGCCGATGAAGTTTAGGGACTAATCTGCAAAAAGAATATTTCCACCGGGGTCCCTGGCAGCTCAGCGGGTCGCGCCCTTCTGGGAATATGCTTTCGGTGCAGTGAAAGCATATTTTCCCCTGAGATTGCGTCCGGTTACGCTTTCATTATAGAGAAAGCGTATTACGCGAGGGCGCCTCCACTTAGCCACATCAGCAACTCGGGTCAACGCGCAATGAGGCTGACTAGTGGGGCCGCAGGCAGGAGGGACCCGCCTGGCTGGCCTGATTCTTCAACCTCGCGCTCGCCCGTGGACAGAGGGCAGCCGCCCGCTCCGGCGGCACGGCCCATCTCCGGCCGAGCCCTGGCCCTTGGCATGCTCAGCGGAACGAGGCGCACCCGCCTGGAGGGCATACGCTCACCGACGAGCCTCGGGAACAGGGAGGGTCCCGGCCATGGCGGAGGGTGGCGTCGGCCGGCGATGAACACGAGCGCATGGACGTCCCGAGGATGAGCTGAGGATAGGGGGAGGTCCACCGGACTCTGCTGGTTCCCACGGTGAAGGAAGGAGGGGAAGATGGGCTTCGGCTTGCTCGCATTTGAGCGACGACCGAGGCGGCCATGGCGGCCAGAGAAGGGGCATGGGGGCTACTCGGGCTAAATTGGGAGGGGCTGGACTAACCGGACAGGAGGGGACATCTTCTGCGATGCCGAGAGGCTTGAGGGCTCAGCTATTTATAGTCGGGCGACGGCGCTGGATGAGGATGGCCGTGGTGGCGATCTCATCAGCACACTGGAGCCCGGGGTGGCGTGGCTGGCCGCTTCTAGCGTCGAGCAGCTTCACAGAGGGTTGGAGCGGGTCTCGTGGAAGGTCAGGGAGGTTTGGGAGAGCTCGAGGGGGAAGACGACAATGGAGGTCATGGGCAGAACAGGGGCGGAGCTCGTCGCGGTGCTGTGAGGAAGGGACTGGAGGGGGAGAGGGGTCCAGGAGGAAGGAGACGACAAGGGGAAGCCCCTGGACATGATTGGGTGTCAAAGGGGTGAGGAAATGGACGGAACCGAGGGTCCCAACTGCCAGAGCACGCGCACGGCATGTCAAACTCGTGGTCACCACGTGAACTGGCGCATGTGGTGCATCTGGACATGCACCATGATGTCTAGCAGCGAGTCCCTCCAAGGACTAGTCCCTATGAGGAGATAGATCATCAGAAAAAACCTGGAGGTGATGGAAAAGGTCACTGCAAGTTTTCTGTATCAACCTTGTCTGCACATCAGTGATCCACAGGAAGATGATAAGAGCCAATCAAGATGTCTGGAAGGTTCAGGGTATGAAGGACTACTGTTCTGGTAAGTTTGAGAGGAAGAGGACCAAGATTTAACAGGGTTGCTTTGCAACTGACCAATCTGGTCCAGAAAGCAAAACTGGATGTGGCACTCACATATAGTGTTGCCTTGAGCTGAAAATGGGCACAAGATGATGATTTGGTCATATGAGAGTGCTATAAAAATTTCATGCCATTTGGGCAAGCCAAAATTGCACTTCCTTCATAATGGACCTCTCTGACCAGAATCTTAGGAAAATTCCTGAGGAAGAATGGCTAGATGGAATGAGCCCAAATTTGGTGGAGAGAGGTTATATGGGTGGGAGAATGTCCTGGTAAAGTTTCAGAAATTATGAAGCAATATAAAATATAGTTGCTTCACAACATGAAAATATGACCAGAAAAAAGGATTTGATGCTGTGGTCACTCAGAAGATGGGATGATGCTAAAATCTTGTGGAGAGTCATGATTTGGGCATATGAAGATGCTGGAAAAAGTTCAACTCATTTGCATACACTTAGCTAGCACTTGCTTCACAAAGCTTCCTCTGGATCAGAAACTTTGGAAATTTGCCAAGAAATATTTAGTAGCCAAATTGAGTTGAATTTTGTCATGTGGCAATGATTTGGATAGGAAAGAGTGCCCAAAAAGTTTGGGAGCAAACAAGCAAGGATAAATGGCACTTGCTTCACAAAATGCCATCTGGGACAGAATAGGAAAAGGAATATTTGAGGAATATTTTTGAACACGGCAAGGAAAGGTTTTGACATATTTGAGGAAGATATGACCCTAAGAATTTATGAGAATTATTTGGGAATTTTTGGAATGATGAAGATGTGGGTTGCTTCACAACCCAAGGCAGACAGGGTTATTCCTTTGATAGAAAAAGGAATATTCCCAAGAAAAAGAATATTGGGATTGGTTCAAGATGGAGATGACAAGTTCTTGGGATGGGTTTATAGGTTGGCAAGCCACTAGGGAAGAGAAATCAAGGGTGATCCTTCCAGGTTCCAAGATTACCAAACCACGGAAAAGCAAAACCAGACCAAAATCAAAAGAAAAAGAAATGGGCAAAATCCAGGGTGTTACACGTGCTGGCCGCACGAGCCAGCGACCTCGCGTCCTTTGCCCCTTGGGACGAATATGTCCCGGAGCGGACGATAGCTGGCGAGGTGGTCCCAAAGGACCGGTTTGGGCTTGCCATCGACGACCCGGAGGGCAGCGCCGGGGAGACGGACGACGAAGCCGCCGAGTCCAGTACCGACGACTACGTCGACTCCGTGCCGGCACGCGACCTGGACCCGGCGGACGGCGCGGAGCCTGCCGTGACCAAGGACGGAGGCGAAGATGGCGTGGCCGGAAAGGATGCCGGGGGAGAGGACGGCGCTGCTGCTATTTAGAATATTTCTTTCATGCATTTGTTTAGACTGCAATTCCACCCATTGGGGGTGTAGATGTAATGAACTCGTGGCCGTGGGCCTTTTAAGTTTTATAAAGCTTTTGGTTGTTGAAATGTAGTTTTATGCGTGCCGGCTCGGCCTTACCCCTTTTTTGCTCTTTTGGTTCTGGTCGCTCAAAGCCTTGTCCCCCTTGGTTTCGGTCCCGCCAGCCGGACAGCCAGGAGCCGGTCTGTAGCTGGGACGGGGCATCCGCCTCGAGGGAGCTGGTCGTGAGTTTGGAAACCGCGAGTGTTTTTGTTGGGTAAGGTGAACGACAGAGGCTAAAAGAAACTGTTCCGACTAGCCCTAGCCGGCAATCTCCTTTGCGATCGATTTTTCGTGTGTGCTAAGCTTTGCCGTCTTGAGGGCCCACCAGCCGGACAGCCGGGAGCCGGTCTGTGGCTGGGGGGTGGGACGGCTCTTTTTAGTTCACATTACTTGGTCGACTTCGGGGGAGGAGGGCAGGACTAGCCAGGGAGCCCCCGGGACCGGGACCGAGTGATGCGAAGAAAGTCTATTTGAAATGAATGAAAAGGGGCGTGTCCCAAGAGCCGGCTTGGGGCACCCATTGCATTCATAAGCCCAAAAGGGAAGGATATATACATACACTGGTTCTTAGCAGTAAAACGGGCGGAGGAGCGCCGCGTTCCATGGGCGCTCCGTTTCCTCGCCGGAGGCATCTCTCTTGCGCTTCTGCGGCTTCTGGGCGTCTATTAGATAGTACGCGTTTTTGTGTAGCGCCTTGCTGACGATGAATGGGCCCTCCCATGGGGAGGACAGCTTGTGCTGGCCGACAGTTCGCGGGATCCGCCTGAGCACCAAGTCTCCTTCGCGGAAGGAGAGTGGCCGGATCTGCTTACCGTGGTAGTGCCGGAGCTTCTGCTGGTAGATGGCCGTCTGGCTAAGGGCCAGCTCGCGGGCCTCCTCGAGGTGGTCGACGCCGTCTTCTCTCGCTTCCTTTGCGTCCGTCTCCGTGTACAGGGTAACCCGAGGTGAATAAAACTCGATGTCGGTGGGGATGATTGCCTCGGACCCATACACGAGAAAGAACGGGGTGTAGCCGGTCGACCGGTTGGGCGTGGTCCTGAGGCTCCAGAGGACAGCCAGCAGCTCTTCGATCCAGCAGCCGGCTGACCGGATCAGTGGCGCCACGAGCCGGGGCTTGATGCCGGCCAGGATCAGGCCGTTTGCCCTCTCAACCTGGCCGTTTGACTGTGGGTGGGCGACGGACGCCAAATCGAGCCGGATGCCCTGCTTGGAGCAGAAACGCGCTAGCGCGCCCTTGGCGAAGTTTGTGCCGTTGTTGGTGATGATGCTATGGGGGACGCCATAGCGGACCATGATGTCTTCGATGAATCGGACGGCCGTGGGGCCGTCCAGCTTCTTGATTGGCCTGGCCTCGATCCACTTGGTGAATTTGTCGACAGCTATCAGCAAATGTGTAATGCCGCCTCGTGCGGTTTTGAAGGGTCCCACCATGTCCAGCACCCAGACGGCAAAAGGCCACGAGAGATGGATGGTCTGGAGGGCCGTAGCCGGCAGATGGCTCTGTGTGCTGAAGCGCTGGCAGCCTTCGCACTTGTCGACCAGCTGCTTGGCCGCCTCCAAAGCAGTTGGCCAGTAGAAACCGTGGCAGAATACCTTGGCCACCAGGGTCCTGGAGGCGGCGTCGTGCCCGCACTCGCCCTAGTGGATGTCGAGGAGGATCTCTTGCCCTCGCTCCGGCTCAACGCAGCGTTGGAAGACGCCGGTGGTGCTGCGATGAACCAGCTCGCGGTTGATGATGCTGTAGGCCGGGGCTCGGCGCTGGATTTGTCTTGCTGTGGCCTCATCAGAGGGGAGCTCGCCGCGTAGGAGGAACGCCAGGATGGGCTGGGCCCACGAGGGAGCCGAGATGGAGACCGGCTCGGGCTCCAGCTGTTGGAAATATGCCCTAGAGGCAATAATAATTTAGTTATTATCATATTTCCTTGTTCGTGATAATCGTTTATTATCCATGCTATAATTGTATTGATTGGAAACTCAAATACATGTGTGGGTACATAGACAACACTGTGTCCCTAGTATGCCTCTAGTTAACTAGCTCGTTGATCAAAGATGGTCAAGGTTTCCTGACCATAGACATGAGATGTCATTTGATAACGGGATCACATCATTAGGAGAATGATGTGATGGACAAGACCCAAACTATAAACATAGCATATGATCGTGTCAGTTTATTGCTATAGTTTCCTACATGTCAAGTATCTGTTCCTATGACCATGAGATCATGCAACTCACTGACACCGGAGGAATACCTTGTGTGTATCAAACGTCACAACATAACTGGTTGACTATAAAGATGCTCTACAGGTATCTCTGAGGGTGTCTGTTGAGTGGGCATGGATCAAGACTGGGATTTGTTACTCCGTGTGACAGAGAGGTATCTCAGTGCCCACTCGGTAATACAACATCACAATAAGCCTTGCGAGCAATGTGACTAAGTGTTAGCCACGGGATCTTGTATTACGGAACGAGTAAAAAGACTTGCCGGTAACGTGATTGAACTAGGTATAGAGATACCGACGATCGAATCTCGGGCAAGTAACATACCGAAGAACAAAGGGAACAACATACGTTATTAACTGAATCCTTGACATAGAGGTTCAACCGATAAAGATCTTCGTAGAATATGTGGGAACCAATATGGGCATCCAGGTCCCGCTATTGGTTATTGGCCATAGAGGTGTCTCGGTCATGACTACATAGTTCTCGAACCCGCAGGGTCTGCACACTTAAGGTTCGGTGACGTTTCGGTATAGTATAGTTATGTATGGTGGTGACCAAAGGTTGTTCGGAGTCCCGGATGAAATCCTGGACGTCATGAGGAGCTTCGGAATGGTCCGGAGGTAAAGATTGATATATAGGAAGTCCAGTTTTGGTCACCGGAAAAGTTTCGGATATTTCGGTAGTGTACCGGGAGTGCTGGGAGGGGTACCGGGGACCATCGGGAGGGGTATTTCGACCCAAGGGGCCTCATGGGCTGTGGGAGGAGTCAAGCCAGCCCTTAGTGGGCTGGCCAAGCCCCCCACTAAGGCCCATGCGGCTAGGGGTGGGAAAAACCCAAAGGGGGAAAGGTGGAAAGAGTTTCCAAGTGGAGAGGAGGAATCCTACTCCTAATAGGATTGGAGTAGGACTCCTCCACCTCCAATTTCGGCCAGCCCTTGAGGGTTTGAGGCTGCCTCCTCCCCTCCCTCCCTCCTATATATATTAGAGGATTTAGAGGGGAGAGCTAACCCTAATTGCCACGTGCTCCCTCTACTTCCTCTAGATCGTTTTCTCCTTTAGTCTAGTTTCAGCGGTGCTTAGGCGAAGCCCTGCCGGAATAGTTCCACCACCACCGCCGCCGCGCCGTAGCCCTACCGGAGAACTCATCTACCTCTCCGCCCCTCTTAATGGATCAAGAAGGTGGAGATCGTCATCGAGCTGTACGTGTGCTGAACGCGGAGGTGCCGTCCGTTCGGCGCTAGATCGGAAGGACCGTGATCAGGACCGCGAGACGATTCGTGATTTGATCGCGGGACGGATCATGATGGGATCGCGGGACGGATCGTGACTGGATCGCGAGATGGATCGTGATGGGATAGCGGGACGCTGGGCGATTTGGATCGCGAATACGTACGACTAAATCAACCGCGTTTCTTAACGCTTCCCTCTTAGCGATCTACAAGGGTATGTAGATCCACTCTCCCCCTCGTAGATTCTCATCACCAAGGATAGATCTTGCGTGTGCGTAGGAAATTTTTTGTTTCCCTTGCAACGTTCCCCAACAGTGGTATCAGAGCTAGGTCTATGTGTAGATGAGATCTCGAGTAGAACACAAAGGAGTTTGTGGGCGTTGATATTCGGATGGCTTCCTCCCTTAGTCTTTTCTTGTTTCGGAGGTATTGTGGGATGAAGCGGCCCGGACCAACATTACTCGTACGCTTACGAGAGACCGGTTCCATCAACTGACATGTAACTTCGTTGCATAAAGATGGCTGGCGGGTGTCTGTTTCTCCCACTTTAGTCGGATCGGATTTGACAAAGGCGGTCCTTGAGAAGGTTGAATAGCAATTTTTGTATCACCGTTGTGGTTTTTGCGTAGGTAAGAATTGTTCTTGCTAGATACCCGTTGCAGCCACATAAAACTTGCAACAACAATTAGAGGACGTCCAACTTGTTTTTGCAGGGTATGTTGTGATGTGATATGGCCAATTACATGATGAGATATATGTGATGTATGAGATGATCATGTACTGTATAGAATATGACAACTTGCATGTCGATTAGTACGGCAACCGGCAGGAGCCATAGGGCTGTCTTTAATTATTTTCGTCATTTTGCTTTACTTTGTCGCTATGAGTTAGCAATACTCGTGGAAGCAACAGTCGGCGCGACAACCTCATGGCGACACATTGATGGAGATCAAGATGATGGAGATCATGGTGTCATGCCAGTGACGATGGAGATCATGCCG
The DNA here is from genome assembly GCA_039707655.1 of Elymus sibiricus. Classification (NCBI taxonomy): domain Eukaryota; kingdom Viridiplantae; phylum Streptophyta; class Magnoliopsida; order Poales; family Poaceae; genus Elymus; species Elymus sibiricus. The sequence continues at coordinate 427,305,593 of CM077675.1, forward strand.
GTGCTTTGGAGATGGAGATCAAAAGCACAAGTTCATGGCCATATCATGTCACTTATGATTTGCATGTGATGTTAATCCTTTTATGCATCTTATTTTGCTTAGGACGACGGTAGCATTATAAGGTGATTCCTCACTTAAATTTCAAGATAAAATTGTGTTCTCCCCGAGTGCGCACCGTTGCGAAAGTTCGTCGTTTCGAGACACCACTTGATGATCGGGTGTGATAGACTCTACGTTCGCATACAACGGGTGCAAGCCAGTGTTGCACGTGCGGAACACTCGGGTTAAACTTGACGAGCCTAGCATGTACAGACATGGCCTCGGAACACAAGAGACCGAAAGGTCGAACATGAGTCATATAGTAGATATGATCAACATGGAGATGTTCACCATTGAAACCACCTCAACTCACGTGATGATCGGACTTGAGTTGGTGGATTTGGATCATGTGACACTCGAATGACCGGAGGGATGTCAATTTGAGTGGGAGTTTTTAAGTAATATGATTAACTAAACTCATTATCATGAACATAGTCAAAATGTCTTTGCAAATTATGTTGTAGATTACTAGCTCACGCTGTAGCTCCCTTGAATTTTTATATGTTCCTAGAGAAATGAAGTTGAAAGATGATGGTAGCAATAATGCGGAGTGGGTCCATGATCTGAGGATTGTCCTCATTGCTGCACAGAAGGCTTATGTCCTTAATGCACCGCTCGGTGCGCCACCCCCTCTGGCGTCGTAGATGTTGTGAACATCTGACAGGCACCTTTTGATGACTACTTGATAGTTCAGTGCGTCATGCATTACGGCTTAGAATTGAGGCTCCAAAACGTGTTGAACGTCACGGAACATATGAGATGTTCTAAGAGCTGAAATTGGGATCTCAGGCTCGTGCCCGTGTTGAGAGGTATGAGACCTCCAACAAGATTCTTTGCCTACAAGATTAAGGAAAATAACTCAATCGTTGAGCATGTGCTCAGATTGTCTCGGTGCTACAATCGCTTGAATCGAGTGGGAGTTGATCTTCCAGATAAGATAGTGATTGATATAGTTCTCCAAGTCAATGTCACTAAGTTACTAGAGCTTCGTGATGAACTATAAAATGCCAGGGATGGAAATAATGATCCCTGATCTATTCGCGATGTTTGACACCGCGAAGGTAGAAATCAAGAAGGAGCATCAAGTGTTGATGGTTAGTAAAACCACTAGTTTTGAGAAGGGCAAGGGCAAGGAGGGATACTTCATGGATGGCAAGCCAGTTGCTACTCCAGTAAAGAAACCCAAGGTTGAACCCAAACCCGAGACTAAGTGCTTCTATTATGAGGAGAACGGTCGCTGAAGCGGAACACCCCTGGATACTTGGTAGATAAGAAGGCTGGCAACGTCGACAGAAGTATATTTGATATACGTGTTATTGATGTGTACCTTACTAGTGCTCCTAGTAGCACCTGGGTATTGGATACCGGTTCGGTTGCTAAATGTTAGTAACTCGAAATAAAAGCTACGGAATAAAAGGAGACTAGATAAGGGTGAGGTGACGATGAGTGTTGGAAGTGTTTCAAAGGTTGATGTGATCACCATCGCACGCTCTCTCTACCTTCGGGATTAGTGATGAACCTAAATAAATGTTATTTGGTGTTTGCGTTAAGCATGAACGTGATTAGATCATGTTTATTGCAATACGGTTATTCATTTAAGTTAGAGAATAATGGTTCTTCTGTTTACATGAATAATACCTCCAATGGTCATGCACCCAATGACAATGGTTTATTGAATCTTGATCGTAGAGATACACATGTTCATAATATTGATGCCAAAAGATACAAAGTTAATAATGATAGTACCACATACTTGTGGCACTGCCGCTAAATGTCATATTGGTGTAAAGCGCATGAAGAAACTCCATGCTGATGGATCTTTGGACTCATTCGATTTCGAATCGGTTGAGACATGCGGACCATGCCTCATGGGCAAGATGACCAAGACCCCGTTTTCCAGTATGATGAAGCGGGGAAGTGACTTATTGGAAATGATACATGTTGATGTATTCGGACCAATGAGTGTTGTAGTGTGCGGTGGATATCGTTATTTTCCTACCTTCACTGATAATTTGAGTAGATATGGGGATATTTACTTAATGAAACACAAGTCTGAAATGTTTGAAAAGTTCAAACAAATTCAGAGTGAAGTTTGAAATCATCGTGACAAGAAGATAAAATGTCTGCGATATGATCGTGGAGGTAAATATCTGAGTTACGAGTTTGGTATACAACTTAAGACAATGTGGAAGTTGTTTCACAACTCACGCCACCTGGAACACCATAGTGTGATGGTGTGTCCAAACGTCGTAGTCGTGCTCTTTTGGATATGGTGTGAACTATGATGTCTCTTATCGATTTGCCACTATCGTTTTGGGGTTATGCATTAGAGACAACTACATTCAATTTAAAAGGGGGCACCATCTAAGTCCGTTGAGATGACACCGTATGAATTTTGGTTTGGCAGAAACCTAAGTTGTCATTTCTTAATGTTTGGGGCTGCGACGCTTATGTGGAAAAGGTTTTCAACCTAATGAGCTCGAACCCAAAGCGGACAAATGCATCTTCATAGAATACCCTAACGTAACAGTTGGGTGTACCTTCTATCTCAGATCCAAGTGCAAATTGTTTGTTGCTAAAATGGGTCCTTTCTCGAGAAAGAGTTTCTCTCGAAAGAATTGAGTGGGAGGAATATAGAACTTGATGAGGTTGTTGAACCTTTGTTTCAACCAGAGAGTAGCGCAGCGCAGAAAGTTGTTTCTGTGGAGCCTACGTTAGTTGAAGAGGAAGTTAATGATGATGATCATGAAGCTTCGGATGAAGTTACTATCGAACCTCGTAGGTCGACAAGTACGCGTACTGCTCCTGAGTGGTACGGCAACCCTGTCTTAGAGGTCATGTTGTTGGACAACGATGAACCTACGAGCTATGGAGAAGCGATGATGGGACCGGATTCCGAGAAATGGTTAGAGGCCATGAAATCCGAGATGGGATCCATGTAAGAAAACAATGTATGGGCTTTGGAAGTATTACCTGAAGGGCGAAAGGCCATTCAGAACAAATGAATCTTTAAAAGGAAGACGGACGCGGACGGTAATGTCACCGTCTATAAAGCTCGACTTGTGGCAAAGGGTTTTTCACAAGTTCAAGGAATTGACTACGACGAGACTTTCTCACCCGTAGCGATGCTAAAGTCTGTTGGAATTATGTTAGCAGTTGTTGCATTTTTCGATTATGAAATCTGGCAGATGGATGTCAAAACATAGTTTCCTTAACAGTTTCCGTGAGGAAAGGTTGTATGTGATATAGCCAGAAGGTTTTGTCAGCCCTAAGGATGCTAAAATGTATGCAAGTTCCATCAATCCTTCTATGGACTGGAGCAAGCATCTCGGAGTTTGAATATATGCTTTGATGAGGTGATCAAAGTTTTTGAGTCTATACAAAGTTTATGAGAAACTTGTATTTACAATAAAGTGAGTGGGAGCACTATAGAATTTCTGATAAGTATATGTGGATGACATATTGTTGATCGGAAATGATGTAGAATTTCTGGAAAGCATAAAGGGTTGTTTGAAAAGGAGTTTTTCAAAGGAAAACCTGGAATGAAGCTACTTAAATGTTGGGCGTCAGGATCTATAGAGATAGATCAAGACGTTTGGTAAAACTTTCAATGAGTACATACCTTGACAAGATTTTGAAAGAGTTCAAAATGGATCAGTCAAAGAAAGAGTTCTTTCCTGATTTGTAAGGTGTGGAATTGAGTGAGACTCAAAGCTCGACCACGGCAGAAGAAAGAGAAAGGACGAAGGTCGTCCCCTATGCCTTATCCATAGGCTCTGTATAGTATGCCATGCTGTGTACCGCACCTAGTGTGTGCCTTGCCATGAGTCTGTCAAGGGGTACAAGAGTGGTCCAGGAGTGGATCACTGGACAGCGGTCAAGATTATCCTTAGTAACTAGAGGACTAAGGAAATATTTCTCCATTATGGAGGTGATAAAGAGTTCGTCATAAAGGGTTACGTCGATGCAAGCTTTGACACTTATCCGGACGACTCTGAGTAGCAGTCAGGATACGTATAGTGAAGCAACCATTTGGAATAGCTCCAAGTGGAGCGTGGTAACATCTGCAGTATGACATATAGATTTGCAAAGGACACACGGATCTGAATGTTGCAGACCGTTGACTAAAGACCTCTCTGACATGCAAAGCATGATCGAACCCCAGAACTCATTGGGTGTTAGATTCATAACAATGTAAATCACATGGTGATGTGAACTAGATTATTGACTCTAGTGCAAGTGGGAGACTGTTGGAAATATGCCCTAGAGGCAATAATAATTTAGGTATTATCATATTTCCTTTTTCGTGATAATCGTTTATTATCCATGCTATAATTGTATTGATTGGAAACTCAAATACATGTGTGGGTACATAGACAACACTGTGTCCCTAGTATGCCTCTAGTTAACTAGCTCGTTGATCAAAGATGGTCAAGGTTTCCTGGCCATAGACATGAGATGTCATTTGATAACGGGATCACATCATTAGGAGAATGATGTGATGGATAAGACCCAAACTATAAACATAGCATATGATCGTGTCAGTTTATTGCTATAGTTTTCTACATGTCAAGTATCTGTTCCTATGACCATGAGATCATGCAACTCACTGACACCGGAGGAATACCTTGTGTGTATCAAACGTCACAACGTAACTGGGTGACTATAAAGATGCTCTACAGGTATCTCTGAGGGTGTCTGTTGATTGGGCATGGATCAAGACTGGGAGAGGTATCTCAGGGCCCACTCAGTAATACAACATCACAATAAGCCTTGCGAGCAATGTGACTAAGTGTTAGCCACGGGATCTTGTATTACGGAACGAGTAAAGAGACTTGCCAATAACGAGATTGAACTAGTTATAGAGATACCGACAATCGAATCTCGGGCAAGTAACATACCGAAGAACAAAGGGAACAACATACGGGATTAACTGAATCCTTGACATAGAGGTTCAACCGATAAAGATCTTCGTAGAATATGTGGGAACCAATATGGGCATCCAGGTCCCGCTATTGGTTATTGGCCGTAGAGGTGTCTCGGTCATGACTACATAGTTCTCGAACCCGCAGGGTCTGCATACTTTAGGTTCGGTGACGTTTCGGTATAGTAGAGTTATGTATGGTGGTCACTGAAGGTTGTTCGGAGTCCCGGATGAGATCCTGGACGTCACGAGGAGCTCCGGAATGGTCCGGAGGTAAAGATTGGTATATAGGAAGTCCCGTTTTGGTCACCGGAAAAGTTTCAGATATTTCGGTAGTGTACTGGGAGTGCCGGGAGGGGTACCGGGGACCATCGGGAGGGGTATTTCGACTCAAGGGGCCTCATGGGCTGTGGGAGGAGTCAAGCCAGCCCTTAGTGGGCTGGCCAAGCCCCCCACTAAGGCGCATGCGGCTAGGGGTGGGAAAAACCCAAAGGGGGAAAGGTGGAAAGAGTTTCCAAGTGGAGACGAGGAATCCTACTCCTAATAGGATTGGAGTAGGACTCCTCCACCTCCAATTTCGGCCAGCCCTTGAGGGTTTGAGGCTGCCTCCTCGCCTCCCTCCCTCCTATATATATTAGAGGATTTAAAGGGGAGAGCTAACCCTAATTGCCACGTGCTCCCTCTACTTCCTCTTGATCGTTTTCTCCTTTAGTCTAGTTTCAGTGGTGCTTAGGCGAAGCCCTGCCGGAATAGTTCCACCGCCACCGCCGCCGTGCCGTCGCGTTGCTGGAGAACTCATCTACCTCTCCGCCCCCTCTTGCTGGATCAAGAAGGCGGAGATCGTCATCGAGCTGTCCTTGTGCTGAACGCAGAGGTGTCGTCCGTTCGGCGCTAGATCGGAAGGACCGTGATCAGGATCGCGAGACGATTCATGATTTGATCGCGGGACGGATCATGATTGGATCGCGGGACGGATCGTGATCGGATCGCGAGATGGATCGTGATCCGATCGCGGGACGCTCGGCGATTTGGATTGCGAAGACGTTCGACTACATCAACCGCGTTTCTTAACGCTTCCCGCTTAGCGATCTACAAGGGTATGTAGATCCACTCTCCCCCTCGTAGATGCTCATCACCATGGATAGATCTTGCGTGTGCGTAGGAAATTTTTTGTTTCCGATGCAACGTTCCCCAATACCAGCAGGGCGTTGGCAGCAGCAGGAGCCCCCGGGTCTGGAAGACCAGTCCCCGGGGCCGGCTCGCTAGCCCCCGGGAGCGAAGCGGTGGAAGGGGCGTCGATTGTCATCATGACGGCAATGGACTCGGAGTCGGCTGCCTCAGACATGGCCGGCTCGATAGCCGGAGCTGGTGGTGCCGGCTGGACAACCGGAGTTGGTGGAGCCGGCATAGCTGCCAACGCCGATGGAGCCGGCTGGACCGCCGGATCCGCCGATGGACCGGCCGCGTTGGCTGGCACGAAGATGGACTCCGATTCGGGGGAGGGCTTGATTGAAGGCTTGAGCAGCCGCTCGAGGGAGACGCCGGCTGGGATGGCCTGCCAGGTGGAGCCGATCTTCGCCAGCGTATCGGCCGCCTCGTTGTCCGCACGGGGGACGTGGTGGAACTCACAGCCCTCGAAGGAGCCGGTGAGCTGTTGGACGAGGAAGCGATAGCTGGCCATGTTGGCGTCCCTAGCATCCCATTCGCCGGAGACTTGCTGCACCATGAGGTCGGAGTCGCCAAAGCATATGATGCGCTGGATGCCGATTTCCTTAGCGAGCCAGAGGCCATGGACGAGGGCCTCGTACTCAGCCACGTTGTTGGAGTCGGCGAAATGGATCTGAAGTGCATACTTGAGCTGATCTCCCCTCGAGGACGACAAGACGATGCCGGCTCCCAGGCCGGCTCGCATCTTCGAGCCATCGAAGTGCATGCGCCAGTGCGTGGAGTCAGGCGGAGGCGGTACGAACTGGGTTTCGGCCCAGTCGATGAGGAAGTTGGCCATTGCTTATGACTTGATGGCAGTGCACGGCTCGTGCCGTATCTCGTAGTCGGCCAGTGCGATGGCCCACTTGGCTATCCGGCAGGTGGCGTCCCGGCCGCTCATGATTTCGCCCAGCGGCGCTGTGCTCACCACGGTGATGACATGCTCCTGGAAGTACTGGTTGATCTTTTGGGCGGCGAAGTATATGCCATAGAACATCTTCTGGTAATGGGGGTAGTTCTCACAGAAGAAGTCAACGAGCTCGCCTTCCTATTTGCTGTCGAGGCGGGAGCCGATGGTGATGCACTGGCCGGGGTTGGCCGGGTCGAGCGGCACTTGCCTGGTGTCCTTGGATGGCTGGAACGAGGCTTCGCCGACCGACTGGGATGGAGGAGCCGGCATGGCCGGCTGGCCAGAGGTGTGGGCCACAAGCCGGTCGAGCTGCCGCTTCTCTTCTGCTATCTCCAGGGCTTCGGCCAGCCGGCTGCCATCTCGCGCGCACGCGATTTACATCTTGTAGTCGCCGGCGATGGTGATGATGCCCTTGGGACCCGGCATCTTGAGCTTGAGGTAGGTGTAGTGGGGGATCGCCATGAACTTGGCGAGAGCCGGCCGTCCCAGCAGCGCGTGGTAGGGGCTATCGAGGTCCACCACCTCGAACCATACTGGTTCGCGGCGGAAGTGGCCGTGGCCGCCGAAGAGGACGTCGAGCTTGATCTTGCCGACGGGGGTGCAGGACTTTCCCGGCTCGATGCCATGGAAAACTGTCCGGCTCGCTTGCAGGTCCTCCACCTTGAGCCCCAGCTTGAGCATGGTGTCGAGGTAGAGGATATTGATGATGCTGCCCCCATCGATAAACACCCGCGAGAAGCAGCATGTGTGTCTCTCGGAGACGATGGTGGGATCGAGGACGAGGGCGTAGCTGCTGGGGCTTGGCATCACGGCCGGGTGGTCCGCCCGGCTCCAGGTGACCGGCTTCTCGGACCAGTGCATGAACTGGGGAGTCGCGGGCATGGTGGCGTTCACCTCACCGTGGAGCCGGCGCCGAGCGTGCTTATCCGTCTCTTCATTGGTGAAGACGACGTAGGAACCGTCTAGGCTGGGGAATTGGTCGAGCAGGTGGCCGTCGTTCTGGGCCGGAGCCGGGGCCTGGGCCAGAGCGGGAGCCGGAGCCGGCATTGGCGCGCGAGGAGGCAACGCGGGAGGAGTTGGAAGGCCTTCCCCCCGGGCCAGCCGCTGCGAGAAGCTGCACTGCCGGAGCGTGTGCGTGGACGGCTTGGCGCCGGAATGGTGTTTGCAGGGGAGGTCGAGCATCTGCTCGAACGTGAGCTTGGGCTGCCAAGCAGCCTTGCCGGGCGGCGGAGTCGGCTTGGCTGGCATGGCGACCTTCATCCGCATAGCGGAGTCGGCCGTGGCGTATTTATCCGCCTTGGCCATCAGGTCTGCCAGGGTTGCCGGCTCGGAGCACAGGAGCTTGTGCTTGAGGTGGGTGCCATCCCGGCAACCCTCGATGAAATATTGGATGGCCTGCACCTCGTGCACCCCCTCGCAGGAGTTGCGGAGCTCGGTCCAGCGCGTGAGGTAGTCGCGAAGGGGCTCCTCCGGCCCCTGGACGCACATGGCCAGCTCGCGGGGCCGGCCGGGCCGCTTGTAAGTGCCGGTGAAGTTGCGGACGAACGCCTCTTCGAAGTCCGACCAGGTGTTGATGCTGTCGGCCGCCAGGCTGTTCAGCCAGGTGCGGGCCAAGCCGATCAGCATGAGGGGGGCGTAGCGGACGGCTACGAGCTTGTTCCCCCTAGCGATGCCGACCGCGGTGGTGTAGTCGATCAGCCAGTCCTCCGGCTTGGCAGCCCCATTGTACTTCGGGGTGTCGCGGGGAAGCGTGAAGCCGGGCAAGAACGGTTCGTTGCGGATCCGGGGGCCGAAGCATGCCGGGCCAATCGAACCCCCCTCCTCGAGGAGAGCCGACTGCGGCAGCCGATCGAGGCGGAGCCGCGCGTCGTTCTCGCTGTGGGGGACCCGCGGCCCAAGCCGGGCCGCGAGTTCGGCGCGGACAACCGGCGGGACGGACCGTGCCGGGTCCTGCCGTGGAGGCGGGGTGTGTCCGCGGCTACGCCAGCTACCGCCAGCCGGTGCCTCGTTGCGGCGGTTGCCGTCAACCGGGTTGTTGCTGCGCCGGCTATTCACAGCCGGCTGCTCGTTCCCGCGCAGCTGGGAACGCCGAGCGTTGCTTCCCTCGGCCCGCCGGCCCGGGGGGCGGGGGGAACTGGAGTGCTGAGCCGGCTGACGGTCAGCAGCCCCAGTGCGCGCGCCCTCGGGACGGGGAACCTCGGAGACGGCCCCACCGGGGGTGAGACCGACTTGTTGCGCGTTGGCGGTGTCGATGAGGTCCTTGATGTGCCGCTCGCGCGCGGCACGCTCCTCACCCACCAAGGTAGCCAGATCATCGTAGGCTACCTTGGTGGCTCGCAGGTTGGCCGCGGGGGTGTCGTAGACGGGAAGGCGGCCGCCGAGGATTTCCGCGACCACGCGGCCGCGGTCACGCACAGCCCCACGCCGGCTGGGCTCATGGCTAGCCGGGGTAAGACCGTACGCGGAGATGTACTCCCGCTGCGCGGCTTCCATCCGGTGCCGCTCGGTTGCGAGGGCACTGGCATCTTCAAATAGTAGACGGCGGGCCGCCTCCAGCTCGGCTGTGGCGGTGGCCGGGTTCGCTGTCGGAGCGATGGGGGTGCTTAGACCCCGGAGGGTAGCGGCGAGCGGGTCGGAGGGACCGGTGCGGGCGGCGGTCACGTCGGCCTCGGCCCGCACACGGCCCGAAGTGGTGGAGGAAGCGGTGAGCATCACTCCTACGCAGACGCGGGAGCCGCCGGCCTCGCCCGTGGTGAGTGCACCCACGGACGTGGGAGGGGGTGCAGTCGAGCACCTAGCTAGGGTACTCGTCGGCCGCCGGCTCGTCGGCGAGACTCAGCTTGCCGAAACACCCGGTGAGCGTGGTGATGTCGAGCGCGAGGTCGCGGCCGAGGCACTCGTCGGAGAGGCCGGCAGCTTCGCCGGAGGACCTGCCGGAGCAAGCCCCACGAGCATGCAATTCTGCCCGGACGCGGGGCGGCCGAGGGAGGCGGTGAAGGGTCCCGCCCGGAGTGTGACTCCGGCCGGCGCCACGTACGGCCCCGCGGTGGGCACCAACTGTCGTCGTTTTGTCACGACATATGCCATGGGTAGGTTTATCGAGAATGGTTGGGGCCGAAGGACGCCGACGGGTTCTGGGAACGAGGTTAGGCACAAGCGGTGGTCGACACACGATGTACCCAGGTTCGGGGCCCTCCGTGGGAGGTAACACCCCTAGTCCTGCTTGGTCTCGTTTAGACAATGGCCAGGTTACAACGGTGCTCCTGGAGCTGTATGGCTAGAGGAGGAAGAAGGGGCCGGACAGCCTTAGCTGCCTCTCTACGTGTGGGATAAGCGAGTGGAGAATGCTTCGCCCCTTCCTCCACCGGATTACAATATGGGTAAAAGGCTACAGGAGGGCCCCAGCCGGCAGCCTCTACGGCCGGCTGCGGGGCCCCAGGTTGAGGGGTCCTATCGTTGGCGGGGCCCACCGGCTGCAGGGTCCCGTCGGCAGCCGGCGGGGCCCGCGTGGTAAGTCCCAAGGCCGATCACGTCTTGGCACGGACCGTCCTTCGGGGCGTCGCCTTGTGGCAACCGGCCGAGGTCAGCGGTACGGCCGGCCGCACTGTAGCCACGCCGGGGCAGGTAATGGAGTGGTTGGAGGCGTGTCGGCACTGTTGGGAGCCTGGTCGCCGTCACCCGGAGTCAGAGGCACCGCGCCTCCACTGTGGCTGCACGGGCGCTGACCCCTGATGGGATGGGGGCCACTGTTTCCATGCGTACCTGGACCGCGGCATCCAATGCGTGGCCGGCTAGGGGGCCAGGCATCTCCGCCCCTAGCCAGCCTGCTCGTCGCAGCCGGCAAGGCACAGCCGGCAAAGCATTGCCGGTGGGGAGGAGCCGGGGAGGCATAGCCGGGGATCCATAGCCGGCCTGTAGAGGGAAGCGGCTCGTCCTTCGGTCTCGTCAGAAAGTTGAAGTAGTGGGTCGTTTGAGGCTACCCCGGGGTTATCCCACCGACAAGTGGGCTCACGTGTGTGACGGACTCACCAGAGCATGCGATGCCGCGGCACGCCGCGTCGTCGCCTGCTCCGGCTCGTTCCTGGCTCGGCCTCGCCGGGGGTGGGGGAGGGGGGTCCGGACCCCCCCCTCCCCCACCCCCGGCTCTGCCTCGTGCTAACGCACGCAGTGCGCTTGGTTGACAAGCTGTCGGGGGGATAACCCCGGGGTAGCCTCAGCTGGGCCTTTACTCCAGCTTTTCAAAAAACGACTACGGGGCGATCCGCCTCCCCCTGTAGTCCGGCTCCGCGCGGCCAGTTGCGCCAAGCCGGCCGGTCAGAGGCGGAGACTCCTAGCCTTCTAGCCGGCGGGTCAGCTCCCGTCCCATTGCCATGCCTCGCCGAACGGCGACCTGACGCCCGGCGTATCAGCAGTACCCCCGGTACCGCGGTCAGAGCACGCGTGGCTACAGCGGCCCCCGTCGCATCGACGGTCAGCGACCGCATGGCCACAGTGGAGGCGACAGTGCCTCTAATCCTGGCCGACTGCGACCGGGCGGGCGGCACAGTGCCGGCACGCCCTCAACCACACCATTACCTGCCCCGGCATGGCCATAGTGCGGCCGGCCGTACCGCTGCCCGCGGCCGGCTACCACAAGACGACACTCCCCCAGACGACCCGTGCCGCGACGTGACGGGCACACGAGTCTGCCGGGCGGGCCCCTTCTGGCTTCCGACGGGACCCTGCAGCCGCTGGGCCCTACTAGCGACGGGACCCCGCAGCCGGCGGGCCCTACCAGCAACAGGACCCCGCAGCCGGCGGGCCCTACCAACGACAAGACTCCTCAGTCGGGGGCCCCACGACCGGCTAGAGAGGCCGCCATCTGGGGCCCTCTGACAAATTCTATCCGTATTGTAATCCGAGGGGTTGGCCTATAAAACCCCCTGGAGCTCCCCCATGCACAGGGCGACCGATCAACACACGCACACACACGCTCACGTAGAGAGGCAAGGAGAGCAGGCCAACTCATTCTTCCTCCAACATCAGAGAGCTCAAGGAGCACCGTTGTAGCTCCTCCAGGTTCATCAACCAAACTTGCAGGACTAGGGGTATTACCTCCCACGGGGGGCCCCGAACCTGGGTACATCGTGTGTCCCTCACCGCTTGTGCCCAATCCCGCCACCGGAGCCCATCGGCGTCCTTCGGCCCCAACCACTCTCGATAACCACCCCATGGCATCTGTTGTGGCAAAACGACGACAGTTGGCGCCCACCGTGGGGCCATCCGCGGTGCCGGCCGGAGTGACGCTCCGGGCGAGACCCTTCTCCACCTCCCCTGGCCGCCCCGCGTCCGGGCGGAATTGCATGCTCGTGGGGCTTGCTCCCATGGGGCGGGACCCCGTTCCCGCCGGCCCTGCGGGCGACGTTGTCGTCCTCTCCGATGAGCAGCGTGGCAGAGACCCTCTGTTCAACGTCGCCGTCCTCACCGAGCGTCTCGGCGGGCTGAGCCTCGCCGACGAGCCAGCTGCCGACGAGTACCCTAGCCAGGTGCTTGACTGCCTCGACCCGCCCTCGTTTGTGGGCACGCTCGCCCCGGGCGATGCCAAGGAATCCCGCGTCCGCGCGGGGGTGATGGCCATCGGGTCCTCCACGACCTCCAGCCGCGTCAGGGCGGAGGCGGCCGTAGCGGCCGCCCGCGCCGGCACCTCCGACACGCTAGGCTCCGTACTTCGGGCCTCAGCAATCCTGTTGCACTAACAACGACCCCAGCCACGGCTACGGCCGAGCTGGAGGCCGCCCGCCGGCTGCTGCTCACAGAGGCGACCACGCTCGCCACCACCAAGCGCCGGATGGAGTCCGCGCAGCGCGAGTACAACTCTGCCTACGGCCTCACCCCCGCCGGCAACGAGCCCAGCCGGCGCGGCGACGTCCGCAACCGCGGCCGTGTGGTCGCGGAAATCCTCGGTGGCAGGCTCTGCACCTACGACACGCCGGCTGCCAACATGAGGGCCGCCCAGGTGGCCTATGCCGACCTCGCCGACCTGGTGGGCGAAGAGCGAGAGCAGCAGGACCGGCACATCCAAGACCTCATCGCCACCGCCAATGCCCAGCAGGCCCGGCTCGATGGCGCCAACGCCGGCTCCGAAATTCCCGTCCCCGAGGGGGACGCCCCGCCAACTGTCGGCCAACGCCGGCCGATCCAGCAAGCCTCTTCCCCCCGCGGCTTCGGCCGGCGGGGCGCTAGGTCCCATAACGGACGCTCCCGGCAGAGAGACAAGCTGCCGGCCATCTACAGCCGGCGCAACGACAATCCGGCTGGCGGCAGCCAGCGCAGCCGGGACCATACCCCGCCCTCCCGGCGGGAGCGCGCACGCTCGCCGGCCCCGGCTGTCCATCCTGAGCTCGCCGCTCGGCTCGGCCCGCGCGTTCCGCGGAGTGAGAACGATGCCCGGACCCGCATCAACCGGCTAGCGAAATCCGCCCTCCTGGAGGAGGATGGTCCATTCGGCCTGGCGTGCTTCGGCCCACGGATCCGCAATGAGCCGTTCCCGACTGGCTTCATGCTCCCTCGCGACTCCCCGAAGTACAATGGCACCGCCAAGCCTGAGTACTGGTTGGTCAACTACACCACCGCGGTCGGCATAGCCAGGGGAAAGAAGCGCGTCGCCGTGCGCTACGTCCCCCTCATGTTGATCGGCTCGGCTCGGACCTGGCTCAACAGCCTGTCAGCCGGTAGCATCAACGCCTGGACAGACTTTGAGGAGGCGTTCGTCCGCAACTTCACCGGCACCTACAAGCGGCCCGGCCGGCCCCGCGAGCTGTCCATGTGCGTCCAGGGGCCGGACGAGTCCCTCTGTGACTACCTCATGCGTTGGACCGCGCTCCGCAACTCCTGCGAGGGGGTGCATGATGTGCAAGCCATCCAGTACTTCATCGAGGGCTGCTGTGACGGCACTCACCTCAAGCACAAGCTCCTGTGCTCCGAACCGGCAACCCTGGCGGATCTGATGGCCAAGGCAGACAAGTACGCCACGGCCGACTCCGCAAGACAAGCCGAGCCGACCCCGCCGCTTGCCACGCCGCGGGCGGCTGCCAACAACCGGCAACAGCAGAACAACAAGCGCAAAACCGACCAGCTGGATCCCCGCTATGGGAGCCGGCAGGTCGCCACTATCGAGGAAGAGCAGCCGGCTGCCCAGGCACCCAGCCAGAGCCAGCGAACCGGCAAGGCCGCCTGGCAGCCCAAGCTCACCTTCGAGCAGATGCTCGACGCACCCTGCAAGATGCACTCCGGGGCCAAGCCGGCCACGCACACCCTGCAGCAGTACAGCTTCTCCCAGCGGCTAGCTCGAGGCAAGGGCCTTCCGGTTCCTCCACCTCCGGCTCCCCGTGCGCTGGCTCCGGCTCCGGCCCAGCCGCCCGCACCAGCTCCGGCAGCCAACAATGGCCGCCTCCATGACCAGTTCCCCGACCAAGACGGGTCCTACGTCGTCTTCACCAGCGAAGGAACCGACAAGCACAGCATGCGCCAGCGCTGGCTCGAGGTGAACGCCACCGTCCCCTCGGTCCCCCAGTTCATGCACTGGTCTATGAAGCCGGTTACCTGGAGCCGGGCGGACCACCCGGCCGTGATGCCAAACCCCGGCAGCTACGCCCTCGTCCTCGATCCCACCATCGCCTCCGATAGGCGCACCTGCCGTTTCTTGCGGGTGCTGATCGACGGGGGCAGCAGCATCAACATCCTCTACCACGACACGCTGCTCAAGCTGGGGCTCAAGGAGAAAGACTTGCAGCCACGCCAGACGGTTTTCCATGGCATCATGCCGGGAAAATCCTGCACCCCCATCGACAAGATCCGGCTCGACGTCCTTTTCCGCAACCAGAGCCACTTCCGCTGCGAGCCGATATGGTTCGAGGTGGTGGACCTCAATAGTCCCTACCACGCGCTGCTGGGCAGGCCAGCCCTCGTCAAGTTCAAGGCGATCCCCCATTATGCCTACCTCAAGCTCAAGATGCCAGGTCCCAAGGGCATCATCACCATCAACGGCGACTACAAAATGTCGATCGAGTGCGCGCTCGACAGCAGCCGACAGGCCGAGGCCCTGGAGATAGCGGAGGAGAGGCGGCAGCTCGACCGGATCGTGGCCCATGCCTCTGACCAGCCGGCCGTGCTGGCTCCTCCATCCCAGTCGGCCAACGAAGCATCGTTCCAGCCGGCCAAAGACACCAGGCAGGTGCCACTCGACCCAGCCAACCCCAAGCAGTGCGTCACCATCAGCGCCCACCTCGACAGCAAATAGGAAGGCGAGCTCGTCGGCTTCCTCCGTGAGAATCGGGACATCTTTGCATGGTCTCCAAAATACATGTCAGGTGTTCCGAGGAAGTACGCCGAGCACAAACTTCATGTGCGACCGGATGCCAAGCCGGTCAAGAAACCCCTGCGCCGTTTCTCCGAGGAGAAGCGGCGTACTATAGGAGAAGAGATCGCCCGGCTGCTCGCAGCCGGCTTCATCAGGGAAGTGTTCCACCCGGTCTGGCTGGCCAACCCAGTCCTGGTGCTGAAGAAAAACAAGACATGGCGCATGTGTATCGACTACACCAGCCTGAACAAGGCCTGTCCCAAGGACCCTTTTGCCCTGTCACGGATCGATCAAGTTATCGACTCCACGGCCGGCTGCGATTTGTTGTCCTTCCTGGACGCCTATTCCGGCTACCACCAGATCAAGCTGGACCCAGCCAACCGGCTGAAGACCTCCTTCATCACACCTTTCGGGGCCTACTGCTACATCACTATGTCCTTCGGCCTGAAGAATGCAGGCGCTACCTTCCAGCGCTGCATGCAGAAGTGCCTCCTGCCCCAAATCGGCAGGAATGTCCACATCTACGTCGACGACATCATCGTCAAAACCAAGAAGCATTTTAGCCTCCTCGACGACCTCCGAGAGACCTTCTCCAATCTGCGCGAGTTCAAGGTCAAGCTCAAAATCCGGAGAAGTGTGTTTTCGGCATGCCGGCCGGCCAGCTGCTGGGTTTCTTCCTGTCCGCCCGCGACATCGAAGCCAACCCGAAGAAAATCAGAGCCATCGAGTGCATGCACAAGCCGACCAAGCTCTGCGACGTCCAGAAGTTCGCCGGCTGCCTTGCCTCGCTCAGCCGGTTCATCAGCCGGCTGGGCGAGAAGGCTCTGCCCCTCTACTAGCTCATGAAGAAGACGGCCAAAGTCGAGCCGGGCCCCGACCCAACGAAGAAGCCGGCCAAGTTCTAGTGGACCGATCAGGCGGACGAAGCGTTCCGTGATCTCAAACGCGCCCTCTCCAGCGTGCCCGTCCTAGCGGCTCCGACCGAAAAGGAGCCTTTGCTCGCGTACATCGCGGCGACCACACGCGTGATCAGCGTCGTCCTCATGGTGGAGCGGCCGGAGGAAGGCTGGGCGCTGCCGGTCTAGCGCCCCGTCTACTACCTCAGTGAGGTCCTATCCGTCTCCAAGCAGAACTACCCCCACTGCCAGAAGATGTGCTAAGACATATACTTCGCCGCCAAGAAGGTTAAGCAGTACTTCCAGGAGCACACCATCACCGTGGTGAGCACGGCGCCACTCGGGGAAATCATGAGCAACCGGGACGCCACCGGCCGGATCGCCAAATGGGCTATCGCCCTCGCCGACCACGAAATCCGGTACGAGCCACGCACCTCCATCAAGTCGCAGGCGATGGCCGACTTCCTCGTCGACTGGGCGGAGACCCAGTTCGTGCCGCCTCCTCCGGACTTCACGTGTTGGCGCATGCACTTCGATGGCTCAAAGATGCGGACCGGCTTGGGAGCCGGCATCGTCCTGTCGTCACCCAAAGGGGACCAGCTCAAGTACGCGCTCCAGATCCTCTTCACCGCCTCCAACAACGTAGCCGAATACGAGGCGCTCGTCCACGGCCTCCGGCTCGCCAAAGAAATTGGCATCCGACGCATCGTCTGCTTCGGCGACTCGGATCTTGTGGTGCAGCAGGTCTCTGGCGAATGGGACACAAGGGACGCCAACATGGCCAGCTACCGCTTCCTCGTCCAACAGCTCACCGGCTCCTTCGAGGGGTGCGAGTTCCACCACGTCCTCCGGGCGGACAACGAGGCGGCGGACACGCTGGCCAAAATCGGCTCCACTCGGTAGGCAATCCCAGCCGGCGTCTCCCTCGAGCGGCTACTCAAGCCGTCGATCAAACCCTCCGCCGAATCGGAGTCAATCTTCATGCTGGCCGACCCCGCCGGCGACCCGCCGGCTCGTACCGCCGTTTCTGCCCTGCCAGCTCCAACAACTAACGACCCCGCGGCCGTCCTCATGGCGATCGACCTACCGGCCTCGGGGACTGACGGCTCGTTCCCGGGGACTAACGTCTCGGCCCAGGGGGCTCCGCCTCCGGGCACGGAGGCTCCAGCCGGCAACGAGAACCGCCTCGAGCCGGTGCCGGCTCCTGCCGTGGCTCCCACCTGGACCCAGCCCATCCTAGCCTTCCTCTTGCGCGGCGAGCTCCCTCCCGACGAGGACATGGCCTGGCAAATCCAGCGTCGGGCCCCCGCCTACAGCATCATCAACCATGAGTTGGCCCATCGCAGCGCAACCGGCGTGTTCCAGCGTTGCGTCGAGCCGGAACGGGGGCAGGAGATCCTCCATGACATCCACCAGGGCGAGTGCGGGCATCATGCCGCCTCCAGGACCTTGGTGGCCATGGCGTTCCGCCACGGGTTCTACTGGCCAACGGCCCTAGAAGAAGCGAAGCGGATGGTCGACAAGTGCGAGGGGTGCTAGTGCATCAGCGCACAAAGCCACCTGCCTACTACGGCGCTTCAAACCATCCCCCTCTCCTGGCCTTTTGCGGTCTGGGGCCTTGACATGGTGGGACCCTTCAAGACCGCTCGAGGCGGCATGACGCATATATTGGTGGCCGTCGACAAGTTCACCAAGTCGATCGAAGCCAGACCCATCAAGAAGCTGGACGGCCCCACAGCCGTCTGGTTCATTGAAGACGTTACAGTCCACTACGGCGTCCCGCATAGCATCATCACTGACAACGGAACCAATTTCGCCAAGGGCGCGTTGGCACACTTTTGCGCCAAACAAGGCATCCGGCTCGACCTTGCATCGATCGCCTGCTCGCAGTCGAACGGCCAAGCAGAGAGAGCAAACGGCTTGATCTTGGCCGGCATCAAGCCCCGACTCGTGGCACCGCTCGTTCGGTCAGCCGGCTGCTGGATCGAAGAGCTTTCGGCCGTCCTATGGAGCCTCAGAACCACGCCCAACCACTCAACCGGCTTCACGCCCTTCTTCCTCGTGTACGGGTCCGAGGCAGTCATCCCCACGGACATCGAGTTCGACTCGCCTCGCGTCACCCTGTGTACGGACATAGATGACAAGGAGGCAAGGGAAGACGGCGTCGACCTCATCGAGGAGACCCGCGAGCTAGCACTGAGCAGAACGGCTATCTACCACCAGAAGCTCCGGCACTACCACAGCAAGCGGATCCGGCCCCTCTCCTTCCGCGAGGGTGACCTGGTGCTCAGGCGGATCGAGCGGACCGCTGGCCAGCACAAGCTGTCTTCCCCGTGGGAGGGCCCGTTCATCATCAGCAAGGCCCTGCACAACAACGCGTACTACCTAATAGATGCCCAGAAGCCGCAGAAGCGCAAGAGAGATGCCTCCGGCGAGGAGACGGAGCGCCCATGGAACGCGGCGCTCCTCTGTCCGTTTTACTACTAAGAAGGATCAGTGTATGTATGTACCCTCCCTTTTTGGGCTTATGAATGCAACGGGTGCCCCACGCTAGCTCTTGGGGCACACCTCTTTCGTTTCCTTCCAAACCAGTTCGCCCCACACACCGGCTCCCGGACCCGGTTCCACGGTCCCGGGGGCTCGCTGGCTAGCCTTGGCGTCGCTCCCCAAAGCCGGTCGTGTAATGTGAGCTAAGAAAAAAAAACCTCCCACCCCTCCCAACTACAGACCGGCTCCCGGCTGTCCGGCCGATGGGTTCTTGGGACGGAAAACTTGGTGCACAAGAAAAACGGTCATAGAGGAGTCGCCGGCTAGGGCTAGCCGACCCACCTTTCTCAGCCTCTGCCACTCTCCTTGGCCAATACGTCCCCGCGGCTCCCGAACTCACGACCGACTCCTCCGAGGCGGATGCCCCGTCTCAGCTACAGTCCGGCTCCCGGCTGTCCGGCTGGCGGGGTCAAAGCCGAAGGGGACAAGGTTTTTGGCAGACGGAGTCAGAGGGACAAAAAAGCCAAGGCCGAGCTGGCACGCACAAAAAAACTTTGGCAAAACAAAAGCATCAACTCATATACAAAAGCATAACGGCCCACGGCCACATGTTCATTACATTATACACCCAAAGTGGGTGGAATTGCAGTCTAACAAATGCAGGAGGAAAATAAAAGGGTCCAAGCTAGTGGAGGCACCGTCTCCTCCGTCGGCGCCCTCCGCGGTCGCAGAGGTAGAAGCCCCGCCGTTGGCTACAGCATGCTCCGCATCGGCCCCCGCGTCCATGTCTTGAGACGGCTCGGAGTCGACGTAGTCGTCGGTGCTGGACCCGGCGTCTTCATCGTCCGTCTTGCCGGCGCTATACTCCGGGTCGTCGAGGGCAAGCATGTAACGGTCCTCCGGGATCTCCTCGCCGTCCGCCGTGTGCTCCGGGACGTACTCGTCCCACGGAGCAAAGGAAGCAAGATCGCTGGCCCGCATGGCCAGCACGTCGGCAACCGCCTGCAGCTCCGCGTCGGTGCTGGCACGCAGGGTCGTAAGCAGCCCGAGGTCCAGCTCGGGGTACCACGACCTCGCAATACGGAGCGCCATGGCCGCCCTGGCGCGCGTGGTGGAAGCCCTCCAGGCGTTCAACCGCGCGGTCCCGGCCTCCAACCACCTCCACAGTCGGCTCATGGAGGCCGTCTCCACCGCACCCGGCCAAAGGGCGCGAACGAGTGCCGAGCCGGCGCCTTAGAGTCTCTTCATGGCCGGGACCACCTCCGTCAGACGCGCCTTGGCGGCAATCCCCACCTCGTCCACAGACCAGGTAGCAAGCGGCCCGACGGGGATCACCTGCGCCCGCTGATCCTCGCGATGGGCCTCCACGTTAAACTCCGCGACTTCTTGCGTACCCGGAAAGAGCCCTAGGGAAGAAGGGGGGGCAGCGTGAGCAACAAAGGAAACTCCGGCCCGGATCCGGCACACAAAGACAAGAGAAACGGCAAAGCTTACCAGCCAGAAGCCGGTCCACCGCGAGCGCCTCCTCCTCCAGCGCGGCATCCCTGGCCGACCACTCCTGCATCCGGCGCTCGTGCTCAGCCTGCGCCGCCTGCGCGTCCTCGGCTACCTTCGCCAGCGAGGAGTCCTTGGCCTCCAGCTCCCGGCGATGGGCTGTCTCCCGCTCCTCCAGCTCTCAGCGGTGG
The DNA here is from genome assembly GCA_039707655.1 of Elymus sibiricus. Classification (NCBI taxonomy): domain Eukaryota; kingdom Viridiplantae; phylum Streptophyta; class Magnoliopsida; order Poales; family Poaceae; genus Elymus; species Elymus sibiricus. The sequence goes on from CM077675.1 coordinate 427,326,138, forward strand.
GTCGCCTGCCGCTCCTCCAGTTCGCGGCGGTGCGCCGCCTCGCGCCCGTCCTTTTCCGTCTGCGCCCGATCCGCCTCCTGGCGGAGCCGGTCGCACTCCTCGGACAGAAGATCCCGTCACTCGCCAAGCTGCACCACCCAGCGGCGGAGGCAGACCGTCTCGGCATGGGAAGCTTCCCGGCACGAGGACGATTCTATCAGAAAACAAGCAAAGATGGGGATTCACCCCGCCTTCGGAGTAGCCGACCTAAATCCCGGGGGCTACACCCAGTGGGTGCGCTCGCGCGCCCCCACTGAAAGCTCACGAGACGCGTACCTTGCAGATCCGCGGACACGACGGCCAGCCGGTTTTCGGCTCCCCGATACAGGCCCAACAACGTGTTGTATGCAGCCACCCAACGGTCGTGGACGGCCTGCAAGGAACAAATAGTCAGACACTTCGCAATTTAGACTCGACCCACCTATGCTCCAGCCGGCTTGAGTCTCGGGGGCTACACCCAGTGGGTGCGCTAGCGCGCCCCCGCTGGAAAAATTAAAAAAGACAAGACCTCGAGCCCTTACTGCGACGGACTGCTCGAGGTGCACCAACCGGTTGCCGGCAGCCTGGGCCTCCTACGCCGCCTGGGCGCGGCAGGCGGCAAACTCAGCGACGACCGCCGCCACCGCGGCCCCGAGGGCGCTCGGCGCGTCGTTGATGGGCGTGCCACCAGATGTGGCACAGGGCTCGGTCGGACCCCGCGCCGTGACGACTATGGGAACCGCCACTCCCAGTGCCGCGGTTCCGGGTGCCCCGAATGACGAGCCGGTGGCGGCCGCCCCTCCGGGCGCTGCGGCCTCGATCTCCGGTACGCCACCTCTAGCGGCGCCTCCTCGGCTCACCTCCGGTGCCGGGACCTCCGCCTCCGGAACGACGACCTCCGGTGGCTCGGCGGCGCCCGGTGACACGTCATCCGCTCCCGGCGGTGTCGCGTTGCGATCCGACTCCGTCCTCTTGGCGGCGTCGGCATCGGCCGCGCGCGCAGCCGCGCGCGCCTCCTCCTTCGCCCGCGCGTCCGCCTCCGCCCGTCACGCGGGGTCATGCTTGTCCTTGGACCTCCTCTCCCGGCCGATGGGAAATGGCTCCCACGACTGGTCGGCCGCCTCCGCGCTGGCCTCCCCTGGCGGCTGCTTCCGCGCCGCCTCCTCCCACGCGCGGTGCTCCTCCTCGAGCTGTTCACGCTCGGCCGCCTTGAGGTCCCTCCACGCCTTGCGTTCCCTTTCGTCGGCGGCGGTCGGCGGTGCTGTCCCCGACATCCCGACGGTCGTGGCCCTCCCCAGGGCACGCGGCTCCATGGATAAACAAAATAAGGAAAGAAGGCTGACCGGAAACCAAGTAGGGATTCAGAAAAAATATACCCAGTGCTAACGGGGACCGTTCCCCTAGCGGGGCCCGTCCGGGCAACCCGCTGTTTCTTCCCGCCGCCTCCACGACTGCCGCCCGGCTGGCCGCTGGCTCCCCGTTTGGCGGCCGGCTCAGAGTTGGCTGGCGGCTCCCCCTTTCCACCCGCGGCCGCGTTGCCTCGGCCAGACTCGCGGTCGGCCCGGCGAACGCGCTTCCTCAGCGCGGTGACGTCGCCTCCCGAAGGTTTGGGGTCCTCCGGGGCCGCCGCATTGTGCACCTCCTCTGATTCAGCGTCATCATCAGGCCAGTCCCGCAAAACAGACTGGGGGAGGAACTTACCAGCTGACTCGATGGCCTCCGCCTCCATCCCACTGGTTCCAGACCCGCCGGCTCGTTTGGACTAAGCCGGCTCCACATCGTCGGCATCCTCGACCTCCTCGGGGTCCGACTCCGCCATGTCGACGGCCGGCTCCCCATAGTCCTGTAGCTGAGGAAAAACCTGCGTCCAAGAGAGGACCCTCCACCATCAGCTAAGGAGGGGCGCCGGCTTCAGAAGGAAAAGAGGGAAGGGATGGCTCGGCACGTACCCGCGGAGCCAGACGACTCCGGCTGTACGGGGTCTTCCCCCTTCGCCACTTGCCCTCGTCCATCTTGACGGCCGAGATGGTGTTCACCCTCCTCGCCACCTGCACCGCCTTCATCTCTTTGGTGGAGAGTCGGCAGGGGTCGTGCCGTCCACCCATGTGGCAGATGAGGTGCGGCCGGCGCTGCAGCGGCTGCACCCGGCGAGCCACCATCGTGGCCAGGAGATCCACCGCCGTGAGCCCCTCCGTCTTGGTCATCACCATCAGGCGCTCGCAGAGCCGGTCCGCCGTCTCGGGCGCCTGGAGCGGAGGCGTCCTCCAGTTCAGCATCGCGGTCGGCGGCTGGTCGACGAAGTCGGGGAGGTTGATGTAAGCCTCCTCTGGCTTCACGTTCTTCACGTAGAAGAACCCCTTCTGCCAACTCCTCACCGAGTCCTGCAGGGGAAGTTGCAGGAACCCGGCTCCGGGGCGATAGTGGACCAGAGCGGCTCCGTAGGCGGTCATCACCTTCTGGTCGGTCGCCTGGATCTTCACCATCTGGCACTTCAAGTAGAAAAGCCGGCACCAAAGGTCGAGGCGCGGCTCCACTCCCAGGAGACCCTCGCAGAGGGTGACGAACGCCGCCAGTTGCAAGATGGCGTTGGCGCTAAGGTGGTGCGGCTGCAGCCCGAAGTGCGTAAGGAAGCGGCAGAAGAACGCGCTCGCCGGCAGGCCGAGCCCACGGGTGAAATGCTCGGCGAAGACCACCACCTCGCCGTCGCGCTGGGCCGGCGCGTTTTCCGCCTCGGCGATGCGTGCCTCCAGGTTCTTCGCCGGCGGCAGCTTGCGGCGGTGGCGGAGGTGCTCGATGTAAGCTTCGTCGACATCGTTGCCGTCCCAGGCTCCCTTGCCCGCCATGCACCTCGGAGAAGTCTTGGTCGCGGCGGCGGGGCGCGTGGGCTCGATCGCATCGCAGCTTCCGACGGCGGCGAACGGCGGTGCGGCGGGCGAGCGGCCCTTGCTCTCTCTATCTCGATGTGGGAAGGGGGACGGGCGACGGGGGCGACGTGCGGGGGTGGGGGAGCGAATGCCCCGTTCCGCTCCTCTCCCCTCCCATTTAAACCCGGCACATGGTGGTGGGGAGCGGATTCGTCGCGCACAAACCCCACTACTTCCTCCAACTGTGGGAAGGGAGTTAAGACATTTCGGGAGCACCAACCAGCGGTTCGGGCCGCAGAAGATCCGCGCGCACGGGCCGAGGCCGCGGCCGAAGTGGGCCCCGCCCCGAGGCCCGGTCTTGTCCTCCGCGTGGCCTGTCAGGCCGCGGCCCGCCCCGCCCCACACGTGGCGTGCCTCCGCCGCCCCTTGCGGCGGTCGAGGTGTCTGGCGAAGCGTCGGCCGGCTGCAGGGCCGGCCACGGCGATCCCACTTCTTCAGGCTCCGGGACCGCCTCGTGGCTCTAACATGCGTGACTCAAGCCGGGGTGGTCCGCCATGGCTCACCGGCGGGCCCCCCTTTTTCGGAGACTACTGTCGGGGGGATAACCCCGTGGTAGCCTCAGCTGGGCCTTTACTCCGTCTTTTCAAAAAACGACTACGGGGCGATCCGCGTCCCCCTGTAGTCCGGCTCCGCGCGACCGGCTGGGCCAAGCCGGCCGGTCAGAGGCGGAGACTCCTAGCCTTCCAGCCGGCGGGTCGGTTCACGTTCCATCGCCACACCTCGCCGAACGGCGACCTGACGCCCGGCGTATCAGCAGTACCCCCGGTACCACGGTCAGAGCACGCGTGGCTACAAAAGCCCCCGTCGCATTGACAGTCAGCGACCGCATGGCCACAGTGGAGGCGACAGTGCCTCTGACCCCGGCCGACTGTGACCGGGCGGGCGGCAAAGTGCCGACACGCCCTAAACCACTCCATTACCTGCCCCGGCATGGCCACAGTGCGGCCGGCCGTACCGCTGACCGCGGCCAGCTACCACAAGACGACACTCCACCGGACGACACGTGCCGCGACGTCACGGGCACGCGAGTCTGTCGGGCGGGCCCCTTCCGGCTCCCGACGGGACCCTGCAGCCGGCGGGCCCTACCAGGGATGGGACCCCGCAGCCGGCGGGCCCTACTAGTGACAGGACCACGCAGCCGGCGGGCCGCCATCTGGGGCCCTCCGGCAACTTCTATCTGTATTGTAATCCGGGGGGTTGGCCTATAAAACCCCCCGGAGCTCCCCCATGCACGGGGCGACCGATCAACACACGCACACACACGCTCACGTAGAGTGGCAAGGAGAGCAGGCCAGCTCCTTCTTCCTCCTCCATCAGACAGCTCGAGGAGCACCATTGTAGCTCTTCCCGGTTCATCAACCAGACTAGCAGGACTAGGGGTATTGCCTCCCACGGGGGGCCCCGAACCTGGGTACATCGTGTGTCCCTCACCGCTTGTGCCCAATCCCGCCACCGGAGCCCGTCGGCGTCCTTCGGCCCCAACCACTCTCGATAAGCCACCCCATGGCATCTGTTGTGGCCAAACGACGACACAGGCGCAGTGCGGTTATTCTGTTTTCCCCCAAGAACAAACGACACCCCCCCACAACCCTAAGATAGATAGTGGGGTCACGTGTGCGACGGACTCGCCGGAGCATGCGATGCCGCGGCACGCCGCGTCGTCGCCTGCTCCGGCTAGTTCCTGGCTCGGCCTCGCCGGGGTGGGGGAGGGGAGGTCCAGACCCCCCCTCCCCCAGCCCCGGCGAGCCCTCGTGCTTACTCACGCAGTCCGCTTGCTTTACAGACGCAGTGCGGTTATTCTGTTTTCCCCCAGGAACAACCAACACCCTCCAGACAACCCTAAGATAGATAGTGGGGTCACGTGTGTGACAGACTCGCTGGAGCATGCGACGTTGCGGCACGCCGCGTCGTCGCCTGCTCAGGCTCGTTCATGGCTTGGCCTCGCCGGGGGCGGTGGAGGGGGGTCCAGACCCTCCTCCCCCACCCCCGGCTCGGCCTTGCGCTAACGCACGCAGTGTGCTTGGTTGACAGGTGCAGTGCGGTAATTCTGTTTTCCCCCAACAACAACTGACGCCCCCCCGACAACCCTAAGATAGATAGTGGGGTCACATTTGCGACGGACTCACCAGAGCATGCGACGGCATGGCACGCCGCGTCGTCGCCAGCTCCGGCTCGTTCCTGGCTCGGCCTCGCCGGGGGTGGGGGAGGGGGGGTCCAGACCCACCTACCCCACCCCCGGCTCGGCCTCGCGCTAACGCACGCAGTGCGCTTGGTTGACAGGCGCAGTGCGGTTATTCTGTTTTCCCCCAAGAACAACTGACACCGCCCCTCCCCCCCGACAACCCTAAGATAGATAGTGGGGTCACATTTGCGACGGACTCACCGGAGTATGCGATGCCGCGACACGCCACGTCATCGCCTACTCCGGCTCGTTCCTGGCTCGGCCTCGCCTAGAGTGGGGGAGGGGGGTCCAGACCCCCCCCTCCCCCACCCCGGCTCGGCCTCGCACTAACGCACGTTGTGCGCTTGGTTGACAGGCGCAGTGTGGTTATTCTGTTTTCCCCCAAGAACAACCGACGCCCCCCAGACAATCCTAAGATAGATAGTGGGGTCACGTGTGTGACGGACTCGCCGGAGCATGCGACGCCGCGGCACACCGCGTCGTCGGCTGCTCCGGCTCGTTACTGGCTCGCGCTAACGCACGCAATGCGCTTGGTTGAAAGGCACAGTGCGGTTATTCTGTTATCCCCCAAGAACAACCGACACCCCCCATCCCACCATCACACAAAACATGACGTCGACAAAAAAAGGAAGTAGGGAAAAGTTTTCGCCCAAAAAAGTGCAGTTCAGTTATACATGGCGTTGCAGTGCTGTTTGAAAAAAGAATCAGGCATACTGTATTTCCATGTTTTGAATGTTTCCGCGCAGAAACATAAGACGAGAAAAAAGGTAACGCCTACAATAGCACCATTGCATGCAGTAACGAAAACACAAGTGACGAATCGGATTTAACATAAAAAATATATATCATGGTCATATATACAACACACCAAGGTTCTACCTTCAACAGCACACATCACATAACACATATATTTCAAACAAATGATCGACCAATCTCTGCCTAAGGTCGTTACTTCGAACGTGACTAAAACTGTGACTGAGACTGCGACATCGGATGAAGCCCAAACTTCTTAATGAGATCTTTCAGCTCATGCGGCATGTCTTCAGCACACAACTCGTTTGAAGGATGAAAGGTATTCCTCCTTCCAATCTTTAGCAGCAGCCTGAAAAAATATAGAAAATGCAGATAAATGATTACAAGAACGTGATGAACAGCACTTGGAAGGATGAACAAGCAACAATAATGAATAGGAGAAAAACAATGTATTACATCGCTTTTCAACAATTTTTCGACCAAGCGTGCCCCATCGTACACTTGCGACATCTGGGCCTGAATGTTAGGGAAACAGGGCTTCTCTGCACATAGAATCCACACTCATTTACACCCTGTTCTAGAATGTTAGGGAAACAGGGCTTCTCTGCACGGTCTGAATGGTCCCTATTTCTAATGCACGTCAAATCATATTTATGAGTTAGTTCTCTTTCAGCCAAGGTTGGTGGTGGTATAAATGAAGTTATGTGTCATAGATAATGAAGTGCACAATACCAAGAAATGCAGTTCGATGACAAGTAACAAGCGTATTAATGACCATCCAATACCCACATATGATTTCAAAAAATATGCCATACATGCAGTTCAGTTATGCGGAAAGATGCAGAACGAGAAAACAAAGCTCTGCGGTTGGCTAAAGGTAGGGGGAAACAGAAAAGGATTAACGGTAGAGAAAGTGAAAACATGACATACCATTTTAGTGCAGTCTGCGTGGTAGTCAGACCTGCGCCACCTTGTCCTTTGTTCAGCAGGTCCGGTGTACTTCCTAGTGTCATGGATATCAATGGTCTAGCGAAAGCGGTTCATAGTGTATAGGGTGTAATGGTCTTCCTTCAAGCGAGGCATCAAAATCAGCCGGGAGGGAGAAACATACATGAAGAGGCAAAAAACAAAACCAATCGGGGAAGTTCATTTTACGCACATAGATCCAGGATAACTGCTGAAAAATATCTATAAAGGAATTGCAACAAAGAAAAATATGAAATGATGCAAACGGTGGACTTGCTAGTTTCGCGTCGAGCAGGTTATCATCGCCAACAAAAACTTTGAACTGACAGGCCGCATGTTCCAGAATAAACGGGCTGTGAACAACCGGCAACATAGGGTTTCCTTCTGGACTTCTTTTCACCTTCGTTTCCATTTTAAGAAAATACTACATGAAAGAAAAAAAGGTCTAAAAATTCAGTACAAAAAAAAATACATAGAAGCAAAAAATAAAAGATAGCAGACACATTTACCGTGATGAATAAAGGTGAAAGTAGCACGCGTTCACCAGAACGATAAACTAAACTCATATCAGGATCTTGCTTCCAGTACTTAATGACATAATCCATCAGATAAGAGTCCATGAAAATCCTTTCCCAAATGTATCACACAAATAGTCAACTGTGGTCTGGTCCAATTCATCAACTAGGTTTTTCACCAAGAACAGCACGTTGCTGCAGTAAAGTAATGAGAGGACACATACACAGATCAGATCAAAAATAAATTTAAAAACAAAAACCAAGCACACAAAAGGATGAAGAATAGGCACATGGGACTTACTCTTTGTATTTGGTCCTGAACTCTTCGCTGAGAATGAGATCCTTAATCTCCCTCGCCTCTAATAGATACCTGAATTTTGTAGGATTCAACTTCTCTATCGAGCATTTAACTTAACAGGCCTCTCTATTGCCCTCTTGTTCGATACTACAGCAGCCGGATCAATGGTGGGAGGATTGATCGCTGCACTCCTAGTCCCCCTTGCAATGGGTGGCGGCGGTGTAATGAAATCATCATCGACATCAAATACCTCACGTGAAGAGCCAGGCGGGGCATCCATCTTCGCACCAACTCCAGTCAGAGAACAAGATTTGTCAGGAGGTATTTCAACAACACAATCCTCCAATTTTGCTTCACAAACTTGGTTCTCAAACAGAGATGTACAACCTTCATGAAGACCATCATCAAAATCTGAAAAATATGAGGGCAAACGATATGTCAACACACAGCTCGCTTGACAAGTCCATACAAAACAAACATCAAGAATAAAACCAATAAACCTTAAACGCAGCTCACTAATGTAAAAAATGCAGTTCAATATAAACAGACATGCAGCTCACTAAAGCTAAAAAAACGCAGGTCATTCTATAACGGGCATGCATATCACTTAGACAGACTGCTGCAGCTCGCTTACATATATAATGAAGCTCACTAAACAAAACAATGCGCAGCTCGCTAATGCCAATAAACGCAGTTCACTAGCACACTAAAACCTAACACATAAGCAGGGCCAGCAAGGAATATACAAAAAAAGAGCGATTACGCCGTTCACTCACACAACCTTTACCTTTAAATATTAAAAGTGTCAAATTTCGGGCTCCGCAAAAACCCTAAGAAGTTCGAATCCAGGGGCGTGTGCGAAGATCTCCAACAGCTTCACCCCCTCCTAGCTCACAACATGATAACCCCGCTCGATGGCGAGGAAGAAGATAGCACACGAGAGTTTACCTAGGTTCGGGCCGCTGCGAAGCATAAAAACCTACTCCTGCTTTTGGTGGATTGCCTTGCGAGCGGGTTTGTAGATGAACTAGTACAATGGTGAGTTGCCTCTTGAGGACGCTCGGGTGGTGATGGATCTCCCCCCTCTACAGAGCAGCCTAGCTTCTATTTATAGCGGCCCGGGTCCTCTTACCTTATCGCAATGGCGGGAAGGGTCCCACAATGGTCAAATTTGAAAGGGGACAGGAGGTACATCTTATCCTGACGAAAGGTGGTCTTCGCCTGCAAAGTACCCGGTGGTGATGCAGAGGTGGGCTCGGCGATGACGTCCATCCTGCGGAGCTCGGGGTCTTGGTCTTGTTGCACCGGAAGGGAAACCTTTGGGGGGAGCTTTGGGAATCTGCGTGTGCTCCTGCCTCCTTTGCAAGAAAGAGGGGACTGTCTCCTCTAGCGCGCTGGTGCCCACCTGGCCCGCCTTGCATCATCCTTGGCTTCCCGAGGTCGAGCGTTGCATATAGATCTCCGCCACTCGGGAGGGGGCCTGGGGAGGCATGTTCCCCCGCTGGTCTTGGTGTTGTTTCCCTCGTGAGCTCGGGGCTCTCGCGAGGGCCTTGTGTCGAGTGAGACCGTGCTGGGCCATACTTGACCATCGAGGTGGGCCACGCCCGGGACCGCAGTCAGGCAAGTCTGGGTACCCCCATTCCCAAAACGCCGACAGCAGCCCCCGAGCCCAAGGCGTGCTTGGGTTGGCTTCGGGGCGAAGCCATAGGAGGTGGCCCGAAGCGCCGTGGGCCCCAACCGCCTGTGGGCCAGGCTTGACACGCAGCGCCCTCCGAAACGCTGACGCCTCCATTTCTTTGCGCTGCCTCGGCAACTGCCCCGGCTGACAAACAGCTTGGCGCACGCCTTCGAGCCGTCACTGCTCCCCATCAATCTTTCCTTCCATCCTCCCTCCTTCCGTGGCTCGCGCTTTCTCCGCCAAATCTTGCGTCCGTCCCGGTCTGGCCGTCCGCCATGGCCCCCAAGAAAAGAGGGGGCGAGGCCCAGAAAGCGCCGGAACCTTTGCCGGTGCCGGAGCCCCTGTTATATCGATCTTTGGTGGTTAATCTTGAGGTGTTGGAGATGGTCCGTCTGGCGGTCGCCGCCGGCTCCAACGAGTGGGATCTGGCTGCGCTCGCGGCCTCAGAGCGAGCTGGAGGCCTCCTGCATTCCCCTTCATCTTCACGCCCTCCTCTCTGGCTTGTTGCCGCCGTTCTCGGAATTCTTTTCTGCCGTGCTCATGCATTATCAGGTTCATGTGCTTCATCTTGACCCTGGCTCCATCGTCCTCCTTTCCTCTTTCGCGTTCCTGTGTGAGGCCTTCATCGGCGTCTCCCCTTCTGTGGCCCTGCTTCGCCACTTCTTCTCCCTCTAGTTGAACCCCGAGGGACACTGTTCTGGATGTGGGTCCCTGAGGGTAGTCGATGCGACGGCCAATGGGGCCCTCGACGCCCGGCTTTCCCCGAACGCAGAAGGCTTCCGGAGGCAGTGGGTGTATGTCGATGCCGCTGAGGCCGGCCCTCTGCTTCAACTCCCGTCAGTTCCCGCAGAGCCGAGTCCCAAATGGGAGCACGAGGAGCTTGTCGACCCGTGGCTCGTGTAGGTTTTGGTGAAGCTGGCTGGACTGAAGAAGGCTGGCGTGACAATGGCGATGGTGGTGCGGGAGTTCTGCCGTCAGCGAATCGCTCCTCTACAGTGTCATTCCCGCCCGATGTGGGCCTTCGCCGCCCCCCATGACCCCATGAGGCTCCAGGTTCCTCCTCTTCTTTCCTGCGCGCTACGCGAGCTACTTCGTCGACTGACCGGCGGGGAACCGGATGAGCTTCCCCGGAACGGCCTCCCCTTGTACAACCACAAGGACGGGGAAGCCCTTGCTCGGGAGATGCCATGCTTCGACGAGTGGGGGTTTCTTCCTTCGATGGGAGCGGGTCCCTGGGGCGATCCCTCCGCGGGGGCCCCGGGTCCTGGAGGACCTAGGGCCGTGGCTCCCCCTTTGGCCGAGGTGGGGCATCCTGTGTCGCCTACCCCCCGGGCTCTTGCTACAGTCCTGCCTGGGGGTGAACGTGATGCCCCGCTGGTGGAGGCGGCTATCGCCTTTGCTGCTGGATGCCCAGTGTCAGACGTCGTCAAGTCGTCCCCGGGCCCCCGCGCTCGCCGGAAGAGGAAGGGGCCCGAGAGCAGCCGTTGCTCGACGCCGTGGGTGCCGATGAAGAGGAAGTGGGTCGCCTTGGATGAGTAAGTGTCTGAGTCCCCTTGGACTGCCTTCGATGTGCCCCCTCTGAATCTCTGTTCCGCAGGTTCCCCTCTTACGAACAGAGAGGCGCCACACCACCGCCACCTCCTGAGGCCACCGGGCCCATTGTGGCCCTGTCTTTAGCGGGCCTCAGAGTTCCGTGTAGGGGGTCGCCCATACCCGTGCCCGCGTAGCTCTCGGGGGGTCCAGGGCACGAGTTTCCAGCAATCTTCGTCATGCGTGGCCTTCAACTTGCAGGGGAGGGGCTGTGTCCTCCGCTGGTAGTCTTCCCCGGGAACCAGTCGTGCCGTGCCCTAGGGCCCTCTTTGAGCGGGGACGCGGATCCCCGCAGGGAGCGGCCTCCACCCGAGGAGAGGGAGGAGGAACCCCCAGCCCCGGGCGCTCACCAGGGTCGGGCGGCCCCTCGCATGCCCTTCCTATCGATCCTGGGGAAGGTGGAGATCCTAGTTGGGCCCTCGAGCTCGCATGTGACCGGAGCGCCGTGCGGCACGGTCTGCTCCAGACCGCAGCGAACGCGCTGGGGCGTCTAGGGGCGGAGCTCACCACCGCTGACTCCCGTCTCGAGGCAGAGCGCCGGCGCCCTGCGCGCGAGTGGCATCGTCTTGAGGTTGCCATCAACCTCGGCCGTCTGCAGCGCGAGCGTGCCCACGCAGACACCGAGGGGTCCCTTGACGCAGGGAGGGAGGCCCGTGACCGCGCATTTCCGGTGGCCCAAGCCGCCGACCGCCGACGCAAGGCCTCGGAGGAACGCTTGGAGGAGCTTGAAGCCTTTAATGCCGCCCTTGAAAGGCGAATCCAGGTACACAGGGCCGCTCTTGACGATCTGGCGACCGAGCCGCTAACCGGCGGTGCGGGGCCCCGCATACCCAAAGATGCGCTGACGTTGGAAGCGCTGGAGCAGAACCTGGAGAACGAGAGGCTGGAGGTGAGGGAGCATCAGGTGTCCCTTGCCGAGGACTCCCTCGCCTCCCGCGAAGCGAAGATTCAGGAGGAGGTCGACGACAGGGTGGCGGAGGCTTGGCGTTATCTCCTCCAGGAATACCGCGCGAAGTTGAAGCTCCAGGAGTCACGTTTCTACAGGCGACGCGACCACATGAAAAGCGAGGTCAACATCCTCAGGAGAAGGTTAGATCAAGCGGAGCGACGCTAGCAAGCCGCGATGGATGCCCAGGCTGCCGCTGAGGTCGAGCTATCTTTTCTCTACAAGCAGGTGAATGGTGTCACTTCCCTCGCGGAGAAGGCTTTGGACGAGGCGGATCGTGCCCACGGCCTTCTGCACATGCGCTCCAAGATGTTCCAATCTCTCGAGAAGAGGGCCCACTGGGCCTTGAGCAACATCTGCGGCATGAGCGTCTCGAGCCCTCTGGTTCCTGACGATGCTGGGTACCTGGGCTTCTTTTCCAGGGTCGTGGAGCACCTCGAGGGGGGTGCGGAGAAGATCCACAAGTTCATGGAGGAGAAGCGCCGCGACCTCCTTGCACGGGCGGCCTCGCACGTCTTCAGCCACCTCCTTCGCCTCGACCCGCACTTCGACTTCGGGGCGGTGCTCGCCCTCGTGACTGAAGTGATTCAAGGCGCCCTTGCCGAGTGGGTGGAGGACCATGTGGAGGACTTGATCGCGGGATTTTCTTCTGATGAACCGGAGGGCCATCACGGAGCCAGGGAGCGCGAGCCTGGCAGTGGTGGTGATGATGAGGGCGATGATGGCGACATGTCTCCATAAGTAGTCTTCATGTTTACCTGGCAGGGTTATGAGTGCAGTCCTGCGGCGACTTGAATGTATTTTTGGAAGAACCTTTGAGGATGCTCCCGTGTGACGTGATGCACAGCGTCGTACGTCTTTTGCCAATGATTCTTGTCGATCAGGATGATCGTGTCGCGCGAGCGTCCGAGCGTTTAGGCCTTGGCAGGGTATGCGCGGTAGCGCGTTCGCTGCGCCCAGCTTCCGCTTCGGGTCGCGCGTAAGAGAGGAGGGGGCCGGCAGCTGCCGAACTTCCCAAAGTAAGTGAGATGCAAACGGAAATCGTTAACAAAAAGAATGACCCCCCCTATTTCCAGAAGAAAATGGCTAGAACTCCAAGTTTATTCCAAAAGATGGCAAATTCGAATACAAAATGAGCAAAGAACAGCCGCGTCCGGCACCTAGGCTAGTCTTCGTCTTCGTCTTCTCCCCAGCGCGGAGCGTAGGGCTTCCATGTTGCGTGGGCATAGCCATTGGAGGGCAGTGTTGTCCGCCAGCGCGGAGCATGGGGCTTCCACTTGGGCATGGGATGGAACCCCTCCACGTCCTCGGGGGGCTCCGTGCGTATACAGCCCACTCATTATTACGTGAGAGTGTCACGGGTTGAGCCGGGGGTGCGCTAGGAGCTCCATGCCTCCTGGACATGGAGCCCACTTCCAGCCCCCAGCATGATGCGGCGAGGTGGGATCGGCCCTGGACGGGCCCTCGAGCACGAGGTGAGCCCCCCACGCTCTTCGCAGGGAGGACCCGCCCCCGAACAGGGCCTCGGGCTCTCCAAAGACCAAGGGCGGACGTCGTCGTTGTAGTGGTGCCGCAGCCCCCTGCGCCGCGAGCGGGGCTCGGCGTGGGGGCCCTCCGTTGTGCGCGACGCTGACGCCTAGGGCGGTACCCCAGCGCGCCTTGCTGGGGTGCCCGGAAGCCCCGCACGGGTACCCAACCGCTTGTCCCCAGGTGGGCCGAGCCGGACCCGGAGACATGGGTGAGTACGTGATCTCCTGCCACTGGTCAAGCGAGGCCTGGCCCGGAGACATGGGCGTGTGTTCCACCCTCCGTCTCTAGGTAGGCAACGCCCGTCCAGGAGACATGGGTGTATGTTCCACCCTCCGTCACTAGGCAGGAAGCACCTGGCCTGAGGACATGGGCGTGTGTTCCACCCTCCATCTCCAGGTTGGAAGCACCTGGCCTGAGGACATGGGCGTGTGTTCCACCCTCCGTCTCCAGGCTAGGGTCGCCCTGCCTGGGGACATCGGCATGTGTTCCACCCTCCGTCTCCAGGCAGGCGACCCCCGGTCCACGAACCTAGGTGCTTGCCAAGGGTAACTCCCCACCAGCAGGCGTGCCTCACGAGGCTGCCAGTGCCAGACATCCTCATGAGACCGGCCCCACCAGCCGCCCTCGCGAGGCTGTTCATACCAGCCCCGACGAAAGCCGCTCGCGAGGTCGCATATGCTCCTCCTGTTGCCATGGTGGCCGGCGCTGCTCCCATCATGGCCCGGGCGCTCGCCAGCATGGTTGTTGTGGAGTTGTGCGAGCCCTCGGGTGCCGGTGTAGACGAGTCGTCGGGCGTCCTCCCTTGACCCGTCGGGCGTGCTGGGAGGTGCGTTGCGGCGCCTACCCCGCGCGGCAGGCGCCTCCCATCGGCACCCGTCTACGCCAGGGGCCAACTCCTGCGTGCCCGATGAGCCGGGCCGCGCCCCCAGCGAGCGCGGGTCACGACATGTTCCTCCCGTGCGTCCGCGTGTCCTCAGTGTCTCGGCGGTCGGTTGAGTGGCCCCATGGACGTGAGCCCCCTGGCCCATCCCATAAGGGAACGCCTGGACCTCGTCTGCCATAGTGGCGCGCTTGGCCGCGCGACATATACATCCGTCGTAGGGCCGCAAACAACGTGGGAACGCCACAGTTCTCGGGCCACGAGGAGGGTGATTTGCCCGCGTGTCGGGTCGCGGCGAGTCCTGGAGGATGATGCCGCGACGCGGACGCAGGAAAGGGTCGGGGCGGCGAGAGCGCGTTGTGCGGTCGATGAGGGCGACAGCCCCCGGTGCCTGTCCAAGGCCGGGCTGGAGTTGGCGTCCTCCGACGGGGGGCCAAGGTGACGCGGGATGCCGAAGTCTGCAGGCATCGCCCGAGCAACGCGAGCAGCCCGCCGTTCGGCGCGGGCTCGGCGTCCCTTGGCCATGGAAGCGGCAAGTGGAGGCGAGGCAAAGCTTGAGTAAGGATCCCGACACGCCCCCTACCTGGCGCGCCAAATGTCGAATTTCGGGCTCCGCAAAAACCCTAAGAAGTTCGAACCCAGGGGCGTGTGCGAAGATCTCCAACAGCTTCACCCCCTCCTAGCTCACAACACGATAACCCCGCTCGATGGCGAGGAAGAAGATAGCACACGAGAGTTTACCCAGGTTCGGGCCGCTACGAAGCGTAAAACCCTACTCCTGCTTTTTGTGGATTGCCTCGCGAGGAGGTTTGTGGATGAACTAGTACAATGGTGAGTTGCCTTGTGAGGATGCTCGGGTGGTGATGGATCTCCCCACTCTACAGAGCAGCCTAGCTTCTATTTATAGCGGCCCGGGTCATCTTCCCTTATCGCGATGGCGGGAAGGGATCCCATAATGGTCAAATTCGAAAGGGGACAGGAGGTACATCTTCTCCTCATGAAAGGTGGTCTTCACCTGCAAAGTAGCCGGTGGTGATGCAGAGGTGGGCTCGGCGATGATGACGTCCGTCCTGCGGGGCTCGGGGTCTTGGTCTTGTTGCACCGGAAGGTAAACCTTTGGGGGGCGCTTTGGGAACCTGCGTGTACTCCTGCCTCCTTTGCACGAAAGAGGGGACTGTCTCCTCTGGCGTGCTGGTGCCCGCCTGGCCTGCCTTGTGTCATCCTTGGCCTCCTGAGGTCGAGTGTTGCATAGATATCTCCGCCACTCGGGAGGGGGCCTGGGAAGGCCTGTTCCTCCACGGGTCTTGGTGCTGTTTCCCTCGTGAGCTCGGGGCTCTCGCAAGGGCCTTGTGTTGTGTGAGACCGCGTTGGGCCATACTTGACCGTCGAGGTGGGCCACGCCCTGGGCCGCAGGCTGGCAAGTCTGGGTACCCCCGTTCCCAGAACGCCGACAAAAAGTGACGATAAATCCAGGGAACACTTCGATGATCTAAGCCAACTATACAGCATGGCCTTCCTGATGTAGCCAATGTGTTCCCCCTCAAACTGAGCAACACATACCCCGTCCCATGTTTGCAAAAATTGAAACATATAGAACCCACAATCATGCCTGCCAAAAAACAAAAAACATTAGTTATGCATATAAAAAAGCATTTGTGCTGGTAAGGAGGAGAGTGCGCTCTAAGAAACATACCCATTTGGCTGAATTGTGACAACCACATGTTTGAACGTAAAGCCATCCAGTGTCGGAGGACTTAGCGCCTCCTCACAACTAGTGCTACCTTCTCTCCATGCACGCTTGATATTTTTAATCATCCTCCTAAAAACCCTATTTGCTTCATTACTACCAAGCTTATGCAGAGAGTCTAGATATTCAAAGCGTCTTGCCTTCAAATTCAAGGCAACCACACAATAATGTCCAACACCATCATTCGTGTCTGGCGGATCAAATGTTGCAAACAGGATCTGTTGCAGATAAAATATATGTCATGGTCTTAGCCATCTAACAATTACAAAAACAGGCAAGCAAAAAACAATAAAGCCAACATAAAAACCAATGATTTTGTCACATAAAACACTACTTACCATATCCTTTTCATCAACACATTCCTCAGCTCTCGAAGAGAACAACAATTTCACTGTCTTGCCTACGCTACCACCATTCCAAATGCTTGGCTACAAACAAAAAGTTAGAAAAGCAATAAGGCCAACGCAAAAAAAACCCGAAACAAACGACAAACAAAAGTTCTACATGCTTACACAAATATGGTAGGGTACAACCATTGTCGGAGATACCTTAAACTTAACTACCAGCAAAGAAACCCCCAAATTTACAAGGCGGGTCGTCAGCATCCCAAAAGTCCAAAATGATTGACCAACTTCACCAATTGGAATATCACCCAGTTCAGTTTCAAAAGCAATCATGTCCCTGAATTTTTTTTAAAAGCTGCTACATAAGGTACTACAAACATACCAATAACAAATAAAGGACAAATAATGCGATTAAAAACACATATTATAAAATAACAATTCACAAGTTTTTAAAAACATCATACTTCTTCTTCTTGTCCCTACGAGCCCTGGTAACAGCACCGTACAACTCATTGTATCTTCTGAGAAGAGCTGGATCAATGCTCGAAGGTGCCACAATGGGAAGATCATCATCTGCAATTAAAATATAAATCAGAGAAAAAAGTAAAAGATTGTCGGGACCCCGATCCTAAGCCATAAGAATCTAGCATGTAACACATCACATCACTTTGCGGCCTCATGCACGGTTATCCCCACGGCTGCCACCTTACCTGGGCCGGGACCGTTTGCGTCTTTTGGCTCACGTATGTGAATATGTCGCTAGCATTCAAATGTCAAAGAACCCGGGCCGACATGACTAGTCATAGAACCCGAGTAGCACATCCGTATAGGGACAGGCGTACATAACCCAGCAATGCAGGTGTCAGCCTCCAGCATGTGTAGACGAGTCGTAGCAAGCTATATCGACTCCATTACACTGCGAGACGTTTCCCCGAAGGGACAGACACAGCAGCAAAGAAGGATACACGCCGGTCAATCTATGTGTCCGGAGCAGTAGCAAGCTACCAAGGCTCGGTGGAAGCACAAAGAGGCAGTTCCCTGTAAAGAGTACTCCTAAGGCACACAACTAAGTGTCGGATCCCATACATACCATTGCACATCACACGTACGCACGACATGCCCGATATGCATAGATACAATTATGGCATCACAACATAACCATTCAACAACATATCATTTATTTAGAAGGCTCCAGAGAACCTCCATGAAATAATGGTACAAACAGGGGTCACATGACCCATCATTCAAAGCATACAACCAACAAGCGGAAGACATGAGTCTGGGTACAGACATCTACTAAAGGCGGCTAGAAGAGCCTGAAAACTACCGCGACCCTACCCATAGGAGCCAGACCTCTGTCTGGGATTCCCAAGCTAATCTGGTCAACATCGCACTTCACGTCGTAAGGATCACAAACGAAACTTATGTGTCCTCTACAAAACATAAATTAAGCAACCATGAGTACAAAGGTACTCAGCAAGACTTACATCAGAACTATCTACATATGCATCATTGTCAACAAAGGGGGTTGTGGAGTTTATTGCAGCAAGCCAGCTTTGACTATTGGCTAACCTGTACTACGACTACAAGTACTTTCTTTGAGGTGGGATAGCGCACACGAGTCCACATATTCACCATATCAATACACCACTATGGATCCACTCCCGTCTCCCTACGAGAAGGCCATCCATAGCACTCACGCTTATCTTGCGCATTTTAAAGTATCCATTTCAAATTGTCTATGAACCACATCCGAGGACGCGGCTATTCGAACAGATTCATAACCCTGCAGGGGTGTACTTCTTCACACATGCTCTCGCCACTTACCGTCATGTGCACGTAAAAAGGCACCTCGGCAACCTTCAAGCGGAAGCCCAGCGAGGGAGTCGGCCACGACCGTCAATCACACAAGACCCTAGTCCAGGTTTATCGCCTATTTGAGACTGAACCCGCACGGAAGTCCGGCCGAAGTTTTCGCACGGTTCCCAAGCCCACCGTTCGGGTGCCACTTGGTACACTGTGCCACCGTGTCTATACCGCATCAAAGCCCACCCCGTCGGGCAGCGCTATGCACGGCCACCAACACTTTTCCTACAAACACCAGAAACTAGTTGCAACTCCTGGACAGAGATCTAGGCAATTAATAAGTCGAGCGGGGTCATATTTCAGGGCCCAACGTGTGGTAGTAACTGTCTTGGCTCACAAACACAGAACTCAGTTCTTAAGGACGGTCTCAATGAGACAACCCGCCATGTACTCCTACATGGCCTCTCATCGCTACCTTTACCAAATCGTGTTCACACACTTAGCTCTCACACAGTAGGACATGAACACTGACATTCCGATTCATCGCCCAGATGGATCAGACCCGACAAGACACGACTCTAAGCATAGCAGGCACAATAAGTAAGTAGGCATGAATGAGTAGGCACATCAAGGCTCAAGCAGTTGCCACTCATGCTAAGTGGTTTCAACAATTTACTGTGGCAAAGACAAGTCATGCAAAGGAATGGGTTCAACTACCGAGAACATGTAACAGTTGAATCGTTATTGCCCTAATGCAGTAAAAGAGAGCAGGAGCGAGAGAGTGGGTTCATATCAGTATGCTCAAGGGGGTTTTCTTGCCTGGCACTTCTGAAGATAACAATGAGTCTTCATCGGTGACAACGATCTCAACGTCAGAACAACATCTACCGGAGGGGAAGAAACACCGGCAAACAAGAGAAAACAACATTCAACTCATGGAATGCACAACCATGATGTATGATATGACAAATTAAGGTACTGAATTGATCTAGAGGAATAATTAACCAAGTTAATTGAAGTGGAGTTCAAACGAGTTTGAATTCCAATTCCAAATGGTATTTCATACATTGCCCTACTTATAATATGTCCTAGTTGGTGATGTTAACTTGTTCAAAAATGCATGATCATGGCATAAACAGATTCATTGGATTTTTCTGATCATTTTTCATATATAAATTATTTTCATCTGAGTTACAGATTAATTTCTATGATTTTTAGAAGTTTTAATCATTTTCTAGAATATAATAATTCATTTAGTATTTATTTTGAAACCAGAAAGATTAATTGCATCATCAGGGGGGTCATGCTGGCATCAGCGGTCAGCATGGCCGTCTAGGTCAAACCTGACAGGCTGGACCCACATGTCAATGAGACAGGGCATCTCCAGAGACTGACTGGTGTGGCCAGTCAACCCTGACGTGGCCAGGTCAAAGCTGAACTGTGGGGCCCGTCTGTCGGTGACACGAATAAATCAACACGGTTAGCTCAGACTAATTAACTAATTAGTAGGCGCGGGGCCCATTGTTAGTGACATGAAGGTTAATCTAACCAGTGATTAGCCTTAAGCTAATCACCTGACCACATGGTCCCACGCCTGGCAGTGGCACAACCGGCGAGGTCATCATCGGCGACCACCGAACACGGCGGTGTCCATCGGGTTTCGCCCACACGCGACCATTCGACGAGCTGAAGCAACCGGAGAGTAGCTCGCTCTCGCCCGCATCCATAGGAGGCGATGGGAGGTCGCGGGGTGGCCGGAGTTGAGCGGACCGTCGACTTTGGCGGCGTCCGGAACTCGGGCGCGACGGCAACGACGTTGCGCGGCAAAGGCAGGCAAGCTTAGGGGCTCTACGGCTTCCTAGGAGCTCTAGGATCACGATGGAGCCAAGGATGCAAGCGGGGGAGCTCGGGAGCACAAGGCTCACCGGCCATGGCGGCGGCGGAGCTCGGGACTCGCGGGCGTCGGCACTACATCACGACATTGACGACGGGGAGAGAGGGGAACGACTCAGCAGCTCACGGGGGTTCTGATGAGAAGGTCGGCGAGGTCAGGGATGCTCCAGAGCGACTGAATCGAGCGGCGGCGGCCGTCGGTGCCGAAGCTCGAAGACGATGACGATGGTGATGCTGCGGGGCTCCCGGCTTGCGTTGCTTGGAGGAGAGGACGAGGACGACGGCCCGGAGTTTCTGAGCATGGCTACGGAGCTTGGCGAGGTCAGTGGACACGGCTATGGTGAACGGCGACGGCGGCCGTTTTCGGGTGGGCGAGAGAAAGAGAGAGCAGAGGAGGGGAAGAAGCACAGGGAGAGTGAGAGAGAGCCAGGGGTTGCATGGCGTCGTCTAGGCACGTCGAGGAGGAGCCAGGCAGGCAGGGAAGAGCTGGAGGCCGCGGGGAAGCGCGCATCGACACGCCTCTGCCAGTAGGGTGGAGGTGGAAGATGACTGGCGCCGGCTCTGGTGGACTGGGCTTGCTCCTTTGTTGGGCCAACAGGTAAGCGCCAGGTAAACTAGGTAACCCTTTCCTTTATTTCCTCTGTTTTCTATTTTTTTGCAATCTGTTTAATAATGTTTGGGCAAAAACACTAAAGTCAAAAATCCTGAAATAATTTCTAGGGTTTATACCTATTATTTCTAGACCGCTCAATAATTATCAGAATTTTTGAAACAACTAAAATAGTTATAGTCTTTTATTTGTCATTTCCAGCAACATTGCTGGCTTATTTAAAATGCCAAGAAGAGTGGTTAAAAGTATATCACCCCTGGTATGTTCTTGCCAACATTTATCAGAGAGGTGGAACATTTTTGAAGAGCATTTTGGGATAATTGGAAAATTCAATTATTGGAATTTGTTTACTGAATAAAGTGCTAGGGTTTGTCATCCCCATTTCAAATTTCATCTGAATTTAAACATGATGACATGATAATTAATGCAATGATAGGCAAAGCTAAAACTAGGGCTGTGACAAAGATGAAGTTCACTAATCAGGAATAAAAAGTTCAATACAGATTGCAACTTGGAAAAGAATTAGAAAAAAAGATGAAGTTCACTACATCAAAAACGGAAATGCACTGAAATGCATCAAAAACGGAAAATTCAATTATTGGAATTTGTTTACTGAATAAAGTGCTAGGGTTTGTCATCCCCATTTCAAATTTCATTTGAATTTAAACATGATGACATGATAATTAATGCAATGATAGGCAAAGCTAAAACTAGGGCTGTGACAAAGATGAAGTTCACTAATCAGGAATAAAAAATTCAATACAGATTGCAACTTGGAAAAGAATTAGAAAAAAAGATGAAATGCACTACAACAAAAACTTGCCTTCAGTTTCAGAGTCTATGTCCTGTTGCTCTTCAGAGCCGTCCAAAGTAGTTTCACGAGTAGATTGCACTGAAAGCACCGCACCCTCGCTGGACTGCCCTACTACATCAGCATTAGCGTTGTCTGGAATTTCATCAGTATGCACAACCGCAACGTCCTGAGATGACTCATCTACACAAGGCTTCACACTGAAATCGCCATGAACATTTCCGGCGGCTAGACAAACAGGAGAAATAGCAACACTATCAACAGGAACGACATTCTCCTGCGGCTTTTCAACATCAACATCCTCGTGTCGGCTAGGAGGGTCTACAGGACCAGAATCTTGAGCTACAGAAGCTTCTGCACTGCCATCAGCTGCTGATACAGACGACTTTACATCCTCATCACCATCACCAACAACAGCAACGTCAACCTGTTCATGAACTTCTTCTCCTTTATCTCCAGCCTGGCGAAGAAGTTGAAAAAATCATTAGAACATAAACAAGCGAGAAAGAATCAACACAACAACATGCAGTTCACTTATGTAATACAACGTAGTTCACCAAGACACCAACATGCAGCTCACTTGTACGAAAGAATTAAGGTTACTTATGTTAGACATTACAGCTCACTTATGTAAAATAGTGCAGTCCACCAACAAACATCACGAAGCTCACAAATGTTACAGACTACAGCTCACAAATGTTAAGTAAAAAAATTGCATTTTCGGTAAACAGAACAACATGAATCATTCGTATACTAGCAAAAAATATAGATTACAAAACACCAATACAAAAATTAATTCCAACGTACCTTATTAGCTACAACACCAAGAGGGGACGACGCATCAGCCAAGTGCTCATCCTTATCAACACCATCGCTCGAGTTCTGGCGCACATCACAACCTTTTTCTGCAGCAGCCCACAACACGGCACACAACATCGCAAAATAACATGATAACAAACAAAACTTCAGCTAATCACAATCAGTCCACATGTTACAGTCATGAGGAACGCAACAAGAAAAGAAAACAAAACACGGGAGACAAAGAGACAGGACAAAGTATTTATACATCATCAATGCCATCGTCCTAACATGCAAGGATATCAAAATTTTCCTCTCCACCCTACAACTACAACAACAACAACAAAAAATGTCAGAGGCACACAATAAGAAAAGAATATTAACTGGGGAAAAACTACAAATTAAGAAGCAGTCCACATGATATTAAAAGGAGGTACAAAGAAAACAAAAAAAGGAAAACATACAGTATAAGCGTCAGCACCAGTGTCCTCTTGGTCCATTTGATTGATAATGTGCTCAACATCCTTCTCAAACCGTACGCACTTTTCATCCTGTGAATCCTTCAACTGAGAATATGAAGACCGAATATTCATCACTGAAAACTTCAACCCCTCAAGCACACCTCGTTCAAACTTGTGAGCAGCAACAATTTCTTCTTCACATGGGCCATGGCCAACAGGGAAAAATCCAGCAACTTCCCTCAACCGATCACCAGAGGTTGGAAAATCTTCAGTTAATTTGATAACCTTCTGAAGGAGCTCATCAATCTCCCCGTGTTTGGTACTGCCAACAAACGCCTGATCAGAAGACCTTCTAGTATTGAAATTATGACCAGCCGTGAAACCCTGAGTAGGCAGCGTCTGGCCATCACGGGAAGGACGCTGGCTGCATATAGGCTCATGGAACGTAGCGTATCTAGCAGGACTGCTAGGACCTACATCAGAGTTGCCACACAAAAGTGCAATAGGACGACCGTAGACAATATCACCCGACGCCTTCCACTGCAAAAAAGATGAAAGAAAAAAAATCAAAGAAGTCCACATGAGAAATCTAGGAGGTTCAGATATATCACGAGTCCAAAATTAAAAAAGATGAAGGTTTGAACTATTGTTAAAGATCAACTAGCCATAAGTTTCCCAAATCTGTAACTTTCCAAAATTATCTTTCCCTTGACAACAATACCCTTATTGTATATCTTCAAAAGGACCTCATGCGTAAGGTATGAAGCACGTGGCGTCAACGTGTGCAACAATGAAACTTTGCGAAGGTTCAAGGAGTCTAAATACATAATCAGGGGAACAATGGCACAACCCTCTGCACAATTATGCTTGCTACCTTCTGACTACCACTTCACCACAGCTAATTATAGCTCATCAACGACAAGCTGGAAAAAGTCCATATCTGCCATAGCAAAATAATCCATCTTCTCGACCATGGCATCAACCCTGACCAAACGAACTGCAGGCCCGGGGCATAGCAAATTCTAATAAAGAATAAGGAAGAAAACCTTCACAGCAAGATCAATTGTCATCGTGTCCTCACTCTGCACCAACTCCTTCAATAGTGCAAGCAAGTCCTTAACACCTATGCTTCGTGAATGGTCAAAACCGAGCTCATCCTTGAGGGCAGACAACGATTCATCATGGCCGCTGTTAGCAGGCATTGGTGCAGTGCGAGATCCCATAGGAAAATGAAAAATGTGGTGAACAACAGCACGGTTGATACGAAGAACCCTGTCAGGACCAAGGTCAATTTTCATTGTCACAGGGTCAATCTTTCCCATTAGATAGCACTTGAGAATGCGGGACACATTCTTCTTTATGGTCAAGTTAAAGACAACACCAAAACCAGCATCAATCACACGAGCACGGTGCGGAGCTCTCAATAAATTAGCAGCCTTGCACACATATGGGAGTGACAAGCGTACGGTCTTGTTAAAACGTGAATCATCGTCACCACCGTCATCTTCAGTTCTCTTTCTCTTACCAGCGTTCGTCTTCTTCTGTGTAAAACAAATGCAGTCCACATTAACAAACTAGGCAAAAAAGAGACGAAAGAGGAAAATAGAATGACATTGGAAGAATCAAATGTAGTATTTCAACAAACCTTTGGAACAACATCAGCATCAGCATAAACACGAGGACACTTACGCTGACCCTTGGATGTACCACAGTCTTTCCGTATGTCAGGAGACTGGGCATTCCTCACAGAATCAGCAAGCACAAAGTCATCGTCGTCAGACTCAGCCTCGCCATCGACATCTGTTCGCTTCCACTTCAAATCATCTGCACCAGTTTCAACAGTTCTCTTACCGAGGTTCTTATCCATGGAAGCAACACGAGGACTCCGCCGAGGAGTACCACCTTGCTCAGCAACAGAACTCGGATTCTTCTTCTGCAAATCATGCTGACTGCCTTTACAATATCTCGCACCCTTCGCAGCATCTGTAGCCCTCCTAAGCCTCTCTTTGTCCTCATACAACTTTGAATCATTTTCAAACCTCAACATCTTATTACCTGTAAGTGCATCTAGTGCCCCTTAGTGATTTTGGTGTATTGAAGACTTATAGGTTAAGGGACTAATATGTGTGTGAGTGTACAGAGGCTCTATAAGTCGTTGAGGATTTTGATATATACGATGAATGTCGACCCCTAAAAATGAATGTCTTCAGCTGAAGACTTGGGTGAAGACTTTGGTATTTCCCTGAAGACTTTAAGGCTGAAGAATTGAGTGTGACCTTGAAGATATTAACGAGGACTATGAAGGGTGAAGACTTTTGTTCTCGTAGTTTCATTTCCTTTCTTTGAGTCATAGAAAACACCCTACTGTTAAAGGGGGCCGAGGTAATACTAAGGAAAAATTTCCAACTGATGCTCCACTCAAAAGCCTCAACATAACCAATCCTTCGAGTGAAGCCTTTGGAAATCTCTTGCAGCTCAGTCAAGTTCTTCAGTGATAGAGACGATGTTCTTCTGGTCTCTAAGGAAATTGGTCTGACTGAGGAGTTAGGATTTCGCCAGTGCGAATTGCATACCGTGAGGAATATGATAAGCCCTAAGGAATTTGACAGTTCAAATTCCGACCATTGCTGTGCCTTGCGCCAGCTGTCTAGATATTTTATCCACCCAACAGTCATATCATTGGGGGAATTTATGTCTTATCCTGTCGGGTTGCACCCTGGCTATAAATAGCCGCCCCCTCAACCACTAGCTGGTTGGCTGCTCAGAGAGAGATTGACACTTGTCATTTGAGAGCAACCCATTCCTTGAAGACGTTGAGAGAAAATCATCAGTGAGGAAAAACCCAAAACCCAAACCACCAAAACCCAAAGTGACTGAGCATCACTGAAGAGATTGTTCCTGTGTGGAACCGACACTTGTTACCTTTGAAGACTGTGTATCTTCCAGACGGTTAGGCGTCATGGTCTAGAGCATCCAGCAGTAAATTGTGGATCGCTGGGTGACCGAGTTTGTGAGGGTTTGGAAGTCTACCCTGAAGACTTACCACGAGTGTTGGGCGAGGTCTGTGTGACCTTAGCTCAAGGAGAATACGGTAAGGACTGTGTGTCCTGGGACTGTGTGTCCTTTGGTTTAAATACCAAGCCGCTACGAACCAGACGTACGACTGTCAGAACAGTTGGAACTGGGTCATCAAATCACTGTCTTCATCGAGCACCTGGTTCTATTTCCTCAACCCCTTCATTTACTCGAAGTACTTGTTGATGAATGTGATCGATACTACTTGAAGAATTTAACTGAAGACTTTCTCAATTTTCTCATCTCAAATTCTTCAATCACTTTATCTTCTGCCTGCTTATCCTATTGACGCTACTTATGCTCTGTGTGTGTTTCATTTCATCATGATGACTAGGCTACTGCTATGTTTCACATGCACTTGAGTACTTATTTCGCTGCGAGTATCTCATCACTTAGCAAATTCCTCATCTAGTAATTCCTCAGTGACGAATTTGTAAAATCGCCTATTCACCCCCCTCTAGTTGATATAACGCACTTTCAATTGGTATCAGAGCAAGGTACTCCATTGTTCTGTGTGATTTTGGCTTAACCACCTAGAGTTTTAGTTATGTCGACTACAGGCATGATCAAGGTCTCAGCTGGGTTTCCTACCGTTGATGGGATGGACTACCCCTACTAGATGAACAAGATGCGCATGCATCTTGAGGCAATTGACAACAATCTCTGGTATGTTGTGGAAAATGGTGTTCCCTCCGTCACTCCCATTATCAACGCTGCTGATGTGAAGAGATTCAAGCAACTCGGTTCTCAAGTGAAGAATATCATATGTGGCCATCTAAGCAAAGGTCAGTATGGCAGAGTGAGTGCTTTGGAGTCTGCTAAGCTTATCTAGGATAGACTGCCCAAAGTCAACGAAGGTGTTTCAACTCAATGTGACTCTCGAGTTGATGTTCTTCCCAATCTCTTCAACCGCTTCAAAAGACTCGACAATGAAAATGTTCAGCAAACTTTCGATCGTCTCACTGATATCTCAAATGAGCTCCAAGCTCTTCGTTCCACTGACATCACCGACCATGCGGTGGTGAAGAAACTGCTGAGATCTCTTGATTCCTCATTCGATACACTTGCTTTGATGATTCAAGAACATGGAGACTACAAGTCACTAGATCCTGCTGATATTCTTGAGAGACTCAATACTCATGAATTCCAACAAGCTGAGAAGAGAGACCTCTACAGGCCAAGCTATGAAAGATCTCGTGCTTTGAAGGCTAAGGCAATTTCCTCATCCGAAGGCGAAGAATCTGACAGTAGCCTTGGTGATCCTGAAGAACTGAGTCAGGAGCTTTCTATGCTCATGAGGAAATTCCAGAAATTCTCAAGGAGAGGTCGGTTTGGAAAATCATTAAGAAGTGGCATGAAGAACTCAGAATCTTCATCAAGCGACTACAAGAAGAGAACTTGTCACAAATGCAAGAAATCTGGCCACTATATTGCTGAATGTCCTCTCTGGGAAAAAGAATCAAAGAAGAAGAAATACAAGGATGATAGTTCTGATGACTCAAAGAAAAAGAAAAAAAATCTTCAAAGTCCTCAAAGTCCTGATCTTCAAAGTCCTCATCGCACAGGAAGAATAACTTAAGGAAGGCTCAGGCACTCATTGGCAAGGAAATGGATTCTGAAGAAGAATCTGAAGAATATGAAGAAGAGGAGGAATCTAAAGAGGAGTTTGACTCCGGTGTAGCTAGCCTAGCTCTCACTACTGCCTTCGTCAGCAAGTCAATATTCAACACTGAGGAAAGTGATGATGACTCCAACGTTGGCAACGATGACTATGCTCCACCCTATTGCTTCATGGCAAGGAGTGCCCAGGCAACCACAGTGTGCCCTGTCTTTGATGGATCTGAATATCCCAAATGGAAAGTCGTCATGCGGAAGCATCTCATATCAAAGAACATCGAGTTGTGGACTGTTACTGATCTTGGACTGACAGATCTTTGCAAGATGGCAAATGCTGATGACATTCATAAGTACACCCAGCTGGACGCTCAGGCGAAGAATATCATCTGCTCTAGCTTTGTCAAAGGTCATGTTCAAAAGCATCAACCATCTTCAGAATGCAAAGCTCATCTGGGACAGGCTCTCTGATGTTAATGAAGGCTATCGCACTCGTCAAGATCCCATGTTCATCGAATACAAGAACTTCCTCAAAACTCAGAAGACAGATCCAACTTCATCTTCCTCGTCTATGTGCCTCATGGGAAAAGGTTCAAAGGTACTCAAACATCATTCCTCATCTGAATCCAATGAATGTGAATCTGATGAAAATATCAAACCTAGCTATTCCAAACTTGCTAATATTGCCACCAAACAACAAAATGCTTTGAAAAGGGTTCAGAAACTGCTAGACAAAAGCGATGACCTGTTGAATGAGGAAATGGATCGTACTCAAACTCTGACTAAGGGACTTCAAAGTCTTTAGTCTAAGTATGATAACCTTGAAAGTCGTCATGAGGCTCTCTTAGTCGACCATGAGAAGCTTTCTTATGAATTTCTTCAAAGAAAGCAAGATCTTGAGAAACTAAGGGTGTCTCATGAAGATCTTCAAAGGGATAACGATTCTTTGCTTGCCCAACAGATCAGTACCACTCAGGAAGATTTTGTTCCGCTTTCTTGAAATGCATTAAACGTGAAACTGCTCATTCCTCACCTGAAAGTTCAAATGATTCTATCGCTGCAAATTCTTCAACTATTTCTGTGGTCACAAATTCCTCATCTGAGGATACCACATGTGTCACTAATGAAAATGCAGGGTTGACGGAATTGTATGTGACAAAAGCCTCAAAGGGCAGCAAACCCTTTGTGATGTACTTAAAAAGCAGATTCTGAATAGGAACCCTAGGAAAGAGGGTATTGCCTTTGAGAGGAAACTCAATGTTGATGGATCTTACTGGAAACCTGAGCAATATCCCAAAACCTCGTGGGTTGCTGCAAAAGGACCTCCTGTAGATCCATCCACTTTATCTGGCTTCACTTGTGAATCTTCATATTCCTCTGATAAGTCATTTGACTCCAACTATAAACTGTTCAAAAATCAGAATGGTGAAGTATTTGCCAGATATGTTGGTACTAACTGCAGGAACGGTCCTCCGATGAAGAAAATCTGGGTCTCCAAAAGGTACCTTCAAAATCTTCAAGTGAATGTCACCATGACACCACCAGTGAAGAACAGGAACCCCAGATCAAATTCTTCAATTGGACCAAAGTCTTCACAAGGACCAAAGTCCTCACATGGACCAAATTCTTCATATAGTCAAAAAGGATATCATTGTCGTGCTAATGCTTCTGTTTCGCAGGGAAAATCTAAGGGTCATGAATATGTTCATTATTCTTCAAATCATTATGTTCATAAATCCTCTAAGAATTTCTCTGCTTATTCATATGAGTACTCTAACCCCCGTCGTGTGAAATGAAGTGCGCTTGCTACAATGCCACCATTCTCATATGGAGCTCGCAGAATTAGAACTCTTTGCCACCCCTCCAGATGTGGGTGGTGAAGAAATTGAACTAATCTCTTATGCAGGGTCAGGTCTCCAGACGAACTTGACCGTCTGATGAATTTGCTAGAGACGTGAGGAAATGCTTGAATTGATGCAAGCTAATCACGAAGAAATGAATCATTCATTTCTCACGTCCTCACTTTACTTTGCTTACAATACTATGTAATGAAATTCAATCTGATGAATTTGATGTCATAATTTTCACTCTGAAGTATATGTGTTCGTAAGTTGTACTAATTCATCTGCAGGATGAGCCACCTAAAGCTACGGAGTGGGTCCTCGACAGTGGCTGCACCAACCACATGACTGGTGACAAGAGTCTATTGATGGACATTCCTCTTGTTCCATCTCATCTGAAGCATATCACCTATGCTGACAAACGAAAAAAGCAAGGTATTGGGTCTAGGTAAGGTTGCAATCTCGAAGGATCGACACATGGATAAAGTGATGCTTGTCGAATCCCTTGGATTCAACCTCATGTCTGTCTCAATGCTTTGTGATCTTGATATGGTTATCATCTTTGGCAAATACCGTTGTGTTGTCATCATGGAATCTGACAAATCCAATGTCTTCGAAGGCTTTAGGAGAGGAGACTTGTATATTGTTGATTTCTCTACAGGTCCACAGCCAGCCACATGTCTACTTGCAAAAGCTTCAGAATGCTGGTTATGGCATCGACGACTTGGACACGCTGGCATGAGGAACTTGCACATGCTCGCGAAGAAAAAGCACGTCATTGGTATTGAGGGTGTCAAATTCTTCAAGGATCACTTGTGTGGGGCTTGTGAATCTGGAAAGATGACCAGATCCAAGCATCCATCCAAGACCATCACGACTACCACCCGTCCTTTTCAATTGCTTCATATGGATCTCTTTGGTCCCACTCACTATGCCACACTAACAAATACTCCATGCTTATATGGCTTTTTCATTGTTGATTATTTCTCTCTCTATACTTGGGTACACATTATTTTGTACAAATCTGAAGTGCAGAATGTCTTCAAACAATTTTCTTCAAGGGCCTCGACTAATTTCGGCGTCAAAATCAAGCATATCAGGAGTGATAATGGGGTTGAGTTCAAGAACACTGGTCTTGATGATTATCTTGATGAACTTGGTATTACTCATGAGCTATCTGCACCTTATACTCCTCAGCAGAATGGCATTGTGGAGCGCAAGAATAGGACTCTTGTTGAGATGGCTCGCACCATGCTTGATGAATACAAGACTCCTCGTCGTTTCTGGCCTGAAGCAATCAATACTACTTGCCACATCATCAACAGGGTATATCTTCCCAAATTCCTAAAGAAGACTTCATATGAACTCCTCACTGACAAGAAACCCAATGTGAGTTATTTCAAATTCTTTGGTGCTAAATGCTGGATTAGAGACCCTCACCACAGTTCGAAATTTGCACCGAAAGCACATGAAGGTTTTATGCTTGGTTACGGAAAGGACTCACACACCTACAGAGTTTTCAACACCTATCACAAAAAGGTTGTTGAAACTGTAGATGTGCGGTTCGATGAAACTAATGGCTCGCAAAGAGAGCACCTGCCTCATGTGCTAGATGAAATGCCTCCTGAGGAATCCATTAGGTTCAAGGCCACTGAAGACGTGATCCGAACTGAAGAACAACTACTCTCTGAAGAAGTTGTACCAAACATTGAAGATATTCATGTTGATACACCTGAACAAAATTGCGTTGAAGAAAATGCTCAGCCTTAACAAAATCATCAACCTGCTCATCCATGACTTGCGAATGAAGTGCAGATCAAGAAAATCCTCGACGACATCAATGCACCAGGTCCTCTCACTCGCTCAAGAGCTTCTCATTTGTCTAACTTTTGTGGGCACTTTGCTTTTGTCTCTATCACAGAGCCCATCAAGGTTGACGAAGCTTTCTTGGAGCCTGAGTGGATTCAAGCCATGCAAGAGGAATTGCATCAATTCAAGCTCAACAATGTGTGGGAACTTGTCAAACACCAAGATCCTCGCAAGCACAATGTTATAGGTACCAAGTTGATTTACCGCAACAAACAAGATGAACTTGGTCACGTAGTGAGGAATAAGGCCCGTCTCGTGGCACAAGGCTACACACAGGTTGAGGGAATTGACTTTGATGAAACTTTTGCACCTATTGCTAGACTTGAAGCTATTTGCATACTGCTTGCTTATGCTAACCATCACAATATCATCTTCTATCAAATGGATGTGAAAAGTGCATTCCTCAATGGTAAGCTTGAGGAAGAAGTATATGTTGCTCAACCCTCAGGTTTTGAAGATCCCAAGTATCCGGACAAAGTCTTCAGACTCAACAAGGATCTCTATGGCCTCAAGCAAGCCCCTCGGGCGTGGTATGACACACTGAAGGAATTCGTCATGAAGAAAGGCTTCAAACCTGGTTCGCTTGACCCAAATCTTTTCACAAAATCATATGATGATGAATTATTTGTGTGCCAAATATATGTGGACGATATTATATTTGGATGTACTGACAAACGTTACAGTGACGAATTCTCCTACATGATGAGTGAAGAATATCAAATGTCTATGATGGGAGAACTCAAATTCTTCTTAGGGCTTCAAATTCGTCAACAGCGCAATGGCGTCTTCATCTCTCAAGAGAAGTATCTCAAGGATGTCCTGAAGGCATGCAGGATTGCAAAGGCGTCAAGATTCCTATGCCCACATCGGCTCAACTCTGCACTAACGAAAGTGGTAAAGATTTCGATCAGAAGGTATATCGCTCCATGATTGGTTCTTTATTGTATCTATGTGCATCTAGGCCAGATATTCTGCTTAGTGTTTGCATGTGTGCCTGATTTCAAGAAAACCGAAGGAATCACACCACAAGGCTGTGAAACATATTCCTCGATATCTAGCCCACACACCAACACTGGGATTATGGTACCCCAAGGGCTTAGATCTTGACCTCATTGGATATTCTGATTCTGATTATGCTGGTGATTGTGTGGACCGCAAGTCTACATCTGGCACATGTCATTTCCTCAGACGATCCTTAGTCTGTTGGTCCTCGAAGAAGCAGCACTGTGTGTCACTATCTACTGCTGAAGCTGACTACATTGCTGCTGGTTGTTGCTGTGCTCAATTGCTATGGATGAAGCAGGCACTCAAGGACTACGGCATCAACGTGAAGAATGTCCCTCTCTACTGCGACAACGAGAGTGACATCAAGATTGCTTACAACCCAGTTCAGCACACAAAGACCAAGCACATCCAGATTCGTCATCATTTTCTTCGTA
The DNA here is from genome assembly GCA_039707655.1 of Elymus sibiricus. Lineage (NCBI taxonomy): Eukaryota > Viridiplantae > Streptophyta > Magnoliopsida > Poales > Poaceae > Elymus > Elymus sibiricus. The sequence goes on from CM077675.1 coordinate 427,358,726, forward strand.
ACCATGTGATGAAGGGCGATATCTTCCTCGACCATGTGAAGACTGAAGAACAACTCGCTGATATCTTCACAAAGCCCTTGGATGAGAAGAGATTTTGCAAGTTGTGGTGTGAGCTAAATATCTTAGAATCTTCGAATGTTCTTTGAAAGGACACACATCCTAACACTTATGCAAAATTGATGACTTTGATGTGCAACATACGAAGTAATATTTTTCTTCAATCAATGAAGACTAACTCTCTAAGTGTGAAGAAATTAATGAAGAATTTGATTCTCAGAACCCTACGACAATTGTACGCGGTGTCTGAAATCATCATTCTTATACGGTGGGTAACGCCACCAACCACTAGTGAAATTCTTCATGGTTGAGTTTTTCCTCATTTTGCAAATTCTTCAAATTTTGAAATTCTTCAAGTTTGCAAAATCCTCAAAACCTTCAAATTCTTCAAACTTTCAACTTGGGTTCTTCATTGAATATAATATGTATATATATATATATATATAGGACAAATGTTTGGTACGGCCGGGTGTAGTTAGTCCCAGTTTTGTTTCGTATGTTATATGTAGTATCTATCATTCCGAAGTGTATGTATGTGTAGTATGTAGTATATAAGAATGTTTAGGTAGTATATATACTACTTTTTAGGTAGTATGTCTCATATTTTGAGCATACACTTTTTTACGTACAAATATGTATGTATTTTATAAATATAATAAAAATATGTGTCTACTTGCAATTTTTTTCATAGAACTCACTTTGGAGTATCTTAGATATAATATAAGAACATACTAAAAATAATAAAGTAGTATATATACTACCACATGGTAGTATATGAGACATGGGAGTAACTACACCCGGTAGTAAATGTATTTTCCCTATATATATATATATATATATATATATATATATTTGAGTTTTTCAATGTCCCCAACAGCATTCACTTATTGCTAATTCTTCAAGTCGGTTTTCTTCTAAGTGAATATGATCAGACCCGTTGCCCCTCCATGCTAAACTCAACCCAGTCTGTTCACAAATTCTTCATACCCGTTCTACTTTGAAACCCGTTCAAAGTCTTCACTGTGTCCTTATCAGCTGGAGAATTTGCGAACGAAAATTTTAAAATTTTCAATTTCAATTTTTTGGCGGTTGCCGCTCAAACCGTTCCGATTCCCACGACTGGATAACCCACATGGGTGACACATGTCGTGTGGATAGCAAGGGTCAGGGGTATACTGGTCCAAAATCTTCAGACCAGTTGGTTTTTACTGCCGCTATAAATACCCCCTCCCTTCCACCAGCTCGGGTTACTCCGCACTCCCATCTCTCCTGAGCTCCAGACCTAGCGCCGTCGCTAACCTCATCGTCGCCGGAGAGGAAGAGCTTAGCTACCTCGACCTCGCCGTCGTCGTACTCGAATCGCCCACGAAAGTCTTCACTCTGCTGCCGCTGTAGCTGTCTCCCTCTGCCAAGCTAGGGCGTGGGAGATCTGAACTGACGAACTTCTCCACTTCGCTTCACTGTTCGTCGTGTTCTTCATTTGTGGTAACTAAAATTCAATTTTATTACCGTGTTTGATTCATATAAATTTCTCAAAATCCTCAAAAGGTGTTTATTCTTCATCAATCCATCTCTTAAGCACCAAACAACTTCCTACTCTTGATTTATATTGCTAAGTTATGATTTTCTTCAAGATTCCTCAATTGTGTGGATTCTCAAATCTATACAACTCTGGAACCTAAGTCAAGAACACTTAGTGAAATTCTTCAAGTCATCTATGGTTAAATTCCTCAAACATGATACTTTTGCAAAAAAAATCTGAGAACGCATATGGCCTCTTCAAATTCTTCGCACCTATACTCTATTCACAGGTACAAAATGTGAGCTGATAAATCTCTAGGTTCTCATCAACTTACCTCATTTGCAGCGTTCCTCGAAGAGAAATTGCACACTTCGTCAGAATCCTCAAAAGCACAAAATCCTCAGTTGAAGAAAATGGCTGATGGCAAAAGACCTCACAAAGGAGGAAAACATCCTGAAGTGCAAACTGCCTTTGAGATACCTGATGACTTGTATAATGAATATTGCACACCTGATGAAGAAACTCACGGCAAAGAAACTCAAAAGTAGCGCAAGATCAGTATCTAGAGGATTGAAAGGAGATGGGCACGAGAATGGAGAGAATATCGATATGTCACTCCAAAATATATGAAGAAATTTGCTATCAAACCTCCATGTAACAGGCCACCTTTGGCTCAAGGCCAACGTGTTGATCCCACCAGTCTCAAATCTGGTGAAGACTTTCCTCATGAATGGGAAAAGCATCAAGCCAAGTTGGCAAGAAAGGCAAAAGAAGCAGTGCAGAGATTCAACGAGGAATCTGTTGCTGCTGTCGCTACTGGGGCTTCTGCCAGCAACACTGCCCCAAAGAAAGCTGTTGTGAAGAAATCTGCTGTGAAACCAAGGTCCTCGGCACCAAAATTTTCAGCCCCAATTTCTTCACAGCACATGCCTCAGACAAAATCATCAAGGGCCCCTGTTATGCCTCAGTGGCTGCTCAATCTCCAACTGCTGCTGCAAAGTCCTCAACTCCAGTGCATCTTGCAACGTGTTAGAGGACTGATGGTTTTTCAATTCCTTCAGGGACATCTGCAAGTTCCTCAGCTCAAGCACACTCATCAACCAGTCCAACTTTGCTGAAGATAAGAGCAACTACAGGACGAGGCAGAAGGCCAAGCCCTCGCGGCAAGAAAGTTGCATTTCAAGTTCCCTCGGGATCTAAGGATGATGAGGTTGATGATGAAGAACTGGCTGCTATAGTCAGAAACAAGCAAGAGAGAGTGGCTCAAGCAAAGGGGACTCAAATTCCTCTCATGCTGGACCCAAAGATTGTGCTGGTTTCATTGACTTATGGCATCATGACCCAAACACCCCCATTGATGACTTGAAGCTTCCGCATGGCCCAAGTCATGTCCTCACTGCTTTCATCGGTGAAGAAAAGTGGAAGCATGAGCAGGCCAAAAGGTCCAAGAAAGCTCAACCTAAGAAAGAACGATTCATGAAGGACAATGTCCTCAACCTGACACCAAATCAACTTGTCTCCGTCCAAAGAGACATCAAAACTCTCAGTGAAAAATACAACAAACACTCCTCAGATTGGGAAGGTGCCAAGGGCATATTCATCACGATGGCTGAACAAGTCATCAAGGACCACAACACAAGGGTTGCAGCTCGCATGCAACCACAAAATCCTCAGGCAAGCTCTTCTGCTCAGCCTGCTGAAGAAACTACCAGTGCAACTGGAGAGATTCCGGTTGCTGAAGAAATTCCCAGGGCAACTCCCAATGTTGCGCCTGAAGAAATTGCAAGGCCAGCTGAAGAAACTGTTGTGCCTGAAGAACCTGCCAGGGCGACTGCATCATTCATGCTTGAAGACACTGCTGCACCATCTTCACCCCATACTCCGCTTCAGAACCAGTTGATGAAGAAATACAGATTGATGAAAATGCTCCAACACCTTTGACATCATCCCCCCAGCCTCAGTTAACCGCTGAAGAGGCTGGAGTTGAAGAAATGGAAGAGGATGTGGACATTGGATCCACCACTCCTGTTATACATGATGAATTTTCGGAAGCAGGTCACCCAAATTCGCCAATGGCAACCCCTCTTGCACAGGTTCCTCAGTCCCCCGCACAAACAGAAGAAATTCAAACCGGATCTGAAGAACATCATACTCCTCTCCAACCACTCAATGAGGAGATTCCAGCTGCATCTGCTGATGAAAATGTTGTCCCAAGTGTACCTGAGGATCGTGAAATGCAAATTCCTCAGAATATTGAAACTGCAATTGTGACAAGGGAGGTTGGGAGACGTTTTAAACCAAATCTTCAGCCCAAGCCTGCACTGCCTTTCAAAAGGCGACCCAAATTCCTCAAGGAGAACTTCTATGATGAACACCATTTCTTCACTAGTGTAAATCCTTATGACTCCAAGGATTCGTCAAAGGCATTTCTGGACTGCCACTCAAGCAAACTTCTATAGTGCAATTTTGTTTCAGAAGGACAAAGTTTTTTAGCACTATCAAATTCCTCATGCTGACATGGAAACCATTCACTGTTTCACCCTAGTACTCAATGTTCTTCATGATACTGGTCTGCTGCCATTCTGCGTCGACATCTGTGATTGGAATGAAGAGCTCATTCTTCAGTTCTATGCCACTCTTCATATCATAGGTGATGCTGAAGATATCAACACATGGGTACTTGACTGGATGACTGAGAACACCCATTACACTGCTCCAGCAACTGAGCTACTTCGAGTTGTTCCAGTCAGTATTCCCTTAGCTGATGCCAGACACCTCTATGAAGAACCTGAACTTCCAAATCATCTCATGCAAGTACTGATGAAACCTTTGGCTCTAGGTCAAGCACCTAGAACCTCATTTCTGGTGAAGGATTTGTTGTATGTGCCCCGCACCGTGTATAGAATCATGACCAAAACCCTCAGCCCAATCAAGGGACATAACAATGAAGAAGAGGATGTGGTCGGTGTGATGAAGAATCTGCTATTCGACATCATTCATGGGATTCCTATAAATATTCATGATTTCTTCATGAGGACATTGGCCAACATTGCTCTGTCTCCATTTGAACTGAAGCCATATGCTCCTTGGATCATGAAATTCATTAGAGCCCGATTCTCAATTCCTTATGAAGCTGATTTTCAGAATCACTTAAGTTACCTGCCCCCAATTGAAGTCCTCAAGAGCACATTTTCCTCAATTGATGGGAAGGGAAAATCAGTCATTGATGAAGGATCTCGCCCTCGGAATGGTCAATTTCACCCTGCTGCTTCATACTCAACTAATGATGACACATCGTCACAAGACTCAGCAGCTAGGGCCACTGCTCAAAAACCTCTTGAAACTGCTCCAAGAGTGATGACTGATCGTGAGCTTCTCCTCAATCTTCATCAGAAGGTTGATCATAATCACAAGTGGGTCAAACGTCAATTCAAATAAATTCTTCAGAACATGACAGTGACGCAGAACTCAGTGAAGAAAAATCACTACTATGTGCATGAAATCTTCAATCACTCTTGGGCCATACTCTCGCTTCTCAAAACACCTGTAGAACTTGAGGAGATCAATCTTCGGCAGAACTATGACTGGTCTTGACTTCCTCAGAAGAAATTCAAGAAAGTTCAAGTTCCTCAGCTAGTGACCAGTTCATATTCTTCATCTCATGAGACAGATGAAGCTGAAGATATTGAAGATACTACTGAAGGCCCAAACAATGCTGGCGCTCCTCCACCACCGTCATGATGAAATTCTTCATGGGCGTTAGTCCTCAATTTCGTCCCTTTTGGTCACTTGATGACAAAAGGGAGAAATTTGAGTTAGTCTTCAAGCGGGTCTATATATGGGCTGTTTTTGTTTAAGTTGCAACTCTTGCTCTTCTGAAGCTTTTGTTGATTGAGTTGTAAACTTAAGTCCGATGGTGGTCTGACGCTTTTGAACTGCCTTCCGCATGCCTATTTCCTCAAGTACCTTAATGCACGCATGCTGAATTTCGTCAGACACCATTTTCCATCATGCATTTCAATTTCCTCATGATATATGTTAAATGCGTGTATGGATTACAAGATATAGGGGGAGAACTCCAAGAGTTTCTCCTGCCATGTGCATTTGCAGTCCAAAGAAAATTCCTCAAAATATGCACATCTTCAGGGGGAGTTCCTCTATATCTTGCAATCAAATTCCTCAAACTCAATACTTACACTTCATATGTTTATCCCCGTTGAAGAAAACATAACCTATTTGTCATCAATCACCAAAAAGGGGGAGATTGTAAGTGCATCTAGTGCCCCTTAGTGATTTTAGTGTATTGAAGACTTATAGATTAAGGGACTAATATGTGTGTGAGTGTACACAGGCTCTATAAGTCGCTGAGGAGTTTGATATATACGATGAATGTCGACCCCTAAAAATGAATGTCTTCAGCTGAAGACTTGGGTGAAGACTTTGGTATTTCCCTGAAGACTTTAACGCTGAAGAATTCGGTGTGACCTTGAAGATATTAACGAGGACTATGAAACGTGAAGACTTTTGTTCTCGTAGTTTCATTTCCTTTCTTTGAGTAATAGGAAACACCGTACTGTTAAAGGGGGACGAGGTAATACTAAGGAAAAATTTCCAACTGATGCTCAACTCAAAAGCCTCAACATAACCAATCCTTCGAGTGAAGCCTTTGGAAATCTCTTGCAGCTCAGTCAAGTTCTTCAGTGACAGAGACGATGTTCTTCTGGTCTCTGAGGAAATTGGTCTGACAGAGGAGTTAGGATTTCGCCACTGCGAATTGCCTACCGTGAGGAATATGATAAGCCCTAAGGAATTTGACAGTTCAAATTCCGACCGTTGTTGTGCCTTGCGCCAGCTATCCATATATTTTATCCACCTATCGGTCATATCATTGGGGGGCATTTATGTCTTATCATGTCGGGTTGCACCCTGGCTATAAATAGCCGCCCCCCTCAACCACTAGCTGGTTGGCTGCTCAGAGAGAGATTGACACTTGTCATTTGAGAGCAACCCATTCCTCGAAGACATTGAGAGAAAATCATCAGTGAGGAAAAACCCAAAACCCAAACCACCAAAACCCTAAGTGATTGAGCATCACTGAAGAGATTGTTCATGTGTGGAACCAACGCTTATTACCTTTGAAGACTGTGTATCTTCCAGACGGTTAGGCGTCATGGTCTAGAGCATCCAGCAGTCAATTGTGGATCGTCGGGTGACCGAGTTTGTGAGGGTTTGGAAGTGTACCCTGAAGACTTACCACGAGTGTTGGGCGAGGTCTGTGTGACCTTAGCTCAAGGAGAATACGGTAAGGATTGTTTGTGCTGGGACTGTGTGTCCTTTGGTTCAAATACCAAGATGCTCTGAACCAGACGTACGACTTTCACAACGGTTGGAACTGGGTCATCAAATCACTGTCTTCATCGAGCACCTAGTTCTATTTCCTCAACCCCTTCATTTACTTGAAGTACTTGTTGATGAATGTGATCGATACTACTTGAAGAATTTGACTGAAGACTTTCTCAATTTTCTCATCTCAATTTCTTCAGTCACTTTATCTTCTTCGTGCTTATCATGTTCATGCTACTTATGCTCTGTGTGTTTCATTTCATCATGATGACTATGCTACTGCTATGTTTCACATGCACTTGAGTACTTATTATGCTGCGAGTATCTCGTCACTTAGCAAATTCCTCATCTAGTAATTCCTCAGTGACGAATTTGTAAAAATCGCCTATTCAACCCCTCTGGTCGATATAACGCACTGTCATTATGTTTCTTAAATTCGTATGCACGAAGCTGATCCGGAACCATCCACTCCTGCGTAACTTGCTCCGTACTGTCAACAGATTGTGATTGTGTTTCTGACAAGACAGGGCGACTGAAGGAATGCTCAGAAGTCACACCAACGGCACCCTCTGCGAAATAATGGTCAATCAAATGAGTAACCTCCTCAAACCCAGCAACCCCAGCACAAAAATCAGATTCTGCGTTGAAACAAAGTTCATACATGGTTAAATAAGGACTGAACATAGGAACAAATGCAGTTCACCAATCATTATAATATAGTGCTCTATGGAAGAAATGCAAGGGGTACATTTTCTTGAAAAATACAATAAGCAGATGTTTGTTCACATGAAAAAATGGATGACTGAGTACAGCAAGGCTAACAGAAATTTGAACAGCATCAACTAAACAGCATACACAACAAATAAAACATGCACAACAAAAAAAAGCAAGTACATATACGCAGAATAGAGTTCACAAATCACAAAACATGAATAAAGTAAAACACAGTGTGGATTCAAAAAGAACGTACCAGAGGAAGGACCACACTAATTGGGGAGGTTTAAATTGGTGAATTCGTTAGTCCAGGATGATCCTTACCACCAAAATCACCCGAGGGAACAGGCGAATTATAAGCAGCATCAGCACGACCAGTGCCAACAAAATTACCTAGTGGATTCAAAAAAAACAAGAACAAAATAAATAACATCAAATGCCTAAAAATATCAGCAATGCTAAGAACTAACACATGAAAGGCTAATCTGCAGGATGGACAAGACAATTAAAATAAACAAATACTCAAAAAAATACATGGGGAAGCAAGCAGTCCAGATACCTTGATCTTCCCCACCTACTTTTCTTGGCGAAGACATCGCGTTTGTACGAGCGCGAGAGGATGGCGTGACGGATACCAGCAACACGACGAGAAAATCCGACGAAACCCTAGGGACAATTTTTTTTCTCCGCATGGAAAACCCACGAGAACAACCTTCAAAAGGACGACAAATCAACTGCATCAGCAAAAACGCATATGAACTAAAAAGAATCTAACAACTAAATTTGCGACAAACTAAAAGAACAGACGGGAAGGACACCAATACAAAGGGTGTGAGCGGCGGCGGTGGGGGATTTGGGCGATTCGGAGGGGCGCGGGAGGAGCGGACAGCGGTGAGGGGCGAGAGAATAGACAAATCTGCAGCAACGCACCGATAAAAGGGATCCCGGGTGCCGACGGATGCTTCGAAGGACCGCGGTTGCCGCGGGCGACGCCGGTTGCTTCATGCGACGGCGGTTTTGAGAGGGGTGGGGAGTTGCTCCGGGCGTTACTGCAAGATAGGGGAGAGGGTTTTCTCGCTATATCCCTCCACGAGACGATTGCGAGACGACCATGCGGTACAGCTACACAAACGGGCCAGACTGGAATAGCCGGCCCAATATGACAGAGCAGCAGCAACCACTCACGGGCCGGAATGCGAGGCCGCACAAAGGTAAACCGAAGCTCACCCATAGGGAACAACCAGTATGCCCCGAATAAAAGGGGAAACACTGGCATTTCACATGTCACAAACTCAAGAACTAATGCACGATAAGAAAACACATGCGATTAACTTTGTCTTAAACAAAACTAAAAATTAACTAAAGGTATGCGGCTAACTAAGAAAACAATGCACTGCAGAGTGTTGACAACTGCAGTACACATCAATAAGTCAAACAAGTTCCCTAAACAGCACACAAAAAAACTTAACACTACTAGAATCAGCAAATTTGCCGTCTGCCAGTTCCTTGCCGTCAGCTGGCGGACAGCAAAGAAGCTCTTTGCCATCCGTTTCTAGAAAACACACGGCAAAGAACTAGCTGACGGAAAAGAAGCTCTTTGCCATCAGCCACTTCTTTGTCGTCTGCTGACGGACGGCAAAGAAACTTTGCCGTCCGTCAGCAGACGGCAAAGAGGTGGGGTGGGGTCCAGTGGACGCCAGATTATTGCAACGGAGAACCCCACCTCTTTGCCGTCTGCTAGCTGACGGCAAAGATTCTTTGCCGTCCGCTAGCAGATGGCAAAGAAGCCACTACCTAACGGCCCTAACGGCCCACCACCTCCTCTCTCTCTTCTCTCTCTCTCTGTCTCTCTCTCTCCCCAACCGCATCCCGCAGCACCCCCCGCCGCCCCCGACCGCACCCCACCCCGCCCCGACCCCACGCCGCCCCGGCCCGCCGCCCGCCGCCACCGAAGCCCCGCCGCTCCACCCCCCGCCCGACCGCACCCCGCCGCCGCCCCGACCCCATGCCACCCCGGCCCGCCTCCCGCCGCGCGCCGCCACCGACGCCCCCCCCCCCGACGCCCCGCCGCCCCTGCGGCCCAGCGCCCTGCCGCCCCGCGGCCCCGCCGCCCCGACAACCAGGCGCCCCGCTGCCCCGGTGCCCCGCTGCCCCACTCCGGTGAGCTCTCCCCCCTGTTTTTTTCTTTTTTTTGCTGTTAGTTAGGTTAGTTACTACTGTTAGTTAGGTTAGTGAGATTAGTTCTAGGTTAGTTAGGTTAGTTCTAGTTTAGGTAGGTTAGTTTCTACGTTAGTTAGGTTAGTTCTTGAAAAAAAATATTAGGAGAAGAAAAGAAGAAGAGTAAGAAGAATAAGATGAAGAAGAGGAGGAGGAGGAGAAGAAGAAAAGGGGGAGGAGAAGAAAAGAAGAAGGAGAAGAAGAAGAAGAAGAAGAAGAAGAGGAGGAGGAGGAGGAGAAGAAGAAAAGGGGGAGGAGAAGAAAAGAAGAAGAAAAAGAAGAGGAGGAGGAGGAGAAGAAAAAAAAGAAAAAGAAAAAGAAAAATAGGAGAAGGGGAGGAGAAGAATAGAAGAAGAAGAAGAATAAGTGGAGGAGGAGGAGGAGGAGAAGAAGAAGAAGAAGAAGAAGAAGAAGAGGAAGAAGAAGAAGAAGAAGAAGAAGAAGAAGAAGAAGAAGAAGAAGAGGAAGAAGAGGAAGAAGACGAAGAAGATGATGATGAAAAAAGAAGTAGAAAAAGAAACAAAAGAAGGAAAAGAAGGTCGAGGATCGAGGGGTCGAGGGGTCGAGGGGTCGATGGTCGAGGATCTTCGAGGGGTCAAGGGGTCGATGGTCGAGGGTCGAGGGTCGCCGAGGGGTCGAGGGTCGCCAAGGGGTCGAGGGTCGAGGGTCGCCGAGGGGTCGAGGATCGAGGGGTTGAGGGTCGAGGATCGAGGGGTCGAGGGTCGAGGATCGAGGGGTCGAGGGTCGAGGGTCGCCGAGGGGTTGAGGATTGAGGGGTTGAGGGTCGAGGAATGAGGGGTCGAGGGTCGAGGGGTCGAGGGTCGCCGAGGGGTCGAGGATCAAGGGGGCGAGGGTCGTTGATCGAGGAGTCGAGGGTCGAGGGGTCGATGCTAGAAGAAGAAGAAGAAGAAGAAGAAGAAGAAGAAGAAGACCCCCGACCCCCGATCCCCGAGGATCGAGGGGAAAAGGAGTCAAGGGTCGCCGAGGACACGACACCACCGACACCCCGACCCCCGACACGACACCCCGACACCCCGACACGGCACCCCCGACCCCGACACAGCACCCCTACCCCGACATGACACCCCCGACACCCCGACCCCGACACGACACCCCCGACACCCCGATCCCGAAAAAGGTGCTCTTCGGCCTTCCAGAGGCCGACGGGGTCATATATTTGTGAATTATGAGTTAGGTCATATATTTTTCGATTTTGTTATAAAAAACATCATATTTATGTTGATCAGGTGGATTTAAATGTGCAGTTGTTTCGTCGCTGCGAGGGTTTGGTGTTCGACGACCTCCCCGTGCGTTCGACGAGCTCCGCCCCTGCGTTCGTGGGTGAGCACAAATGACATCTCCTCCTCCCCCTTCATTTGCTCTGTTCCGGTCTTCGTGCCGATGAAACTTGCTAGTTGTAGGTAGATTGAATCATCAGTATGCGTGACCACTATGCGTCTCCCGTTCGAAAGGGTTACATCTATAAATATGCATGCATTTGTATATTTATAACCGTGATTCTTTCAAATTGTCCAACGTTATCCATGGACAGCCCGAGTATGTGTAGATTGGGTTCGTTTTCCCATATGCTCTGCTCCGGATCCGATGCAGAATTTCGTCAGTGCCTCCCTGTTGTTCTCCGGGTACACATCCTCTCTGCTTATTGCCGAGACGTGTATCAGGAGAACAGCGAGGAGGTGCTGCCGAAATTTTGCGTCGGATCCGGAGTAGAGCATGGGAAAACGAACCCAATCTACACATACTCGGGTGGGATTAGGACCTATCTTTACCTACTAGCGTCTAGGTTGCATGGACGTAATAAAACTGACAAACTCCATTAACTGATGAATATGGTTTGCTGAATTATGTATATATTTCTTGTGTGTCCAGTAGCTAGGCAAGATGAGTGATCGTGCGTGGATGTACACCGGTCACACTAGTCAGAAAGACATGACCCATGAATGGATAACAAAAACCAAGGGGTTTCTAAGAGCCGCATTTGCAAATGGACAGCAAACAACCTGGTGCCCCTGTGTCGATTGCGACAACTATCATAAGAGGTCAGAGTTTGAAATGATCAAACACCTACAGAAGTGGGGTTTTACGCCTAATTATACGGTCTGGACCTTTCATGGTGAGTCTGCCCAATGTGCCAGAGCTGAGGTGGTTCGTCGTCGCACCGACGAGCATGGTACCGGGATGGAAGACATGGTGCAAGACTTTGATGATGCTCGGGATTCGGACGATGAGATGGAGGAATCTGCAAAGGCCTTCTATGACATGTTGGAGTCTTCAAAACGTCCTCTCCACGAGCACACTGAGCTTTGTCAGCTGGATGCCATCGCGCAAGTAATGGCTCTCAAGGCTCAGTTCAACCTGGGCAGAGAATGCTACGACGCGATGATGACGATATTTGGACGCTTTCTACCCAAAGGCCATGTATTGCCAGCAAACCTGCACCAGTCGGACAAAATCCTACGTGCGCTTAAGATGCCCTATGAGAAGATAGATGCCTGTGAGAATGGATGTGCCTTATTTAGGCTTGAGTATGCGGGCTTCAACTATTGTCCCATTTGCAAGTCTTCCAGGTATGTTGTGGTAGACAACGGTATGGGTGAGAAGAGTCAGCCCAAAATCCCAGTTAATGTTCTTCGGTATATGCCAATCATACCAAGACTTCAACGTCTTTTCATGGTCGAAGAGACGGCCAGACAGATGACATGGCATAAATTGGGCAAAAGAACCGAACTAGACGCAGATGGGAATCCGATGTTGGGACACACTTCAGACGCTTTTGCGTGGAAGCACTTCGATGCTTTACATAAGGACAAAGCGGCAGATCCAAGGCATCCTCGAGTCGCCATCAGCACGGATGGGTTCCAAGTGTTTGGTATGACGGCAACCCAATACAGTTGTTGGCCTGTATTTGTCATTCCACTCAATCTCCCCCCCGGAGAGATTATGAAAAGAAAGAACATTTTCTTGACGTTGATAATTCCAGGGCCCAACTATCCGGGGAAGAATATGAATGTGTACATGCAGCCGCTTAAGGATGAATTGCAAGAAGCTTGGGATAATGGGATCAAGACATATGACGCCGCTACAAAACAAAACTTCAAAATGCATGTGTGGTACATGTACTCGACGCATGACTTGCCGGCATATGCGCTATTCGTTGGCTGGTGTGTGCATGGAAGGTTCCCATGCCCCACATGCAAGGCAGCTCTTCAGTTCCGTTGGCTGCAGGCGGGTCGCAAGTATTCTTTCTTCGACTTGCATAGACAGTTCCTGGATCCTGGACATGCGTCAAATTTAATGAGGTCCTTGAAGTTCAGAAAAGACAAGAAAAATTTCATGAAAGGTAGAGTTGTCAAAAACTCTGCACCACCTGCATTGACAGGCCAACAGGCCCTAGATCAGTTAAACGCTCTCGAGCCTAATCCAGAGCATCCAGGATATTTCAAAGGGTATAATTCGGAACACGCCTGGACACACAAGATATGCTTGTGGGATCTGCCTTACTTTAAGGACCTCATTTGCCCACACAACATCGACGTGATGCACACTGAAAAGAATATCGCCGAGGCCCTTTTTGGTACATTGTTCGGCCTAGAGGGGAAGTCAAAGGATAACCCTAAGGCTAGAGTCGATCAAGAGGCTCTATGTGATAGACCGTTACAAAACATGCGACAACCGAAAGGAAAGAAGAACCGGAGGAAGCCAAAGGCATGGTTCAATCTTGGAAGGCCAGCTATGAGGGAAATGATCTTGTGGGTGAAAATGCAGTTGATGTTCCCCGATGGGTATGCAGCGAATCTAAAGAGGGGAGCGAGTCTTGACAAATTGAAAATATTTGGTATGAAGAGTCATGATTGGCACATATGGCTTGAGCGGGTAATGCCGGTGATGTTGCGTGGCTTTATCCCTGAGGATGAATGGCTAGTACTGGCAGAGCTGAGCTATTTCTTCCGTGCTCTTTGTGCGAAAGAACTATCGCCTGACGTGCTAGACGAACTGGAAGAGTTGGCGCCGGAGTTGATCTGCAAGTTAGAAAAGATCTTTCCACCGGGATTCTTTAATCCAATGCAGCATTTGATTTTGCATCTCTCGACCGAGGCAAGATTGGGGGGGCCCGTGCAAAATCGTTGGTGCTTCGCAACTGAGAGGATGCAGAAGACGCTTCGAGCAAAATGTAAAAATAAACGTAGAATTGAAGCATCGATGGCCGAGGCATTCATTACTGAGGAGGCCGCAAACTTCGTGACAGCACACTACAAAGCCAAGAATCGTCATTTGCATAATCCGAAGCCTCGGTACAATGATGGCGACCGTGAAAAAGGTCGATCCAACCTCAGCCTATTCAAAGGGAAGCTCGCACCAGCCGGTGCTTCGAAAGCAATAGCGTTGGATGTCGAAGAATGGCGGACCATTTCGTTGTATATCTTCAACAACCTAACAGAAGTGCAGCCGTACATCGAGTAAGTTCTCGGTACATTGTTTCGCAAATTCTAATTCCTTTGAAATGCTCTTATTCCCGGATATGTGATACAGTCGATACGTCGCCAAATTCTCGGATGGAGCAGTGATCCAAAAGGATTCCATCGAAGAGTATGAGCTTCTGGCAAAGCATGGAGGAGGCTATCCCGGTTTCATCTCTTGGTTCAAACAAACGGTAATTTCCATTAGACCATTTCATTTCTTCGTCTAGTTTGCGGCTAATGCAACAATCCTTTCGTATTAAACTTGTAGGCTAATGCAGAGTCTATGGACTCCGAATTGAGACAAGTCACAAATGGTTTTGACTATAAGGTCCGTTCATTTGACAAATACGACATCAACGGGTATCGCTTTCGTACTTTTGGCAAAGAGCTATCTATGGCCGACCGAAAGTCTACAAATTGTTGTGTCTCCGCTGTCGGCGAAGGAGGGGTCGAGTATTAGGGAAGAGTTGAAGCAATTTATGAACTTACATTCTTTGGTGAAAACCCACCAAACGTCGTAGTCTTCAAATGTTATTGGTTCCAGCCAAAGGAGACTAGAAGGACTCATGAACATATAGGGCTAGTCGAAATCAAACAAAGCACCCATTTAGATGTTCCCGATGTCTATATTACGGCTCAACAGGCGACCTAGGTTTTCTATCTACCGTGGGCCTGCCAAACTGATCCAAATCTGAATGGTTGGGATGTCGTTTATGATGTGCCGCCACATTTTAGACCACCTCCCCTCAATGAAGATGATTATGACCCTCACATTAACCCAGACACATATGAAGGAGAATTCTTCCAAGAAACACGTGTTTCCAAAAAACGTTTCAAGAACCTCTCTACTTCACCCCAGAACATTGAGGTAGACAGCGACAGTGAATCCGACTTCACCCCTGAGCCGGAACAAGAAGAGACGGAAGAAGAAGAGGTTACTGCTGCGGATGACCTGTCAATGCTTGACCGATTACATAAAGGAGGCCTTCCACATGTTGATGCATTTATTGATGATGCTGATGAGCATGTCATTACTGATAGTGATGATGATTCTGCATTTATTGATCCCGGAGCATATATAGACGATGAAGATTAATATTAGTAATGTCAGGTATTCAATTATTATTATGTACATATATATTATTAATTAGTTCATGTTATTAGGTATTCAACAAAATGACATTGACTTAGCTTATTTTCCTCGAAAATGACATAATAACCTTACTTAGCTCCAAACTGACATACTTTACCTAGGATAGCTATAAAATGACCTATACTTAGCATTTTTCCTCCTAAATGACTTAATATGCTTAGTTAGCTAAAAAATGGCATAACTACCTAGGATAGCTCCAAAATGACCTATACTTAGCTTCTTTAGTTCATTTATGACATACTTAGCATACTTAGGTAAAAAATGGCATGATAACCTTGGTTTAGCTCCAAAATGACATTGACTTAGCTTATTTTCCTCCAAAATGACAAAATAACCTTACCTACCTCCAAAATGACCGATTTTAACTAGGATAGCTCTAAAATGACCTACACTTGCCATTTTCTTGTATGATTGTATGATTTATATAGTTACTTGTATAATTTTCTTACTTTGTATGATTGTTTCTTATACATAGTGCCATGTTCTTGAAATCCGTCCCCGTCGGCCCTCGCCCGCTTTATAATTCGGATGTGGTAAATTCTCTTTTATAACTATTTGTTGCATTTCGCATTTATGACAATTATGGCCATCAAGTTGACATAGAGATATTTTAATCTAGGAGGTATGTGAACCGGAATTTGCAACCGACCCTCTTGTCGAGAAGTTAAATTTAGTTGAAAAAGAAAATGAGTATTTGAAAGAAAAAATTTAAAAGAATTGAAAAAGAGAAGATGACATTGGAGTTGTATGTTGCCGATGTTGTCGATGATCACAAGATGAAGATGAATGCAATGCGCTTGAAGATGGATGCAATGCGCTTGAAGATTAAGAAGATTAGAAAATATGCCATTGATAATGAGGCTTGGTATCATTATGCCATTGGATCAATTGTTACCTTAGTTGCGATCTTCATCGCATTTGTTGTGATGAGGGTACGTTTTCTCTATACTTAGCTTATTTTCCTCCTAAATGGCATAATTACCTAAGTTAGATAAAAAATGAGCTATACTTACGTAAGTTGGCTCAAAAATGGCATCATCCTCGAAAATGACATAATAACCTTACTAAGCTCCAAAATGACCTATTTACCTAGCGTAGCTCTAAAATGACCTACACTTAGCATTTTTTCCTAGCTTAGCTAAAAAATGGCATTTTTACCTACCTTAGTTAGAAGAAGTAGAAGATAAAGAAGAGGAGAGGAGAAAAAGAAAGAGAAGAAAAATTCTTCTTCTTCTTCTTCTTCTTCTAGTCTTCTTCTTCTTCTTCTTCTAGCTAGTCTTCTTGTTCTAGTCTTCTTCTTCTTCTTCTTCTTCTTCTAACTTTCTTCTTCCCCAATTTGCAGATTTGCTTTCGATGAGGAAGCTTGCGTTGATGGAGTCTACTCTTCTTCTTGTGCTTCCTTTTTGTTTTGATTTTGTAGGATGAACAATGTGAAACTTGCTACCTATATATGTATGTATGGATGAAACTATATGGACCTTTTGCTTAATTGTTGGATATGTTGGACTTTTCATTTGGTGTATATATGTGTTGGATGATCATATCCATATGGCAGGGATATGTTGGCTATATGTACTTGTTGAAATATTTTGAAATGAATATATATATATATTTGTGAAATTGATTGAATTTAAGAAAAAAAACAGTGGGAATATAGCCACTTTGCCGTCTGCTAGCAGACAGCAAAGGTCTTCGCCGTCTGCCTGCAGACGGCAAAGAGGCCACGTGGTAGCAGCCTGTGCAACCTGGGCTGGCCTATTTGGCCTCTTTGCCGTTGGCCTCTTTGCCGTCTGCTGGCAGACGGCGAAGACCTTTGCTTCTTTGCCGTCTGCTGGTAGACGGCAAAGAGCCTGCATTGGCCCAGCTGACGGCTGACGTCAGCTGACGTCAGTTGCAGCTCTTTGCCGTCTGCTGGCAGACGGCAAAGAAGCAAAGGTCTTCACCGTCTGCCAGCAGACGGCAAAGTGGCCTTTGCCGGCAGCTGTTCGGCCGGACTGTTCGCCGTCTGCTGGCGGACGGCAATGGCTTTGCCGTCCGCCAGGAAGGCCTTTGCCGTCTGCTATGGCAGACGGCAAAGACCCTGATTCCAGTAGTGTGAATGGAATAATGCATTGGTTGTTGAACCTATGTCTATATAGGATGGATATGAAAAATGGTATAGCCTACTATCAAATTCAAATCCTATAGAATTTTAAATTGTGGCTATTAAAATAGTGGAAAGTAAGCTCTGCAGGTCATTACACCGCACACGGTTTGTAAAGCAGAACGTGTGTGATATACCTTATGATTCGACACGTTTCAGAGAGAGAAACCGTGTGCGACAATGCACACAATTGCTGTCTGCAAACCGTGTCTGATGTTAGACAATATCAGAAACGGTTAAGAACGCCTAAATGTTTTGTGACAGTCTCCTTATCATACACGATTTATAATGTTTAACTGTTTGTTATGTCATATGCATCCGACACGAGTATGACTGTTGGAGCGTTTGGGAATCTTGGTATATCGCAAACGACGCGGTAGGACAAAATGTGTGTGATTGTCTCCTTATCGTACACGCTTTGCAATTATGAACTGTTTGTGATGTGGCACACATCATAAACGGTGCGCTACAGAATAGCGCGTGCGATGTTAGTGTGATCTCACACGAGTTCCAAGGATGGGCTATATGGGAACGGTGCCATATCTCAAACGGTTGACCTGTGACTCTCATTTCTTATAGATGCAGACATTCCATACGCTTAGCTTTGCAAAACATTTGTGTTCATTGGCCACCATCGCCGACGGGTTTTCCGTGTCATGTGGGATGGACCCCCCCTATCGCCCACACATGCAAGGCGACGGTTTAAAACTACATCGCGAAAAGGGGTTAAAAACCGGTTGTATAGCACGTCGATGCACCAGTGTGATAACCCACAACCTAAAAATAAACGATATGATAAAAGAGACTTTGTGGCTTGAAACATGGTAAGGAAAGAGAGCCATGGGTTCAAAAACCCATGCCCTTTCCACCTAAACCATCTAAGAAAAAGGATGATGAAGAATTTGAACGCTTTGCTGAAATGATGAGGCCAGTATTTTTGTGTACCCGCTTAACTAATATCTTAAAGATGGCCCCTTATGCAAAATACATGAAAGACATCATCACTAATAAAAGAAAGATACCTGAAGCTGAAATCTCCGCCATCCTTGCTAAATATTCTTTTAAGGATGGAGTACCTGAAAAACTTGGGGATCCGGGAATACCAACTATACATTGCTCCATTAAAAGAAATTAAGTCAAAACTGCTTTGTGTGATTTGGGAGCTGGTGTTAGTGTTATACCTTTCTCCTTATATAAAAGACTTGATTTGAATAAACTCACACCTACTGAAATATCATTGCAAATGGCTGACAAATCAACTGCCATACCTATCGGTATTTGTGAGGATGTGCCTGTTGTTGTTGCAAATGTTACTATCTTAACGGACTTAGTTATTCTTGAGATGCCCGAGGACGACAACATGTCGATTATCCTTGGTAGCCCTTTTTGAATACTACAGGGGCTGTTATTGATTGCAATAAAAGCAAAGTCACTTTTCATATCAATGGTAATGAGCATATGGTGCACTTACCGAAGAAATAATTCCAAGTGAATGGTATAAATGTTATTGAAGAATCGCCGACAATCACTATTGGAAGTTTTCAATTACCCCTACCTAATGCCAAAAACAAATATGACATACTTATTGTTGGGGATATGCATATCCCCATTGAGGTAGCTTAGTGTTTTGCAAAAGTTCTTCGGTTTCATGCTAATCGGAAGTGGTTGTTAATAAGACTTGATCAACCTTATTAATTGATCATTTTTTAGAGGTATGAAGCTGATGAATCTAGTAGGCACAACCTTCTGCTCCCACCTTTTGTTTTCTATTTTACTTAGTCAAGTAAAATAAAATGCCATGTTTATCCTTTTTTCAGTTTTCTCCGTGCAATAAAAAATGATCCAAAATAAATGTTCTCATAATGTCCTGAAAATTTGATTTGATTTTTTTCTGAATATTTCTAAATTTCTGGTGCAAATAACATCAGAGGGGGTGCACCTGGTGCCCACAAGACACCAAGGCGCGCCAGCAACCCAGGCACTCGCCCTGGTGGGTTGTGGCCCCCACGTGGGCCCCCTCACTTACTTCTTTAGCCCATGTCATCTCCTACCTCCAGAAAAAAAATCACCATAGCTCTCACTCCCGTGTTCTTGCTGACAAACCCACGGATTTCGATCTCTTTGCTCGAAGCTCCATTTCCGAAACTGTTTTGGGTGATTGCTACTTGGTATGTGACTCCTCCATTGCTCCAATTAATTTTTGATTTGGTGGGTTATTTTCAGAATAATTAGCTACTCCTGGTGCTGGAGTAGATGAGCTTCATGTTGAATTCTTAGAGTTCTAAGTAGTTTGAATGCTTAATATGGCCTTTATGCATCCTTAGGTGTAGTTGCTATCAATCTTACAAAGTTTTATTAACAAAATTTTGTGTCCCAAAAATATTTCAGAAATTTGTTCGCAAATAAAAATGCAATTCTTTAGGAGTTCTTCGAGGAGGAGGTCCTCGGAGGCATCATCAAGTGGAAGCTCGGTCCGACAATCTTATGTTGAGCCAAGTGAAAGCTCGATGCAAGATGCCGCTACCAAATCATGATTATGGCCATGTAACGAATTCATGGAAGGTGCAAGTATTAAGGAGGAGTTCGAACAATTTATCCACAGCGCAGAACTTGGCCCCTTCATCGCAGATAAGTGCATTGAACATCTCGAACTCACAAAAACATTCACCAAGAAATTCAAATATTTTCCTCGTGAGTCTAGAGTTTCATTCAACCTTTATGACCTTCCCTTTACCATGCCTTTAGAATTGTTCTGTGAAGCGTGCAAAATTCCATATTGGGGTTCGCTAGACAAACCACCAAAATCTGAGTACAAGTCATTTTTGATTAATCTTTGCTACGGTGAAGATAGGGGAGTGACACAAGGTAGAATAAAAAGCATCCATTTCCCATCAATATACTACTTTGCACTCTTTAGTGGCAAAAGCATCGTAGGCAAACAAGATGGCAGCAAACTGTGTGCCCCTGATTTGAGTCTTATACACACTGCTATAACAGGAGATAAACGTTATAATCTTGGAGCAATCGTTGCACGGAGATTGCAGCACAATGCTGCTAGTGGTCACTTTTATGGAGGGATTTATGCCTCCCGTGCCGCTAAGAAGCTAAATGTAACACCTTGGCCTAACGATCCCATTTTACCTACTCAGTACTTCGATTTTGAGGATATGAAACATCATAGGTTCCTTAAGGGAACATTCACTAATTATACTTAAAACTTGAGGTTCAATAATAAAGATCCCATTATACCTGTTACTTTGCCTGCTCCTGCTCTCTTTGATTATCACAGTAGGGGAAGATACTATGTTCTTGAGAGCGAGGCCCGGGCGTACAATGCGGAGGTTAAAGCTGCCAAGTGGGCTGAGGAAGCTGCGCCAAGAACCTTGGTGGGCTATCACTCAGACTAGTATACAGGCCGCCTATGGTGATTCCCAAGCTAGGCCAATAGCCTAAGCTTGGGGGAGTACGTATATCCACCGACATTATATTCATGTTTACACTTTTCATTCCACTTGTCGGTGTCTACACTTTTTCATTGTATTATCCATGCTAGATTTATTTTCTTTCTTTCTTCTTGTGTGTTTGAAAAACTTTGAGAAAATCCAAAAATATTTCGTACTTCTTTTCGGCTTTTCTTTCTAGTTTAAATTGATTGTAGTATCAAAAGAAAACCCAAAAAGATTTCTCGTTCTTCTTTTACTTGTTGGGAGCTTTCCTGTGTAAATAGTTTTTCTCGTTTTTGATTTTTCCTCTTCAATTTGCTTTCTTTAAGAAAATCAAAAACACAAAAAATATTTCAATTTGTTTCTCTGAAATTCTTTTCCTTTTATTCGAGTCGTACCCAGGAGAAGACCACGATGAAAATGTTGAGTGGCTCTCATATGCATTATTGTTGATCTAACAAAGAGCCCATGTTACTTTGTCTTCTCCTCTTGAATAAAATGTTGGCAGATTCCAGCTTAGTCCACGGCACTCTTGCACTATTATTATTTTCATATCATTCGGTAGTGCAAGTGAAAGGCAATAATGACGATATTTCACGAAGTGACTGTGGCAGAGAGAAGCGGGTATGAACTCAACTTGTTTTTGTTTTTGTAAATATGTTTAACCTAGTATCCATGATTTAGCATATTAGCATCAAACATGTTTGCAATGACAATTAGAGATTATAGTTGCTCATGCCATGCTTAAGTAGCTAGGAGTGGATAATGATTTATCTTGGATGTCAACATGCATTAAAATGGTTGTGATGTAGTATGATGATATGGTATCCTCCTTTGAAATGTTTCAAGTGGCTTTACTTGGCACATGTTCACACATGTAGTTGAATCAAAACCAACATAAACTTCATGATATTTATGTTCATGGTGTCTATATCCTACTCATGCTAGTATTCAATGTTGATTATTCATACTGCATGTTCATGACCGTGTTCGCTCCCTAGCTGGCTGTTTCTCAACCTATTTGCTAGCCTTCACCTGTACTAAGCGGGAATACTACTTGTGCATCCAAATCCTTAAACCAAAGCTATTCTAGATGAGTCCACTATACCTACCTATATGCGGTATTACCCTGCCGTTCCGAGTAAATTTGCATGTGCCACCTCTAAAATTTCAAATGAACATTTCTTTTGTGTGCCTGGACCGCTCATGGAGCGACAGGGGGCGGTCAGTATCTTCCATGTTAAGCGGGTTATTCTCATGATGAGTGTTTATTCACTCGTCTTTGCATGAGAGGGGCGGTAATAGGGATTCCCAGTCCTGAAATAAAAAAAATGCAAATAATGAAACAAAACTCCCCCAGGAATGTTGTTAGTATGGACGGTACCCGTGGATTCGGCTAGCCGTGGAGTGTGTTTGTTGGGGGAGGGGGAGTAAACCTTTACTTTTACCGCTTAGGAACCGCCGCTAATGTGTTTAGCATGGAAGATATTGATAACTCTTGGTCGTAACATTGATAGGAAGGGTGCACCTCCCAAAATTATATTTATCTCTGATTTAAGCTTTGAGCTCTGGCACCTCTGTAAATCCCTGCGTCCCTCTGTGAAGGGACAATCTATTTACTTTTATGTTGAGTCATCACCTTCTCAAATAAGCGCCAAACCTGATAGCACTATTGGATGCAACATGACTGGATCTTTTCTACCAAGAATTACAATGTCTAGTCGCTGCTTGAACTTTGGAGGTGATCTGCATTTATGTTTTGCGGTCAGAATGGGCTAGCGAGATGATATTGTTGTCATATTATATCATGATTGTTTTGACAAAGTGTTTGCATTTGAGATGTTTTTATTATTGCTCGCTAGCTGCTTATTTCATTGATATGAGTTAATATAATTTTAAGATTTATTGCGGACATGGTTAGTCATAATCTTTGCTAAAAACCTGGGTGCTACTTAAGCATATATATGTAAACAAGAACAAAAGAGTTCGTAATTTTTTTCTTTATCACTTTTAGTTTGTCAACTGAATTGCTTCAGGACAAGCAATGGTTAAGCTTGGGGGAGTTGATACGTCTCCGTCGTATCTACTTTTCCTCATGCTTCTGCTCTTGTTTTGGACTCTAATTTGCACTATTTGAATGAAACTAACCCGGAGTGACGATGTTTTCAGGAGAACTACCATGGTGTTGTTTTTGTGTAGAAATAAAAGTTCTCGGAACTGGACGAAACTTTTTGGAGATTTATTTTACAATAAATAAAAATTACTGGAGCCAAGAACCACCGGAGGGGGTGCCCTGGTTGGGCACGATACACCAGGGCGTGCCACACCCTCCAGGCGCACCCTGGTGGGTTGTGCCCACCTCGGGGCCCCACTGACACTAGTTCCAGCGCTATAAAATCCTATTTTTGGAGAAAAAATCAGAGAGAAAGTTTCATCGCGTTTTACGATACGGAGCCGCCGCCACCTCCTGTTCTTCATCGGGAGGCCAGATATGGAGCATGTATGGGGCTCCGAAGAGGGGAATCTTGAGTCTTCGTCATCATCAACCCTTCTCCATCGCCAATTCCATGATGCCTCCCACCGGGAGTGAGTAATTCCTTCGTAGGGTTGCTGGTTGGTGAGGAGTTGGATGAGAATCATCATGTAATCGAATTAGTTTTGTTAGGGCTTGATCCTAGTATCCACTATGTTCTGCGATTGATGTTGCTATGACTTTGCCATGCTTAATGCTTGTCAGTAGGGCCCAAGTGCCATGATTTCAGATCTGAACCGTTTATGTTATCGCCATGATATCTATGTTCTTGATCCGATCTTTCTAGTCATACGCACTTATTACGCGTTATGATCCGTAAACCCCAGAGTGACAATAGTCGGGATACTTTCGGGTGATGACCGTAGTTTGAGGAGTTCATGTATTCACTATGTGTTAATGCTTTGTTCCAGTTCTCTATTAAAAGGAGGCCTTAATATCCCTTAGTTTCCTTATGGACCCCGCTGCCACGGGAGGGTAGGACAAAAGATGTCATGCAAGTTCTTTTCCATAAGCACGTATGACTATTTACGGAATACATGCCTACATTACATTTATCAACTGGAGCTAGTTCTGTGTCGCCCTAGGTTATGACTTTTACATGATGAATATTATCCAACGAATTCACCGATCCAATGCCTACGAGTTTTCCACATATTGTTCTTGCTGAGTTACTATTGCTACTGCTACTGTTACACTTGCTACAAAACCATTGCTATCACTGCTACCGTTACTGTTACTGCTACCACTGCTATCAAAACTCTCATACTACTGCGCTACCGATCACTCGACTGCAGATATTTAATCTCCAGGTGTGGTTGAATTGACAACTCAACTGATAATACTCGCAATTATTGTTTCGCTCGCCTTGTGTCCAATCTATAAATTTGGGTTGAATACTCTACCCTTGAAAACTGTTGTGATCCCCTATACTTGTGGGTTATCAATAAGCCATGGAGAAGTTAGAATACAGTACCTATTATGCAATTATAAAATATGAATCAATTTATAACAGTACCTAAAGTATTTGATATGTTTATTACACTAACGGATCTCACAAAGTTTTGTTGAGTTATGTGTGCTGAAGTTTTCAAGTTTTGGGTGTTATCACGATGGATGAAGGAATAAGGAGCGGCAAGAGCCCAAGCTTGTGGATGCCCAAGGTACCTCAAGTCAAATTATAGGAAGACTCAAGCGTCTAAGATTGGGGATGCCCCGGAAGGCATCCCCTCTTTCGTCTCAATCCATTGGTATGTCACTTGGAGCTATTTTTTAATTCATCACATGATATGAGTTTTCTTGGAGTCTCGTTTGCTTTAGTTGGTTTTTTCTTTAGGTTGCCACAATCATTGTTTGCTGGCCACACCTATTTTAGAGAGACACACCATCACCATGATTTTTTAGAATACTCTATGTGCTTCACTTATATCTTTTGAGCTTAGTAGTTGCTCTAGTGCTTCACGTGTATCTTTTTAAGCACGGTGATGTATAGATTTTATAGAAATAATTGCACTCTCGTTCTTCACTTATATTTGTTTGAGAGTTAATAAATAGTGACGGTAATTTGCATGGGTTATAAGACTAGTCCAGAAATAATAGGTATTCGAGGAGTGCATAATTAGAACCTTCATGTAGCACATAAAAGAGAAACCGTGGGTTAATAATATTGATGTGGTAATGTGAAAGGGTGTGAGTGCATGGTTGTCGGTTCGTAGGAGTATCGATATTAAAAGTTGTTAATTTCTCGTTTGTCTAAATATTGGTTATGGCATGGTGGGGATGTGTGAGCATTATTATTCCTCGTTGAAATCCTAGTGTTGTTTTAAGTCGGAGGCGCGCGATGGTTAACCCCTCCCAACCTTCTCCCTAGGGGCATGCGAGTAGTACTTTGCTTTGAGAAAGCTAATTAAACTTTGCAATAAGTATATGAGTTCTTTATGACTAATGTGAATCCATGGACATACGCACTCTCACCTCCTCATATTTTGCTAGCCTCTCTGGTACCGTGCGTTGCCCATTCTCACCTCGAGGATCGGTGCGAACTTCACCGGTGCATCCAAACCCCGCGGCATGATACGCTCTGTTGCACATAAGCCTCATTATATCTTCCTCAAAAAAGACAACATACCTACCTATTATGGCATTTCCATAGCCATTCTGAGATATATTGCCATGCAACTTCCACCGTCACATCATATGACTAGTTCACTCATCATCATATTGCTTTGCATGATCGTAAGACAACTAGCATGATATTTTCATGGCTTATCTGTTTTTGATATCTTTTGATATCCTAGATCATTGCACATGCTGGTACACTGCCATATGCATTCATATTGAGTCATATTGTTTCGTAAGTTCTGCATATCGAGTTGAAAGTAAATAAAAGTGTGATGATTTTCATTATTAGGGCACTGTCTCAGTGAGGAAAAAAAGAGAAAAGGAAAAAAAAGAGAAAAAGAAAGAACGAAAAGCGGAAGAAAAAAAAGAAAATTATAAAAATAAAATAAATGAGAGAAAAGAGAGAAGGGACAGTGCTGCTACCTCTTTTTCCACACTTGTGCTTCAAGTAGTGATACGTCCATTTTGCATCATGATTTCTTATTGATATTTATGTTATTATTGTCCATTATTCCCTATTATCATACAATTCTTATGCCTTTCCTCTCTGAATAAGCAAGGTACATCACAAAGAGGGAAATATCTGGAAACTGGAATTCTAGACCGGGAGACCAAGAAAAAGGAAGAAAAATCACCAGACTCCAAATGACCTGAAACTTCATGGAGAAATTTTATGGAATATTTATGAACTATTGGGACAAAAATATACCAGAGGGGGCCACCTACTGGCCACAAGCCAACAGGGCGCGCCCACCCCCTGGGCGCACCCTGATGGCTTGTGGGGCCCCAGCAGGCCTCCTGACCCCCCCTCTTCTCCTATATGGTGCGTTTTACCCTAGAAAAAATCATAAGCAACCTTTAGGGACGAAGCGCTGCCGTCTCGAGGCGGATAGCTGGGCAGAGGCCCTTTTGCACTCCGGTCGGCTGATTCTGTCGGGGAAACTTCTCTCCAGGAGGGGGAGATCGAAGCCATCGTCATCACCAATGCCTCCTCCTTCGTGGGAGGATCAATCTTCATCAACAACTTCAATAGCACCATCTCATCTCCAACCCTAGTTCATCTCTTGTATGCAATCTTTGTCTCAAAACCTCAGATTGGTACCTGTGGGTTACTTATAGTGTTGATTACATCTTGTAATTGATGCTTGTTGGTTTACTTGGTGAAAGTTATTATGTTCAGATCCTTAATGTCCATTATTATAACTCTGATCTTGAACATGTTGATGAGGTGTGAGTAGTTACTATTGTTCCTGAGGACATGGGAGAAGTCTTTTTATAAGTAATCATGTGAAGTTGGTATTCGTTCGATATTTTGATGATATGTATGTTATTACTTCTCTTAGTGGTGTCATGTGAACGTCGACTACATGACACTTCACCATGCTATGGGCCTAAGGGAAGTCATTGTGGAGTTACAATTAGATGATGGGTTGCGAGTGACAGAAGCTTAAACCCCAGTTTATGTGTTGCTTCATAAGGGGCTGATTTGGATCCACACATTTTATGCTATGGTTAGATTTATCTTAATTCTTCTTTCATAGTTGCGGAAGCTTGCGAGAGGGGGTAATCATAAGTGGGTTGTTTGTTCAAGTAATAACAGCACCTTAGCACTAGTCCACCCACATATCAAATTATCAAAGTAGCGAACGCGAATCAATTCAACATGATGAACATGACTAGACAGAAATTCACATGTGTCCTCGGGAGCGCTTGCTTAATATAAGAGTACTTACAGGTCTGTCTGACGGGGATATTACCCCTGGGTATGCCAAGACAAGGGAATTCAAGCCCCTTTCAGAAAAAAACTACATGGCCGGCTGGTCCATGACCGGCTGGCGAGCGGCCGGCTGGCCCCCTGGCCGGCTGGCCCATGACCGACTGGACAGGAGCCGGTCGCCCTGCGCCCTAGCTAGCCCGCAGCCAGCCGCTCCGCGGTCGGCCCTCCCGCTGACCTCTTGACGGGCAGGCACTTGTCCCCTCCCGCTACGACCAAGTACACCGACAGGACGCGACCCCCGCATGGACTCCGGCGTGGCTACAGCGACCGCTGACGCGTGGGCACGCGTGGCTACAGTACGGGCGGTCGTACCGCTAGCCCTGACGGATCGAGACCCGGCGGGGCAACAGTGCGGCCACGTCGCCGTCTACTCCATTACCTGCCCCGGCGTGGCTACAGCGCAGCCGGCCGTACCGCTGACTTCGGCCGGCAGGCACAAGACGACGCCGCGCGGGGCGGTCCGTGCCGCGGCAGGTAGGCACGGGCCAATAGAAGAGCCGACTGGTGGGCCCCAGTCAGCGATGGGACCGCGCAGCCGGTAGGGCCTACGAGTGACGAGACGGCCCAGACGGTGGGGCCGCTGGCCTGTTTGGGAGGCTGCTGGCCGGGGCCCCCATTTAGTACCTCATGTATATTATAAGCCGGGTTGGACTATAAAACCCCCCGAGGCCCCCCATGCATCGGGCAAGCATTCTCCCATCTCGCACTCTCACTCCCACGTAGCAAGGGAAGAAGAGTCAGCTGCTCCTTCTTCTTCCTCTAGACAATAGCTCAAGGAGCGCCATTGTAACACCAGCCACTCATTAACTAGACAAGCAAGACTAGGGGTGTTACCTCCCACGGAGGGCCCTAACCTGGGTACATCGTGTGTCCCTCACCGCTTGTGCCCAATCCCGCTCCCGGAGTCCGTCGGCGTCCTTCGGCCCCAACCACTCTCAATAAGCCACCCCATGGCATCTGTCGTGAGAAAACGACGACACTGTCCTTTTCTATAAAAGGATTGGGCTACCTTGCTGCACCTTTGTTACTATTGTCACTTGTCACTTGTTACGAATTATCTTGCTGCAAAACTATCTATCACTGTTACTCAGAGCACTTGCAGAGAATACCTTGCTAAAAATTGCTTATCATTTCCTTCTACTCCACGTAGGGTTTGACACTCTTACTTATCGAAAGGACTACAATTGATCCCCTATACTTGTGGGTCATCAAGAATCTTTTACGGCGTCGTTGCCGGCGAATGAAGTGGCTTTGGTAAGTGGAGAATTGGTAAGGAAACATTTTTGATACATGCTGAAATTTACTGTTGCTTGTCACTATGAATGATCACCCTTTGAGTAGCTTGTTCGGGGCATCTTCGCCTCGAACGAAAGTTGAAGAGGTTTCTCCTCAACCTACTGAACCTACTGAAAATATTTATTATGAGATTCCTTCGGGTATGTTAGAAAAACTACTAGCTAATCGTTATGATGGTACGACTCATCCTGATTACCATTTGATATTTGTCGATGAGGTTTGTGGATTATTTCAGCTTGCAAGTTTGTCTAGAGACAAAGTTAAGAAGAACTTTTTCCCTTTATCTTTGGAGGGAAAGGCATTAATGTGGTATAGGCTATTGGATGATATTGGATCATGGGACTGGAATCGCTTGAAGCTGGAATTTCATCAGAAGTTTTATCATATGCATCTAGTCCATCATGATCGGAACTTTATTTATAATCTCCCATCTCACACTCTCACTCCCACGTAGCAAGGGAAGAAGAGCCGGCTGCTCCTTCTTCTTCCTCTAGACAACAGCTCAAGGAGCGCCATTGTAACACCAGCCACTCATCAACTAGACAAGCAGGACTAGGGGTGTTACCTCCCGCGGAGGGCCCCGAACCTGGGTACATCGTGTGTCCCTCACCGCTTGTGCCCAATCCCGCTCCCGGAGTCCGCCGGCGTTCTTCGGCCCCAACCACTCTCAATAAGCCACCCCATGGCATCTGTCGTGAGAAAACGACGACAGTTGGCGCCCACCGTGGGGCCGTCCGCGGCGCCGGCCGAAGTCACGCCCCGGGCGGGACTCCTCACCACCTCCCCCGGCCGGCCCGCGT
Organism: Elymus sibiricus; assembly: GCA_039707655.1. NCBI lineage: Eukaryota > Viridiplantae > Streptophyta > Magnoliopsida > Poales > Poaceae > Elymus > Elymus sibiricus. The sequence continues at coordinate 427,388,323 of CM077675.1, forward strand.
CCGGGCGGAACAGCACGCTCGTGGTGCTTGCTCCCGCGGGACGGGACCCCGATCCCGCCGGCCCTGCGGGCATCGCTGCCGGCCTCTCCGGCGAGGGCCGAAGCGGCGACCCTCTCTCCGACGTCGCCATCCACAGCAAGCGCTTCGGCAGGCTGGGCCTTGCCGGCGAACCAGCCGCCGATGAGTACCCTAGCGAGGTGCTCGACTGCCTCGACCTGCCCTCGTTCATGGGCGCACTCGCCCCGGGCGATGCTGATGACCCCTGCGTCCGCGCGGGGGTAATGGCCACCGGCTCCTCCATGACCTCCGGCCGCGTCAGGGCGGAGGCGGAGGCAGCCGCCCGCACCGGCACCTCCGACCCCCTCGGCTCTGTGCTTCGGGGCCTCACCACCCCCGTCGTGCCTACGACGAACCCAGCCATGGCTACGGCTGAGCTGGAGGCTGCTCGCTGGCTGCTGTTCACAGAGGCGACCACGCTCACCACCACCAAGTGTCGGATGGAGTCCACGCAGCGTGAATACAACTCCGCCTACGTCCTCACCCCCGCCGGCAACGAGCCCAGCCGGCGCGGCGACGTCCGCAACCGCGGCCGTGTGGTCGCGGAAATCCTCGGTGGTAGGCTCCCCACCTACGACACGCCGGCTGCAAACCCGAGGGCCGCCCAGGTGGCCTATGCCGACCTCACCGACCTGGTGGGCGAGGAGCGAGAGCAGCAGGAGTGGCAGATCCAACACCTCATCGCCACCGCCAACGCCCAGCAGGCCCGGCTCGATAACGCCAACGCCGGCTCCGAAATTCCCGTCCCCGAAGGGGACACCCCGCCAACTGCTGGCCAGCGCCGGCCGGTCCAGCAAGCCTCTTCCCCCCGCGGCTTTGGACGGCGGGGCGCTGGGTCCCATAACGGACGCTCCCGACACGGAGACGAGCCGCCTGCCATCAACAGTCGGCGCAACGATGCTCCGGCTGCTGGCAGCCGACGCATCCGGGACCATACCACACCCCCGCGGCGGGAGCGCGCGCACTCACCTGCCCCGGTTGTCCGTCCCTAGCTCGCCGCTCGGCTCGGCCCACGCGTCCCACGGAGTGAGAACGACGCCCGAATCCGCATCGACCGCCTGGCGCAATCCACCCTCCTGGAGGAGGAGGGTCCGATCGGTCCGGCGTGCTTCGGCCCACGGATCCGCAACGAGCCATTCCCAATCGGCTTCACACTCCCTCGCGACACCCCAAAGTACAATGGCACCGCCAAGCCGGAAGACTGGTTAGTTGACTACACCACCGCAGTCGGCATAGCCAGGGGGAACAAGCCCGTAGCCGTGCGCTACGTCCCCCTCATGTTGATAGGCTCGGCTCGGACCTGGCTCAACAGCCTGTCCACCGGCAGCATTAACACCTGGACAGACTTTGAGGAGGCGTTCATCCGCAACTTCACCGGCACCTACAAGCGGCCCGGCCGGCCCCGCGAGCTGGCCATGTGCGTCTAGGGGCCGGACGAATCCGTCTGCGACTACCTCACGCGCTGGACCGAGCTCCGCAACTCTCGCGAAGGGGTACATGAGGTGCAGGCCATCCAGTACTTCATCGAGGGCTGCCGCGACGGTACCCACCTCAAGCACAAGCTCCTGTGCTCCGAGCCGGCGACCCTGGCGGATCTAATGGCCAAGGCAGACAAGTACGCCACGAACGACTCCGCGATGCGGATCAAGGCCACCATGACTGCTAAGCCGACCCCACCGCTTGCCGCGCCACGGGCGGCTGCCGACAACCGGCAGTAGCAGAACAACAAGTGCAAAACCGACCAGCCGGATCCCCGCTACGGGAGCCGGCAGGTCGCCACTATCAAAGAAGAGCAGCCGGCTGCCCAGGCACCCAACCAGCGCCAGCGAACAGGCAAGAACGCCTGGCTGCCCAAGCTCACCTTCGAGCAAATGGTCGACGCTCCGTGCAAAATGCACTCGGGGGCGAAGCCAGCCACGCACACGCTGCGACAGTGCAGCTTCTCCCAGCGGCTAGCCCGAGGCGAGGGCCTCCCGGTTCCTCTGCCTCTCGCTCCCCGCGTGTCGGCTCCAGCTCCGGCCCAGCCACCCGCTCCGGCCTCGGCTGCCAACAACGGCCGCCTTCATGACCAGTTCCCCGACCAGGACGGGGCTTACGTCGTCTTCACCAGCGAGGGAACCGACAAGCATAGCTTGCGCCAGCGCCGGCACGAGGTGAACGCCACCGTCCCCTCGGTCCCCCAGTATATGCACTGGTCCGAGAAACCGGTCACCTGGAGCCGGGCAGACCACCCGGCCGTAATGCCAAATCCCGGTAGCTACGCCCTCGTCCTCGATCCCACCATCGCCTCCGAGAGGCTCACCTGCCGCTTTTCACGGGTGCTGGTCGACGGGGGTAGCAGCATCAACATCCTCTACTGCGACACGCTGCTCAAGCTAGGGCTCAAGGAGAAGGACCTGTAGAAGAGCCAGACAGTTTTCCACGGCATCGTGCCGGGAAAATCCTGCACCCCCATCGGCAAGATCCAGCTCGAAGTCCTCTTCGGCAACAAGAGCCTCTTCCGCCGCGAGCCAATATGGTTCGAGGTGGTGGACCTCAACAGTCCCTACCACACGCTGCTTGCCAGGCCGGCCCTCATCAAGTTCATGGTGGTACCCCATTACGCCTACCTCAAGCTCAAGATGCCGGGCCCCAAGGGCATCATCACCATCGATGGCGACTACAAAAAGTCGATCGAGTGCGCGCACGACAGCAGCCGGAAGGCCAAAGCCTTGAAGATAGCACAGGAGAAGCAACAGCTTGATAACCCACAAGTATAGGGGATCGCAACAGTTTTCGAGGGTAGAGTATTCAACCCAAATTTATTTATTCGACACAAGGGGAGCCAAAGAATATTCTCGAGTATTAGCAGCTGAGTTGTCAATTCAACCACACCTGAAAGACTTAATATCTGCAGCAAAGTATTTAGTAGCAAAGTAGTATGGAAGTAACGGTGACGGTAGCAAAAGTAACAGTAGCGGTTTTGTAGCAATCGTAACAGTGGCAACGGAAAAGTAACTTTAGCAAAGATCAATATATGAAAAGCTCGTAGGCAACGAATCAGTGATGGATAATTATGTCGGATGGCATTCATCATGCAACGGTTATAACATAGGGTGACACAGAACTAGCTCCAATTCATCAATATAATGTAGGCATGTATTCCATATATAGTCATACGTGCTTATGGAAAAGAACTTGCATGACATCTTTTGTCCTACCCTCCCGTGGCAGCGGGGTCCTAAGGGAAACTAAGGGATATTAAGGCCTCCTTTTAATAGAGAACCGGACCAACGCATTAGCACTTAGTGAATACATGAACTCCTCAAACTACGGTAATCACCGGAAAGAATCCCAGTTATTGTCACCCTGGGGGATGAGGATCATAACTCGTAATAGGTGTCTACAACTTGCAAGATAGGATCAAGAACACATATCTATATTCATGAAAACATAATAGGTTCTGATCTGAAATCATGGCACTCGGGCCCTAGTGACAAGCATTAAGCATAGCAAAGTCATAGCAACATCAATCTCAGAACATAGTGGATACTAGGTATCAAACCCTAACAAAACTAACTCGATTACATGGTAAATCTCATCCAACCCATCACCGTCCAGCAAGCCTGCGATGGAATTACTCATGAACGGTGGAGAGCATCATGAAATTGGTGATGAAGGATGGTTGGTGATGACGACGGCGTCGATTTCCCCTCTCCGGAGCCCAAAACGGACCCCAGATCTGCCCTCCCGAGGAAGAACAGGAGGTGGCGGCGGCTCCGTATCGTGAAACGCGATGAACTCTTCTCCTTGATTTTTTTTCTCCCCGAATAGGGTTATATGGACTTGGAGTTGAGGTCAGAGGAGTTGCAGGGGGCCCACAAGCCACCTGGGCGCGCCCTAGGAGGGGCGTCCCCCTCGCTTGTGGCCAATGGGTGGACCCCCTCTGGTTGATTCTTTCACCAGTATTTTTTATTAATTCCAAAAATATTCTCCGTAAATTTTCAGGTCAATCCGAGAACTTTTATTTCTACACAAAAATAGCACCAAGGAATTCTGCTGAAAACAGCGTCAGTCCGGGTTAGTTCCATTCAAATCATGCAAATTTGAGTCCAAAACAAGGGCAAAAGAGTTTGGAAAAGTAGATACGATGGAGACGTATCACAGCTCGACCGGCTCGTGGCTCACGCCTCTGACCAGCCGGCCGTCCCGGCTCCTCCGTCCCAGTTGGCCAGCAAGGCGTCGTTCCAGCCGTCCAAGGACACCAGGCAGGTGCCACTCGACCCGGCCAACCCCAAGCAGTGCTTCACCATCGGCGCCCACCTCGACGGCAAATAGGAAGGCGAGCTCGTCGACTTCATCCATGAGAATCAGGAAATCTTTGCATGGTCTCCAAAAGACATGACGGTTGTTCCGAGGAAGTACGCCGAGCACAAACTTCATGTGTGGCCGGATGCCAAGCCGGTCAAGCAACCCCTGCGCCGTTTCTCTGAGGAGAAGCAGCGTACTATAGGAGAAGAGATCACCTGGCTGCTCGCAGCTGGCTTCATCATGGAAGTGTTCCACCCGGACTGGCTGGCAGAAGGAAACCAAAACCTAGAGCATGTGTATCGACTACACCAGCCTGAACAAGGCCTGTCCCAAGAACCCTTTCGCCTTGCCCCGGATCGATCAAGTCATCGACTCCACGGCCGGCTGCGACCTGCTGTCCTTCCTGGACGCCTATTCTGGCTACCACCAGATCAAGCTGGATCCAGCCGACCGGCTGAAGACCTCCTTCATCACCCCTTTTGGGGCCTACTGCTACATCATCATGTCCTTTGGCCTGAAGAACGCAGGCGTTACCTTCCAGCGCTGCATGCAGAAGTGCCTGCTGCCTCAGATCGGCAGGAACGTCCACGTCTACGTGGATGACATCGTCGTCAAAACCAAGAAGCATTCCAGCCTCCTCGACGATCTCCGAGAGACCTTCGCCAACCTACGCGAGTACAAGATCAAGCTCAATCCGGAGAAGTGTGTTTTCGGCGTGCCAGCCGGCCAGCTCCTGGGTTTCTTTGTGTCCGCCCGCGGCATCGAAGCTAACCCGGAGAAGATCAGAGCCATCGAGCACATGCAGAAGCCAGCCAAGCTCCGCGACGTCCAGAAGTTTGCCGGTTGCCTTGCCTCGCTCAGCCGGTTCGTCAGCCGGCTGGGCGAGAAGGCGTTGCCCCTCCACCAGCTCATGAGGAAGTCGCCCAAATTCGAGTGGACCGACCAGGCGAACGAGGCGTTCCGCGACCTCAAGTGCGCGCTCTCTAGTGCTCCCGTCCTGGCGGCTCCGGCTGAGAAGGAGTCGATGCTCGTGTACATCGCAGCGACCACCCGCGTAATCAGCGTCGTTCTGGTGGTGGAGCGGCCGGAAGAGGGCAAGGCGCTGCCGGTCCAGTGCCCCGTCTACTACCTCAGCAAGGTGCTCTCCACCTCGAAGCAGAAGTACCCCCACTACCAGAAGATGTGCTACGGCATATACTTTGCCGCCAAGAAGGTCAAGCACTACTTCGAGAAGCACACCATCACTGTGGTGAGCATGGCGCCGCTTGGCGAAATCATGAGCGGTCGGGACGCCACCGGCCGGATTGCCAAGTGGGCCATCGCCCTCGCCGACTACGAGATTCGGTATGAGCCACGCACCGCCATCAAGTCGCAGACGGTGGCGGATTTCCTCGTCGACTGGGCCGAGACCCAGTTCGTGCCGCCTCCCCCGGATTCCATGCGTTGGCGCATGCACTTCGACGGCTCGAAGATGCGAACCGGCCTGGGAGCCGGCATCGTCTTGTCGTCCCCAAAGGGGGACCAGCTCAAGTACGCGCTCCAGATCCTCTTCGCCGCCTCCAACAACGTGGCCGAGTACGAGGTGCTCGTCCACGGCCTCCGGCTTGCCAAGGAGATCGCGATCCGGCGCGTCCTCTGTTTTGGTGACTCCGACCTCGTGGTGCAACAGGTCTCTGGCGAGTGGGACGCCAGGGGCGCCAACATGGCCAGCTATCGCTTCCTCGTTCAGCAGCTCACCGGCTCCTTCGAGGGTTACGAGTTCCACCATGTGCCCCGGGCGGACAACGAGGCGGCCGATACGTTGGCAAAGATCGGCTCCACCTAGCAGACCATCCCAGCCGGCGTTTCCCTCGAACGGTTGCTCAAGCCTTCGATCAAGCCCTCCCCCAAATCAGAGTCTATCTTCGTGCCGGCTGACGCTACCGGCTCTTCGTCGGGTCCGGCCGCTCCACCAGCACCACCAACTCCAGCCGCCGTACCGGCACCGTCGGCTCCGACGTCCGACACCCCCGCGGCGATCGGCTCCGGCTCCACGGCCGTCATGATGGCAATCGACGCGCCCCCCCACCGCCTCGGTCTCGGGGGCTAGCGATCCGGTCCCGGGGGCTGGCGAGCCGGCCCCGGGGACTAGCGAGCCGGGCCCGGGGGCTCCGGACCTGGGCCTGGGGGCTCCGACTGCCCCTGGCCCTCCGCCTAAGCTCGAGATGGCTCCCGTCTCGGCCGCCTCATGGGCCCAGCCCATTCTGGTTTTCCTCTTGCGCGGCAAGCTCCTCCCTGACGAGGCCACTGCGAGGCAAATCCAGTGCTAGGCCCTGGCCTACAGCATCATCAACCATGAACTGGTTCATCGCAGCACAACTGGCATTTTCCAGCGCTGCGTCGAGCCGGAGAAAGGTCAAGAAATCCTCCGCGACATCCACCAGGGCGAGTGCGGGCATCACGCCGCCTCCAGAACCCTGGTGGTCAAGGCGTTCCGCCACGGCTTCTACTGGCCGACGGCCTTGGAGGAGGCAAAGCAGCTGATCGACAAATGTGAGGGGTGCCAGCGCTTCAGCGCACAGAGCCACCTGCCGGCCATAGCCCACCAAACCATCCCGCTCTCATGGCCCTTTGCCGTCTGGGGGCTGGACATGGTGGGTCCTTTCAAGACCACGCGGGGCAGCATGACCCATCTACTAGTGGCTGTCGACAAGTTCACCAAATGGATCGAAGCAAGGCCCATCAAGAAACTGGACGGCCCCACAGCCGTCCGGTTCGTCAAGGACATCACGGTCCGCTACGGCATTCCCCACAGCATCATCACCGACAATGGCACGAATTTCACCAAAGGCGCAATGGCGCGTTTCTGCTCCCAGGAAGGCATACGGCTCGACCTCGCATCAGTGGCCCACCCACAGTCAAACGGCCAGGCGGAGAGGGCAAACGGCCAGATCCTGGCCGGCCTCAAGCCCCGGCTCGTGGCACCACTCGTGCGGTCGGCCGGCTGCTGGATCGATGAGCTGCCGGCTGTCCTCTGGAGCCTCAGGACCACGCCTAACCGGTCAACCGGCTACACCCCTTTCTTTCTCGTATACGGGTCCGAGGCAATCATCCCCACGGACATCGAGTTCGACTCGCCTCGAGTCACCCTACATACGGAGAAAGACGCAAAGGAGGCAAGGGAAGACGGCGTCGACCTACTTGAAGAAGCACGCGAGCTAGCCCTGAGCCGCACGGCCATCTACCAGCAGAAGCTCCGGCACTACCACAGCAAACGGATCCGACCCCTCTCCTTCCACGAAGGAGACCTAGTGCTCAGGCAGATCCAGCGGACCGCCGGCTAACACAAACTGCCCTCCCAATGGGAAGGCCCGTTCATCATCAGCAAGGCACTGCACAACAACGCGTACTATCTGATAGACGCCCAGAAGTCGCAGAAGCGCAAAAGAGACGCCTCCGGCGAGGAGATGGAGCGCCCATGGAATGCGGCACTCCTTCGACCGTTCTACTGCTAGAAAGAGCCAGTGTATGTATGTATCTTCCCTTCTGTTGGAACTTAATGAATGCAATGGGGGCCCCAAGCCGGCACCTGGGGCACACCCCTTTTCAATTCCATCAAAGGCACCCGGGCCCGGCTCCCTGGGCCCGGGGGCTCGCCGGCTCTTCTCCAAGGCGGTCAAGTAGTGTGAACAAGCAATCTTCTCTTAAGCAAGGCACCCGGGCCCGGCTCCCTGGGCCCGGGGGCTCGCCGGCTCTTCTCCAAGGCGGTCAAGTAGTGTGAACAAGCAATCTTCCCCCCCCCCCTGCCCAGCTACAGACCAGCCCCCGGTTGTCCGGCTGGCGGGACCCTGGAATGGGAAGGAACTTACCACGCAAACTCCGCCTGAAGAGTAATAGCCAGATAGGTCTAACCGGACCATGTTATCCCTAGAAACCGGCCTTTGCCGGCTCACCCCAACTCTAGTCGGACGACTCTAAGGCCCGCACAGGTTTCCCCAAGGACGATGCCCTGTCCCTGTCCCAGTCCGGCTCCCGGCTGGCTGACAGGCGGGGCGGAAGCCAGAAGGAATCCTTGCGTGAGATAAGAGTCGAAGGGTAAAAGAGCAAAGGATGAGCCGGCACGCAAACATTTCAAACTCCAAGCAAATTTATAAACAAAAGGCCGCAGGACAAAGATTCTTTACAATACACACCGGTGGGTGGAAATGCGTCTTAAACATGTCTCGCAGCGAAAGAAAAAGATACAGTAAAAGAAGGGCCGCCTAAGCCTCCGGTGCATCGCCAGCCGGCCCGGCAAACTGCCCAGGAGCGGTGGCCGGATCCTCCTCCATGGCCTCCGTGGCCTCGGTGTCGGTGCCGGTGCTGGAGGCGGTGCTCTCGTCGGCGACCTCCTCATCCTCGGGCCCTTGGGGAATGCCGAAGGAGTCCTCGGCAACCGGCTCGCCATCCTCGCCAAGCGCCGGCAGGAGCTCGTCCGGGTCGACGTATGAAGCCAGCTCGTTGGCTCGGCGGACGAGGGCGCCTTCGCGGGCGACTCGCTCTGCCTCGGGAACTTCGCGCATCGTGGCCAGCCGGCCCAAGTCGACGCCGGGGTACCACGACGTGACGAACCGAAGGGCCATCTGCACCCCGGAGCGGGCCGCCGACGCCTTCCAAACCTCGAACCGGGCCACCGCGTTCTCCAGCCATAGCGCCACGCGGCATCTCGGGGCCCCGCGACCCGGCCAGAGGGCCGAAATCACCTCTGTGCCGGCCGTGTGGAGCCGGTCCATACAGCGCTGAAGGAAGAGCAGCCGGTTCATGATAGCCAGCGCAAACTCCGGCAAGTCCCAGCCGGGGTGCCCATCAATCTCCTGCATGCGCTGCCGCAGGCACTCCCGATGCTCCGCCACGACCCGCTCGGCGTGGCGCTGAGTGTCCGAGAACCGGTCAAAGGGAGAGGGAAGAATTAGAAAGCAAGTCAAAACAACCGGCAAAGGAAGAAGATGTAAAAACAAGAAACTTACACTGAAAAGCTTCGTCCACCTCAATAGCGAACTGAAGGCCCAAGCCCCGCTCCCTCTCGCACGCCTCCTCCGCCTGGGCGAGGGCGGCTTCACGCCTCTCAAGCTCACCACCAAGGCGAGCCACCTCATCCTGCAGGACAATGACCCGCCGGCTGGCGTCGGCCGCCTGCTTGGCGGCCTCCTCCCGGGCCGCCACCTCCCTCCGCAGCTCCGCGATAAGGCGCTCCTGCACCGCCTGCCCATCCACGACCAGGCTGCCCAGCCGGTCCCGCTACGATGTAACTGCCTGGAGATCCCGCTCCAGCCGGTCCCGTTCGGAGGCCACCTCGTCCCTCATCTGCCTGATCGGGACCAGGACTTCCAGCTCCTCTGCAAAAAGACAAACCCGAGTTACTTAAAATGCAGAAGATTCGGGCCGGCTGCCGAGCAGCCGGCCCGACTCTCGGGGGCTACACCCAGTGGGTGCGCTCGCGTGCCCCCCACTGGAGCAAGCATACCTCACGCCTTCCTCAGCTCCTCCTGCACCTGGTAGAAGCCGGCCTTGCCTCGGTTGTGGATGGCAACCGCCTCGTCAAAGAGCGCCTGCCGCTTGGTGTTCTCAGCCTGCTCCACGCCAGGGGACAAAAAAGTTAGACAAAGAAAAGGGGTAGATCCGGCCCGGCTACCTCACAACCAAGCAACCGGCCCAAATCTCGGGGGCTACACCCAGTGGGTGCGCTCGCGCGCCCCCACTGAAAATAAGACACGGGCTAAAGGAATCTCACCTCCACCGCCTCCTCCACGTGCCGGAATTTGCTCTCAGCGGCTTCCGCAAACCTGGCCAGCCCCTCACGGCAGTGCGCCATGATGCGGCCCGGCTCCCCAGGCACAAGGGCCTGGCTGCTGGCTGGCAGGGGCAGGACGGCTGGGGCGCGGGCCAACGCCTTCCAGTCCCGAATCACGTCAAGCATGGTCCTCCTCGACCGGCTCCCCCCACCGCTCGACCCAGCGTCCGCTGCAGTGCCGGCCGCTAGGAGATTGGTGGTAACCACAAGGGCGCGGGAGCCAGCCTCGGGCCCCTCTATAACCGGCACGCCCGGCTCCACCGCCTGCCGGACCGCCTCGACAGCCGGGGCGACCGGCTCGCTTCCCCCCCCCCCCCCGGGACACCGTCTCCGGTGCCGCCTCCGGCACGACCGGGACGACAGGCACCTCTGCCGCGGCCGGCTCGACGGAGGGCGGGTTCGCGACCAGCTCTGCTCGCGGGTCCACCTCCGTGGCCGGCTCGGGAACCACGTCCTCCGGCTGGGCCACCTCTGCCAAGGGCGGGGCCGTGGCCGTCTCCGGCGCCGGCTCTCGCGGCTCGCTCGACGGCGGCTTCGACATCCGCATCGATTCCGCCGCCGAGTCCGTAGCGCGCGCCGGGTCCGAGGGCCGCCTCCGCCTCCCGTCGCTCGAGGCCGCCCAATGCGAGGCCGCACCCTTTGCCCCTCCCTTCACGGCTCGCATTTCGGCGAGCCTCCTCTTCTCCTCCCGCACCGTGGCCGCGTGCTCCTGGGCCTTCCGGCTGGTAGTGTCCACCGGGTCGACGGTCGACTCCGTGTCGTGGAGCTCGATGGCGTCCCTGGAAAAGACGGAAGAAGGGCCCTCAGGCGCTCGCCGGATCAAAACGCGAAAACACCTACGGGAATTAGGAAATGCACTCACTCGATGATAACGGGAAGGGGCCTTCTGGCCCAAGGCGACGGCTTCGCGACGGCCACTCGAACCTTCTTGCGAGCCGGCGAGTGCGTCGACGGCTGCCCTAAGGCCGGCCTCTTCTCCCGCCGGGAGGCCTTGGTCGTCCGGCCATGAGCCGGCTGCTCCTCGCTCCGTCCTCGTGGCTCCCGCCGAGCTGTGGGGGGAGGCGCGTCCAAGATCCGGACATCATCATCATCATCATTATCATCATCAGTCCAATCTCTGATCGTGGGTTCGGAGGTGAACTCACCAGCCGCTCTGGACCCGCCGGCTCCCGGGTCACCCATCGTCCCATCCGCCTCGACCTCGCTCGGGGACTCGACCTCCTCCTCGACGCCTCCTCCCAGCTCAAAATCCTCCGGGTCAGAGTCGGCGCGATCCGCCTCGAACACCTGAGGGTGCGGGCCATCCGCCGTGTTTTGTCGCACAAAGTGCTGCGGTCAGCAGGGCACGTAAGCACGGAGGCCAACTGAAGAAACGTAGAAAAAAGGAGAAGTGCCGGGTCGAGACATACCAGAGGCGTCGGGTCAAGCCGGCTGTAGGGCAACTTGACGAAGTGCCAGATGCGGGGCGTCAACTTAATGTTGGTGACGGAGTTCACCCGCTCCGCCACCTGGGCCGCTGTCAACTCGAAGGTGGACAGCCGGCACGGGTCGTGCCGGCCCCCCATGTCGCATATCCGGTGCGGCCTCAGCTGCAGGGGCAGCACCCGGCGGTCGATGAAGGCGGCCACCAGATCGGCCGCGACCAGTCCTTCCCCGCTACTCATGGTGTGGAGCCGGCCCAGCATCCCGGACAGCTCCCCAACGGCCACGTCGGCCATCCAGTTCGTCCCAGAGGACGGGACGTTGACGAAGGGCGGCAGCCGGATGTAGTCTCGAGCCGGGTTGGCGTTCTTCACATAGAAGAACGATCGGATCCACCTCTTGACGGACTCGATAAGGGTGAGGCGGGGGAAAAGCGTGCCGCGGACGCACACCACCGCGCCCCCGCAGACGTACGTCTCGTCGACGTTCTTCAAGCACTTGAGGTAGAAGGGCTTTCTCCATAACTCCACAAAGGGGAGATGGCCAAGGTAGCCCTCGCAGAGGGTTACGTAGCTCGACAGCTATAGAATGGACTTCGGCCCCAAGTGGTGCAGCTGGAGATCAAAAGTATTAAGAAAGATCCTGAAGAACTGGCTCACCGGCAGCCCGAAGTAGTGCGAGAAGTGCAATGCGAACACCACGCACTCCCCCTCCTCGGGCTCCGGCACCCTCTCACCGCCCGGGGGACGGGCGGCGACGCGGTCCTCCGGCGGCAGCATGCGGGCACGGCGGAGGTACGCGATGTCCTCCGCAGTAACGGTGGAGCCGCCCCAGCTGCAGGAGGGACCGTCGGCCATCTCTGGAGGAAAAACCGGTGCGGAGAAGCAAGCGGGTGGCGCGGCGGCGCAAGCACAAATGCGACGGATCGCGAGAGGAGGAAGACAGCGGGGGGAGGGGTGCGCTAACTGCCTTCGCCTCTCCCCCTCCCCTTATAAATAGGGGGGTGAAGCCCGGGGGACGTGGGGATTAACTGCGCCCACTTCCCCCGGGAAATCCGCGGGGCGTGGGCACCTCGGGCCGTGGCCGCTGGGATCCGGGCGCAGAGGATCTTGGCCTGCGGCCCGAGGCCTACTGGGCTAGGCCCATGGCCTACCAGGCTAGCCCCAAGGCAACGTCCCGTCACGCCTCCGGGTGCGGGGCCCACCATGTCGCAGCACCCCGCGTGACGCGTCGCCGATCAGCGCAGGTTCCGAGGTGGCACGGTAGAACCCGAAGCGACGGGCTTGGCCGCCTGCGCGGCCCGCCAATCGACCCCACGTAACAGGCATGTGCCGCCAGATGAAGCCGCCGGCTCCCCCTCGTCGGTAGGACGTGGGCCCCCGCCGGCTTCGGGGACTACTGACGGGGATATTACTCCTGGGTATGCCAAGACAAGGGAGTTCAAGCCCCTTTCAGAAAAAAACTACACGGCCGGCTGGTCCATGACCGGCTGGCGAGCGGCCGGCTGGCCCATGACCGGCTGGACAGGAGCCGGCCGCCCGGCCACCTGGCCAGCCCGCAGCCGGCCGCTCCGTGGCCGGCCCTCCCGCTGACCTCTTGACGGGCAGGCACTTGTCCCCTCCCGCTGCGACCAAGTACACCGACAGGACGCGACCCCCGCATGGACTCCGGCGTGGCTACAGCGACCGCTAACGCGCGGGCATGCGTGGCTACAGTCCGGGCGGTCATACTGCTAGCTCTGACCGATCGAGACCCGGCGGGGCAACAGTGCGGCCACGCTGCCGTCTACTCCATTACCTGCCCCGGCGTGGCTACAGCGCAGCCGGCCGTACCGCTGACTTCGGTCGGCAAGCGCAAGACGACGCCGCACGGGGCGGCCCGTGCCGTGGCAGGTAGGCGCGGGCCAATGGAAGAGCCGGCTGGCGGGCCCCAGTCAACGATGGGACCGCGCAGCCGGTAGGGCCTACGAGTGACGAGACGGCCCAGTCGGTGGGGCCGCTGGCCGGTTAGGGAGGCTGCCGGCCGAGGCCCCCATTTAGTACCTCGTGTATATTATAAGCCGGGGGTTGGCCTATAAAACCCCCCGAGGCCCCCCATGCATTGGGCAAGCATTCTCCCATCTCACACTCTCACTCCCACGTAGCAAGGGAAGAAGAGTCGGCTGCTCCTTCTTCTTCCTCTAGACAACAGCTCAAGGAGCGCCATTGTAACACCAGCCACTCATCAACTAGACAAGCAAGACTAGGGGTGTTACCTCCCACGGAGGGCCCCGAACCTGGGTACATCGTGTGTCCCTCACCGCTTGTGCCCAATCCCGCTCCCGGAGTCCGCCGGCGTCCTTCGGCCCCAACCACTCTCAATAAGCCACCCCATGGCATCTGTCATGAGAAAACGACGACACTGTCCTTTGCTATAAAAGGATTGGGCTACCTTGCTGCACCTTTGTTACTATTGTCACTTGTCACTTGTTACGAATTATCTTGCTGCAAAACTATCTATCACTGTTACTCAGAGAACTTGCAGAGAATACTCCACGAGGGTATGACACTCTTACTTAGCGAAAGGACTACAATTGATCCCGTATACTTGTGGGTCATCAAGAATCTTTTCCGGCGCCGTTGCCGGGGAATGAAGTAGCTTTGGTAAGTGGAGAATTGGTAAGGAAACATTTTTGATACGTGCTGAAATTTACTGTTGCTTGTCACTATGAACGATCACCCTTTGAGTAGCTTGTTCGGGGCATCTTCGCCTCGAACGAAAGTTGAAGAGGTTTCTCCTCAACCTACTGAAGCTACTGAAAATATTTATTATGAGATTCCTTCGGGTATGTTAGAAAAACTGCTAGCTAATCGTTATGATGGTATGACTCATCCTGATTACCATTTGATATTTGTTGATGAGGTTTGTGGATTATTTCAGCTTGCAAGTTTGTCTGGAGACAAAGTTAAGAAGAAGGTTTTCCCTTTATCTTTGGAGGGAAAGGCATTAATGTGGTATAGGCTATTGGATGATATTGGATCATGGGACTGGAATCGCTTGAAGCTGGAATTTCATCAGAAGTTTTATCATATGCATCTAGTCAATCATGATCGGAACTTTATTTATAATTGATGGCCTCGTGAAGGAGAAAGTATCGCTCAAGACTGGGGGAGGCTTAAATCTAAGATGCACACTTGCCCCAACCCTGAGCTTTCAAGATAAATGATTATACAAAAAAAATTATGATCGGCTTTCTCATGATGATCAAGTGTTACTCCATTCTTGTGCTACTGGTTCCTATATGAAGAGGACTATTGAATTCAAATGATATCTTCTCGAAAGAATTAAACACAAATCTGAAGATTGGGAACTCAACAAAGGTAAAGAGTCAGGTATAAAGCTTAATTTTGATTGTGTTAAATATTTTATGGAAACTAATGCTTTCCATGAGTTTAGCAATAAATATGGTCTTGACTCTGAGATAGTAGCTACTTTATGTGAATCATTTGCTACTTATGTTGATCTCCCCAAGGAGAAGTGGTTTAAATATCATCCTCCCATTGAAAAACCATTATAAGAACGTGATAAAATTAAGAAGGAAGAAATATTTCTTAGCCACGTTGATCCAATTCTTCCTGATGCTTACATTGAGAAACCTCATTTTCCTGTTAGGATTACGGAACATACTAAAGATGCAACTGTGGTTAATAAAAGTCATGTTAGGACACCTAAACCTTCTGAACAAATAAATGTTGAGCCTAATGTTGCTATCGTTGAAGATCTCCTAGTTGATAATATTGATGGTCAGGTTATTTACTTCTGTGATGAAGCGACTAGAATTGCAAAACCTATTAGAAACGAGCGGGATGAGCTCGATAAAAACAAACCAGTTGTAGGCATGCATGTTGTTTCTGTTAAAATTGGAGATCATTGTTACCATGGCTTGTGTAACATTGGTGCTAGTGTTAGTGCTATACATTTTACTTTATATCAAGAAATTTGGGGATGCTTGATACGGCTGCAACGTATCTATAATTTTTTATGTTTCCATGCTAATATATTATCATTCTAGGATACTTTTTGGGTCTTTATTTACCAATTTATAATATTTTTGAGCACTAAACTATTGACTCAGTGCCTAGTGTCAGTTGCTGTTTTCTGCATGTTTTTCACTTTTCAGGTTGATGATTTTTTTCTATACCAAATGAAGACCTGGAAAATTCGGAAGAAGGCCGGGAGCCACACAAGGGCCCCACAAGCCAACAGGGCGCGCCCTGATGACTTGTGCCTCCCTCGGGCGTCTCCCGATGCCCCTCTCTGGCTTATAAATTCTCATTTATTCCAGAAACCCTAGAGGCAGTCATAAACTCTTTTTACGCCGCCACAAGTCTTTGTTCCGTCGCAAGGCCATCTGGAGCTCCGTTCTGGCACCCTGCCGGAGGGGGGATCGATCACGGAGGGCCTCTACATCAGCCTTGCTGCCCTCATGATGATGTGTGAGTAGTTCACCACAAACCTACGGGTCCATAGCTAGTACCTAGATGGAAATCTCTCTATATCTTGATCTTCAATACAATGGTCATCGCATCTTCGCTTTGATCTATCCGATATAATCCTATTGTGCGGTGTGTTTGTTGGGATCCGATGAATTGTGGGTTTATGTTCAGATTATTCTTGAAAAGTATTTGAGTCACCTCTGAATATTTAGATTCTTATTTGCATGATCATTATAGCTTTGTAATGCTCTCCGATTTATTGATGTGCTTTGGCCAAGTAGATTGATCTATCTTTAGTGGGAGTGGTGCGTTGTGGTAGGTTCAACCTTACGAGTTTCTATATCCTAGTGAAAAAGTAGGGGACAAGATGCGTCTTTGTGTTGTTGCTACTAAGGATAACACGATGGCGTTCATTCATATTGCTTGAGTTTACTTTGTCTACATCATGTCATCGTTCTCCGTGCATTACTCTGTTTGTCACGAACTTAATACATAGAGATGCAAGCATAGAAGTGCTCTTGAAGTGGAGTAATAGTAATAGGTGCAGGCAGGAGTCCGCCTATTTGTATATGGACGTGATGCGTATATACACATGAGCATTTCCATGAAAATCGCATAACTATCTGCTTTTCTATCAATTGCCCAACAGTAATTCGTTACCCACTGCATGCTGCCTACATGAGAGATTCCTCTAGGGAAAACTATGCCCCCGGGTCTATTCACTTATATATTTACAAACGCTACTATTACCTAGCTTCCTTTATTTACTTTTTATTTTATTTTGCAATTTACAATTATCTACAATTATCTACACAACTCATTTGCTTGCAAATAACGAGATCAAGGGGATTGACAACCCTCTTGCCCGCGTTGGGTGCAAGTTGCTTGTTCTTTTGTGTGCAGCCGCGGAAGACGGTTGAGGATTGATATTCCTATTGGTTCGATAAACCTTGGTTTCATAACTGAGGGAAATACTTACCCACTTTGTGTTGCGATAACCCGTTCCTCTTCATGAAAAACCCAACGCAGATCACGAGTATCAAGGGGATTGACGACCCTCTTGCCGCGTTGGGTGCAAGTGTTTGCTCTTTTGTGTGTAGCCGTTGGATTGATATTCCTATTTGTTCGATAAACCTTGGTTTCTTAACTGAGGGAAATACTTATCCGTATTTTGCTGTAATTACCCTTTCCTCTTCACGGAAAACCCAACGCAGATCACAACTATCAATGTTGTTTTCTGGAAGTCTTGCAAGCAGACGATCTTAACGAGATCGACTATGAAAGCAGAACTCACAGTATTAGACACATCATGCGTCGAAGCAAAATGGCTTCGAGAGCTTTTGATGGATTTGCCAGTGGTTGATAAGCCAGTCACGGCTATCCTTATGAACTGTGACAATCAAACAGTGATTGCCAAGGCTAAGAGTTCAAAGGACAACATGCAATCCACAAAGCATAAAAGAAGAAGATTGAAATCTGTCAGGCATTCTAGAAACTCCGGAGTAATAGTGTTGGGTTATATCCAGACGGCTAAGAATCTGGCAAATCCCTTTACAAAAGGGCTATCATGAATTGTGATAGAAAAAGCATCGAGGGAGATGGGAATGAGACCCACGTAAGTTTCCATGCGGGTAACCCAACCTATGTGATCGGAGATCCTCTGAATTAGGACCTGGGAAAACAATATAGCGGTCAACTGAGGAGAGTATCCTTACTAACCCACTCCATTGGAGATGCAATACTCGTGTAATCTGTAAGGCAGGCTGACTTTGTCTTAATGTGTTCCAAAGCTTGTGTAAGCAAGATGCTAACCTACAGAGCATTCTTTGGAGGAACACACCTATGTGAGCCCGACTGCTGGTCATAGTCTATGAGATTGGGTAATCTCTCGGAAGCTCATGAGAAGGTAAGGAGTATGACTAATAAGCTCCACCCGTGGGGTTTAGCCTTCGGCAGCCACGTATCAGCTGTCAATAGGCGAAACTTCTGCACGCTAAACTGACAATTCAAGGAATAGTCCATTGTTCAGTTGTGAAAAAGTCTAATCCTGTTTCTCTAGGTGGAAGTTCAACTTAACAGTCTCCACTGAAAATTCTGGTATATCAAACATTGGTTGGGACCGTTGACAAACTTATGTGCCTCGAGATCTGGTGGGGGATTGTTGGATTATAGACGGGCTTAGGCCCATATAAGACAATAATCCCTGGTTAATCTCTATGGCCCATGTGAGTGTACGGCAAGTGGTGGGAAGTTTAGTACCATACTGCTACAGTAGTAAGAGTGAGACCCCTTTATAAGGGTTGCTCTATCACTTGCCATTGGGAGCTTGGGAAGAGGAGTTTTACATGCGCGCTCCTCCTCCTCCGCCGCCCGCCTCGCCTCGCCACGCCTCGCCTCGTCACGACGCGCATGCGCCGCGGGTTGCGGGAATGAGCCGAGCCGAGCCTTATTTTTGCCGGTAAGAAATGGTAAATAAATTGTGGATTGATTAACGAGCCGCTAAACGAAGGTGCCATTGTCCGAAACGTTGGACCGTGGGCTGCTCACAGACTCGGTCGTGGACCTGGCCCAGGCCCATCTACCTGACGACCTATATAAGGAGGCGCCGACTGTGGAGTGTAACTTAATCCGTTCACTCTCTCCCTCTCTGTGCAAGCCTAGTCGTCATCTATAGTTCCTCTCATTGTGCTGCTTCCGGCTATCCCATCCCGACGACCGCGTGCACGGTTGGTTGGGAGAGCAGGTGCCTTCGGAACCCTGTCATTCAAGATCCTGCCCGGGAGAACGGCAATAAGGTTTTTAGGGAGCGTCTCGACGCGAATGCTCCCGATCTGTCCCCGTCTTCGTCCTCCACTGCTTCGACTACTTCCCCTACATCGACACTAGGGTCGACGACGCCGCCGTCCCCGCCGCCGCCAAGAAGAAGGCCACGGACGACGCCAAGGATGCTGCTACCGCCGCCGCGTTGGCTTGGCCAACCGGAGGGTATGATTTGTTCATCCCTCATTTACTTGTTCTCGTGCTAGCCGTATATGGCATGTTCATAGATATTCCGTTTCTATGTATTGTACGTGCTAGTATGCTTACGTATCAGTATGAAGTGCATACTGTATTTACCATGCTTGTCATTTACTCGTGGATTAGTCTAATCGGTTAAGTGCTAATATTTCCAACAACTATTGTGAATCAAATTGACCGTCATAACTTCTAGCATAGTTGCAATATACTTCCTCCGTTTCTAAATATAAGCCCTTTTAAAGATTTCAATATGGACTACATACATCCGTGTATAGACGTGTTTTAGAGTGTAGATTCATTCATTTTGCTTCGTATGTAGTGTGTATTGAAATATCTAAAAAAGGCTTATATTTAGGGGCGGAGGGAGTAGACCGTAACTTACATAAAATCGTATACAAGACTGCTAGTGACGATTTGCTTGCTATTGTAGCAAGGTTGCCAGTGGCACCCCTCGAGTCCTTAGCACAAAACTTACACAAATAGTTTCGGAAGTGGAAACCAACCTGCAAGAACCACGATTCCAATACATTTTGGATAATGTTACACCATGATCTTTGCTTGAGTTACTCTAGTGTTTCTACGAGCATAGACATACCTCCCTAACATTGCAAAGCTAGTTACTCACCATGTTTTCACATTCCATTATATATACTACTGGTAGGGCTGGACCAAAAGCTCATAGCTCGCGGGTTTAATGAACGCTCGATAGTTCGGCCCGTTAAGCTCATGGCTTGCTTCTTAATGAACAGAGTCAATCATTGATTTCAGCTTGTTAAGCTTAACGAGCTTAACAAACGAGCTAACGAGTTTCACGAGTATCTCGTTAAGCTCGTTAGTAACAACACAACACATGTAAGTTACAGAGGGATAAGAGAGAGAGAGAGAGAGAGAGAGAGAGAGATTTTGTTTTTCCTGGGTAGCTCCCACATGTAAGTGGCATGTGCATAGACGAGTAAAAATGTCCAGCAAACGGTCAAAGCCCTTTGACTGGACGGAAACGACACGAAAGGGCATTTTCATAAGTGCAACTGACACAGAGGGGCAAATTTGAGCATGCTTCAAAATTATATGCAAATCTGAGTAGTGGGTTTGACTTAGGAACACAAATGTAAATATGTGTACAAGTATCAAAGGGGGTTGCCCAGTGTAACACTCGCATAGTTTTGGATGTTACCAAGTGCAACACTCGACAAAGGTGACGCTGCATTCTGATTAGCTAGTTCAGCCATCCCACGGATTGTGATGTCCATCGTCGATTTATCTTCCACTAGTGTCGTGCAACTGGTAAGTGCTTATTCATAGTCTGTGCCTTCCACGCCACTGGTAGGCAACCTTCTAGTGGAGTGGGTCTCACACGTCACTGGTAACCAACTTAGTTGTCATGTGGGCGTGCCAAAACCTTACGATCCTCGGTGCGTATATAAACTGAGGGGCGAGGCTCGTAGAAAACACATTACAATCTCTTGGTAGAAACATGTACTCCGTAATACACCTCAGCAATGCAATAAAGATAAGTAGTACATAGGGTATTATCTCCTAGAGAGCGTGAGGGTAAAATCATGTGTCCTTGTTACCATCTGTCCTAGACGCCTAGCTTAGGATCCGTGCCTCAAGATCTACCGATGTAGCTTAGTCAACCGGCGACGAATGGAAATGGCAATTGTGGGTGGTTGCGGACGTACGGAGTTGTGAGAATGGTGGTTGGACCAAAAGCGGACGACAAACTCGCCGCGGCAACGAGATCTAGCCGGAATCGACATCCAATGGTATGGGGGTCGAGCCGCAAGAATCTAGGAGCGAGGGCAATTTACTTTCACGCGACTATGTTTTTTGCTCCAACGTTTAGTGGAGTTGTAAATATGCACTAGTGCCGAAGAAGCGCGGCGCACGCCGCGCCCGTGACTCTTTCCGTCTGTATTTTGTTGAAATAAGCAAGAAAACAACATGTATTACGCGATAAAATAAAATGAAGAGGAGAACACGAATTCTATCTTTACCCCATGATCTATGTACGAACGTAACCAACATTAAATATTTCAACAATTAAGCAAACCGGCGGGCCTATTATTATTTTTTTGTATGTTGTTCTAGTTTATTCGGGTGTCTAGATTACAATTTGGTTACTGTTTCGGTTTATGTTTAGGATGGGTTAAAGTTTTTTGATTTATTCATGTGTTGTTCCGTTTTCATTGGTTCTACTGTTCCGTGTTATTGGGGTTTGTTGTTTCTGTTTATTTGTGTATTGCTTCGGTTAGCACTTCTGGGTTATTCTGATAATGTTACGGTTTTTGTTTGGGTGATTGTTAGTGAACTATTCGCTGAGGTCGTGGTGTAAATATGGGCAGTAACCGGTCAATAACTTATTTTCTCAACTGTTCATGCAAATATAATGTTTCGGCATACTGTTTTGTGTCTCGGCAGCACCATCACCGGAAAGGGTCAAAGGACGATTGAGATGGTTATGCGTCGGTACGCCGGTGAGAGAAATGATGTGTAGAAAAATCCTAAAACTTAACTATATAAGGACGCAATGGTGGAGGAGGAGGAGAGAAATGATGTGTAAAAAACCCAGTTCTTTTTTATGCGTTTTTTGTTTCCATGGAAGCTAAGAAAATAAAAGAAAATCAGATTATCTGGGATGCACTTTTCAAATAGGCACGGTTCATGTGCTGCTACTCATACCCGTTCAATGTTCACACATGTTACTGTTGACTACTGCGTTTCACAGCTGCCGATGTAATTGAACAGTAGAAGAAAAAAAGTCGAAAAAACCAGTATAGTAACTTATTAGTTGGGCCGTAGGCTTGTCCCCCCTCCCCCCCCTCCCCAAAAAAAAAATTTTGCAACACCTTTTACGTATAAAACTAACATTGCAGCAAGAGGGGCCAGAATGGCCTAAAAAATAGTATTTACAACACGACAACGTTTTCATCATGTGTTGTAGACGTTGTAATCCTATTGTACCCATTTTATTACTGAGTTTACTGATATTATTTCTAGTACTAGTATGAATTATACAATGTTGTGGAAGTTCTGACCTTGGGCCGGATTCCTATTTAGCGCCTTCTACGCCAGTTAACATGCTATACGTACGATGTGCCTTCCCGCTGTTTCAATGGACCGGCCCAGTTAAGAGTGCACTAACGGGAATTTTATTTCTCTTATTTGGACCAGCTTCCAGAAGATTCCAGGCCGATTTTGGGAAGCTTCTCGAAGCTTCTAGACTGATTTGTCTCCTTATTTATTTTTTCAAACCAGGGTTTGTCCTGTTTTATTCGTTCTCTCTTTTTTTTCGCTTCTTTTTTACAATTGTGTGGACTTTTTAAAAAATTGAAAGCTAAAATTCTTGAATTTTACTCAACATTTCATGAACTTTTGTTTGCTAACTTTTTTCCGATATATTTTTGCCAGATTTATGAACCTTTTCAACTTGTCGTAAACTTTTTTCCAATTCACGATTTTATAAATTCACCCTTTATTATTTTTGAAAAAATATCTAGTTTGTACTTTTTTGAATTACATGAACTTATTTAAAACTTGTGAACTTTTTTTAACCCTTTTTTGAATTTCGTGAACTTTTCTGAAAAGTCAAGGATCAACAGTTGCCTCATCAGTTAGGAATCAAGTGAACCAGGAAAAGAAAGAACTGAGCGACGAAGGAACTTATTATTGAGCGACTGACCCAGGAACCGAGTCAGCCCTTGCAATGATTTATTGGGTCGTCCCATGAGCGCTTGTTCCTCAACTTGCGCATAAGATGCCACTTAAGGGGTGTGCCTATCCCTCCCTCGATGCAAGTTTGATAGTAGCCTTGCCCTAAGCAAGCGTCATACTAGGCCGGCCCATTAGCGCGGGATTGCACTACCTAGTTTTTTCTTCTGTTTTTCAAAAAAAAATACCACTTTTTATATAAAAATTATACTTTCAAATATTCTAAACATATATATTTCAAAAACATATTATACTGACATTTTTTAAAAAGTTTAATCCTGCATATGAAAATGTTGAATGTATAGAAAAATAACTCCGACGTATATGAATAATGTATACATAAAATGTACAACGAGTATGTAAGAAAGTAAACATAAAAAATTACTTCTTAAAGATGCCAATAACTTATTTTTCATATATTAAACATGTATATCAAAATGTTCTTGACGTATACAAAAGATGTATGATGTGTATGGAAAATATTAGACATCCAAATTTTTTTTTTCAAAAATGTTATTCAGATCTTTCAGTAATGTTAAACGTGTACAAAAAATGGTCGGGATGTATACGAAAAATGTAGAACGTGCATTACAAAAATTGAGCATAAAAACATAATATATTTTAAAAAGTGATCGTGTATCAAGAACATGCTAATCATATATTTAAGAATTGTTAAACATGCATAAAGCAATGTTCCTGACATATACCGAAAACATATAATGCTTACGACAAAAGTAGTCATCAAAAACAAATATTTGGAAAAATGTTAATCGTCTATTTAGAAAATGTTAAACATGTACAAAAACGTGTATAATTTTTTTGAGAATAAAAACATAAATTTTAAAAGAATGTTGATCATGTATAAATATATGAATCATATATTTCAAAAAAGTATACATAAATTAAAAATGGTCCTGATATATACTGAAAATGTATAACATGTATAAAAAAAGTAGCCATCAAACAATATTTTTTCCAAATGTTAATATTTTATTTAAAATGTTGAACTACAAGACAATGTTCCTTGTGTATATGTAAAATGTTAAAAATGTAGAGATGTATTCGACAAAAACAGGGAAAACTAAAGATACGGAAGAAAGAAACAAAAGAAACAGCTCAAATAAAAAAATGATAAACCCAAAGAAAACAGTGAAAACCCTTGTGAAAACAAAGAAAAATAAATAAAGAAAGAAAACCATAGACAAACGACTGATGAAAGCTAAGAAAGAAATAGAAAAATCAGTGAAAATAAAGAAAAAACAAAAAAAAGACAAACGAAGAAACTGATGAAAGCTAAGGAATAAAAAAGAAGAAAATAAAGAAAAAACAAAACCAAAGACAAAGAAAGAAACTGATGAAAACGAAGGAATAAAAAAAATTGCTACTACCGGGTGTAGTTACTCCCACTTTTGTTTCGCACGTTTAAGGTAGTATCTATTATATTGGAGTATATGTATGAGTAGTATGTAGTATATAAGTATATTTAGGTAGTATATATATTATTTTTTATAGTATGTGCCATATTTTGAGCATACTCCTTTTTACGTACAAATATGTACGTGTTTCACAAATACAATAAAAACTATGGCTCAGTTAGAATTTAACTCACTTTGAAGTATCTTAAATATAGTATATGAACATAATAAAATTAATAAAGTAGTGTAGAAAAGGAAACAAGAAAACGAAAGAAGAACAGTGCAAAAAACAAAAGCTAGCAGAAAACAAAAATTGTGCAAAAATCATAAGAAACCAGGAGAAAATGCAAAACAAAACAAAAATCCAAATCAAAACCGGAAAAGAAACCCGCACGAAAAAAAACACAAACTAAGCCCGACAAATCCGAACAAAAACCAACGAATGATAAAAATGGACCGTACCTACAATGCGAGGATGAAGCTTCAAGCGAGACGAAAGGAGCACTCACGCTAAGCAAAGATATAGCTCCAAAAAATGAGAAAAAACAGACGTAATACGCTGGTCCGGTCCAGTCTCGCACGGTACAGTGCCTACTTTGCATCATGTCCATGGTGTTATGTCGATCAACCAAAACCAGCCATCCAAACACCTTCAACTTTAGTGTGCAATCCATATCCATTTGAAGATAGGATCAGCAACGATGTATTTGTGAGCAAAAATGTAGTGTTTGCTAATATTCATTCATCGTTATCTACTCGGGTAATTATTTGTTTCGCACTGCAGGCCTGCCATTTGGATTTTGTATTGGATAAAAGCCGAAGTAAAAAAGGATCAGTTTGTAAGAAATATTGTGGAAGCGTTCCTACTCCCTCGTAAGGGAGCCGCGGGTATTTATTGAGATCGAGGCAGGAAGCCCCTACCGTGGTGTACAAGTCTATCGAACAGATCGCTAGGATTCAGTTTGTTACAAGAGAAAGAGTTGCATACGGGAGAGAAGAAGAGATAGACTAGTTGAAGATTACAATGAGAAAATATCTCTATGTCTAATACCCTCCCTTAATCTCAACTATCCTAGATTAAGATTGTTCTTGAATGCATCAAATGGCTTGACTGGTAATGCTTTGGTAAACCCATCTGCTACTTGATCTTTGGAAAGAATAAACCAAATCTCCAATTTCTTCTCTGCAACCCTTTCTCGTACGAAGTGAAAATCTATTTCAATGTGTTTTATTCTGGCATGAAAAACAGGGTTAGCAGATAAATAAGTAGCACCCAAATTATCACACCATAGACATGAGGTGCGTTGTTGCTTTATTCCCAATTCCGCAAGCAATGATTCCAACCAAATGATCTCAGCAGTAGCGTTATTCAGTGATTTATATTCAGCTTTTGTGCTTGACCTTGACACTATTGCTTGTTTTCTGGCACTCCAAGAAAGAAGGTTAGAGCCCAAGAAAACTGCAAAACCTCCAGTTGATTTTCTGTCATCACTACAACCTGCCCAATCAGCATCAGAAAAAGCACTGACAAGTGAGGAGCTAGAACGTTTGAAGTGAAGCCCCAAACCTGCAGTATGTTTAATATACCGTACAATTCTCTTTACAGCTGTCCAGTGGGTAGAAGTAGGAGCATGCAGGTATTGACAGACTTTGTTGACAGCAAATGAAATATCTGGTCGTGTCAAGGTCAAATATTGTAGTGCTCCAATAGCACTTCTATACCTTGTACTTTCTTCTTCCTTAAGTGGCTCACCTTCATGTGCTGAAAGCTGCTGTGAAGATGACAGTGGTGTGGGTGAAGGTTTACAGTACTTCATTCCCATACGTGTTAGAAGTTCAGTGGCATATTTTTCCTGGTTTAACACTATGTCATCTTGAATCTTCTTAACTTCAATTCCTAGGAAGAAGTGTATATCACCAAGATCCTTCAAGGCAAATTCTGAGCTTAAATCATGCAGAAGAGCATTAGTGGCATCCTGAGAAGAACTTGCAACTATGATATCATCCACATAGATAAGCACAAAAATGATAGTATTTGCCTTGTTGTAAATAAAGAGAGAAGTGTCAGCTTTGGACGCAGCAAAGCCAAGATGTTTCAACTTTGAGCTCAACCTAGAGTACCATGCTCGAGGTGCCTGTTTCAGACCATAGAGAGCCTTGTCAAGTTTGCACACATGATGGGTTTTTGCTTGTTTTCATACCCTGGTGGTTGCCTCATATAGACCTCCTCTTCTAAAACACCATGCAAAAACGCGTTATGTACATCTAGCTGTCTTAGGCTCCATCCTCTGGACACAGCAATGGCTAGAACAAGTCGTATGGTTGCAGCTTTTAAAACAGGACTGAAAGTGTCCTCATAATCAATACCATAGCGTTGTTTAAAACCTTTTGCAACAATACGTGCCTTGTACCTGTCAATGGAGCCGTCTGCCCTCTTCTTGATCCTATATACCCATTTGCAATCAATAATGTTTTTACCTCTCTGATTTGGCACTAGACGTCATGTCTTATTTTTCATCAATGCAGCATACTCCTCATCCATTGCCTTCTTCCATTTGGAGTCTTCAAGTGCATCATTTAAGTTTGTTGGTTCACCTGAAATACATAACATGACATACAGTATGGTACCGTCAGTTCTTGTTTTCGGGTTTCGAATACCTTTTTGCAGCCTGGTCATAACCCTTGAAGTGTTACTCGGACGTGGTTGCACAGGAGGCTGTTGTTCAATCTGGTTGTTTACAGAAAATTCTGGAGATCCATCCAACAGACAAACCTGAGACGACGCAGCGGATCCTGTGACCATCTGTGGGGCTGATCCAGCACTGGGACTGATGCGGGCCACAAAGTTCTTCACAGTAGGAGATCCCACTCTCCCTGTTCGCTGCATGCGGGCTGCTGTATCGGTTGTCGCTGTCGCCTGCTCATGGGTGGACTGCGCAACCCCGCATGATGACATGGCAGCGCCGGAGTGGCCTGTGGAGCCCTGAGCGTTGCCTGCTGTTCTGGAGGCGCTGGCAGGCAGCAGATCCGAAGCAGATCTCTGCACATGATCCAAGACTGGCAGGCGCACAGGAGTGGTAGGGGCCGCCAAATCATCCTCGTGCTCCACGCTTGCAGCTCCTTCTCCATTCACATGAAATAATGTCGGTGTCAAAACCGGCAGATCTCGGGTAGGGGGTCCCGAGCTGTGAGACTAGAAGCGATGGTAACAGGAGACGAAGGGGACAGTGTTTTACCCAGGTTCGGGCCCTCCTATGGAGGTAATACCCTACGTCCTGCTCGATTATATTGATGGTATAAGGGTTACAGAGTTGATCTACCTCGAGATCGTATGACTAAAACCCTAGATGAGTTCTGTTGTCGTACAACCTAAAACCCTACGGCTTATATAGACGCCGAGGGTACCTAGGGTTGACAGATAGTCGGTTGCACATTAAAGGGAAAAAACACGCCTATCTACTGTCGACAACTTGGAGGACACGCCATGGCTCCTTGAAACTTCCACCTTGGCGACGGGGCCCCTGATCGCCCAATGCTCATCCAGTGGCCCACATAGTCCGGCCCATGAGAAATAGGTCGGCTATCCAAGGACCCCTTAAACCAGGACTCCCTCAGTAGCCCCCGGACTAGCCTCCAACGCCGAGGTATATCCGGATAATCTTGTACACCGAAGTCTTCGGCTTGTGAGGCGAGTCCCTCCATTCCTTCTTGTCCGGCAACCATCCTGTCATCGGCGAAATCCCAAACGTCACGGGATTTGCTGGGTCCATAGTAATAGCGTTTCTCGATCCTCGCGCGTCGTGGGGAGACGAGCGGTTCAACAGCTTTTTACAAAACTACCCCTCCCACAAAAGAGGCACCACCCATTTAAACAAACTAAATCGAGGTCCAAGCCACATCTCCTTCTTCCCCATCGGAAAAACCTTCCAGCGAAAGGTCTCCACCAAAAATGGCGAGCGCCCCCAGTTCCTCCTCGCATCCTTACGGATCCCGTCCCGGGGACTGGACAAGCTGCTCCGTGTCCCTCCTTCGACTACGGGACCTCGAGACCCAAGGGTACCTTCCCTCCTCGGATCTGACAGCTATCTGCGCCGGTTTGTGTTCATTCAACGGCGAGACCCTCGCGGAGAACTTCCCCTGTCCACAAAAGGGGGAGCACGTATGTTTCGTGCCTTTCCTCATGTGAGGTCTTGGATTTCCCATTCATCCGTTCCTGAGAGGGTTACTGGTGTTTTATGGAATCCAGCTCCACCACCTCACCCCAGGGTCTATCCTGCACATCTCGGGCTTCGTCGCCCTTTGCGAGATGTTCCTGGGCTGCGAGGCACACTTCGAACTATGGAGGAAATACTTCTGCCTCGTTCCTCGCACTCGAGACAAGACAATTTTTGAGGTCGGCGAAGCCGAAGTATGCCGCATAGCGGGGACGGGATATCCCGTGGGGACGCCAAAGGAGCCCGAAGTATGGACTTCGGAATGGTTTTATATCGAGGACGTCCCTCTATTCGATCCAGCTCGAAGGGGTCTGCCCGAATACTCCGACGCCCCTTTGAAGAAAAGGTACAACTGGCGCCCGAAGAGCCTGTCCCAAGAGGACAGCGTCGAGGTGCAGCGCTTAGCAGCCCGCGTGAGGGTACTAGCCCATCATAAGCTGACCATGATAGACGTCATGGCCGCCGCCATCACCCGGTGCATCCAACCTCTTCAACAAAGGATACACCCCTTGTGGTGTTACAACGGGACAAGCGACACCACTCGCTCCCGAAGACTGGGCCCTGCCGATCAAACAGCATTAGCCGCCGCACTTGCCCACCTATACAAAGGGGAGCAAGAAGATTTTATTCGGCAGTCGACAAAGGAGGGATAATCAAGCCACAATCCCATCGAATGGGTAAGCCTTTCTACCCTGTGACCATAGTTCGGTTTCTCAATTTGTCCCTTTTTTGATGGAAGCCTTCAACTTTATGCGAACAGGAATAGAGGAGCTTTATCGAGACAGTTAACTGTCCGGCCCCTCAGCCCGAGGACTATTCCCATGACGATGATCCGGGCTTTCATGAGGATCCGGACCTGTCGATCGAGCTCGAAGACGGGGTTTTCTACCAGGAGGGCCTTGACGGCTCCAAGGTGGCTATCATAGTCGATTACCCTGGATCCTTCCCTTCCCCTGCGATAAGCAAGAAGAAGAAAAGTTCATCCCTCAAGAGGCAAGTATCCTCCAACGACCCAAACGTGACGGCTCCTACTCCCAAGCGCCGTAGATCCGTGCGACATACATCGGCAACGGCGGCAGTGCCCGGGCCGGAAAACAACAAGGATCCGACAAGTGAACCGGTCGCGGGGTCGAGCCCGCTTACAGGTTCATCCCAAAGGTATTTCGCTCGATCGCTTGATTTATTACCATAATTGATAAAGCCTCATAAGAGACCTTATGTCAAAATATTTAGGCAAAGAGTTCGGTTGTCCCCGCCGAGGACGTCACCAGGATGTCTGGAGATGTTTAAGATTCCAGGCCTTCCACTCATGATGAACCTGCTACGGGGGTCCCCCCCCCCTGTCGATCCAGCCCCAGCTGATTCTGGTGACGCCATATCCGTCACCAAATCCGAGGTTGGGAGCGCTATGCATCATCGGCGGCGACGAGAAGCTCTGCGTCATCCAGCCTTCTCCGAACAAGAGTTCGATGCTCTGCGTACGGCGGACGCGCACCTCGGAGCTACCCGATCAGGGTTCGGGGAGGCCATGAAGTTAATATCGTCCAGCCTGCAGGTGAGTAGTCGGTTATTAAAGTCCGAACACTCGTGTAAACCCAGTAGCCCCCGAGCCTTAAATTGGTCGGCACGACCGAATTAAGGATCCCTGTATTGTTTTACTGCTGATGCAGGCCTCGAAGCAACAGAGCGAGCAACTGTCCAAGGAACTGGAAACTAGCCGAGCACAGGTCAAATCTGTAAAGGCCGAACTGGAGCAAGTGAAGAGCTTTACTCGGGAGGCACATGGTGAGTATATCTGTTCTGCCGATCTTAGTATATTCCCATGCTTACGCGAGGGTACTATGTAGCAGCTAAATCAATAGGGCAATTACAAAGAGACTTGGATGTAGCCCGAGAATCTCAGCGATATGCCGAGTCCCAGCAGGAGGCTGGCTGTCGCGTTTTGCAACGACACCTTGAAGAGAAGAACCGTCTGAAGGAGGAGAACAAACAGCAGGCCGAAGAAATTGAGAGCTTAAAGACTCAATTGGCCCAGGCCCAAGGAGAGAACCAGAAATTACAGAGAGGCATGTTCGGTAAGTGTGATTCTAACATCCGAAGGTATTTTTTATGAATGAAGCATAATACGCATGCCCTGACTCATGTACAGGTCTCCTGACTGGGCGACCCGAAGAAGAGATCGGATCCTACCAGGGAGGCTCTTAAAGCAGCTGTCTGCCCTTCATGAGCGGGCTCGGAAGGCCATGAATAGCATGGTAAAAGCATTGTGGCCCGCCGAGCAGCCTCCGGAGGGGATGACCGAACTAGTCGGTCGCTTCAAGGGAGCCCGAAGTAGGTTCGAGTTGTGGAAGACATTGGCTTGTCGAGAGGGAGCACGAGAGGCGTGGGCGATGATTAAGACCCGCTATACCGGACTTAACCCCGAGCATATGGCTTAGGTTGGGCCAGTAGGGTCAGATGGACAAGAAGTGCCGCTCCACCTGGTATACGATCAGGTGATGCCTGCCGCCCGTCTCTCACAAGAAGATTGCTCCCTGGACACCATAATCTACAATCTCGATCGGCAGCCAGATGTATGATTATACGTAACTATGTACTAATAATCGAGGAATTGCTCCGTCTGTGTTGTAAACTTTGTCTTGACCGGCCATCAGCTTCGGCCTCCCGCGCTAATAGCTTGGGAGTGTTCCTTGTAAATTATCACCCTAGGGAAGTGAATTATGTTCGGGGAACCAGGCAATCCGGCCATGTGGTGCGAACAGACAGAAAGCACACAGGGAGATATGTTATATTACTGCTTAGCGTAAGAAACATCTTCCGAAGAAAATAGTACCTCTATCGATACCTTTCTTCAGGTTGCTACGTAAATCGTAGGTAGAAGGCCGTATACGGTTAGTATGCGACTAAGGGCTTTTGTAAGAGAAGAAGCCCGAGTAATGGTCATGACGACCATAGTGTTATTAGTGGATTCCGTCGTAGCCGATCAATTGTCTGCTGAAGATAGCTAGCTTTTGGCTTCACCCGTCTGAGGTACGTATCCGGATAACCCGGTCGTAACAATCGCAGAGGTGCTCCCTTTACCCTCTAGCCGAACAATCGGGAACGTAGAGGGTAACCACTGGAGCGAGGCAACCCAGCTTGGCAAAGTCTTAGTTCGAATTGATGCATATGATGGCTTAAAAACGACAAGGGAAACATGCACACACAATAGATGTGAATAAGTGCTTGTAATATAAAAACATTGGCTTCGGAAAAGAAGCCCCCAGGTACAGTGTTCGGATTTAACACTTAAGGGTGTAGGCCGAAAATCTTTAGTACCAGATCGGTTGAGCCGAACATAGAGTTGGGAAGAAAAAAGAATTCAAACCTGCCAAAAATCAAGGTGGGAGGGAGAAGAAGTAACAGAGAAAAGAAAGAAAAGAAAAGGGTAAAGAGTATGACGACACCGGTCTAGCCGTAGAAGCGCCGGAGACGAGCTGCGTTCCATGGGTTTGGTTCAAGGCGGTTGTCCGGCGGGTTCCGAAGACGGTAAGCCCCTCCTGCGAGTACCTCGTCAATTATGAAGGGTCCGTCCCATTTGGGCTTGAGTTTGTGCTTCTGCTTCTCCGGGAGCCGTAGGACGAGTTCGCCCACGTTGTATGCTTGTGCCCTGACCTCCCTGCTTTGGTAACGTCGGGCCTGCTGTTGATAAAAGGTAGAACGGGCCCGAGCTATGTCGCGCTCCTCCTCCAAGGCGTCCAAGTCGTCTTGCCGATCTAACTCGGCCTCCTTTTCTTCGTACATGCGCACCCTTTGTGCGTCGTGAATAATATCACAAGGAAGGACCGCTTCTGTCCCATAGACCATGAAAAACGGTGTGTATCCCGTTGATCTATTCGGGGTGGTGCGTAGGCCCCATAGAACGGAGTCGAGCTCCTCAACCCAGTGACAGTCGGACTCTTGAAGAGACCAGACCAAACGTGGCTTAATACCGCTCATAATGAGGCCGTTTGCTTGTTCGACTTGTCCATTAGTCTGCGGGTGATAAACCGATGCGTAATCGAGCTTGATGCCCATTTGTGCGCACCAGTCTTTGACCTCTTGGGCCGTGAAATTGGATCTGTTGTCAGTTATTATACTGTGTGGAACACCATAACAGTGTACCATGCCGGATATAAAGTCGATTACTGGTCCGGACTTGGCTGATTTGACAGGTTTTGCCTCTATCCATTTGGTGAACTTGTCCACCATGACGAGTAAGTATTTATTCTTCTTGGTCCCCCCTTTAAGGGGTCCGACCATATCCAGCCCCCAGACCGCGAAGGGCCAGGTGATCGGAATAGTCCGAAGAGCTGTTGGGGGCATGTGACTCTGATTTGCAAAAAGTTGACACCCCACGCAATATTTGACAAGTGACTGGGCGTCTGCCCGAGCTGTGGGCCAGAAAAACCCAGCCCGGAAGGCCTTGCTTACTAAGGCTCTTGCTGCGGCGTGATGACCGCCCATCCCAGCGTGGACTTCAGCTAAGAGCTGTCGCCCTTCTTCCTCAGATATGCACCGATGTAGTATTTCGGTGGTGCTCTTCTTGTATAACTCACCTTCGTGTACCATGTAGGCTTTGCAGCGCCGAACTATGCACCGCGCCTCCGTCTGATCGTTAGGGAGTTCTTTGCGAAGGAGGTAGGCGAGGAAGGGCTCGGTCCATGGCGCGATTACTGCCATGACCTCATGAGCCGAGGGCGTTTCGTTCATTACGGAGCCGCCGATGATTTGATCGTCTGGTTCGTTTACGGGGGGAACAACCTCGTCTGCACCTGTTAGATCGGCGCCCTTTTGATCATCCTGCCAAACCACGGATGGCTTGAAGAGCCGTTCTAGGAAAGTGTTTGGTGGGACAGGGTCGCGTTTGGCTCCCATGCGAGCCAGTATGTCGGCAGCTTGGTTGTCGTCTCTAGCGACGTGGTGAAATTCCAGCCCCTCGAACCGTGCGGATATCTTGAGGACAGCGTTTCTGTATGCCGCCATCTTCAGATTCTTGGCGTCGAACTCGCCGTTGATTTGAGAGATGGCCAGGTTGGAGTCTCTCCGTACCTCTAGCCGTTGTATGCCCATTGAGGCTGCCATCCGAAGACCGTGCAAGAGGGCTTCGTACTCGGCTGCATTGTTGGAGTCGGCATACATGATCTGCAACACGTATCGAACGTTGTCGCATGTTGGGGATGTGAGAACA
Organism: Elymus sibiricus; assembly: GCA_039707655.1. Taxonomy (NCBI): domain Eukaryota; kingdom Viridiplantae; phylum Streptophyta; class Magnoliopsida; order Poales; family Poaceae; genus Elymus; species Elymus sibiricus. Next base: position 427,421,943 of record CM077675.1, read on the forward strand.
ACTCCAGCCCCCAGTCCGGCCAAAGTTTTGGATCCATCGAAGTACATCATCCAATGGGAGTATGTACTATATTCCCTGGGGAGCTCGGCCTCTGTCCATTCAGCGAGGAAATCTGCCAACACCTGAGATTTAATAGCTCATCGTGGTTTGTAGGTAATTTCAAAAGGAAGGAGCTCAATGGCCCATTTGGCTATGCGGCTGGTGGCGTCCCTGTTATTAATTATATCATTCAGGGGTACTTCGGACACCACCGTGACGGAACACTCTTGGAAGTAGTGTCTTAGTTTCCGTGATGCCATAAATACTGTATAGGCTATCTTCTGGTAGTGCGGGTATCTGGACTTGCATTGCGTTAGGACTTCTGACATGTAATAGACCGGCTTCTGTATCTGGAATGTGTGTCCCTCCTCCTCTCGTTCGACGACGAGCACCGCGCTAACGACTTGGTTGGTGGCTGATATGTATAATAACATGGGCTCACCCGCGCCTGGTGCTGTGAGTATGGGATTGCTTGCCAGGAGTGTCTTGATTTCTTCTAACGCAGCCTTTGCTTCATTGGTCCATTTGAAATTCTTGGTCCGTTTCAGCAATTTATAGAACGGTAAAGCCTTTTCACCGAGGCGGGAGATAAAGCGACTTAACGCTGGCACGCAACCCGCCAACCTTTGGACATGCTTTAGCTCTGTGGGAACTGCAAGTTCTGATAAGGCACGGATCTTGGCCGGATTCGCTTCTATTCCTCTATGGGAAACGATGAATCCGAGCAGTTTACCAGCGGGAACTCCGAATACACACTTCTCCGGATTGAGTCGTATATCGTATTCGCGTAGGCTGGCAAAGGTTTGCCTTAGATCGTCGATCAAATGGCTGACGTGTTTGGTTTTAATGACCACATCGTCAACGTATGCCTCGACTGTTTTGCCAACCTGTTTTTCGAGACAGGTCTGGATCATGCGCTGGTATGTAGCCCCAGCGTTCTTTAGCCCAAAAGGCATTGTGTTGAAGCAAAATGACCCGTATGGGGTGATGAATGCGGTTGCAGCTTGGTCGGATTCCTTCATTTTGATCTGATGGTATCCGGAGTAAGCGTCGAGGAAACATAGTGAATCGTGTTCGGCTATGGCGTCGATGATCTGGTCTATCCGTGGTAGGGGGAAAGGGTCCTTGGGGCAGGCCTTGTTAAGGTCTTTGAAGTCGACGCACAGCCGCCAGGATTTGTCTTTCTTTGGTACCATCACCAGATTTGCCAACCATTCGGGGTGCTTAATGTCCCGAATGAATCCGGCCTCTAGCAGTTTGGCTAATTCTTCACCCATAGCTTGTCGTTTGGTCTCGGAAAAGCGGCGCAGAGTCTGCTTAACGGGCTTAAAGCCTTCGATGATATTCAGAATGTGTTCTGCTAGCCGCCGCAGGATTCCGGGCATATCAGAAGGGTGCCAGGCGAAGATATCCCAATTTTCTCGTAAGAATGTCCGTAGCGCTTCGTCCATTACGGGGTCGAGCTGAGCTCCGATGGACGTTGTCTTGTTGGGGTCCGTCGGGTGCACCTGAAATTTAACGATTTCCTTTGCCGGTCTAAAGGACGTGGGCTTGGGCCTTTTGCTGAGGATCACATCGTCCTTATCTACCATTGACCGAAGTGCGGTCAGTTCGTCTGCAGCGAAGGTCTCAGCTAGAGCCTCGAGGGCAAGTGCTGCTGTTTTGTTTTCGGCCCGAAGGGTTATATTCGGATCGCTGGAAGTCGTGATCACCCCGTTTGGTCCTGGCATCTTAAGTTTCATATACCCGTAATGTGGTATAGCCTTGAATTTTGTGAAGGCGTCACGTCCCAACAGGGCGTGGTAGCCGCTGGTGAAGGGCACGATATGGAAGAGGAGTTCTTCGGATCGGTAGTTTTCGGGTGTGCCGAACACTACGTCCAGGACGATCCGTCCTGAACAGCGCACCTCTTTCCCCGGGATGATTCCCTAGAAAGTTGTGTTGCTATGCTCGATGCGAGATCGGTCGAACTGCATTTTTTCTAGGGTATCTTCGTAGATCAGGTTTAAGCCACTTCCGCCGTCCATTAGCACCTTGTGTAACCTGAAGCCATCGATGATGGGGTTCAGGACTAAGGCGGCCGGTGAATGACCGGGAAGAATGGCTGGTCGGTCAGTATCCGTGAAGGTAATGGGCGTGTCTGCCCATGCACTTGTTGCTGCCACATGATATACCTGTTCGAGTTCTTTAAGAGCTCTTTTCCTCCTGTTCCTTGAGGGGAACGTTTCGTGGATCGTCAGGACTTCGGCGGCATATTCAGGTGGCGAGGTGGAGCGCCTGTTCGGCGGTGCTGCCTCAAGAATGGCTTCACCGCTTTTTGCGACCTGCCTGACGGAGTGTATGGGGCAAGGTTTATCCAGTAGTCCATCAAGGACGGTATTTACCCCTGGAAGGGGCCTGTTTCTCTTTTCGGCGGGTTCGAGTCTGGCTGGCCGCTTTGGAGGTATCCTCTTTTTCCGATCTCCTCTAGGGTATTCGGTAGAGGTTGGTTCCGTAAACAGCCGTTCGGCTTGCCAAGCGCTTTCCATGGCACAATACTTCTGTACCAAAAGTGAAAGCTCGGTGAAGTCACGAATGTGCCGCCGCGCCAGGGCATTGAGAATCCCTTTGTCATGGCAGTTACAAATAAAGGTTGCCATTATCTCTTGATCACTGAGGCCCCGTGCTTTGTTTTGAGTGAGGAGGAGACTAGCCCAGTAATGATGAACCGACTCTCCTGATAAATGTATAATGTCCGGTAAGTCCGAAGACTTGGGCTCTGCTGCGAGGCTTGAGTGATCGGCTTGGGAGGTGGGTGGGAAAAGATTTGACTCCACACCACGGTGGGAGTTCGGAATCACATACTCCGAACTATATAATGGATCAGGGACCAATGCCGGACTGTTTCCGGAGCGAACGTCAGGGTTCGGGCTGCAGGCGAGGTCTTGATGATCGAGACTGGGATATAAACCGTTTTTAATTCCGGTCGCTGGGGGGACGAGCCCTCGGCCGGACACTCGACGGTGGCGACATGGTGGGTGACCGTGGGGATGTGAATTTCCCTATCGTCGGGTTTAAGCCCGAGCCGATCATAGACTGAGATCAGGTCGTCGGCCATACGCATGGTCTCCATCCGATCAAATAACTCGTTGAGAAACGAGGCATGGTAGGATGCGTGTCGCTGAAGCGAGTGGGGTCGGTATGTGGCGTCGCAGTTCCGGAGTCGCCCGAGAGCAGACCCGGATTCTGTTCAACCATGGTAGATCCGGTCACAACGACCGAATTGGGTTCCACGTCATCATCGGAGGCAGGGCCCGATGTCTTCGGCGTTGAGGCATCAGGATCTGCGGGCTCCTCCGTGGGAGTCAAGGGTTCCATCAAGACGAGTTCTCCCCGTGAATCAGTGACGAACTCTAGGGTTCCAAACCTGATTCCTTGATCAGGAGAAGAGTCTCTGATCTGGCATGGGTGGCCGATTGGGTAAGCGTGCGACCAGATGTCGCCGCTCACGAGGATCTGATCCGGGGTGAGAGCCCCCTAGGTGCAGATCTCGCTGCTTGTGACAGGGCGAGCCATCGATTCCTTCTGGCGATCACAGCGGAACTCTCAATGAAAGCACCAATGTCAGTGTCAAAACCGGCAGATCTCGGGTAGGGGGTCCCGAGCTGTGAGACTAGAAGCGATGGTAACAGGAGACGAAGGGGACAGTGTTTTACCCAGGTTCGGGCCCTCCTATGGAGGTAATACCCTGCGTCCTGCTCGATTATATTGATGGTATAAGGGTTACAGAGTTGATCTACCTCGAGATCGTATGCCTAAAACCCTAGATGAGTTATGTTGTCGTACAACCTAAAACCCTCCGGCTTATATAGACGCCGAGGGTACCTAGGGTTGACACATAGTCGGTTGCACATTAAAGGGAAAAAACATGCCTATCTACTGTCGACAACTTGGAGGACACGCCATGGCTCCTTGAAACTTCCACCTTGGTGACGGGGCCCCTGATCGCCCAATGCTCATCCAGTGGCCCACATAGTCCGGCCCATGAGAAATAGGTCGGCTATCCGAGGACCCCTTAAACCAGGACTCCCTCAAATAGTACATCAATTTGTGCAGGATTTTCATGATTTTGATCATTTTGGTCTTCGTTTTCTTCAGGCACCTGCACAGGCATAACAACAGGAGTAGAACTAGCAGGAGTATTAGCACATTGGTCAGCACAATTGTTGTCACCCCCTTGATCAAAATCAGGAAGAAGGAGAATTTCTTTACGGAGAAGGGCACCGGCATTTGGATGAAGAGATTTGAAAGGGAAAACTGACTCATCATAGACAACATCTCTAGATATGTAGACCCTACCAGTGGATACATCAAGGCATTTAACTCCTTTATGCATAGGACTATAGCCCAAAAAGACACACTGCTTGGAACGAAACGCAAGTTTGCGTGTGTTGTAGGGTCTAAGGTTTGGCCAACATGCACAACCAAAGATGTGAAGAGATGTGTAGTCTGGTTTGACACCAAAGAGTCATGTGATAGGATTCTCAAATTTTATAACTTTACTAGGGCAAATATTGATAAGATATATAGCGGTGAGAAAGGCTTCATCCCAGAATTTTAGAGGCATAGATGCATGAGCTAGCAAAGCTAGTCCTACTTCAACAACATGGCGATGTTTTCGTTCAGCAGAACCATTTTGTTGGTGAGCATGAGGACAAGATACATGATGTGAGATTCCAATCTTTTGGAAGAAAGAATTAAGTTTCTCATACTCACCATCCCAGTCTATTTGCATGGCAAGAATTTTGGAGTTCAGTTGGCATTCAACAAGATTTTGGAAATTGCTAAAGACTTGAAAAACATCAGATCGTTTCTTGAGTAAATAGATCCAAGTAAATTTACTATAGTCATCAATGAAGCTTACATAGTATGAGAATCTACCAACTGAGGTTGGGGCTGGCCCCCAAACATCTGAATAAATAAGTTGCAAGGGTGCAGTAGATACACTGGTAGAGATGGGATATGGCAATTGATGACTTTTAGCTTGTTGACACGCATCACAAACTGACTAAACACTAGACTCATAGGGAAGTTTATTTCTGCTAAGAACATGCTGAACGATAACTGAAGATGGGTGACCCAGGCGTGTGTGCCACTTTGCCGAAGATGGTTTGGTGACACTCCAGGCTTGTTTATTTGACCAGGATGAAGAAGATGATGACACAAGTGGATAGAGACCTCCTTCACACTTTCCTCTAAAGATGACTCTCCTCGTTGCCAAGTCCTTAATCACAAAAGAATAAGGATAAAATATGGTGATCACATTGTTGTCAAGAGCAAATCTATGAACGGAGATAAGATCTTTTGATGCATGAGGAACATGAAGAACATTCATTAGATGCAAGTTTTTAACGGGGTTTTTAACAATTGAGTTTACAATATGAGTAATATCCATACCAGTTCCACTCGCCGTGTGCACTTGGTCGTCTCCATAGTACCTTTCTCGCATTGTTAGCTTATTGAGTTCTCCCGTGATATGCTCGGTGGCGCCAGAATCTGCATACCAATTTGTGTCAATCCCGTACGAGTTGGTGACAAGATTGGACTTCTTTTTCTCTTCATGATCCTCCTCATAGCGTTGCCAATAGGCCCTTGCGCCGCCGGCATGGTACTTGTAACATATTTGGCACTCAAGATAGTCACCTTCATGTTGTTGTTGTTGCTGTCGTGGTGGTTGTTGCTGACGTTGCTGGTTGCCACCGCCACCGTTGCCGCGAGCAGGCGAGGAAGAGGGGCGATCACCACGACCACGTCCCATATTCCCTCGCCCACGACCTCCTCTGGTGCGAGCTTGTCCACACCCTTTGTAGACAGTGTTAGCGGAGGAGCGAAAGCCAGTTGACCCGTCACCAAGCATCTCCATCCTTTGATCAAACGAGGAGATCCGCGAGAAAAGTTCATCAACGGTGATGGTATTTTTGATGGCGCCGATTGCAGCAACAACGGGACCAAGCATCTCCAAGACTCTTCATCTTGGCAATGAAGGCATTGCTGGTCATGTTGCCTTTTTTGTGTTGGAGATAGCGATCCTCATATTCGTAATCCAAGACTATGACTGCGAGGCGAATAATGTTGTGAGGGCGGTCCAGAGATCAAAGGTAGTTTCCTTACCGATGACCTGCGCGAGGATCTCCTGGGATAGTGAGTTCAGCAGGTAGCTCAGAACCTGCTGATCTTTTGACAACCATGGACCATACAGGGGGTTTGATCCTGTCGCCATGGTTTTGTCTGCCTGCAAGATCTCCACCGTGTTCGGTGGTGCAGCATCGCTGCCGTCTAGCAGACCAGTCACCTGCGCTCCTCGCAGGGCTGGCATGACTTGCGCCTTCCGGAGGAGGTAATTCCCCCTCGTGAGCTTCTCGGATGGTGGTGCGCCCAGGTTGAGCGATGCAGCGCTTGAGGAAGTAGCCATGGCGAACTTTGGATGATTTTCTAGTTTTCTATGTTGCTAGATGATGGGGAAGAGGATGGCTCTGATACCATGTGAGAAATATTGTGGAAGCGTTCCTACTCCCTCGTAAGGGAGCCGCGGGTATTTATTGAGATCGAGGAAGGAAGCCCCTGCCGTGGCGTACAAGTATATCGAACAGATTGCTAGGATTCAGTTCGTTACAAGAGATAGAGTTGGATACGGGAGAGAAGAAGAGATAGACTAGTTGAAGATTACAATGAGAAGATATCTCTATGTCTAACATATTTCATTGTGTACATGGGGACTCCAATTGATATTATAATCTTTAGCACATTCCCCTTTTTCTCTTAGTTAATTTGAACTACTAAGCGCCGTGACTGAAATAGTAGATGGTTAATGTGTCATGTTGTATCTGTTCGTAACTCTGCGCTTGAGACACCAACTTGTTGTAGGTGCACCTGAGGTAACGATATTAAATCTTTTCTTTTTGAAAGACCCAATAAATTGCTGGCTAGCAGAAAGCAGCAGAAGAATAACATGGAGAGGATCCGAAGATTAAAAAAAGGAAAAATGGCAGCCCTATTGGCTGCAGAACAACACTACACTTACAAGGCGGAACACCATCCACCTACAGCGAGACAACGCACCAGCAGAGAACTATGGAAAACAAAGTAAGATTGGCGTCACAAAAGATCGCCGAACGGACCAACTGTTGCCCTTTATCGTACACCGCCGATGCCCCACCCCACAGCTTCGACTTCACAGCAACAATCAACCAAGGTAATCTTACGGATACGTCGAAGAAGAGCTGAGTACCACGACAAATGCCACGCCTCCGACAATGCTCATCATCATCATCGTTGCCACATAAGCCAAACTGTCCTCATTGCCGGGCGGACACGACCAAGCAGCACGAGCGACACCCCCAACTATCACTGGTCCCTCTGGCCGGTAAGGAGCTCCTGGAACAATGCCCCAAGAGGTGTGACACACGTCACCATCATCATCCGATCCCAGGGGATCATGGGTTTCCCCGAGCATCCTTGCATAGTGGAGCGAGGAGGAACGCCTCAGCGATGCCTTCAAGAAGAAAGGAACGATAGCAGGCATCGCCATCGCCTACCCGGCCCAAAAACCAACAGCAAGATCATCACCTGACACTGCACCTCCAACCATCAACCCGAGCTAGACCACCACCACCACAAGAGCCAGATTCAACCATAATTGGTCAGATCCCGCACTCTATGCATCAGTTGCAGCCACTCGTGCGCACCACCGCCGTGTAACGCCGTCCATACGGCCAACACGCCGCCCAACACCACCTCGCCCGGAGCCGACCTCTAACTTCATCGAGCCTTCGGCCTGGACGAGCCTAGATCTGGCCGGCCTGCCAACATGCACGCGACCCCACTTCGTCGCCTCACCAACGCGAGAGCCAGGACGGGTCGCAGATCTGACGAGAGACACCGAGCCGCGCCCGGCATCTACCAGCGCGCCCAGCGGCGACCACTGCCCCTGCTCCCCGCGCCTAGCCCCGATCTCCGCCGGCAGATCGAGGCTTCACTCCCGGCCGCCTCCTTGCACCCATGCCGAACGCGCGCCCTGACACCAGCACACCGTGAGCTCGCCTCCGCGGACGCACCTCTGCGCACGAGGGCCCGCAACGGCATGCCAACCCCCGCCTACGCCAGATCGAGCCGGTCCGTGCCTACTCGAGCATGTGCAGGAGAGACTTGCTGCCTCGTCGCCGCCGATGCTGCATGGGCTTTGCCCGGCTGCGCACACCGGCAGCAGCGAGGGGAGCGGCGGCTAGGGTATTTTCTCTTCCGAGCCGCCCCGACTTTGTAACGATATTAAATCATCATTGCATCTCACTAAAGATGTTGTCTTTGAGATCTCTAGTTATTTTTTAAGCAACAACATGTTACACTCAGTACCAAGGAAATATAAACGTACCGTTCTCTTTGCCTACGTGTAACTTTCTTTAATATATTTCTGTCTAGAGAATGCATTAAGACCAACATTCCGGAAGATAAGGACCATCGAATTAATATGTATATGCATTTTATCAATCCCGAACCTTGGGAATAGAATTAAAATATATATGTTCGGACCAAAACAACATGCCAAAGGACATTGTATTTTCACATTTACTACATTGGAGTTAAATCTGGAAAAGAAACATACATAAACTTTAATTGAATTAAATCTGAAAACAACAAAGCCAGGGAATACAAGGTCTAGAACTCCAAACATGCAGTGACAGCTTTCTAGGAGTCATTCCAGTATAGGTAGAAATAACAGAGTTTTGTGCACAATGGTCGCCAAGAAGCAGGTTGCAAAATGCGAGAAACATGTAGACACTGGTTTGGACCAAAGATTTAAGATCCAACGGCACAAGTTTTGATTTCCTGTTACCATATGGTCTTTGCCGTCTATCCCGAAGAAATGTTGACGGCAAAGATCTCCGGCAAATTACCCGATTTCTGTAGTGCATTGAAACCAAATTTCCATTGGATACTTTCTATATTGAGCACAGATGGATCAACCTGTCCGATACAAGACCCCTCAGCACGATCTTCCGGTCTCACCGTTGTGATTTTCTCTTCAAGGAAAATAAAATACTCTCTAAAATAATAACCATGAAGTTGAAAAAAATCGTGAAAGAGAAGTCAATTTTGTACTATTTTAACCATGAAATTTAATGATAGTTGAATTAAAACAGTGTTGAGGCTTCATCTTTCAGTTATTTAAACTGTTAAATCTGTCTGTTAGTTCATTCATTTTGCAATGTCACCTTATACTTTTGCCTGGCTATCTTAAGTAAATTAAACTACTCTTGTCAATAATTAATAGATGGAACTCATTTCATTGACGAATTGATGTATCTACCAAGGTAGCATGCATTAGTTTTAAGTAGCATCAACTTCTAGAAAGCTAAACTTGTGCTACTTCGAAACTCGGTGAGATAGTTGAATCATAAGCACTGAAGCTTTACTGACCATTGATTTTTTAATAGTTATATCCATGTTATTTAGTAATTCATTTATTTTACACCTTACATGTTACTTCACAAACATGTTTTGCTAGATCCTCTTAAGCAATTTGAACTACTCTTTGCCTATTTTACTAATGATCTGTGATGTCAGGGTTGGTGATGGGTGATGTCAAGGAGTATGACGGCTTGGGGCCCATCTCAAATAAGGCCCAATACATCAATAGATTAATAAAATATGTTTGCAAAACATAAAACCAACAATAATAATAAGTTAAAATGGATTTGTTGATGGATGCCTGACTCCACCAACAATGAAGTGTCAAGCAGAAGCAACCATCTCAGACGCTATGAAATCTCAATCATACGGAAAGAGGCATACAGTATAGCAACCTTATGTATGAAAGGTCTACATATATATGATACGTCCTACATAAATTTGAACTAATAGTCTGATAAAGCTGCTGCCGATAGGTCCCCTTTTCTATGTTGACCTTGTACTATAAGCTTCTCAAAACTGAGAACCTCATTACTTCTGTAATAGTATGTTGGACAATGGGGAGAAGGATGAGGACCATGGCCACATGGTCCACGAGTCAGCTCATATGCACACGAGATTTACAAATCATCGTAAGAAGATGGTAAACTCAGCCTAGCTTGCTGTTGAGGTGAGGCATGGGGGCTTTTGACCAGCTGGAAAGAAAATATGAGTAACATAGAGAGAAGAGGAGGAACGAGTTATCTAGGCAAAACTTCCACAGCAAATTCCCTTGATAATCTCTATTTTACTGTTTTGTAGCGACGTTGAGAGAAATTATTGAATTAGAGTGGAAGTTTTGGTACCTTTAATTTGAGTTGAATGTTAAATGATTTGTGTGACTTCCTTTTAGCATTGGACCGATATGATATAGAAGAATATTCACACTGGTCTCAAAAGTTTCATCTCACTCATCTTGTTGCAAGCCATTATTTTTAATGTCGGTGTTGGACGAACCACTTTTGACTTGACTAACTTTGTAATTGTCAATTTTATGAGACACTTTGTTATGGTAGTATTGATCATAATCAAACTTTTACTGATTTTTGAGACAACTCACTGAGCCATGAAATTATACCCATAGATTTTATTTTCTTGGAGCTAATGATCATGTTTAACTTGTGTGCGCGCCATTGTTGTATTCAGGATGACTAGCTAGAAATGGATGGCAATATGAAAAGCTTCCAAAATAAGCACATGTGCATATAATAAATCTAGAAATAAAATCACATGTTTGAATTAGCACTTCCCAAATGTTGAGCATGAGTGGTTATGTTGCCTAATTTTTAAAGCGTAGCAGATAGATGTGTTGCTGAGGGGCACTCCCACCACAAAATATATTCAAGCCGTCATATGTGGTACACAACTATCGTCATTTAATGTATTCATTTGTTATCAGTATCAAGGCAGGATGCCTAATGTGTCACGTTATGTCTCTCACAGGATAGGAACATAATGGTGATTCATTAGTGTTGGAGCAACATAACATTAGTGTTACACTGAATGGAGCAAGACAAGCCCACGGACCAGACGTCTAAACAATGATGTTTGTGGTGCTTTGGATGAACAATTATATTCATAACTTTGTTTTTCGGTGGCATTCAGCTGGTCCTATGTTTGTGGGCATTCAAAACTAGTCATGAGAAAGTTTTCACAATTAAATACATTTATCAACAACTGTATCATCTCCCCTTTGATGGTTGTAGATTTCGTTGGAATTTTTTTAATCCCACCATAAATTACTGAATTTTAGTATTTTAAACAGAGACATTATGTTGCATTGTAGGTGGATGAGGGAGAATGGTTGTTCATTTTGGATCCATGATGAGTCTATTGTCCATCTTTTGTTTCGGTGATCTCTGGGAGGTTCGTTTGGGGTATTATCCGATGTGCTTCAAATGTTTGTGGATCCCTTCAACCTAATACAACATGTTGTATTAATTTCTTGAATGCCTCCCTCCTAGTTGTTGGAGAATGATAGCACAAAGTGTGTTTCCAGGGATAGTTCCCCATGAATGTCCTCTACGATTCATCTAATTTGGGATATTGATGATTGGGCTAGTCTTTATGGAACGAAAAGGCGATGGAGATCTCCGGCGAGGATCTGGAAAACTCATGGTGGTGACGACTGAGGTGCTTGATCGAACAAAAGGATGCTGCCAAATGATTCAGGGAAGACACATGGCAGTGTGTTGCTTCTATTTGCTTCTGTTGAAAAGTCATATATTTATTTTGTCGAAGCCTAACAAAGGTGTATCATACTGACATCTTTTCCTTATTGAATGATTGCTCTACCTCGTCGGTTATAAGAAATGGTGACATGGGTGCACAAGAGAGCCAGTTCAAAAACTATATGGCTACTAGTAGACAATGCTCGTGTTCCTTCTTGAAAAAAAAATCCAAATGTACACGGCAATTGGCACTCAATAATACCCTTTCTTGGGCGAATATCACTGGCGCGAGGGCCCTAAATTCGGTGGGGTTTGGTTTAATTCAGGATTTTTGTGTCTCCCTAGCTGGCTTGTGGTTTGACTAATTTTTGTACATGCGCTGCTATGGATGTTGTGTTTACATGGAAATGACACTATGGTTTCTCATTTTGCCTAAGTCAAAAAATCTGTGCTTTTTTTTATCAAAATACTCCTTTTCCAAATTCGCACCTCCACATCTATTTATAAACCGCGATGACATGGGTGGAGACGTTAAAGAGTTCACAAACTGGCTACCAATAGTCAATACCGATGTTTCTTTTGGGGCAAAAAAAAAAATGTACATGCCGTAGCTCGATGCTCATTGAGACACTCGTATGCGCATATTGCTAGCGTGAGCTCCCTAAGAGCATCTCCAACAGCCTTTGTATATTGGATTGCTAAAAACTTGTTATAGCAAGAGGAGAGAGAAGGTTTACAAAGCCAACATGTTTTTTGCTTTGGTAGCCTTTGTATATTGGATTGCTATATTTGCACAAAACACACAATGACATGTGAGGACAGTTTGTCATAAACACATTGCACACTAGCATATATTATACTAGCACAACTCGCGTCCACGTACACATGCACACACGCGTACACTTACACACATGCAGCACACACACACGTACACATGCAACACACACACGTACACACACACGTACACACACACACGTACACATGCAGCACACATGCGTACACGTACACGTACCTGTATGCCGACGGGGCGTCTATGCCTACGGCCACCGTCGGCATAGTTCCACCTATGCCGACGGCCTTTCTATGCCGACGGTGGCTGTAGGCATATCGATAAGTGTACGCGTACACGTACACACACAGCGCACGCGCAGCACACACACTAGTACACGGACCCACCTGTCATTGAGACAAAGTGAGGCTTTAGGAGGCTTGCTAAAAATTTACAAAGTGGCCTTTGGCTTGGCAAATATGCAAAGTGTGGGTGCAAATATAGCAAGCTTTGTAAAAAATATTGGTGGGGGACTACTTATACAAAGGCTGTTGGAGAAGGTTTTTTGGCCAAGATTTGTAAAATAGCAAGTGAGTGCAAATATACAAAGGCTGTTGGAGATGCTCTAAGCCGGCAGTGGAGAGTTTGGGTTTGATTCCCTCATGCTATGGCTCACTGGCACATGGGTCCGGTCCATTTCGTATATGTTATCCTTTTTCAAACGTCCACTCTCTTGTAGGTAGTAACTGGTGAGGGCAATGGAGCACACAACAGCTAGTTTGTAAACACCGGCTACCACTCGTCAATGCTCCTTGTTCTTTGAGAGAAAAATGTTTTTTTGTGACAGATTGAATACAAAGCAAAGCCCGCATGTGGCACCATGTTGCACATCCGAGTGAGCATAGGCTTACTGACTTTTGATAACAAAGGATAACCGAAAAATTTATGATCAACCTAAGGGGCTAATGATCAATAGTTTTATATGTTCGGACCAAAACAACATGCGAAAAGAGATTTTATTTTCACATTAACTACATGGAGTTAAATATGAAAACAACACACATAAAATTTATAGGAATAAAAACTGAAAACAGCAAAGGCATGGAGTACAGGTCCGAAACTCCAAACATGTAGTGCCAACTTTCAAGGATTCACTTCAGTATATAGGTACAAATAAATAGGAGTTTTGTGCACAATGCCTGCCAAGAAGCAGGTTGCAAAATTTGATACACATGTAGACTAATCTGGACCAAAGTTTTGTGATCCAAAGGCACAAGTTTCGGTTTCCATGCTTCCACTGAAACTGAGTTTTCATTGGACACTTTCTCTATTAAGCACACATAGAGATACCAATACCATACCCCCTCTTCACGATCTTCCGGTCGAACTTTTTGATGCCCTCTTCAAGGAAAGAAGTACTCTGTAAAATAATAACCAAGAAATTCAGTTAGATAGTTAACAAAAATCCATAATGTAAAATTCAACTTTGTACGATGTTAACCATGAAATTCAACGATAGTTTAATCATTACAGTTTTGAAGCTTGATTGTTTAGTTATTTAACTGTTAACTGTGTCGATTAGTTCATTCATTTTCCCACGTCACCTATTACTTTTGCCTAGCCAACTTAATTAAATTATACATATCTTCCCAATAATTCTTTTCCTAGATCATCTTTAGAAAATTGAATTACTCTTTGTCCATTGTACTAATGATCGGTGTTATCACAGTCGGCCATGGGCCATGTCAAGTGTGACGGACTAGGTCCCATCTCAAATAAGGGCTCAAAAGATAATAAAACCAGCATAATAAAAAGTTAAGCGTCAAGCAAAAGCAAGACGATGTGAAATCTCAAGCACACGGAAAGATGCATACAATATAGCAACTTTATGAAAGGTCTGGATATGATAAGTCTTACATAAATTTTAACTAATATTCTGAGATGATTGTATCCAGACCATACAGGGGCTAAATTTTAACTAAATCTCAAGCACACAGAAAGATGCATACAATATAGCAACATACAGAGAAGATGAGGAACGAGCTATCTTGGCAAAAGTTCCACACCATATTCCCTTCATAGTCTCTATTTTACTGTTTTGTAGCGACATTATAGGAATTATAAAATAGGAGTGTAAGTTTTGGTAACTGTATTAATTTGAGTCAAATGTTAAATGATGGTGAATTGCTTTTGGCATTGGACCTATAAGATATAGAAAAATATTCACAATGGCCTCAAGATAGTTTTATCCCACTCGTCTTGTTGCAAGCTATTATTGTTAATGTTGGTGTTGGACGAACCACTTTTGACTTAACTATCTTTGTACTAATCATTTTTATGAGACACTTTGTTATGGTAGTATTGATCATAATCAAACTTCTATTGATTTTTGAGACAACTCATCGAGCCATAAATTCTATCTGTAGATATATTTTTCTTGTATCTAAAGATCATGTTTACTGTTGGCATCTGCCATTGCTGTATTCAGGATGACTCGCTAGAAATGGATGTCAATATGAAAAGCTTCCAAAATAGGCACATCTGCATATCATGAATCTATAAATAAAATCTAGTACTATTGGAATTAGCACTTCCAGAGTGTGGAGCATGCATGATTGGTTATGTTGCATATTTTCTAAATCTTAGCAGATAGACAAAATATATTCAAGTCATATGTGGTACACAACTATCGTCATTTTATGTCCTCATTTGTCATCAATATTAAGTCATATGATGCCTAGTGTCACATTCTATCTCTCTCAAAATAGGAATACAATGGAGATTCGTTAATGTTGGAGAAGACAACATCGACATTAGAGTTACACTGAATGGAGCAAGGCAACAACACGAACCAGGCGTGTGTAAACATTGGCGTTTGTGGTGCTTTGGATGATCAATTATATTCATGACTTTGTTGTCCCGTGGTATTCAACTAGACAAAGGTTTTCACTCAAATCCTTGTATCAACAACATCGGCTCCCTCCAACCTGAAGAGACATGTTGCATTAATTGCTTGAACACCTCCCTCTTGGTTGTAGGAGAATGATGGCATAAATTGTGTTTCCAGGGAGAGTTCCCAGTGATCTATCCTCTACGATTCACCTAAACTGTCGCTATAATCGATGATTGGGCTAGTCAATTTTAGGAAAAGGCAATGGAGATCTCCAGGGAGGACCGAGAAAACTCACAGCCATGGCAGCCGATCGAGGTGTTTGAACGGACAAAAGGATGGTACCATGGTGGTGTCACTAGTATGTAGCATCTATTGAAACTAACTGTAGATCCCTACAGAGTACTGAGGTGTATCTTTTGTTTCCTTTTAGCCCATGGCTGTCATGTATCAAATCCCTGATGATTTCAGGGTAGAAAATCTCTTCACTAAAAGACGAAAAGACTAGTTACTCGAGGAGTATGCGAGACTGTACCGGCACAATTCCTCCTCGCTCATCGGGGTCGGGGCTGCCTGCTGAGACGCTGCCGTCGCCGTCCCTTGGTCCTCGCCGAACCTCTTTGTCACATCGTCCAGGAATTCGCTCAGCGCCGGATCTTGGATCGGTGACTCCGGCACGCAGCAGACCACCTCGGCGCCCACCTTGTCCCTGCAACCGCGGCGTGGCCCCTCCGTCCAGCGCACCGTGAAACGGCACGCGCACCGCTCCACGCCGTCCACGGTGCTGTGCGCTGCCTTCTCTACCTGCATATTTGGTCGGCTTATTATTACTGGAGCATATGCGTGTGTTGACTGTTGACGAACGCACTAAGTAGGACGAGACGCGGAGGACTTACGGATTCGAGGACGGCGTCGTAGTACTTGAGCTCCTCTGCGTCGCCGTGGATATTGCAGGCGAGGCAGAGCTGGTCGCCCGGGCGGAGATCGCCGCAGCGGGCGTCGTCGAGGGGTGGGCATTCCCGGCGGAACCTGGCGCGGAGCGCGTCCACGTCGCCCGGGGATGCGAAGTCAGCCCCTGGATCGTACCACTCGTCCGCATCCTCGGTGGAAGTCTCGAACATGATGCGAAGCAAGCCCTCCTGTACCACCACGCGCGCGCCGTACCACGCCTCGTCGGACCGCGCGCGGTACTCCATTCGAGGCCGTGGGCGGCGGGGCGGCGCCGGCGGCGCCGGCACGGTGGTCTTCCGCTTTCGCGACTTGGGCATTTCCGCAGTACTGTGGGAGTGGCGGCGCTCGGGTGGTCCGTGGGATTTGGGCCCTCGAGAGGACAGGGCGGCGGATTTCCCGATGTTTTATACCGTCCAGATTCTGGTAATCTTTCTAGGTTTTAGGTTTTTAGCACATAATGTGCATAAACACCCCTCAATAAAAACAAAATTATAATGTGCAAATAGAAAATGGGATAATTACGTTAGGGATCTCTCTCCAAATTGCCTAGGTGTTGTTTTGACCAAGATAATAAAATTTCAGATTACGCACTTGATTTTATAAACTAGTATAAGATTTAGACCCCTTGCTCATTCATCTTTGGAGCCTTGGTTTCGAATGCGTGCTTCAATTGGGCATCAATTGATACTAGAAGGGTTGGACGTGCTTTGCTGCACCGTTGAATTTGTTGGGTTCTTAAATTTCTTTACTCACTTTATTTCAAAACATATGGTGTATTACTTTTTGAAAAGTCAAATCTTTTGAAGTCTGATCAAATTTGTAGAGAAATATATCAAAATTTATAATATCAAATCGGTGTTATTAGATTCATCAGGAAATGAATTTTCATATTTTTTGTTTAATATTGTGAAAGTCAATATTTTTGGCTGAACTTGGTCAAAATTACAGAAATTGGACTTTCCAAAAAATAATAATCCTTATATTTTGAAATTGATGGAGTATTTAGTTTGGCCGGTGGGGAGACGGTGGAGTGTGTTTTATGTTTAATTATAATGTAGTTATTTGGTGGGCCTTCCGCAGTGTGATTCTGTGTTATCCGCTAATCAACCCATATTTATGTGGGATATTTTTTCATCGTTGGTTGCGTGTACTTTATTCAGCTATAATATCCCATGGTGGCGCTTTTTTCGTGGTGATAGGAGTCTGCGAGGGGTTACTATATTTTTATAGCCCGGATGCTGCTGATTGATTTGAAAAATCATTGGCCCGATCAAAATTGTAACCAAATCCAAAACTGAATACCTCAATCGAATGAAAGAGCTTTAAAATTAGGAAACATAGAGACTTAAAAATTAATGTGAGAGCTCCTTGGGAAATTATTGACCTGGTCAAAATCAGATGACCCAATTCTAAATTGAAGCCTCAATTAATTGTGAAGATTTAAAAATTAGAAAGCATAGTGTATTGTATTAAAAAAAATAAACAAAATAGATTGTTGACCCGGTCAAAATTGGATGACCAAATTCCAATTGGAGACCTTAATTGATTGTGAGGCCTTCAATCCTAGGAGATTTAGTGATATAGTATATGAGAAAGGCCTTAATATGATAGATGCTAAGAACATGTCCCCGTCATTATTTCATTTTATATAGGCAAAACTACCTTGTGTCTTGTATTTTGCTTTGTGTAGTTGTCTAATTAAGACCACAAAAGAAATGACACATCAAGTCACAACCTATTGTTTCTATAGGAGCATCTCCAACAGGCTCACAACGCGCGGCGTGCAAAAAGCGGTTTTATAGCGCGCAATAGCAGTCTTTAGCACGCCGGCGAGCGCTGGGTCCAACGGCCGCTGCATAATTTTGCGCGCGCGCGGCGCTCCAGTAGGCGCTGAAAAAACACGGCGCGCGCGCCCAACACAAACAACATATGCACTCCAAACAAAACCAAAAATATCAAACACATATAAAAAATAAATCAACAATAAATAGTTCAATTTTATTACAACTCAAACAAATAGTTTATCTTCCAATACAACAAATAGTTCAACGATGCAACATCAAACATACAACATCAAACAACCAAATCATCATGCGTTTTGTCGGCCATTCCATTCCCACCACTCCTCGATGAGATCGTTCTGAAGATCATCATGCGTTTCGGCACGCCGAATAGCATGATAGGAGGCAACAAATCGGGCCACCCTCGCAGCACTGCACCGCACTCGCACGGGATGTCCCAAGAGCTCGTACTGAGAGTAGTCTTAAATTTGGCCACGTTCATTCTCGATGATCATGTTATGCATGATCACACAAGCGTGCATGATGTATCAAAGGATCTTTTGATCTCAAAATCTAGCCGGTCCTCTCACAATAGCACATTGGGCTTGCAAAATCCCAAATGCTCTCTCCACATCTTTCCTAGCCGCCGCCTGAGCATTGTGGAAATCTAGATTTTTCTTACCTGTCGGTTTTTTCAACGGCTTCACAAATGTTTGCCACTTTGGGTAGATGCCATCCACAAGATGGTAGCCATAGTTGTATGTATGGCCATTTGCTACGAACTGTACAGGTGGCAGTTCACCATTTGCAATCTTATTCATAAGTGGTGACCGATTAACAACGTTGATGTCATTCAAAGATCCAGGCATTCCAAAAAAGCATGCCAAATCCAAGTCTCTTGATCGGCCACCGCTTCAAGGATTAAAGTGGAACCCTTTTTCGAGCCGTGGAATTGTCCATGCCATGCCTTAGGACAGTTCTTCCAACTCCAATGCATGCAATCTATTGAGCCAAGCATACCTGGGAACCCGCAAGCTTTGTTCATCTCCAAAATCCTAGCGGCGTCTTCAGCATTGGGAGATCTCAAATACTCTGGGCCAAACACTTGCACAATTCCGACTGCAAAGCACTTGACACACATGATGGCTTGACTCTCACCCATGGCCAAGTGATCATCAACTAGATCAGCCGGAATACCGTATGCTAACATACGCAAAGCGGCTGTCACCTTTTGAAAGGTGCTATGCCCGAGTTCTCCGGCGGCATTCCTCCTTTGCTGAAAAAAACGATCATGGCTCGCTAGTTTCTCTGCAATGCGCCTGAACAACTCGGTGCTCATCCTAAAACGGCGCCGGAAGTATGACTCGGGATATGTGGGATTCTCCACAAAATAGTGCATCATCAATCTGTTGTCAGCATCGATCTTGTCCCTCCAATTTTCTGCCGGCCCATAACCGAACCACCGTGCTTCGGTATTTTATTGATGTGCATAGCTAGGATGATTGCAAGGTCCTCTTCCTCTTCAATATTAAATTCTTCAGAAGAAGAATCATATGATGAACTCATCTACAATATTGAATTTAAACTAGTCTATAAAAACTACGAACAACATGCATCAAATTAATGTAAAAAATGTGAAGTTAAGCAATACATACCTTGTGGGCGTTTTGTTGAACACCTTGTGGGCGCCGAGCGGCAGTGGGCGGCCGAGCGCTATTCGCCGGAGGAATGGCGCGTGCAAGGGGCGGCGGCGACTAGAGGGAGGGGGAGGAAGCAGCAGCGGCGCGGGGATAGGTCGGGGAAGCGCCGTCGGGTCGCTGGAGCAAATGGGGTGGCGCGGGCGGCGGCATGGGCGCTGGGTATGGAGGGAGGTGGAAGACGCGGCGCGAGCGCTCGAATGCTTCCGCGCGCGGAAGCGGGCGCACGAAATAAGCGCCGCGCGATGCCATTTCGCTCCGCGCGCGGAAGCACTTATGCCACGCGGGCGTTTTTTGCGCGGCCACTGGAGCGCCCGGATCCGCTGTGCGCGTGCAAAAAAAGTAAAATTTTCAACGCGGGGCTGTTTTTGGGCGCCTGTTGGAGATGCTCTAAATAGGATACTATATAGGACATACTACCTCCGTCCGGGTTTATTAGGCCCCTTCGTATTTTGGGTCAGACTTTGACCATCTATAGACTACTAAAATATAAAGTATATGCTATGAAACATTATATTGTTGAATTTGGATTTCAAAGAGCTTTCTGACAATATAATTTTTGTGACATGTAGTTTGCATTTTATTAGTTAAATTTATAGGTCAAACTTTGATACAAAATAAGAGGGGGCCTAATAAACCCGGACGGAGGGAGTACTTATGTTGGAGCATCTACAGCCGGACTGCGCAAATCCGGCCCCCTATACATCTGCGGACGCGTCCGAGCACGCCCGCGGACGCATCCGGATGGCCCCTCATATTTCGCTCCCGGCATTCACATATCTCAAATCTGCACTATCAAATCCGTGCAAATCCGTGCAAATCTGCACTATCAAATCCGTGCAAATCCGTGCACGTCGATCACACAAGCTAGTGCCGTACGTAAATAACAAATGTTGGTACCGAACGTAAATAGTGTTTACATAAAATTTATTTTAAGTGCACAATCAAACATCAGCTCTTTGGTTTCCATTGTGGGTCTACATATGCTCCACAAGATCGTTGAGTAGTTGCACGTGCACCTAATGATCTCAAAGATTCTTATGCATCTGCAAAAAGTTCACAAGCTGAGTTGCATCTTTATCTTCCGACGACGAAACCATGGATCATCCGGGAAAGTAGGCTTCGGAGCAAAGTGGTCCCTCTGTAGTAGCCGAGCTCCGGACACCCTATTCCGATTGATCACCCTTCTCCCTTTCATTGAGCCCTTGAAGTTGAGAATATGCTTCACTTGCCGGTCTATTTCCTCTTGCATGCTCATGAGCATGATCATGTCCAATTCTTCGTCCGAATTGAAGGAATCAAAGAACTCATCTTGAATAATTTGATCAAGTTCCGTCGGTCCATACTCCTCGTTGGACGAAGCATCAGAATCCATCATTTTCCATAATAAAAGCACAAAAAGTCTGGTTAGACAATTTGTTGAACAGATCAAGCGCAAGGCGGAACTAGAGAGTTGTCGGACGTACCGTGGTGGAGTTCGGGCCGGCGACGACGTCCCCCGCGGCAAGGACGGAGAGAGGACTGCTCTACTAGAGCTCGCGGCGCAGAGGCTAGGAACGGCTGCAGAGCGTGCGCGGCGGCGGAGCTGCGAGACAGACGGCGCGGAGGAGGAAGAAGAGAGGATATAGCAAATGGATCCGATAGTTCTGGGGGTGGATTTGGTGCAACTTGCGGTGGGGTCGGGCTGTCGGGTCCAACGTGATGGGTGCGCCCGGACGCCCCCATATCCGCCCCATATTTGCACTGGATATGAGTGTCGGTCAACCCGAGCGTTTGAGGGCCGTTTGAGGCGCCCGTCTGGGTCGAAATTTCATGACTAGTTAGTAACCGAGTGGCCCGCCCGGGCATTTGAGGGGGGTTTGGGGTGCCCGGCTATATATGCTCTTAGTATCAAATATTGAATATGATCCGAATAGTATCGTGATTCAAACTTCAATGCCACGTTGTCAGAGCCAATATGATATAGAAATGACCAACTAACATCCCATAATCCATTCTTTGATTACGTGAACTGATCATATTTCAAGTACAAAAACCACATCTCATAGTTAATTTGCTAACTTTATAACATGAATAATTGGAACATATCTGTGTGAGTCCATCCAAATTAGATATTACGAATGAAGTTTCCCGCGCAATTGTGGGGTGTTGACTTGGAAAAAACCGATTCTCTCCCTCCGCTCCCGCGAGCGGAGGGTGAAACGTAGCGCCGCCTCTTCCATCTCTTCCCCACCTCACCTCCCTCTCGACGCCGTCGGGCAAAGCCCAGTCGGCGTACGCAGTGGCAAAGATGTGGTGCGTCGACCATGGTGTGATTCTCGCAGTGGCAAAGATGTGGCGGCGGTGAAACGTGCGTCTGGGCCGGTAGTGTGGGCGGCCAGCAGAGCTGCGACGGCTGTGTATGGGTACCTTGGTACGTGAATCTGGTTCGTGGCAGGTCTGGATGGGCCGTGGCGGTGTGTGGCAGTTCATGCTGGTTTGTGGCGGCGCGGCGACCTTACCCCTCCTATCCAGTTGTGGCTGCTAGCTAGGTCCGGTGCCTGTGACAGACCTTGATGGATGCCGTCAATGGCTCAATGTGTAGCGCCAGTTTGACCAGTTGGTGATGACAGGGGTGATCCGGGGAGGTTGGTAGGGGCATCCCGGCCTTTCCGCCACCAAGATCTGGAGACGCCAGATCAGGCATGACGGCACCTCTGGTCTCAGGTGAGTGGGTGCAGTGGGTAGCTGTAGCCTGGTTGGCGACTGTCCACTTGCTGCAAGAGGGGGTTGTTTTGGGTGGAAGGAGGGGCTTCTTTCCCTTCGCTAGTCGACGGTGTCGTGGCGGCGGTTGAGGAGCGGTCTTGGATGTCGAGGAGCGGCGATACTCATGGGCGAAGCTCATAGCTCGGGTGTTGGCTGACTCTCATGGCCATGTGGGGATGGCGTGGTAGTTGGTGTTCGAAGATCTCTCGTGGTGGTGCGACGGGTGGTATCACACCTAGCCGCTCCATGTTCTAAAGGCAAAGGGTGCTTGCCGGGGTTAGACCTAGTCCGGTGTTCGATAGGTCGCTGCCAACTGCGGCCATGGGCTTCATCCCATTCTTAAAGGGATAGTAGTGGTTACTCTTCGTCCTTTTGTTAGATTTAAATGACCGTAGGAGAGTTTCCTACAGTCTCATTGTATTAATGAAACACAGTAAATGTGTAGGGTGTCCATGTATTTATTACAAAGCACACACAATGGCACCCCCAAAGGATAAGAAGGGGGAGAAAAGGGCTCTAAAAAACAAGCAAAAGGCAAGCACTAGACTAGGTTAGCAGGAAGGTGTTAATGTAGCCTTCAAGCTCAGCGGATGATATATATTTGAACAGATCAAAGTCTCATTTAAACCTCCTGAACCAGAAATTTTGCGATGGCGGGATCCTCCTGAAAACGAGGTTATTTATTTCTTTCCATATTGACCAAGCCACCCCCAAAAGACATCCATGAACATGGGCCTAGCCCAGCATCTCTTGACATGATTCAACCATTCAAACCTGTCAGTTCCCGCTCCCCACGTTATGCCAAATTTGTTACAACACTCCCTAGCAAAGGTGCGCTAGATCCTTACTCTTCGTCCTTGTCACTCTGGGTGAAAACCACCCCGATCCATTGGATCTAGAGGTGGTGGCATTCTGGTGTCGTACCCTTCCTATTGGCGCCGATTTGGAGCTCTTGGCTCGTCGTTGTTTGGCTTCGTCTCTTTGTGGTGGTTTGTACAAGGTTGAATGCTCCGTCGACTCCAATTGGTGGCCTATTTGCATACCTATAATGTGCTGGGAGTTTTGCGGAGTGTGTGGTTGTTCGTCAACATCTTTGTATCATGCCTTGTGTGTGGATTTGTGGTATCTTGTTGTATGTTGTCCTATGTATGATGTTTTTGGCTTTATCTGTACAGCAAGATGAAAGCCGTTTTCACGATTAGACAACTACATAGAATTGAAGATTACCACTTGGGTCTGCTAGTCACTGCTGAGAAACGGCTTATAGGTGAATCCCAATTAGTGGCAGGCATGGCGTGGCACCCGCCACAGCTAATTTGGAACTATAGCAACGGTGGGTGTTAGGAAAAGCTCGCCACTACTGTATACACAGCTATGGCGGGCCCTTTTTGGACCTGCCACAGTTATAAGCTTTCTAATTTGTTCAGGTGTGGGACGTCGCAGTGGCGGTTACGTTGCTATGCTTGCCACTGCTTCGAAGCCTAACCACGGCTGGCATTTTCCGGCGACCGCCATTTTCCGGCGACCGCCGCAGCTATATTTGGGCACCACGCGCCAACCTGTTTCAAATTTAATCAGTGTCCATAGTGGCGGGTACACTTACGTGCCCGACACTGTTATACACAACCTTTACCCCTCCCCCCACCCACACCAGCAACTCCGCGGATCGAATCTTCCCCATCGCTCGCGCAGTCCATCGCCGCCTCGAAGTTCGTCGGCCTCGCCGTGCAACACTACCTCCAACTACTTCCACGTCACCGTCGCCCGCGCCTTCCTCCGCATTCAACGTCGTCCGCTTCTCCGTTGACCTCGCCGTCCGCCGACGCCTCCGCCATCGTCCTCGGCCTCATCCTCCCGGTCGTCCGACTCCGGCCCGGTAACCACACCCCCTTCTCATTGTTGTATTTGTACATCTTTAAGATTTTGTTAGTGTAGTTAAAATTTGTACATATGCAACATTTTATTAGTGTAGTTAAAAAAATTATATAGAATCTTCGTTAGTAGATGTCTTGAGTATTAGTCCTTGTGCTATAGTAGAATCTTTGTGAGTGCCAATGTTTTCGTGAAACGTGGATTAAGTTCCGTTTTACTTAATTTCTGACGCTCCATATGTCCAATTCCTATCAAAGTTCATGCTGATTTTTTCCATAAATTTAGTACTTTTTTATGAAAAAGCTATTTAGTATATAGTCATAGGGTCTCGTTCCTTTCCCTTTTCTTCCTCTAAGACCTTGGTAAAGCGGGAGGAGTGGGGGGATAACGACCATCACCAACGGTCCAAGTTTTATCCTTTTTATTGTCATAAATCTTCTTTCATAAAAATGTCTTTTATCTAAATGTCAACTTGTTTACTGCGATTTGGATGGACAAGGCAAGACGCCTCATTAGGACTCCTACACTCGTAGACGGAATTCCTTCTGTCGTAGACATCATCACGAGGGTGGCTCGGTACACAGAGATCGTGCTTGCCTATGTCGACAGCGCTCGTAGACTCCTGAAGTAACTAATATTTTGCTTCCGAACTGCTAGTGGTCATTTATATCGTCTATCATGCTATGAATATTGTGATGTGACTTCGCTCTATGTAATTGGATAACTATGAAGTTGACTTGTTAGCTTGTTTCTTTATTTTCATAGATGTAATGGAACTGGTATGTGGTGTACACTGGAAGGAATCCAGGAGTTTATGATTCATGGGAGATATGCAAGGAAGAAGTGGACGGTTACAAGAACAACTGCTATAAAGGGTATATGACTAGAAAGAGACAGAGGATCACTATGCCAACTACCTCCGCAAATATAAAATCAACTATGAAGTATGCAAGACTGTGTGACTAGTGGACGAGTAAAGAATTTGATTATCTTTATCCAATTCTTTATCATTATGATGTTGTTGTTATCATGAGGTCTTGTAGTAAAGAATTTGATTATGTTTATCCACTGCTTTGTCATTATGGTGTTGATGTTATCATCAGGTCTTGTATGTATGTGTATTAATTAATGATACACTAGTGCAGAAATGGCTAGCCACAACTCTTGTTCGTGGCGCGCCATTTCTCACCAACGCCAGCACTAATATTTTCAAATAGTGTTGGCGTTGGCTAAATTGAAACGCCATAGTTATTCAATTAGTGTTGGCGTTGCACATTAGCCCCGGCGTTGCAAATTAGGCCCACTAGGCCGACGCCAGCACTAATCTCTAATCCCCGGTCCGCACCCGGCCTACTCCCCACTCTCTCGAACCCCCAACTCCTCATCCTCCTCTCGATCCTCGCCGCCGCCCCCGACGCCGCCCGTAGACGCCCCGTCCGACGCCGCCCGTCGTAGCCCCGCCCGACGCCGCGCGTCGCCGCCCTGTCCGACGCCGCCCGTCGCTGCCCCGCCCGACGCCGCGTGACGTCGCCCCGCCCGCCGCCCCGCTCGACCACGCGCCCGACGCATCCCGTCGCCGCCCGCAGACCCTCCTCGCCGCCGAGCACCTCGTCGTCTCCGTCACTGGTATTCCTATTTGTACATCATTTGTGAGGATCATTACAATGTCATTCAAAGGTTCCTCAAACCAATCAGAAGTAAGAGAAAACCTAGCTAATCTAGCAAGCTCATGAGCTACTCCATTAGCTTCTCTATTACAATGTTCAAAAATAGTAGAAACAAAATCGCAGGCATAATGAAAACAGTCGTCGAAGAACTATTAGTCATTGCTACAATGCTAGTTAAACTTATAGCATTGGTCGGGGATATACTATTTGTAAATGAAATGTTTGGTATCTATAAGTTTATTAGTCATTGCTACAATGCTAGTTAAACTTATAGCATTGGTCGGGGATATACTATTTGCTACTATTTTGCTATACTATTTGTGAATGAAATGTTTGGTATCTATAAGTTTATTAGTCATTGCTACAATGCTAGAAAGAACTTTTGGTCTCTATTAGTCATTGCCAAAAGGCATAAACTTTCAAATTTTTCGATTATTAAACACAGCCTAAGAAATTTATTATGTATGCAACCTGTTTCTATCAAACACAACCTAAGAAGTAGCATGGCCGACTCTAGCCTGTGGGTAGGCTCCTCTGATCATTGGTCGGGGTTTTCTGAAGATAAAGGCGACGTGAGCACCAATCAGGTAATTAAGGTTACAAAAACATGCATTAGCATTGCCAATATCCAAATTAATTGTTCATGATTTGAAACCCTTGGCAGGCATACTTAGGAGGTCCGTCTTCGCCGGCTGTCGTTGTGCAGTCTTCAGGTGACGTCGACGTGCTCAGTCACGAGCTGATCGCGTCACGTCAGAGCACCCTCAAGGCCCTGCAGGAGTTGGATGACTCCCTGATGAAGGAGAAGGACAAAATTATCGATGACAATGCTATTGTCTACGATAAGATTTGCAGTATCGAAGGTCAGATCACGGCACTGAACCTCGAGATAACTGAGATCAATAAGGACATAGAAGTCCTAAGGGCCCAGAGGACTCAGCTGAAGACGGAGAAAGCGCATTACATCATGGAGGGGCAGACAAATAGGAATAAGCTTCGTGAGATGAAGTCCTTAGGAAAAACTAGCTAGCTAAGTAGTAATTGGTACTTTCCTTTTGTGAATGAAATGTTTGGTTTCTTTTGTGAATGAAATGTTTGGTATTTTTTGTGAATGAAATTAATGTTTGGTATCTTTTGTGAATGAAATGTTTGGTATCTTTTGTGAAGCTGGTATTTTTTTTAGTAGCTAAATATGACAGTGTCGGCGTGCAGCTCTATCCAACTCCAGCAGGTGTTCAAAATACTGCTGGCGTCGTCTCCAACGCCACCAGTATATTTTAACTGTGGCGCCTTATTGCTGGCATAGGGTGTCTACGCCAGCAAGGCCATTTTGGCGACGCCATAGATAGGCTTTTCTGCACTAGTGATATAACGTGAGTTGTTGTACTCTAATGCATATACATGCATTTTATATAAAGATTAGTTTATTGGTATGTTATATGTAATGTGTATGATTGCTTATGTTGTTTGTGTGTTGTAATGTGTATTGGGTGTTGTTGATTGGGAATTGACAGTTGAAGTAGCTGTGGTGGGTGCCCTAGACAATGCGCCACAGCTAACAGTAGAACATATATAAATGCCGCGCCACGGAAAGTGCTCTACCAGTGGCGGGTACCCGCCCGCCACTGATGCCATCATAGCAGTGACGGGAGCTCAGTGGCGGGCACACCTGGCAGCCTTGTCCGTCATTGATGGGCTTTTTGCACCCGTCACTGCTAGGCATTTCTGCAGTAGTGAGTGAGTCATTTGTATGTATGTTATATTATGTTACTAGTATATTGTATTAATGTTTAGATTACAGGCTTGCCGCTTGATTGTTTGTGCTAAGCCGACAAATTGATTGTGCTAGTACTAAATCGGTAAGCAAACCGAACAATTGCAGGAAAGGCAGTAGATAGTTTGCATGTGATAATATAAGGGTCTACTGAATCAGCAGCATATATCTTATGAATTTAAGTATAAAATTGATAATGTATCAGCTGAGATATCTTAAATACAACCAGGAATGTCTATTGACTGCAATATATTTGAGTAAGTAATAAGTAAAGTAATAAGGGATCTTCTCGTCGGTTGAACTTAGATGAACGTAGCCTGGCATATGAATCTTGGTACGATACGGAGTACACACGTCACTAAAGGGTGCAAAAATATTAAGCTAATCAAAGTTACCCGATTCATTATAGCAAATTCCTGAGGTTTTGCTCTCTCGACTTCAGGTTTGTTTGTACGTGAGTCTGACAGGTCGACTCTCCATTACCTCTGTCGTTGTCTTAGGAGCACAACTCAGATAAGAGAGGCTTGCTGGAGGGAGGCAATAGGATGGATAAATTAGCACAAAGAGATTGAATATTTAATCAATCTTCATTTATTTGTTGGGGAACATATCCATCCCAAATAATTTTGGAGGGACGCGAAATTTAGACTCGAGATATCTGATATGTCGATCCTGAATTTTTTAGGTACAATTATGACGATATACACTAGTAGAAAACAGACCTTTTGTTCACATCATTAGTCCCGGTCTGGTTTTGAACCGGCACTAATGTGACCATTAGTCGCGGTTCGTGACTGGCATCATTAGTGCCGGTTCGTTCCGGACCTTTAGTCCCGGTTCGTGCCACGAACCGGGACTAAAGGGGTGGTGGCAGGCTGGCGTCAGCCTGGGGCCCCACGATAACCTTTAGTCCCGGTTCGTGCCACGAACCGGGACTATAGGCTAACCTTTAGTCCCGGTTTGTGTCTCGAACCGGGACTAAAGGTCCCCTATATGAACCCTTCGGCCAGCCCGAGCTCTCTGTTCTTCCCCTTTCCTCTCCTCTGGTTCTTCCTCTCTTCCCCGAGCTCATCCTCCATTTTTGCCAAAATTTGTCAAGATTTGGAGGCACCCCATCCATCCAAGTGTTCACAAAGGTTAGCAACTTTGTCCTTTCATCTCTCATTGCTAGATTAGCTCTTGCAATGCTCTATAAGTATAGTGATTTGTGGGTTTTAGTTTGGAGTATTTATATGTGGTAGTTTATTTGATTTATATGCAATTTGAGCTCAAATTAACTTCTTACTTTGCATGTGTAGGTGTGGTTTACTTAGTGCCTTCCCGTCCCCGTCCTAACCACCGTCGATCGCCAGCACCGTCCCGTCGCCGGCACCACCTTGGTGAGCCTCTTGTTCTTATCCTTTTTATAAAAAAAAATCATGTTTGTAAGATTTAGATAGTTACTTGTATAGTTTTCTTACCTATATGGTTGTTTGTTATACATAGTGGCATGGTTTTGATATCCGTCCCCGTCGGCCCTCGTCCGGGTTATGATTTGGATGTGGTATATACTCTCTTTTATAACTGTTTGTTGCATTTCGTGTTTATGATAATTATGCCCATCAAGTTGACATAGATATTTTTATCTAGGAGGTATGTGAATCGGAAATTCCAACCGACATAGATATTCTTGTCAAGAAGTTAAATTTAGTTGAAAAAGAAAACGAGTATTTGAAAGAAAAATTGAAAAGAGTTGAAGAAGAGAAGATGAAACTGGAGTTGTATGTTGCCGATGTCGTCGATGATCACAAGATCAAGATGGATGCAATGCGCTTGAAGATTAGAAATTTTAAAAAATATGCCATTGATAGTGAGGCTTGGTATCACTATGCTGTTGGATCAATTGTTACCTTAGTTGCGATCTTGATCGCATTTGTTGTTGCATTTAAATGCTTTAGCTAGAGAGTTTGTATGTTGTTTTATGAGAACAAGTGTGTATGAACTTGTATTAATTTGGTCTTTTCGGTGTTGTGTAATGAAGATGAGCCGGCAATGGATGTACGATGACCGATGCTCTCCCCAGTTCATTAATGGCGTGCATACTTTTCTGGTTGCGGCTGAGGCAAACAAGCGGGCGGATGGTTTTATGCATTGTCCATGTGCTGGCTGTAAGAATGATCGAAATTACTCTAACTCAAGAACCATTCACGTCCACCTCTTTGAGTCCGGTTTCATGTCCGGCTATAACTGTTGGACCAAGCACGGAGAAAGAGGGGTCCTAATGGAAGAGAATGAAGAAGAAGAGGATGACGACAGCTATCCTGGCCATGGGTTCCATGAATACGATGGTACAACAATGGGGGAAGAAGCTGAGCCGGCAATGCGGGAAGGAGCTGAAGAAGAGGCATCAGATGAGCCCGCTGATGATCTTAGTCAGGCCATTGCCGATGCAAAGAGAAACAGCGCAAGTGAAAAGGAGAAGCTGAAGTTGCAGCGCATGTTAGAGGATCACGAGAAATTGTTGTACCCAAATTGCGAAGATGACAAGAAAAGGCTGCGTACCACACTGGAATTGCTGCAATGGAAGGCAGAGAATGGTGTACCTGACAAGGCATTTGAAAAGTTGCTGAAAATAATGAAGAATAAGCTACCAAAGGACAACGAATTGCCCGACAGTACGTACGAAGCAAAGAAGGCCGTCTGCCCTCTAGGATTAGAGGTGCAGAAGATACATGCATGCCCTAATGACTGCATCCTCTACCGCGGTGAGTACGAGGATTTGAATGCATGCCCGGTATGCTGTGCATTGCGCTATAAGATCGGCCACGATGACCCTGGTGATGTTGAGGGCGAGCGCCCCAGGAAGAAGATTCCTGCCAAGGTGATGTGGTATGCTCCTGTAATACCACGGTTGAAACGTTTGTTCCAAAACAAAGAGCATGCCAAGTTGATGCGATGGCACAACGAAGACCGTAAGAAAGACGGGAAGTTGAGAGTACCCGCTGACGGATCGCAATGGAGAAAAATCAAGAGAAAGTGGAAGGACTTTGCAAAGGACGCAAGGAACGTATGGTTTGGTTTAAGTGCGGATGGCATTAATCCTTTTGGGGAGCAGAACAGCAATCATAGCACATGGCCTGTGACTCTATGTATCTATAACCTTCCTCCTTGGTTGTGCATGAAGCGGAAGTTCATTATGATGCCAGTGCTCATCCAAGGCCCCAAGCAACCCGGCAACGACATTGATGTGTACCTAAGGCCATTAGTTGAAGAACTTTTACAGCTGTGGAATGGAAAAGGTGTACGTGCGTGGGATGCGAAAGAACAGGAGGAATTTGACCTACATGCGTTGCTGTTTGTAACCATCAATGATTGGCCTGCTCTTAGTAACCTTTCAGGACAGGCAAACAAGGGATACCATGTATGCACGCACTGTTTAGATGATACCGACAGTATATATTTGGATAAATGTAAGAAGAATGTGTACCTGGGGCATCGTCGATTTCTTCAGAGCAGGCATCCCGTAAGAAAGAAAGGCAAGCATTTCAAAGGTGAGGCAGATCACCGGAAGAAGCCTCGCCACCGTACTGGTGATGATATACTTGATGTGGTCAAGGATTTAAAAGTAATCTTTGGAAAGGGTCCTGGCGCACAATCTGTTCCGAATGATGCTGACAATCGCGCACCCATGTGGAAGAAGAAATCTATATTTTGGGACCTACCCTATTGGAAAGACCTCGAGGTCCGCTCTGCAATCGACGTGATGCACGTGACGAAGAATCTTTGCGTGAACCTGCTAGGCTTCTTAGGCGTGTATGGGAAGACAAAAGATACACCGGAGGCACGGGAGGACCAGCAACGTATGCACGGAGAAGACGGCATGGATCCAAAGCAGTTTCAGGGTCATGCCAGCTACGCTCTTACCAAAGAATAGAAGGAAATCTTCTTCGAATGCCTGCTCAGTATGAAGCTCCTGTCTGGCTTCTCGTCGAATATAAAGGGAATAATAAATATGGCAGAGAAAAAGTTCCAGAACCTAAAGTCTCATGACTGCCACGTGATTATGACGCAAGTGCTTCCGGTTGCATTGAGGGGGCTTCTATCGGAAAACGTTCAATTAGCCATTGTGAAGCTATGTGCATTCCTGAATGCAATCTCTCAGAAGGTAATCGATCCAGAAATCCTACCAAGGTTAGAGAATGATTTGGTGCAATGTCTTGTCAGTTTCGAGTTGGTGTTCCCACCATCCTTCTTCAATATCATGACGCACGTCCTAGTTCACCTAGTCGAGGAGATTGCCATTCTGGGTGCCATTCTGGGTCCTGTATTTCTACACAATATGTTCTCCTTTGAGAGGTTCATGGGAGTCTTAAAGAAATATGTTCATAATCGTGCTAGGCCAGAAGGAAGCATCTCCAAGGGCCATGAAACAGAGGAGGTCATTGAGTTTTGTGTTCACTTTATTCCTGACATTAAGCCGATTGGTGTTCCTGAATCGCGGCATGAGGGCACACTGGGTGGAAAAGGCACGCTAGGAAAGAATTCACTAATATGCCGGGACGGGCATTCTTTGGCTCAAGCACACTACACAGTTCTACAAAGTTCCACCTTGGTGGCTCCGTATATCGAGCAACACAAGAATATTCTACGCTCCAAACACCCGGAGCAGTCTGACGACTGGATTACACATGAACAAACGGTGACTTTCGCCGGTTGGTTGCAGACACGTCTCATGCATGACGACACTGTTGAAGATGACCTGTACTTGCTGTCCAAGTTACCATCTTCGACTATATTGACTTTCAAAGGGTACGAGATAAATGGGAATACATTTTACACGATCGCCCAAGATAAAAAGAGCACCAACCAAAACAGTGGTGTCCGCTTTGATGCAGCAAACATCAATGGGCCAAAGGACACATATTATGGTTACATAGAGGAGATATGGGAACTTGACTATGGACTTGGTTTGAAGGTCCCTTTGTTTCGGTGCAAATGGGTCAATCTGACAGGAGGCGGGGTAAAGGAAGACCCGCGGTACGGAATGACAATAGTGGATCTCAACAATCTTGGGTACGCAGATGAACCATTCGTCCTAGCCAAAGATGTGGCACAGGTTTTCTATGTGAAGGACATGTCTACCAAGCCGAGAAAAAGAAAAGATAAGGAAGCGAATACATCATACGATGAGCCAAAGCGCCACATAGTTCTTTCAGGGAAAAGAAACATCGTGGGAGTGGAGGACAAGACAGACATGTCAGAAGATTATGAAAAGTTTCATGAAATTGCTCCCTTCAGAGTGAATGTTGACCCGAGCATCAAGTTAAACGATGAAGATTGTCCATGGTTACGACGCAAAGGGACACACGCGAAGAAAAAAATTTATACCCAAAGATCCCACTCTGGGATGTGACCGGCTTCACCGCCAATTGAGCATCATCCTTTCTATTTGTCTTTTGTTTCTTTCTAAGTGTCTTTGTAAAAATGGAGTTGGAAAAATGAAATATACCGTCGAAAAATGAAAGGATTTCTAGATAGATCAACAAAACACACGGTTTCCCCTGCATACAGCCCGACGGTGGCTCGTGAGTGCCCGCATATGAAATGCACCGTCGGACCGTATGCAGGGAATTCGAATGATTTGTATTCGGTCGATGAACTAAAGGATTTCTAGATAGATCAACAAAACACACGGTTTCCCCTGCGTACAGCCCGACGGTGGCTCGTGAGTGCCCGCATATGAAATGCACCGTCGGACCGTATGCAGGGAATCCGAATGATTTGTATTCGGTCAATGAACTAAAGGATTTCTAGATAGATCAACAAAACACACGGTTTCCCCTGCATACAGCTCAACGGTGGAAAAATGAAATGCACCGTTGGACCGTATGCAGGGAATCCGAATGATTTGAATCCGAATGAGTAAACACACAAAGTGTCAAACGTGTCCGAGAGGTGGGCTATATATAGGGTCGTGTGCCTCTTTAGTCTCGGTTGCTAGCACGAACCGGGACTAGTCGTTATAGTGCTGATCCAACAGCTCACAAGCGCTTGAAAGAAACACACGATCCGTGTGCTTCTTCCTGATTGGTACGACCTTCACCCACATAGCATGTGCTAAAAAGTTGAGAGGGTTACGGCAAAAACTGGATGCACTTCGTGTACAAAATGGACAATCTCTTTCGAAGTATCAGGCTTTCAGACGAAAACTCGTCTGTTACAAAGGCATTTCATTTTTTTAAAACTTATTTCAACTCCAGACTTTTTGTGCGTTCAGTATGCACCATTCGAAGCTACGCCATCAATTTCAACCATTTTTGACTTGATTTGCTATTTTTCATGCATTTATTGATTTTTTTGAGCTAAATGACCCTGAAATTGAAAAGCACTACAAATGAACTCTGAAAAGGTTAAAAGTTGGCATGGTATCATCATTTCACCCACATAGCATGTGCTAAAAAGTTGAGAGGGTTACGGCAAAAACTGGATGCACTTCGTGTACAAAATGGACAAACTCTTTCGAAGTATCAGGCTTTCAGACGAAAACTCATCTGTTACAAAGGCATTTCATTTTTTTAAATAACCTAAGTATTACCAAATTGAATATAATGATAAAACACAATAAAATTAAACAGAAGAAAAAATAATCACTCAAAAATCTATTTTTAAAGTAAAGTTATTCACAAACTAGTGATTCACACAAATTTCAAATAATTCAAATTTAAACTATTCAAATATGAAAACTACTGGCACTAACAGAAAGTTTATATTTTTTTTACCTAAAGCAAAAGGATTCACAAAGAAACTCTAAATAAAGAAAAAAACAACTCAGAAATAAAAAAAATTAAAGCAGAAAACAAAAAAAATGAAAAATAAATAAATTAAAAAAATCCCGCCTACTGGGCCACGCAGGTCCAGTAGGCCCACAGGGAATCGAAGCAGAGGTAGGCCCGGAAGGCCTGCATTAGAGAGGAGCTCAATGCAGTGCCCGCGCCGGGGCTTATAAACTGGTCGAGGCGCCCCTCGACTAGTGAGGTGGGACTAAACTTCCACTGCAGTGCGCCGTGCCAGGAACAGGTCTTTAGTCGCGGTTGGTGGATCCAACCGCGACTAAAGACCCCCCTTTAGTTGCGGTTGGAGCCACCAACCGCGACTAAAGGGCCCTGAAGAATTGTGAACACCCGGGAAGAACACGAGGCAAAGGCGTTGTTCCGTGGTTTGAGGGGTTTGCGGATTGGAACGACGACTATAGAAGCCGTGCGAGAAAGAAGATGCAGGAGGAGAAGAAGAAGAAGGAGGAAGCACTCCGCTTTGAAGGCCTAGAATCAAAGCACCTGGAGTTGGAACGATTTGTCAGGCGGCAGCAGGAGCAGATCGACTCACTCAGCCAGGAAAGGGCGTCTTAGCGGCGGCATGAGCAGATCGATCCAGCATTGGATAGCACCGTCCCATCTATGCCGAGAAGCAGCGTGGGTTCCGCCCCGGCCGATATCGATAATGCACTGCTAGCTGGCTACCCTGTGGATGATATCAAAGACAGGACTAACTGTGAGCTACACATGAAAGTGAAGAACTTATCCATGAAGGTGGCGGACGGCTATGCTTTAGCAAATCCCCCTGAAGCAACCTTCCATTGCAATCCCATTCCAGCAGGCTATGCAAGTGTCGGGGTTGATGAAGTGATGTCTGTTGGAAATATGCCCTAGAGGCAATAATAAATTAGTTATTATCATATTTCCCCGTTCATGATAATGGTTTATTATTCATGCTAGAATTGTATTGACCGGAAACTTAATACATGTGTGAATAGATAAACAAATACTGAGTCCCTAGTAAGCCTCTACTAGACTAGCTCGTTGATCAAAAGATGGTCAAGATTTCCTGACCATAGACATGAGTTGTCATTTGATAACGGGATCACATCAAAAGGCTTCAGCCAGATAAGCTCGAACCCAAAGCGGATAAGTGCGTCTTCATAGGATACCCAAAAGGATACCGTTGGGTACACCTTCTACCACAGATCCGAAGGCAAAGTATTTGTTGCTAAGAATGGATCCTTTCTAGAGAAGGAGTTTCTCTCGAAAGAAGTGAGTGGGAGGAAAGTAGAACTTGATGAGGTAATTGTACCTCCTTTGGATAGTAGTACGCCACAGAAAGAAATTTCTGTGACATTGACACAGACCAGAGAAGAAGTTAATGATGATGATCATGAAACTTTGGATCAAGTTGTTACTGAACTTCGAAGGTCAACCAGGACACGTTCCGCACCAGAGTGGTACGGAAATCCAGTCTTGGAGGTCATGTTACTAGACAACGATGAACCTTCGAACTATGAAGAAGCGATGGCAAGCCTGGATTCCGATAAATGGCTTGAGGCCATGAAATCCGAGATTGGATCCATGTATGAGAACAAACTGTGGACTTTGGTAGACTTGCCCGATGAACGGCGAGCTATTGAAAATAAATGGATCTTTAAGAAGAAGACGGACGCTGATGGTAATATCACCGTCTATAAAGCTCGACTTGTTGCTAAAGGTTATCGACACGTTCAAGGAGTTGACTACGATGAGACTTTCTCACCCGTAGCGATGCTAAAGTCTGTCAGAATTATGGTAGCAATTGTCGTGTTTTATGATTATCTGGCAAATGGACGTCAAAACGGCATTCCTTTACGGATTCCTTAAGGAAGAATTGTATATGATACAGCCGGAAGGTTTTGTCGATCCTAAAGGCGCTAACAAAATATGCAAGCTCCAGCGATCCATCTATGGACTGGTGCAAGCATCTCGGAGCTGGAATACTCGGTTTGATGAAGTGATCAAGGCGTTTGGGTTTATGCAAGTTTATGGAGAAACTTGTATTTACAAGAAAGTGAGTGGGAGCTCTATAGCATTTCTAATAGTATATGTGGATGACATATTGTTGATTGGAAATGATGTAGAATTTCTGGAAAGCATGAAGAATTAATTGAAAGGAGTTTTTCAATAAAAACCTGTTTTTGAGTTATCCACGGATTGGGCATCGAGATCTATAGAGATAGATCAAGACACCTGATAAAAGTTCACACATCTTGATAAAATTTTGAAGAAGTTCAAAATGGATCAAGTCAAAAGAAATAAGTTCTTGGCTGGTGTGAAGTGGAGTAAGACTTGAAGATCTAGGTAAAGGTTGTTTACATGTTAGGCATCAAAATCTATAGAGATAGATTGAGACGCCTCATATGACTTTCACAAAACATATACCTTGACAAGATTTTGAAGAAGTTCAAAATGGATCAGTCAAAGAAGGAGTTCTTGACTGTGGTGAAAGGTGTGAAGTTGAGTAAGACTCAAATCTCGACCACGGCAAAATAAATAGAATGGATGAAGGTTATCCCCTATGCCTCGGCCATAGGTTCTATAAAGTATGCCAAGCTGTGTGCCTTGCCATCTGTCTGGCAAAAGAGGTACCAAAGTGATCCAGGAGTAGATCACTGGACAGCGGTCAAATTATCCTTAAGATGACTAAGGAAGAATTTCTCGGGAATAGAGATGATAAACAGTTTGTCGTAAGGGGTTACGTCGATGCAAGCTTTAAACACTGATCCGAAAGACTATGAGTCTCAGACCGGATAAGTATAGTGGGGAAATCTTTTGGAGTAGCTCCAAACAGAGTGTGGTAGCAGCATCTACATATAACATAGAGATTTGCCAAGAACACACGGATCTGAATATTGCAGACCCGTTAACTAAAACCTTTCTCACAAGCAAAACATGATCAGCTTTAGAACTGATTAAGTGTTAATTACATGGAGATGTAATCTAGATTATTGACTCTAGTGCAAGTGGGAGACTGTTGCAAATATGCCCTAGAGGCAATAATAAATTAGTTATTATCATATTTCCCCGTTCATGATAATGGTTTATTATTCATGCTAGAATTGTATTGACCGGAAACTTAATACATGTGTGAATAGATAAACAAATACTGAGTCCCTAGTAAGCCTCTACTAGACTAGCTCGTTGATCAAAAGATGGTCAAGATTTCCTGACCATACACATGAGTTGTCATTTGATAACGGGATCACATCATTAGGAGAATGATGTGATGGACATGACCCAACCGTTAGCATAGCAAATGATCGTTCAGTTCAATGCTATTGCTTTCACTATGTCAAATACACGTTCCTCTGACCATGAGATCATGCAACTCCCGGATACCGTAGGAATACTTTGGGTGTATCAAACGTCACAACGTAACTGGGTGATTATAAAGGTGCACTATAGGTATCTCCGAAAGTGTTTGTTGAGTTGGCATGGATCGGGATTGGAATTTGTCACTCCGACTATCGGAGAGGTATCTCTGGGCCCTCTCGGTAATACAGCATCACAGAAGCCTTGCAAGCACCGTGACTAAAGAGTTAGTTGCAAGATGATGTATTACGGAACGAGTAAAGAGACTTGCCGATAACGAGATTGAACTAGGTATTGGATACCGACGATCGAATCTCGGGCAAGTAACATACCGCCGAACAAAGGGAACAACGTATGTTGACATATGAGGTTCACCGAAAAAGATCTTCGTTGAATGTGTAGGAACCAATATGGGCATCCAGGTCCCGCTGTTGGTTATTGACCGGAGAGTTGTCTCGGTCATGTCTACATTATTCCCGAACCCGTAGGGTCCGCACACTTAAGGTTCAATGACGATTTAGTATTATATGAGTTATGTGATTGGTGACCGAATGTTGTTCGGAGTTCCGGATGAGATCACGGACATGACGAGAAGTCTCGGAATGTCCGAGAGGTAAAGATTCATATATTGGAAGGCTATATTCGGACGTCGTAAAGGTTCCGAGTGATTCGGGTATTTTTCGGAGTACCGGGGAGTTACGGGAATTCACCGGGAGAAGTAATGGGCCTTATTGGGCCATACGGGAAAAGGAGAGGCAGGCCACGTGAGGAGGCGCCCCCCCCCCCCCTTGCCCAAACCGAATTGGACTAGGGGAGGGGGCGCAGCCCCCTCTTTCCTTTCTCTCTCCCTTCCCCCTTTCCTACTCCGTATGGGAGGTGGAATCCTACTAGGACTAAGGAGTCCTAGTAGGACTCCCCACTCTTGGCGCAGCCCCTAGGGCCAGCCTCCTCCCCTCTCCCTCCTTTATATACGGAGGAGGGGCACCCCTTGGAGACACACAATTGTCCCATAGCCGTGTGCGGTGCCCCGATCTCTGTTTTCCACCTCGGTCATATTTTCGGAGAGCTTAGGCGAAGCCCTGCCGGAATCACTTCACCGTCACCGTCGCCACGCCGTCGTGCTGACGGAACTCATCTACTACCTCGACATCTTGCTGGATCAAGAAGGCGAGGAACGTCACCGAGTTGCACGTGTGTAGAACTCGGAGGTGTCGTACGTTCGGTACTCGATCGGTGGAGCTCGAAGGATTGTTCGACTACATCAACCGCGTTGTGAGACGCTTCCGCTAATGGTCTACGAGGGTACGTAGACACACTCTCCCCTCTCGTAGTGATGCATCTCCATGGATAGATCTTGCGTGAGCGTAGGAAATTTTTTGAAATTCATGCTCCGTTCCCCAACAGTGGCATCCGAGCCAGGTCTATGCGTAGATGTGATTTGCACGAGTAAAACACAAGTGAGTTGTGGGCGTGGGTGTATACATATTGCTTGCCGTTACTAGTTGATACTTGATTCGGCGGTATTGTGAGATGAAGCGGCCCGGACCGACATTACGTGTACGCTTACGCGAGACAGGTTTCACCGCTACGTGCACTCGTTGCATAAAGGTGACTGGCGGGTGTCTGTCTCTCTCACTTTAGTTGAATCGGTTTCAATGAAGAGGGTTCTTTTAGAAGATCAAAAAGCAATCACTACACCACGTTGTGGTTTTGCGTAGGTAAGAACGGTTCTTGCAAACCCGTAGCAGCCACGTAAAACTTGCAATAACAAAGTAGAGGACGTCTAACTTGTTTTTGCAGGGTATGCTGGTGATGTGATATGGTCAAGACATGATGTGATATAAGTTGTTGTATGAGATGATCATGTTTTGTAAAGTTATCAGGCAACCGGCAGGAGCCTTATGGTTGTCTCTTTATTGTATGCAATGCCAACGCTATGTAATTGCTTTACTTTACCGCTATGAGTTAGCAATAGTAGTAGTAGCAATAGCCGGCGAGACGACCACGACGCTGCGATGGAGATTAAGGTGTCACGACGCTACGATGGAGATCATGACGGTGCTTTGCTGATGGAGATCAAAAGCACAAGACGTTGATGGCCATATCATGTCACATATATTGAATTGCATGTGATGTTAATCCTTTTATGCATCTTATTTTGCTTAGGACGACGGTAGCATTATAAGATGATCCCTTCACTAAATTTCAAGATAAGTGTTCTCCCCTAGTATGCACCATTGCGAAGGTTCGACGCTTCTAAGCACCACGTGATGATCGGGTGTGATGGATTCTTTCGTTCGCATACAACGGGTGTAAGCCAGTTTTACACACGCAGAATACTTGGGTTAAACTTGACGAGCCTAGCATATACAGATATGGCCACGGAACACAAGAGACTGAAAGGTCGAACATGAGTCATATAGTAGATATGATCAACATGAAAGATGTTCACCATTGATAACTAATCCACCTCACGTGATGATCGGACGTGGTTTAGTTGATGTGGATCATGTTACACTTAGACAACTTGAGGGATGTTAATCTAAGTGGGAGTTCTTAAATAATTTGATTAATTGAACTTCAATTATCATGAACATAGTCTTACTTGTCTTAGCAAATTTATGTTGTAGATCAATAGACCGCGTTGTAGTTCCCCTGTTTTTATTATGTTCCTAGAGAAAACGAAGTTGAAAGATTGATGGAAGCAACTATGCGGACTAGGTCCGTGATCTGAGGATTGTCCTCACTGCTGCACAGAAGGCTTATGTCCTTAATGCACCGCTCAGTGAAATACCCCTACGGCTTCGTCTGAGGACGTTATGAACGTCTGGCAGACAAGAAAAGATGACTACTCGATAGTTCAGTGCGCCATACTTTACGGCTTAGAACCGGAGCTCCAAAT
Organism: Elymus sibiricus; assembly: GCA_039707655.1. Taxonomy (NCBI): domain Eukaryota; kingdom Viridiplantae; phylum Streptophyta; class Magnoliopsida; order Poales; family Poaceae; genus Elymus; species Elymus sibiricus. The sequence goes on from CM077675.1 coordinate 427,462,835, forward strand.
ATGTTTTGAGCAACACGGAGCATATGAGATGTTCCAAGAGCTGAAAATTTGTTTTTCAAGCTCACACCCGGGTCGAGAGGTATGACACCTTCGACAAGTTCTATAGCTACAAGATGGAGGAGAACAGCTCCGTTAGTGAGCATGTACTCAGAATGTCTGAGTACTTCAAACACTTGAATCTAGTGGGAGTTAGACTTCCGAATAAAGTGGTGATTGATAGAGTTCTCTAGTCACTATCACTAAACTACTGGATCTTTGTGATGAACTATAAACATGCAAGGGATAGAAGATCTTTAAGCTATTCGCGATGCTACAATCTGCGGATGTAGAAATCAAAAAAGGGAGCATCAAGTGTTGATGGTTAATAAGACCACTAGTTTCAAGAAGGGCAAGGGAAAGAAAAGGGAACTTCAAGAAGAACGGTAAAACAGTTGCCGCTCACGCGAAGAAACCCAAGGCTGAACCAAACCCGAGACTTAGTGCTCCCATTGCAAAGGGAAATGTCACAGGGAGCGGAACTTCCCCAAAGTAACTGGCAGATAATAAGACTGGCAATGTCAACGAAGATATTTGATATACATGTTATTGATGTGTACCTTACTAGTACTCGTAGGAGCACCTGGGTATTTGATACTTGTTCAGTTGCTTACAACTTGAAACATGGAGCTTCGGAATAAACGAGGGCTAGCTAAGAACGAGGTGACGATGTGCATTGGAAGTGTCTCCAAGGTTGATGTGATCACCATCGCCACGCCCTCTCTACCTTCAGGATTAGTGATGAACCTAAATAATTGTTATTTGGTGCTTGCGTTAAGCACGAACATTATATCTGATAGTGTTTTGCAAGACGGTTATTCAAATTCAGAGAATAATTGTTATTCTATTTATTTGGATAATATCATTGATGATCATGTACTTAAAATGAAAGGTTTATTGAATCTTGATCGTAGTAATACACATGTTCATAACACAAATGCCAAAAGATAATGATAGTACCACATATTTGTGGCACTGCCGCTTAGGTCATATCAGTGTTAAACACATGAAGGAACTCCATGTAGATGGGTTTTTGGAATCTCTTGATTATGAATCATTTGAGACATGTGAACCGTGCCTTATTGGCAAGATGACTAAAACTCCGTTCTCCGGAACAATGGAGCGAGCAACCAACTTATTGGAACTAATACATACCGATGTATGCGGTCCGATGAGTGTTGAGGCGCGCGGTGGATATCGTTATGTTCTCACGTTCACAGATGATTTGAGTAGATATGGCTATGTCTACTTGATGAAGCTAGCATAAATCTGAAACATTTGAAAAGTTCAAAGAATTTCAGAGTGAAGTAGAGAACCATCGTAACAAGAAAATAATGTTCTTACGATCTGATCGTGGAGAAGAATATTTGAGTTACGAGTTTGGCAATCACTTAAGACAATGTGGAATTGTTTCACAGCTCACGCCACATGGAACACCACAGCGTAATGGTGTGTCCGAACGTCGTAATCGTACTCTACTGGATATGGTGCGTTCTATGATGTCTCTTACCGATTTGCCACTATCATTTTGGGGTTATGCATTAGAGACAGCTGCATTCACTTTAAACAAGGGCACCGTCTAAATCCGTTGGGATGACACCGTATGAACTGTGGTTTGCAAGAAACCTAAGATGTCGTTTCTGAAAGTTTGGGGATGCGATGCTTATGTCAAAAGGCTTCAGCCAGATAAGCTCGAACCCAAAGCGGATAAGTGCGTCTTCATAGGATACCCAAAAGGATACCGTTGGGTACACCTTCTACCACAGATCCGAAGGCAAAGTATTTGTTGCTAAGAATGGATCCTTTCTAGAGAAGGAGTTTCTCTCGAAAGAAGTGAGTGGGAGGAAAGTAGAACTTGATGAGGTAATTGTACCTCCTCTGGATAGTGGTACGCCACAGAAAGAAATTTCTGTGACATCGACACAGACCAGAGAAGAAGTTAATGATGATGATCATGAAACTTCGGATCAAGTTGTTACTGAACTTCGAAGGTCAACCAGGACACGTTCCGCACCAGAGTGGTACAGAAATCCAGTCTTGGAGGTCATGTTACTAGACAACGATGAACCTTCGAACTATGAAGAAGCGATGGCAAGCCCGGATTCCGATAAATGGCTTGAGGCCATGAAATCCGAGATTGGATCCATGTATGAGAACAAAGTGTGGACTTTGGTAGACTTGCCCGATGAACGGCGAGCTATTGAAAATAAATGGATCCTTAAGAAGAAGACGGACGCTGATGGTAATATCACCGTCTATAAAGCTCGACTTGTTGCTAAAGGTTATCGACAAGTTCAAGGAGTTGACTACGATGAGACTTTCTCACCCGTAGCGATGCTAAAGTCTGTCAGAATTATGTTAGCAATTGCCGCGTTTTATGATTATCTGGAAAATGGACGTCAAAACGGCATTCCTTTACGGATTCCTTAAGGAAGAATTGTATATGATACAGCCGGAAGGTTTTGTCGATCCTAAAGGCGCTAACAAAATATGCAAGCTCCAGCGATCCATCTATGGACTGGTGCAAGCATCTCGGAGTTGGAATACTCGCTTTGACGAAGTGATCAAGGCGTTTGGGTTTATGCAAGTTTATGGAGAAACTTGTATTTACAAGAAAGTGAGTGGGAGCTCTATAGCATTTCTAATAGTATATGTGGATGACATATTGTTGATTGGAAATGATGTAGAATTTCTGGAAAGCATGAAGAATTAATTGAAAGGAGTTTTTCAATAAAAACTTGTTTTTGAGTTATCCACGGATTGGGCATCGAGATCTATAGAGATAGATCAAGACACCTGATAAAAGTTCACACATCTTGATAAGATTTTGAAGAAGCTCAAAATGGATCAAGTCAAAAGAAATAAGTTCTTGGCTGGTGTGAAGTGGAGTAAGACTTGAAGATCTAGGTAAAGGTTGTTTACATGTTAGGCATCAAAATCTATAGAGATAGATTGAGACGCCTCATATGACTTTCACAAAACATATACCTTGACAAGATTTTGAAGAAGTTCAAAATGGATCAGTCAAAGAAGGAGTTCTTAACTGTGGTGAAAGGTGTGAAGTTGAGTAAGACTCAAATCTCGACCACGGCAAAATAAATAGAATGAATGAAGGTTATCCCCTATGCCTCGGCCATAGGTTCTATAAAGTATGCCAAGCTGTGTGCCTTGCCATGTGTCTGGCAAAAGAGGTACCAAAGTGATCCAGGAGTAGATCACTGGACAGCGGTCAAATTATCCTTCAGATGACTAAGGAAGAATTTCTCGGGAATAGAGATGATAAAGAGTTTGTCGTAAGGCGTTACGTCGATGCAAGCTTTAAACACTGATCTGAAAGACTATAAGTCTCAGACCGGATAAGTATAGTGGGGAAATATTTTGGAGTAGCTCCAAACAGAGTGTGGTAGCAGCATCTACATATAACATAGAGATTTTCCAAGAACACGCGGATCTGAATATTGCAGACCCGTTAACTAAAACCTTTCTCACAAGCAAAACATGATCAGCTTTAGAACTGATTAAGTGTTAATTACATGGAGATGTAATCTAGATTATTGACTCTAGTGCAAGTGGGAGACTGTTGGAAATATGCCCTAGAGGCAATAATAAATTAGTTATTATCATATTTCCCCGTTCATGATAATGGTTTATTATTCATGCTAGAATTGTATTGACCGGAAACTTAATACATGTGTGAATAGATAAACAAATACTGAGTCCCTAGTAAGCCTCTACTAGACTAGCTCGTTGATCAAAAGATGGTCAAGATTTCCTGACCATACACATGAGTTGTCATTTGATAACGGGATCACATCATTAGGAGAATGATGTGATGGACATGACCCAACCGTTAGCATAGCAAATGATCGTTCAGTTTAATGCTATTGCTTTCACTATGTCAAATACACGTTCCTTTGACCATGAGATCATGCAACTCCCGGATACCGTAGGAATACTTTGGGTGTATCAAACGTCACAACGTAACTGGGTGATTATAAAGGTGCACTACAGGTATCTCCGAAAGTGTTTTTTGAGTTGGCATGGATCGAGATTGGAATTTGTCACTCCGACTATCGGAGAGGTATCTCTGGGCCCTCTCGGTAATATAGCATCACAGAAGCCTTGCAAGCACCGTGACTAAAGAGTTAGTTGCAAGATGATGTATTACGGAACGAGTAAAGAGACTTGCCGGTAACGAGATTGAACTAGGTATTGGATACCGACGATCGAATCTCGGGCAAGTAACATACCGCCGAACAAAGGGAACAACGTATGTTGACATATGAGGTTCACCGATAAAGATCTTCATGGAATGTGTAGGAACCAATATGAGCATCCAGGTCCCGCTGTTGGTTATTGACCGGAGAGTTGTCTCGGTCATGTCTACATTATTCCCGAACCCGTAGGGTCCACACACTTAAGGTTCGATGACGATTTAGTATTATATGAGTTATGTGATTGGTGACCGAATGTTGTTCGGAGTCCCGGATGAGATCACGGACATGACGAGGAGTCTCGGAATGTCCGAGAGGTAAAGATTCATATATTGGAAGGCTATATTCGGACGTCGGAAAGGTTCCGAGTGATTCGGGTATTTTTCGGAGTACCGGGGAGTTACGGGAATTCACCGGGAGAAGTAATGGGCCTTATTGGGCCATACGGGAAAAGGAGAGGCAGGCCACGTGAGGAGGTGCGCCCCCCCCCCCCCCCCCCCCTTGCCCAAACCGAATTGGACTAGGGGAGGGGGCGCAGCCCCCTCTTTCCTTTCCCTCTCCCTTCCCCCTTTCCTACTCCGTATGGGAGGTGGAATCCTACTAGGACTAACGAGTCCTAGTAGGACTCCCCACTCTTGGCGCAGCCCCTAGGGCCAGCCTCCTCCCCTCTCCCTCCTTTATATACGGAGGAGGGGCACCCCTTGGAGACACACAATTGTCCCATAGCCGTGTGCGGTGCCCCGATCTCTGTTTTCCACCTCGGTCATATTTTCGGAGAGCTTAGGCGAAGCCCTGCCGGAATCACTTCACCGTCACCGTCGCCACGCCGTCGTGCTGACGGAACTCATCTACTACCTCGACGTCTTGCTGGATCAAGAAGGCGAGGAACGTCACCGAGCTGCACGTGTGTAGAACTCGGAGGTGCCGTACGTTCGGTACTCGATCGGTGGAGCTCGAAGGATTGTTCGACTACATCAACCGCGTTGTGAGACGCTCCCGCTAACGGTCTACGAGGGTACGTAGACACACTCTCCCCTCTCGTAGCGATGCATCTCCATGGATAGATCTTGCGTGAGCGTAGGAAATTTTTTGAAATTCATGCTCCGTTCCCCAACAATGTCAGGATATCACCAGCTACAACTTGACATTCTTGGAGGTGACGAGGAGAGAACACTGGGAGAGGCCATACATCGTATCATTCTATGGAAAAAGGATTGCATCGTCTTCCCAAGGCCACCGACTCCTCCTCTTCCAAGTCCGCCGCCGCGTCAGTCGACTCCTCCTCCTCCAAGTCCGGCACCGCGTCAGCCGACTCCTCCTCCAAGTCCGGCACGGCGTCAGCCAACTCCTCCTCCTCCAAGTCCGCCGGCACCGCATCAGCCGACTCCTCCTCCAAGTCCGGCACGGCGTCAGCCTAAGCAACAGCGGAAGAGAGAGGCCGCAGCTACGACGGCTAGCGGTACAACAGGCAAGAAATTCAAATATGGTCCAGATCTCAAGCCTCTTCCGAAGTTGTCTTACCACCTGACTCAGGAGGAACTGGACGACGCATGTGATGCCCAATTGAAGGCCCATTTTGCACCGAAACCGCCCGCGCCGCCAAAGGAGAAAGTACCTAAGCATGCCTCACAGCACTTTATTGATATGGCTGCACCGGCTGACAATCAGAAGGACTCCGACTATGTGCGGTCTATCAAGAAGTCATATTTGGCAGGGCAAAAGGAGTCGAGCTCGAGCTCGAGCCAAGCAGTTGGCAAAAAAAGCGGGAAAACTGTTCCCCAGCTGGGAGAACAGGCAGTGCAATCGATCCCCCCGCTCATTGTACAAACAACTGTGAGTACCGCCGATCGGCTGGTAATAACCAACGATCTTAGAAGGCAGGCTAAAGAGGCCGGTGTCACTGTTGAACAACTCCTAGGCCTTGAGGGAATCCCCGGGATTACAGAGGAGGAAGTAAAATGGCAATATGTCCGCGGCAAACCTCTGGTCAAGCCTGACGAAGTCAAGCTTCTACCAATGAGAATGTACGATTTGCATACGTGGTACATGCAAAAAACAGCAAATACCAATGAAGAGTCCCTCATGATGAAAGTCAAGAAAATGCAGTACTTCCATAAAAAAGATGTGTGTATTCATTATTTAGAGTTGTTACAGTTATTCAATCAAGACGCACTCGACAAATCTATCGTCAGTTGCTATTGTCTGTAAGTGATTTCTTTCTGCTATTGTCTCTAGCTAGCTAGCTGTGCTCTCGTTCATTACCTGTAATTATCCTCACTATATTCTTTTCTGTGATATTATGCAGAATGAAGATGTATGAAATGAAAAAAGCTGGACGCTATGGCATTGGGTTCATTGACCCAAATACGATTAATCAGGCGATATGGGAAAATCAATATTCGAGAAAAGACACAGAGAAATCCTTGCTACAGTTTTTGAAGCAACTAAACACCCAACCAGAAATACTACTTCCTTACAACTTCGGGTGAGTGTTACTATATCTTGTACTACAAATTCGATTTTTTGCTTAATTACTAGATGCTAATAAGTGTAGTTGATGAGTTATGCACGTGCCCGCTTATTTATACAAAACGTGTGCGCATGCAGTTACCACTGGATCTTGTTAATCATTGAAGTTGACAAGGCAAAAGTTGAAGTACTGGACTCACTATATAAGAATCCATCCGAATACGCAACCGTGAGGGGGATGGTCAACAGGTAATTTCAATCATTATCGCACTATGTCGGCGTCTTTACTTCATTTCCTGATATCAACTAGTTAATAACTTCTTTATTCATTTTCTTTGCCGGCGGGCAGGGCTTGGGCCAGGTTCGTCAAAGAGGTCTCAGGTGACTGCGTCTTTACTTCATTTCCTGATATCAACTAGTTAATAACTTCTTTATTCATTTTCTTTGCCGGCGGGCAGGGCTTGGGCCAGGTTCGTCAAAGAGGTCCCAGGCGACTGGGAAAAAAAGCTGACATGGGTGCGACCCAAGGTAATTAAGTAGTACTAGCTAGCTACGTCCGTGCATCTCTTTAATTCTAGTTTCAATACCATTATCATGCTTGATTAATTATTACCTGATTGAATTTTATTCTCGTAAAGTGCATGAAGCAGGAGCAGGGGAATGCTTTATGCGCATACTACGTTTGCGAGAACATTCGCATGATCACGTCTGAAAGGAGCAGAAACGAAAGAAATCTTTGGGTACGACGTTTGCCAGAACACTATCCATAATTTTTTATCATGATCTAGCTAATATATATACACACAACTAATATATTCATCTTGATCTCCTGATTATAGTTGAACGAGATGCGGGGCCAGCTCCTACCAACGGCTCGCGTACGAGCAATTCAAGAGGAAATAGCTGGATTTCTGCTCGACCAGGTCATAGATCCCAAAGGAGAATACCATTACAAGATCAAGCAGTAATGCCCTGCATATGTAATGATCCGCAAATTATACGAGAAATTGTATATAACAAATTGTATATATATATATATGTATGTGAATGGTCGTCGTACGAGAAATTCTATTTATATATATATATATATATATGCACAACGTGTACAGTATGTAGTAGCGTAATATATATTTGAAATGAAAAATAAATAAATGGAAAACACAAAATTAAAAGGAAAAATAAACCAAAATTGAAAGAATTAAATACGTTTAGTCCCGGTTGGTGTTACCAACCGGGACTAAAGGTCCCCCGCCCAGGGCGCCGGCAGGTGCCACGTGGTGGTCCTTTAGTGCCGGTTGGTGTTACCAACCGGGACTAAAGGTCCCCTAGCCCACGGCGCCGGCAGGTGCCACGTGGTGGGCCTTTAGTGCCGGGCCGTGTTGAACCGGCACTAAAGGGGGGGGGGGGGCCTTTAGTCCCCACCCTTTAGTGCCGGTTGGAGAACCGGCACTAAAGGCCCTTACGAACCGGCACTATAGGTCTGTTTTCTACTAGTGATACGGCTTCACACATGTTCAGATATAATTTTGAAGATGCATTGCCGGTGGTTCATCAATTATAGATAGGTCCACCAAATTAACCGCAAGGCGTTATTTGTTTTTTGGAGGTTTTGTTTCTAGCATATCTTTACTTTATCTACTATATTAAGCTTCAGTATATAATAATAGATCCAAGGTATTGGAAATGATTAGTATATAAACATATGTGGTCAAACTGTAATTGCCACGTGTATGGCAGGTGTTTGTGCATACTACTTTTTTTAAAAATTCACAGCCGCACGATGATACACTTTTTCTATAGCGTTATGCTTCAGCTCAAATTTTCAAATTATTGTAAAAAATGTGCTGACCAATTTCGCATCATGCTTTGTATTTCTTGTCATTGTTAGCAAGGGAAGTGTGATAACATTTAGTGATGAACAAACATGCATGTTTTATTTCTGAGGTTGGCAACACATAGATTCTCAAGGACACGAGTAGAAGAACTATAGTCAAAAGATGAAATATATTACAAATTGCAAGACCTAGCTAGGGCATCTCTGACAGTTATAAATTTTTCCCCTTTTTGAACTCAATTTATTTACTGTCAAAATTCTGTAACTATTATGAATCAAATTGACTGTCATAATTTCCAGCATAGTTGCAATATAGACTAACAACTTACATAAAATCTTATACATGACAGCTAGTGATGATTTTGTTGCTACTATAGCAAGGTTGCCAGAGTCCTTAGCACAAAACTTACACAAATAGTTCGGAAGTGGAAACCAACCTGCAAGAACCAGGATTCTAATCCATTTTGGATACTGTTATACCATGATCTTTGCTTGAGTCACTCTGGTGTTTCTACGAGCATAGACATACCTCTACATTGGCATTGGACAACCTCTGAATGGTACACGGCGAAATCATGCTACAACGCGCTCTTCTACGGCTCCTGCCAGGATCCTCATTGGAAACTTACTTGGAAGACATGGCTCCATTGCGCATCAAGCTCTTCATGTGGTTAGCTCTTCTCAACCGATGTTGGATCGTAAATAGGCTTGCTCGCCATGGTCTACCGCATGACTCGGACTGCAGGATGTGCGATCAAGAGCCTGAGGACATGCATCATTTGCTTGCGGGCTTCCCCTTCTCCCGGCAAGTCTGGCATGACATCCTATCTTGGGCGCGAACCACCGCTCAAATCCCCCGAGATGATCTACCCTTCCTGCACTGGTGGACGAACACTTGTGAGGATGCTTCATCATCCTACGCAGAGGTATCTCCTCTCTAATCATTCTCACAGCTTGGTGGCTATGGAAGCATCGGAATGGATGCATCTTTGATGGTCTCCAACCATCCACGTCCAGCCTTATGAGTACCATACAGGAGGAGACGCACCTATGGGCTATGGCCGGCATTAAAGGGCTTCAGTGCATCATTCCTGAGTGGTTGACTTTGATGTTGGGGCTGAGAAACCCCTCTTGCTTTAGGCTCTCTTAGCTCACTACCACACATGTTCGTGATCTTGTGAGCTGATGTAATCTCCATGTTGTACTCTTCAACCTATCAATGAAATGATATGTAAGCTATGCATATTTGTGAAAAAAAAAAACATTGCAAAGCTAGTTACTCTCCATATTTTCACATTCCATTATACTACTGCCAGTAGCATTGAAGTTTATAATTAGTGTTCTAAGAAGTCGCCTAGAACATTACATGCATGCTATAGGGGTGCGCAGCCGCTACTGGCCAAGTCTATAGCTCACCTCATTGTCTTTTTATAGCCAGATATATATGACGACGACCATGTCAAAATAGCGATAGTAAAGGGGATACTTATATGGTTGAGCAGACCAGTAATGATGAGCATAGTCATGCACAAGGAAAGAGAGAAGAAGCAATACAACATCATAAAATATAAACTTAGTATGCCATAAATCTGAGCTTAAACGCGTACGGCACACCATTGGTCATCAGATAACAACCAATGAAGTAAGATTGAGGTGCATACATGCTTTGACGTGTCTCTTTATTCGCATGACCACTTCTGTATATGATGTGGAGAGGATGTAATAGCGTCGTCTACATTAAGTTCTGGGTCTAGAAAAATGGTTACCTCACAAAATGGAACCACGGCCGGACGGTGATTGTCGGAGACAAGATCGGAGAGGAGGGAGACGAACACAGAAGATTTCCGGGCGCTCAAACACCCTGCCGCAACGACGGCCTTTTTTGTTTTTTCAACGAGCTTGAACTCAATCGTCTTGCCGCAATACACAGGGGGAGGGGCTTTATACGTGCGCGCACAGACGCGCCACGCCGTGCTCCCGACGCTCCCCACTCCCACGTTCTCCACGCCCCGCGCTCCGCAGCTCGCGCGCCCGGCGCGCACGCACGCGCACAACGCGGCTGGGTCTAGTGCCCTGACGCGGTCACCCCTGCGCCTATTGCGCCAACTAACACACACCCGTGCGCACGCACGCACGGACACACGCACACACACACGCCCGTGACCGGACTGCACCAGGCGCACGCACGCCGGTCGCCACCGGTCACGGCTTATTCCTAACATTCACGCCCTAAGCCGTGACTAGAGTAGCGCCGGCCCGACGTCGTCGTCGACCGCCGCAATGAGAGCCTGCTCCTCCACTGCCGCGGCCTGCCGAGGCTTCGGGCAGTCGCGCTTGAAGTGACCGCGCTGCCCGCAGTTGTAGCAACGCCCGCGCCTCTTCCCTCCACCGTCCGATGCCGTGCTGGCCGCCCCGTCGTCGTCGAAGCCGCCGTTCTTCTGCCGCCGACGCGCCGCCCACTGCGCCTCGGTGATGACATACCAAGCGGTATGCTTGGTAAGCTACCAACAAAAATTGCAATCAATGATGACATGGGTGCATACGATAACGAGTTCGCAAAGTGGCTACCAACAGTTAATACCCATGTTTCTTTTGTGGCAAAAAAAAGAAGCAAAATGTACATGGGGCTAGCTTGATGCTCATTGAGATAATCTCTTGTGCGCATACTACTAGCGTGAGCTCCCTAAACTGACAGTGGTGAGTTTGGGTTTGATTCCCTCATGCTATTGCTCACTGGCACATGGGTCCACTCGAGTTCGTATGTGTTGTCATATTTCAGACGCCTGCTCCCTCGTAGGTAGTAAGAGCATTTACAACCATGAATACCTGATCCGAGCCTCTATACATCCGCGGATGCGCTTGCGGACAGCGTTGGAAAGGTCCCCATCCAGCCCTCTCCACAACCACAATCCATGCGCGATCATCATACAACACAAATTGAACGATACAAAGCTAGCGTAGGCCAAAAAGAAATCAGTTCTCGCGGTCATTGGTCAATTTAAAAATCTCTTTCATTGTAGTAGGGCTATCAAAATATATGAACGAGACGAGCTTGACACTCGATGAACAATCATCGGTTGATGAAATGCAATCTAGTTTCAAGCTGTCTTGTTCACATAATGAGAATAGATGGACCTAATCCAATGAGAGAAGCTTACCGCCGTCCGTTGACGCAGCTATTTAAGCTGGTCAGCGCATGCCTCGCCCTGCGAGGTGGGACTAAACCGGTAATATTTTCGGACGATTTAGGTGGTTCCGGCTTGACAGAGCCTACGTGGTGGGCGTCCTTGGTTGGGGGGTTTAGTCCCACCTCGCCGCGCGAGGAGCGACGCGATAAGTTTAAATAGTTGACTCATCCCGGAGCGGTAACCTTCGGTCGTCAACATATCCTTTCTGAAGATTGTGGGTTGTCACTATGAATCTTCTCTGCTTATAAACAAAGAAGATTCATCGTGACAGTTCATATCCCTTACAAAGCGAGCATTGATGGCCTTACTTTTTAAAAAGTTTAATCATTTTCGACATGTTCGTCCGAATCCGAAAGGGTACATCGATGAGCATGACTTTTTTAAGTCCGGTGGCGCTGACCTTCAGAGGCAAGGAGATGGGGTACGAATATGACCGATTTGGTGAGGACCCTATTAGTTAGCCCTACTTGGCGGGCGCGCCCGTGCGTCCCCCTATCCTGCCCAGATTTGGGCTGGATATAGATAATGCCGGTCAGTCTGGCCATTTGGGCCGACTATGGGGCGTCCAGTTGGTTGGTGTTTTTGCATCCGGTTGTAGATGCTCTAACTGGTGAGGGCATTGGAGCACACACATGCTAGTTTGCAAACACTGGCTACCACTCGTCAATGCTCCGTGTTCTTTGGGAGAATTTTTTGTGACCGGTTGAACACAAAGCAAAGCGCGCTTGTGGCACCATGTTGCACATCCGAGTGAGCATAGGCTTACTGACTTTTTTTTAGACTAGGCTTACTGACTTTTGATAGCAGAGAATAACCGAAAAAAATTATGATCAACCTAAGGGGCTAATGATCAGTAGTTTTATATGTTCAGAAGAAAACAACATCCCAAAGGATATTTTATTTTTCACATTGACTACATTGGAGTTAAATCTGAAAACAGCACACATAAACTTTACTGGAATTAAATCTGAAAACAGCAAAGGCATGAGTACATGTCCGAAACTCCAAACATGCAAACATCCGGTGCCAACTTTTAAGGATTCATTTTAGTATAGGTAGAACTAAAAAGGAGTTATGTGCACAATGCCCACCGAAGCCGGTTGCAAAATCCGAGAAACATGTAGACTGATCTGGACCAAAGATTAGTGATCCAAAGGTACAAGTTTCGGTTTCCATGTTTCCACTGAAACTGAGTTTCCATTGGCCGATACTTTCTCTATTGAGCACACATAGAGATATGAACCTATCCGATACCATACCCCATCTTCACGATCTTCCATTCAAATGTTCCGATGCCGTCTTCAAGGAAAAAAGTACTCTGTAAAATATTAACCATGAACTTCAGTAAGATAGTTAAAAAATCATAATGTAAAAGTCAACTTTGTACAATGTTAACCCTGAAATTCAATGATAGTTGAATCATAACAGTGTTGAAGCTTGATCGTTTAGTTATTTAAATTGTTAAATGTCTCAATTAGTTCATTCATTTTCCCATGTCACCTTTTACTTTGGACTGGCGATCTTAATTAAATTGAACTTATCTTCCCGATAATTCATAGATGGAACTTACTTCATTGATGAATTGATGTATACATTCAGATGTATTAAGTAGCACGAACTACTATAAAGTTAAACTTGTGCTACTACAAAACTTGGTGAGATAATTTAATCATAATCACTCAAGCTTTATCGTCATTGATTTTTGATAGTTATGTTTGTTACTATTTGGTAATTCATTTATTTTACGCCTTGCATTTTACTACACAATCATTCTTTTGCTATATCACCTTAAGAAAATTGAATTACTCTTTGTCCATTTTACTAATGATCAGTGTTATCACGGTCGGCCATGGGCCATATCAAATTGTGTGACGGCCTAGGGTCCATCTCAAATAAGGACCCAATACATCAATAGATTATGAAGGTATGTTTGCGGAACATAAAATGAGCAATAATAGAAAGTTAAAAGGAGTTTGCTGATGGATACCTAACTCCACCAACATTGAAGCGTCAAGCAGAAGCAATCATCTCAGACAATGTAAAATCTCAAGCACACGGAAAGATGCATACAATATAGAAACTTCATGAAAGGTCTGCATATGATAAGTTCAACATAAATTTGAACTAATATTCTAATAAAGCCAGTGCCTGATAGAGCCCCTTTTTTATGTTGCCTTTGTACTAAGCATCTCAAAACTGGGAACCACAATTATGTAAATACTATATTGGACAACATGGCAGAAGGATGAGGGCCATGGCCAGTTGGTGCACGAGTCAGCTTAGATGCACACGAGAGAGATAAGCATCTTAAGAAGATGGTAAGCTCAGCCGAGCTTGCTGTTGAGGTGAGGTGTGGGGACTTTTTATCGGTTGGAAAGAAAATATGAGTTAGATAAAGAGAAGAGAAGAGGAACGAGCTATCTAGGCAGAAATTCCACACCACATTCCCTTGATAGTCTCTATTTTACTGTTTTGTAGCGACACTATAGGAGAAATTCTAGAATTGGAGTGTAAGTTTTGGTAACTGTATTAATGAGTTGAATGTCAAATGATGGTGTGATTTTCTTCTGGCATTGGACCTATAAGATATAGAAGAATATTCACAATGGTCTCAAGAAAGGTTTATCCAGCTCGTACTATTGCAATTAGCACTTCCAGAGTGTGGAGCATGCATGAGTGTTTATGTTGAGTGGTGCTGACGGGGTGCTCCTAATATATTCAAGGCATATGCGGTACACAAATATCATCATTGTATGTCCTCATTTGTCATCAATATCAAGGCATGATGCCTAGTGTCACATTTTGTCTCGCACAAGATTGGAATACAATGGAGAATTGTTAGTGTTGGAGAAGACAGCGTCAACATTAGAGTTACACTGAATGGAGCGAGGCAAGCACACAAACAAGGTGTGTAAACATTGGCGTTTGTGGTGCTCTGGATGAATTATATTCATGACTTTGTTGTCCCGTGGTATTCAACTGGACAAAGGTTTTCACGGTTATTTAAATCCAATTATCAACAACATCGACTCCCTCCAACCTAAAGCAACATGTTGCATTAATTGCTTTGAACGCCTCGCTCCTGGTTGATGGCATGAATTGTGTTTCCAGTAAGAGAGTTCCCGGTGATCTACAAATCTATCATGTCGCTATAATCGATGATTGGGCTAGTCGATTGAAGGAAAAGGCAATGGAGATCTCCAGTGAGGATCCAGAAAACTCGCGGGCATTGCAGCCGATGGAGGGTCTTTGATCGGACAAAAGGATTGTACCAGACGGTTCAGGGAAGACACTTTTTTTTTTGAAACGGGCATAACCCCTTCCCATTAATAGCATAACGGAAATACATCACCAGTTAAAAGCTAAAGGGGACGAGAGAGGGGAAGCGAGTTCAAAGCATCGCCGGGAAACCCACCACGGGAGCTCGTCTACGAGACACCCGCTATGGGGCGAAAACCCGACGACACCAACAGCCTAGCAACAACCAAAAGAGACCGCCAGAACAAGGGTACCGCATCAGGCTCACAAGCGAGCATCAAGAGTCAGACAGGCTCATGCAGGAGCATAGCGAACAGTCAATACCAAAATTAGGACACGAAATCACCATGAAGGAGCATGCTGTCTTCGATAGGAAAGAAGCCTTGATCAATTTTATTTTATTTGATAATAGAAGCCTTGATCAATTAGTTGCAGCTCCATCCGCAACCGCTGCACAGATCCTCATCATGCTACAAGCATTCTCCCTCAGCATCCTTGCTCCGCGCTCCATGGAAGTCCGCTCAACGCCTTTCATCAGACCTGCCCAGTAATTGACAAATACACAAGCTGAAAAAATGATTTCAAATGGCGTTTTGGGAAACTTGGACTCAAAAGTTGCCAGATTCCGGCTGTTCCAAACAGCCCAGCAAATCGCAGCAAGACAGAAAGTGTAATATTTAGACACATGGTGTCACTAGTGTGTCGCTTCTGTTAAAACAAACTGTAGATGTGCAAAATTGTGATTCTGGGTCGTAGATTTTCCAGCCCTACACTACAGAGTACGTACTGAGCGTGTATCTTTTGTTTTCTTTTAGCCCATGGCTGCCATTTATCAAACCTCTGATGATTTCAGGGGAGAAATCCCTTCATTAAAAAAAGAAAAGACTAGATACTCGATCGAGGAGTACGCGAGACTGTACCGGCGCTCGCCGCTCGGGGCTGGCTGCTGAAACGCTGCCGTCGCCGTCCCTTGGTCCTCGCCGAACCTCTTTGTCACATCATCCAGGAACTCGCTCAGCGCCGGATCTTGGATCGGTGACTCCGGCACGCAGCAGACCACATCGACGCCCACCTTGTCCCTGCAACCGCGGCGTGGCCCCTCCGTCCAGCGTACCGTGAAACGGCACGCGCACCGCTCCACGCCGTCCACGGTGCCGTGCGCTGCCTTCTCCACCTGCATATTTGGTCAGCGCCTATTATTACGAAAGCATCTGCGTGCGTTGACTGTTGACGAGACGCGGAGGACTTACGGTTTCGAGGACGGCGTCGTAGTACTTGAGCTCCTCGGCGTCGGCGTCAGCGTCGCCGTGGATATCGCAGGCGAGGCAGAGCAGGTCGCCCGGGCGGAGATCGCCGCAGCGGGCGTCGTCGAGGGGCGGGCTTTCCCGGCGGAACCTAGCGCGGAGCGCGTCCACGTCGCCCGGGGATGCGAAGTCAGCCCCTGGATCGTACCACTCGTCCGCATCCTCCGGGAAAGTCTCGAACATGATGCGCAGCAAGCCGTCCTGCACCGCCACGCGCGCGCCGTACCACGCCTTGTCGGACCGCGCGCGGTACTCCATTCGGGGCCGTGGACGGCGCGGCGGCGGCGCCGGCGCGACGGTGGCCTCCCGCTTTCGCGACTTTTTCGGCATTTCCACGGTACTCTGGGAGTGGCGGCGCTCGGGGATTTGGGCCCTCGCGAGGACAGGGCCGCGGGTTTTCCGATGTTATATACCGTCCAGATTCTGGTGATCTTTCTAGGTTTTAGGTTTTTAGCACGTAATGTGCATAAACACCCCTCAATAAAAACAAAATTATAATGTGCAAATACAAAAGGGGATAATTACCCTAGGGATATCTCTCTCCAAATTGCATAGGGGTTGTTTTGACCAAGATAATCAAATTTCAGATTACACACTTTATTTTATAAACTATATAAGATTTAGACCCCTTACTAATTCATCTTTGGAGCCTTGGTTTCGAATGCATGCTTCAATTGGGCATCGATCGATACAAGAAAAGCCTTAATATCATAGATGCTAAGAAGAACATGCCCCATCATTATCTGTTTTTATAATAATGAAAACTAGCTTGTGTCTCACCCAATTGCGTGGGAAACTTCGTTCGTAATATCTAATTTGGGTAAAATCACAAGGGCATATTCCAATTATTCTTGTTATAAAGTTAGCAAATTAACTGTGAGATGTGGTTTTTGTAATATTGGTTGGACAACGTATAATTAAAGAATGGATTATGGGATGTGGGTTGGTCATTCCTATATCATATTGGCTGGACAACGTGGCATTGAAGTTTGAAACATGATGAACTATTCTGATCATATTCAACCTTCGGTACTAACATAAGTATGTCCTATATATATAGTATCCTATTTATAGAAACAATACGTTGATGACTTGATGTGTTGTTTCTGTGTGGTCTTAATTAAACAATTACAGAAAGCAAAATACGATAGTTGGTTTGAAAAAAAAATGATTCGCCCGCTCCGTTCCCACGAGCGGAGGGCAAAACCTGGCACCCTCTCCCGTCTCTCCCTCACCTCACCTCCTCCTCGACGTGTCGGGCAAAGTCTAGCCAGCATATGCGGTGGCGGGGATCCTCTTCCTTCTCGGTTGGGCACACTGCAACGCGGGATGTGGTGCCTCGACCATGGTGTGACACTTGCTTGGGACGTGGTGGCAGTGAAATGTGTGTTCGGTGTGGCAGAGCGAGCGGGCGACGGAGCTACAGCGGTTGTGCATGGGCACCTTGGTACGTGATCTCGCGTGTGGTGGGTCTGGATGGGCCGTGGCGGTGCATAGTAGTTCATGCGGGTTCGTGGCGGCGCGACGACCTTACCCCTCTTATCCACTTGTGGCTACTAGGTCCGGCGCCTAGTGACGGGCCCTGATGGATGGCGTCGGCACCCGGTGGCAGGCCCTGATGGAGGTTGGTAGGGGGCATCATGGCCTTTCCTTCGCCGAGATATGGAGGGTCCAGATCGGGCATTACTGCGGTTCTGCTCACTGGTGAATAGGCATGGTGGGTAGCTGCAGTCTAGATGGCGATTGTTGGCTACCTTCCCTAGCTCTCATCTGACCACCTGTTGCAAGAGGGCTTGTTTTGCGGTGGAAGGAGGCGTCTTCTACCCCTTCATCGGTAGATGGTGTCTGAGTGTTGTGGTGGCGATTGAGGGGAGATCTTGGATGCAGGGGAGCGATGATGCTTGTGGGGAAAGCTCATAGCTCGACTGTTGGCTAACTGGCATGGCCATGTGGGCAGCATGGTAATTGGTGTCCGAAGATCTCTGGTGGTGGTGCGACAGGTGGTCTCACACCTGGCCGCTCCATGTATCAAAGGCGGAGGGTACTTGTCGGGGTTAAAATCTATTCTGGTATTGGCGCCAATGGTGGTGGCGTCCACGGGCATCATCCCCTTCTTGAAGGCACAGTCGTGGTTATTCTCTGTCCTTGTCGCTCTGTGTGAAAACCTTGATCCTTTGGATCAGGTTGTAGTGGCGCTCCAGTATCGTACCCTTCCTATAAGCACTGATTTGGAGTTCCTGTCTCGTCATTGTTCGGCTTGGTCTCTTTGTGGTGGTTTGTACAGAGTTGAGGGCTCCGTGTACTCCAAGTGGTGGTCTGTTTGCCTTGCTATCATTTGCTTGGAGTTTTGCGGGATGTGTGGTTCTTCAACAACATTTTTGTATCATGTCTTCGGTGTGTGTGGAGTTGTGGTGTCTTGTTGTATGTTGTCATTTGTACGGTGGTTGTTGCTTTATTTATAAAGCGAGGCGAAAGTTGTTTTCATGATTAGACAACTACATAGAATTGAAGATTGCAACTCAGGTCTGTCAGTGAGTCATTCATATGTACGTTATATTACGTTACTAGTGTATTGCATTAATGTTTAGATCACGGGCTCGCCGCTTGATTGTTTGTGCTAATCCGACAAACTGATTGTGCTAGTACTAAATTGGTAAGCAAACCGGAAGATTCCAGGCAAGCAGTAGATAGTTTGCATGTGATAATATAAGGGCCTACTGAATCGGTGACATATCTTATGATTAAGTACAAAATTGATAATGTATTAGCTGAGGTATCTTAAATATAATCAGGAATGTCTATTGAGTACAATATATTTAAATACAATAATAAGCAAAGTAATAAGGGCTCTTCTCGTCAGTTGAACTTGGATGAACGTAGCTTGGCATATGAATCTTGGTACGGTACAGAGTACAAATATGACTAATGGGTGCAAAAATATTAAGTTGATCAAAGGTACCCGATTCATTACCGTAAATTCCTGACTTTTTGTTCTCTCGACTTGCCCTTCATCTTCCTTTGTACGTGAGTTTGTCTGGTCAAGTCTCCATTACCTTTATCATTGTGTTAGGAGCACCACCCCGATAAGAGAGCCTTGCCGTAGGGAGGCAATAGGATGGATAAATTATCACAAAGAGATTGAAGATTTTATCAATCTTAATTTATTTGTTGGGGAACACATCCATCCCAAATGATTTTGGAGGGGCGCACATTTTTGACTCGAGATATCTGATATGTCAATCCTGAATTTTTTAGGTATAATTATGATGATATGGGGGTTTACACATGGTCAGATACAATTTTGAAGATGTATTGCCCGTGGTTCATCAATTATCGATAGGTCCACCAAATTTATCTACTATATTGTGCTTCAGTATATAATAATAAATGTAGGGTATTCGAAATGATTAGTTTATAGCCATATGTCGTAACTTTAATTTCCACCTGTATGGCAGTTGTTTGTGCATACTATTTCAAAAAGATCACAGCGCCCGACGATACACTTTTTCTATAGCATTATGCCTCAGGTCAATTTTTTAAATTATTGTCGAAGTTGTGATGACCAATTTCTCACCATGCTTTATGTATCTTGTCATTGCTAGCAAGGGAAGTGTGACAACATTTAGTGATCAACAAACAAGCATATTTTATTTCTGAGGTTGGCAACACATAGATTCTAAAGGACGTGAGTAGAAGAACTATACTCAAAAGATAAAATATATTACAAATTGCAAGACCTAGCTAGGGCTTCTCTTGCAGGTATATGTTTCCCCCCTTTTTGAACTCAACTTATTTACTGTCAAAATTCTGTAACTATTGTGAATCAAATTGCCCGTCATAATTTCCAGCATAGTTGCAATATAGACCACAACTTACATAAAATCGTATATAGGACTGCTAGTGATGATTTTCTTGCTACTTAGCAAGGTTGCCAGTGGCACCTCTCGAGTCCTTATCACAAAACTTACACAAATAGTTCAGAGGTGGAAACCAACCTGCAAGAAGCATGATTCCAATCCATTTTGGATAATGTTACACCATGATCTTTGCTTGAGTAACTCCAGTGTTTCTATGAGCATAGGCATACCTCCCTAACACTGCAAAGCTAGTTACTCACCATGTTTTCACATTCCATTATATATACTACTGGTAGCATTGAAATTTATAATTAGTGTTCAAAGAAATCGCCTAGAACATTACATGCATCCTCTAGGGGGCACAGCCGCTACTGGCCAAGTCTATAGCTCACCTCATTGTATAGCCAGATATATATGACGACCATGTCCACATAGCGATAGTAAGAACAACTCCAACCAGGCGACCCAAACGGACGCGCGGTTTGTCCGTCTGGGTCGGTCAGGCGGACGGGCGCGTCCGTATTTTCATTTGGGTCCGCCAGTACGCCCAACGAAAGGCAGACCTAAATTTGCCCGCGTCCAAAAAAAATAAAAGCAATAAACACGTGGCATAGATAAACATAATAAAAAAATTAATTAAACATAAGCGGCTGGTCAACCGCCGGCCAAAGTCCACTTAAAACATAATTAAACATTAATTAAAATTTAAAAAGTCCGTGCTTGCCCGCACGCTGCACTAGACGTCCGCCTTGCCCTTGCCCTTGCCGTCGCCGTCGACGTTGCCGCCCGTGAGGTCGATGAAGGCGGGAGGCGGCCCAGCCCACCCGGATGCAGCCTAGTAGGCTGCCAGGGCAACCTCCTCCGACGTCTGCTGCTGCGGCGGCAGTGCGGCAAGCCGCGCGCGCTCCTCCTCCTCCTCCTCGAGGTGTAGCGTTTCCTCCTCCTGTTCTCACCGCATCTGCCGCTGGCCGTCCGCCTCCTCCTCGGCGAGCCAGTGCTGCCTCCATTGCTCGAGGTGGGCCGCCTGCTCCTCCGGCGTGGTGTCGTAGTGGACGGGCGGCGTGCTCACCCACTCCCGGAGCACCACTAGTAGAAAACAGGGCTTTGATCCTGGCCAGATCAGAGCATTAGTCTCGGTCGTGTTACGAACCGGGACTAATGGGAGCATCAGTCCCGGTTCGAGAGGCTAGGACGTCGGCCGGGCCTCGGCAGGCATCAGTCCCGGTTCATCTGGGACCTTTAGTCCCGGTTCGAGCCACCAACTGGGACTAAAGGGGTTGCTTCCTTTTAGTCCCGGTTGGTGTCTGGAACCGGGACTAAAGGTTAGGCTATTAGTCCCGGTTTTGGGCACAAACCGGGACTAAAGTGGTTGCCTATATATATGCACGCCCCCCCCCCCATCTCCTCTGTTTTTTGGCCATGGAAAGGGTGGAGGTGGGCTACTCTGTGTTTGCCTATATATGCACATGAGGTGTTCGATGAAATGCCGGAGCCACAATTAAGCTTCCTCCTCTGTTCTTCCTCCAAGCTCCGTTTTCCCCAAGATTTGTCTAGGTTTGGCGGTGCACCAACTATCCAAGTGTTCTAAAAAGGTTAGCAACTTCATCCTTTCATCTCTCACCGCTAGTTTAGCTCATTTCAAATGCTCTAGAAGTAGTGTGGTTTGTGGGTTTTAGTGGAGGAGTGTATGTGTGAGTTTATTTGATTTAGATGCACAATTTGAGCTCAAATTAACTTCTTAGTTTGCACATGTGTAGGGTACTTTGGTTTTAATGTGATGATGAACTTGTATTAATTTGGTCATTTCTCTATTCATGATGTTTTGTAAAGGTTTTTGATATACTTAATTATATAATGCATGCAGATGAACCGGCAATGGATGTACGGTGACCGACGCACCTCCGACTACATTACGGGCCTGCGTAATTTTCTCGAAGTGGCTACGGCAAACAAGCAGAATGGTTTTATGTATTGTCCATGTACTGTCTGTGGGAATACGAAGGATTACTCTTCCTCGAAAACCCTTCACTTCCACCTGCTTGAGAAGGGTTTCATGCCACACTATAATGTTTGGACCAAGCACGGAGAAAGAGGGTTATGATGGAAGACAACGAAGAAAAAGAGGATGATGACAACTATCCTATGTATCCTGAATACGGTGATACTGCAACGGGGGAAGCTGAAGATCAAGAGGCACCAGATGTGCCCGCTGATGATCTTCGTCGGGTCATTGTTGATGCACAGAGAGAATGCGAAAGTGAAAGGGAGAAGTTGAAGTTCGATCGCATGTTAGAGGCTCACAAAAAACAGTTGTACCCAAATTGCGAAGATGGCAACACAAAGCTCGGTACCACACTGGAATTGCTGCAATGGAAGGCAGAGAATGGTTTATCTGACAAGGGATTTGAAAAGCTACTGAAAATAATGAAGAAGAAGCTTCCAAAGGATAATGAATTGCCTGACAGTACGTACGAAGCAAAGAAGGTTCTCTGCCCTCTAGGATTAGAGGTGCAGAAGATACATGCATGCCCTAATGACTGCTTCCTCTGCCGCGGTGAGGAGTACGAGAATTTGAATGCATGCCCGGTATGAGGTGCATTGCGGTATAAGATCAGACGAGATGACCCTGGTGATGTTGAGGGCGAGCGCCCAAGGAAGAGGGTTCCTGCCAAGGTGATGTGGTATGCTCCTATAATACCACGGTTGAAATGTCTCTTCAGAAACAAAGAGCATGCCAAGTTGTTGCGATGGCACAAAGAAGACCGTAAGAAAGACGGGAAGTTGAGAGTACCCGCTGATGGGTCGCAGTGGAGAAAAATCGAGAGAAAGTCACTGGTGCAAAAAAGCCTAGCTATGGCGTTGCAAAAAGGGCCTTGCTGGCGTAGACACCCGACGCCAGCAATATGGCGCCACAGTTAAAAAACTGTGGTGGCGTTGGAGCCTATGCCAGCAGTGTTTAGAATACCTATGGCATCGGATTATGTTGTACGTCGGCATTATGACATGTATCTATGGCGTACACATTACTCCGATGTCACAAATAACTGAAAAACATTACAGGCGTTGTACCTTCTCAGCACTCCATTACTTAATTTGTAAGCATCGGAAAATCGCTGCCACGACAGCGGGAAAGGGCACCTGGCAGAATAAGGTAACAAATAAAGGCAATTGAAAGACATTTTAGATTCGTAGATAGTGCTTAAATAATTAGTTAAGATAGCTAGTGATCAAGTTTTGAAGTACTATAACACAAAACCACACGAACATGTAGTTGATCGAGCTAGCAGTATTGTAGAACCAACAGCATTGGTAGCTGACACTATCCTATTACATATCGGCATAAGGATCATTAACGTATTTCTTCGCCGGATCCGCGATAGACACGGGACCGTCAGCATCAAGCCCCTGCTTCCGAAGGCGAGCTTTTGTCTCCTCCGGGCCGGAAGGTGCGCCGCCGTTGAAAACCCCGGCATGGTCGATGACATCCTTGTTGAGGATGGTAGCAAACTTCACCTGGATGCGTATGAATTCATCTCTGTTATTTCCCGGGCTAATTTCCTCCATTTTCTTCCCCCATGCGATGACGTCTGAGTTCTTTTTAAGGCGTTCTCCCTCCCGTATGTACTCCTCCATGTGATGGACAACGTAGTAGCCGTCTATATCACTGTTTTCCAGCTGCTGCATGCAACAAAAGTCAGTTTTGTGGCCGAAGCGTACCGCTTTAAACTTGTCAAACTTGCGATATCCGTCTCTGATCACTCCTTCCCGTCTGGTATACTCGAAAAGTGCTTCATCCAGGACCTTCTTGATGCCTCTATAGTCTTTTTTCACTTTCCTCGTCGAATCCAAGAAATAAGTTTCGGCGAACTTCGGGGTAATAACGATGAGGACACAATGTTCTCTGCATACAAAGTCGATCGAGTTAATTAATGGTGTTACGTGGAAGCATGCATAACGAGATTGTACGAAATAGTAACCTAGCTAGACAGAATGACTTACTTCGGATAGTAGGGCACGAGAAGGCAGTCTTTGTCCATGTTGGCAATCATGAAGTCTGTCAAATACTTCCGCATAGCTTGTCGGTGCTCAGGGTGATTGGTGTTTGTCTCGTGCATGAGGTAAGGGTCCGCTACCACGACATCCTTGTTGAGCTCACATTTTGCAGTGTAGGCATCATTGATTTCCCATAGGCGTACTAAGGAAGAACTAAGCTTCATTAGACGGAACATGTTGAAGATGTCTTCGAACGGCACATAGAATATTTCCACGGGGAAATCGTCCCACAAACCAAGATTTGGTGGCACCATCAATGAAAAAACAGGGTGAAACCCACCTCCAGCAGAGAATGCATACTTCTCCCTAGATAGAACTGTGTCATGCAGAATCCTCAATTCTGTCTGCAGAAGATCGTTGAGCTCCTTCAGAAGGTTGAGATCACCTGGGGAATGGTAATTCCGCCATTGAACGACATGTCGAACTTGTTTACTTGTCTGAACCAGTTGGCTGGCAGCATGTGCCTTCGTCTTATTACCAGCTGCTGGTCTCTTTCTCTTCTTCTTGCGTGTCGGGTTAGGTTGGTTGGCTATATTGTCTGGCAATGCATTTGCGACCGTCGCATTGAGTGTGTTTGGACTCAGCAATGTTCCCCTGTGTGGTGGCACCTGTGAGTCTGGTGATATGAAGTCCTCATTGAAAAGACTCTTCTGGCAAGGAACAACACGTTCATGTTGAGCAAGCGGAGGCATAGATGAGAATCCAAGAGCAGGACCAACAGACATAGGTCCATCAAGATTGCATATGTTGGGAGCTGATTTCTGATATTCGTCAATAAGGAAGTATCGATTGACAAGTAGATTGTCCTCACCGCCGTAATCACCACCATTAACATGGCCCTCACCGCCCAAATATCCACCATTGACAGCATGGTCCTCACTGCCCAAATCACCACCATTGACATGGTCCTCACCGCCGACAACCACATTGTCGTGGTCCTCACCCATTGTCGTTGTTACGAACTTCAGGTTGAATCTGACCCAAAGGAGATGGTCCTCGCCCACGTGTGCTGTCATTGTTCATCTGCTGCGAGGTTGGGGAGATTTGGACGTTTCCTAGCTGAATTTGATTCTTCGGCCACTGCATTGGCAAACCCAAACATTCTGAGAGGGTCAGCTGGCTATCCGCACCCGGAGGTTGTATCGGAGGAGAAATATCTTCGAAACCCCTTACGACAACAGACACCTCAACTTTGAAGACCCCCTCAGGCATGGGCACTCCATGCATCATGGTATCTTTGGGGTGAATGATCAACCCAATTGCAACTTTAACCAGTTCATCATGCACATAAGCTAAGAGACTGCATGGAGTGTCTTCAGTAAGAGCGTTGAGAGCATCCATTGCTGATGGCTTACCAATGAAAGTGACAGAATGATGGCTGCTATCCTTGGCCGAATTAGTTTGGATCACAACGTTTCCTAGTTCACCGTTCTTGATCCAATTCTTCACGCTCTCGATTATTAAAGGCAGCATGGCTTGGGCTTGGGCTTGGCTTTGAATGTTGATGCGTTCTTCGATGTTGGCTGTGGCTGCGGCTGTGGCTGCGGTGGTGGATGCGACCGTGGCTTCCATTATTTGTTGTTCAATGCTCCGCTTGTTGGCTCTCCTTCTCTGCCGTTGCAGCTCCCGGTCTTCGGGATAATGATAGTCCCATTTGGCACCACATCCAGCACCATTCACACGGCCACCCGCCGGTGGTGCTAACGGCTCCTTGCCAAGGGTAATGTTGATCGACCGGTTAAGAGGAGTGTTCCACCTGGCCGACGAGCCTTGCGAGCTATGAGGTTCTGCATGCTGCCTTGCCAGTTCTTCTTCTAGTTTCCTTGTTTGGTGATCCGTGGTAAATTCCCCTGTCTTTTGATCACAATGGTATCGCCCCCTGACATAGTTATATTCAAGGGGGGTCCTTGAATTGCGCGAAGTGGTTTGGGATGCTCTTTGATGCAAGTGCAGCATCCTGCTTGTCCCATACGGGCTTCTTCCCAACAAAACCACGGCTGCCGAGGGTGTGGTTACTTAATGTCTTCGATCGCATTTCCTTCCCCCATGACGACTGGGTCATCACTGAGTTCTCCTGATTTTGCATCTTGAAAATGTTCCAATCATCTACACTAATGGTAGGCCACTTCTGCTGGCTCTCGGAGATATCTATGTCGGGTTTCGTTGCAATATCCTTTCTTGCTGCAGATTTCCAAGAACTCAAATTCTTCGAGAACTTATGGATTGCATGGTT
The DNA here is from genome assembly GCA_039707655.1 of Elymus sibiricus. Classification (NCBI taxonomy): domain Eukaryota; kingdom Viridiplantae; phylum Streptophyta; class Magnoliopsida; order Poales; family Poaceae; genus Elymus; species Elymus sibiricus. Next base: position 427,489,281 of record CM077675.1, read on the forward strand.
GTTTACCTGATTCTTTGGGTACGATAGGTTGTCATACTCCTTAGGAAACTTGAATCTTGAGTGCACCCTTCTTATGAGGAGTTCTCGCAGACTAGCTTTGTCCATATCCCTTAAATTTGTCTCGTTGATGGAGCAAACTTCTCGAAGGATAACACCTAGGGCGTTGCCATAGTGAGCAGTGGCTTTCCGCGGACTAACAGGCTCACCAGTCTTGTTAAATCGTGTGAAGACGAGCCTGTCGGTGCCTATAGCATTTCGGCTCCTAGGTTTCCGCTGCTTCTTGGATTTTGAAACATGCTCGTCGACCTCCACATCCACCTATTCCGCGGGAGAATACTCCTCTGTGTCCTCTCCATCAGTGTCCATATCAGGATTAATGTCCGCACCAGAAGGAACACTATAGCCTCTGCCTCTCATATAGTACTCATCTGGATTAAGCTCATCATCATAATCTTCCTGTCCATGCGCGTCCGTAAATGCATCACCGCCGTGTGCCGAATGTGTCGAAGAAGAGTCCTGCGCGTCGTTCGTTTGATTGGACATCTACAAAAACAAAACATTGGCAACCTCATTAATTCATATATAAAATACAAAATTTCGGCATGAACTTTGCTAAAAATAGGACATATTGGTTACCAAAAATTTGACGAAACGGAAATTAATCAACGTTTCGCAAAAACATTGGCAACCCTATGCATTCCCTGCAAACAATACACAAGCAACCACATTTCCATCGAAACAAAATTTGAACCACATTTCCTCGAACACATTTCAAGCACTTACCGGAGGAATTGAGGTGGCGGCAGGGGAGGTTGAGGTCGATGGCAGGGGAGGTTGAGGTCGACGGCAGGGGAGGTTGAGGTCGTTCGGGCCGGCCGGCGGCGGGAGGGGAGAAAGGCGGCTCGAGGTCGATGCGGTTGGGGCGGACGGCGAGGTCGAGGCAATTGGGGTCGACGACAAGTCGAGGAGCGGCGACCGGAGGGGAAGGTGGGCGACGGCGGCGAGGGAGGGGGGTGGCGGCCACGATAACGAAGGTGGCGGCGGCACCGGGGGAGGGGGTGGCGGCAACGACGACGAAGGTGGTGGCGGCGGTGCACGGAGTGGAGGGTGTACGAGCGCGCGAAACGAAAGTTTGCGGTGAACACATCCCCCCAAACGGGCAAAGACAATGGGAAAAATATCTATGGCGTTGGTGACGTATGCAACGCCATAGATATATTAGTTATGTCGTTGGTGACGTCAACAATGCCATAGCTATTTTTCTTCCAAACTTACAAATGTAGAATAATAAAATACATTCAAGACAAAAATGTTAAAAGGGGTTCGATAAGGTCACATCCGAAAGAAGATTGCACACATACGCATCAATATTAAAATATGATCTAACCGCCAAATTAACAATAAATAAAAGATAGATAAAAATCAACTACGACGTTGTTTCTCAGTTTCTCTTGTTTGTGCGGGGGCTCTGAACCGATATTTTCCTCTTGTTTGTGCGGAGGCTCTCAACGGAAGCTTTTCTCTTATTTTTGCGGGGGTTCTCAACGGAAGTTTCTGCATCCGACGTGCTTCTACGTCTTTTCTTACACTTCTCCTTTCGAATAACGTCATCTTCTTCTTGATAGATGCCAGATTGGTCATAGTCATCTAGATCTTCCTTTGACAATTCTTTACCGTTACGTTCTTTCTGCCCGTCGAGATGATTTTCATGTTTTGCAACATTCTTCACACCTCCTTCTAGCTCATCATCATGTACCTTCCCTTCGACTTTGACATCCTTCTCTTCCTCACCATGACTTGTCCACCGTGTGTAACCAGGCATGAAATCATATTTCAACAAGTGCATCTTCACACGACCAGTAGAAGGGTCAATCAAAACTATGTTTTCGCACTTCTTACATGGACATAATATTTTTTTCCCTTTCCAATTCATATCTTCCAACGCGACCTTGAAAAACCCATTTATAGTTCGATCCATATATATATTCCAGCATAAATCATTCACTTCCACAGTGCCTACAAAAAAAGGTCAAAAACAATTTCAGCATATTATGTACTATATATACACACACATATGCGGGCATTACATACCTAAATTAATGATATACACACAAAAAACAGTCGCCTAGTTCTCTCAATGGATCGAAGGCAGAGTCCTCCGGTCGTGTATCTCTATACACACATATATGTGAGAGTACCGTTAAGAGATTGCCAATGATAAACCAGGTCGGCCGGATCAGCTATATATAGAGATGCAACTACTAATTAATGGTGTTCTACATTTATAAACACCGCCACAATATTTATGGGCTCCACAAAATATACCTATGGCGTGCCGTATAAGTAGCACGACACAAGTACGATGCATAGTCCTGGCGTGGAAACATTAGCCACACCAACAATAATATGTGAAAGGGGGAGCGCTGGGGTCCACATACAAGTGGCGTTCGGTCAAATTTGAACGCCACCACTATGTGTGTACCAATAACGTACGAATTTAGGCAACGCCGACACTATTTGAAAATATTAGTGCTAGTGTTGGCAGGAAACGGCGCGCCACCAATAGGAGTTGTGGCAAGCCATTTCTCTACTAGTGAGTGGCCGGACTTTGTAGGTGTCGCAAGGAACTTATGGTTTGGTTTAAGTGCAAATGGCATTAATCCTTTTGGGGAGCAGAGAAGCAATCATAGCACCTGGCCTGTGACTCTATGTATCTATAACCTTCCTCCTTGGTTGTGCGTGAAGTGGAAGTTCATTATGTTTCCAGTGCTCATCCAAGGCCCTAAGCAACCCGGCAACGACATTGATGTGTACCTAAGGCCATTAGTTGATGAACTTTTACAGCTATGGAATAAAAAAGGTGTACGTGTGTGGGATGAGCACAAATAGGAGGAATTTGACCTACGAGCGTTGCTGTTTGTAACCATCAATGATTGGCCTGCTCTTAGTAACCTTTCAGGACAGACAAACAAGGGATACCACGCATGCACGCACTGTTTAGATGAGACTGCAAGTATATATTTGGACAAATGCAAGAAGAATGTGTACCTAGAACATCGTCGATTTCTTCCAACCAATCATGCCTTAAGAAAGAAAGGCAAGCATTTCAAAGGTGAGGCAGATCATCGAAAGAAGCCTGTCCTCCGTACTGGTGATGATATACTTGATATGGTCAAGGATTTACAAGTAATCTTTGGAAAGGGTCTTGGCAGACAATCTGTTCCGACTGGCGATGACGGACACGTCCCCATGTGGAAGAAGAAATCTATATTTTGGGAGCTAGAATATTGGAAATTCCTAGAGGTCCGCTCTACAATCGACGTGATGCACATGATGAAGAACCTTTGCGTGAACCTGCTAGGCTTCTTGGGCATGTATGGGAAGACAAAAGATACACCGGAGGCACGGGAGGACCAGCAACGTATGCACGAAAAAGACGGCATGCATCCAAAGCAGTATCAAGGCCCTGCAAGCTATGCTCTTACCAAAGAAGAAAAGGAAATCTTTTTTGAATGCGTGCTTAGTATCAAGGTCCCGTCTGGCTTCTCGTCGAATATAAAGGGAATAATAAATATGGCAGAGAAAAAATTCCAGAACCTAAAGTCTCATGACTGCCACGTGATTATGAAGCAACTACTTCCGGTTGCATTGAGGGGGCTTCTACCAGAAAATGTTCGATTAGCCATTGTGAAGCTATGTGCATTCCTCAATGCAATTTATCAGAAGGTAATCGATCCAGAAAACCTACCAAGGTTACAGAATGATTTGGTCCAATGTCTTGTCAGTTTCGAGTTGGTGTTCCCACCATCCTTCTTCAATATTATGACGCACGTCCTAGTCCACCTAGTGGACGAGATTGCCATTCTGGGTCCTGTATTTCTACACAATATGTTCCCCTTTGAGAGGTTCATAGGAGTCTTAAACAAATATGTTCGTAACCGTGCTAGGCCAGAAGGAATCATCTCCAAGGGCCATGAAACAGAGGAGGTTATTGATTTTTGTGTTGACTTTATTCCTGACCTTAAGTCGATTGGTGTTCTTGAATCGCGGCATGACGGGAGACTGGATGGAAAAGGCACGCTAGGACTGAACTCAATAATATGTAGGGACGGGCATTCTTGGGCGCAAGCACACTACACAATGAACACAAGAATATTCTACGCTACAAACACCCGGAGCAGTCTGATGACTGGATTACACGTGAAAACATGGGGACTTTCGGCGGTTGGTTGCAAACACATCTCATGGGTAACACCACTGTTGGAGATGAGCTGTACTTCTTGGCCAAGACACCATCTTTGACTGTATTGACTTTCCAAGGGTACGAGATAAATGGGAATACATTTTACACGATCGCCCAAGATAAAAAGAGCACCAACCAAAACAGTGGTGTCCGCTTTGATGCAGCAAACACCAATAGGGAAAAGGACACATATTATGGTTACATAGAGGAGATATGGGAACTTGACTATGGACGTGATTTTAAGGTCCCTTTGTTCCGGTGCAAATGGATCAATCTGACAGGAGGCGGGGTAATGGTAGACTCGCAATATGGAATGACAACAGTAGATCTCAACAATCTTGGGTACACAGACTAAAATTTATGCAACTAAAATTTTCAGTTCTAGCTGTCCAAATCAAGCAAACAATAACAGGAAACTACATAAAAGTGTGCAGAAGTTATTCATATTCAAACTCTTTTCAAAATCCAAAATGAAAACAGAAAAAAATGTGCAACATATCAAAAAATAAGGAAAGAAATAAAAAAAATGCCCGCCTACTGGGCAGTGCTGCATGGCCTGCATACGACTAGAGGCCCAACAGGGCCGGGATGCAGGCCCGTAAAGCATCTGCTTGTGGGCCCAACAGGGCAGAGTAATAGCGACATAGTAGGCACGTGTTCGGTTTGAGAGAGGCTCGTGCTGCCTCTCTCACAGCGGGGCTTATTGATACGTCTCCAACGTATCTATAATTTATGAAGTATTCATGCCATGTTTACAATAATTCTATATCATTTTGGTATGATTTTATTAGAACTAACCCGGACTGACGCTGTTTTCAGCAGAGCTACCATGGTGTTGTTTTTGTGCAGAAATAAAAGTTCTCGGAATGGGCTGAAAATTTACGGAGAATATTTTTGGAAAATATAAAAAATACTGGAGCAAAAAGTTGGGCCAGGAAGTGACCGAGGAGGCCACAAGCCTGGGGGGCGCCCCCCCTAGGGCGCGCCCCCTAGCTTGTGGGCCCCTCGGGCACCGCCTTGACGTGAGACCGACGCCAAAAACTCCTATAAATCGATAAACCCCCAAAAAGAAACCCAGATCGGGAGTTCCGCCGCCGCAAGCCTCCAGAGCCATGAAAAACCAATCGGGAGCCCGTTCCGGCACCCTGCCGGAGGGGGAAACCTTCACCGGAGGCCATCTTCATCATCCCGGCGGTCTCCATGATGAGGAGGGAGTAGTTCACCCTCGGGGCTGAGGGTATGTACCAGTAGCTATGTGTTTGATCTCTCTCTCTCTCGTGTTCTTGAGATGACACGATCTTGATGTACCGCGAGCTTTATTAATATAGATGAATCATATGGAGTTTTCCCCTCTCTATCTTCTTGTGATGAATTGAGTTTTCCCTTGGAAGTTTACTTATCGGATTGAGTCTTTAAGGATTTGAGAACACTTGATGTATGTCTTGTGATGGGATATCCGTGGTGATAATGGGATGTTCTATTGATCCACTTGATGTATGTTTTGGTGATCAACTTGCGGGTTCCGTGACCTTGGGAATCTATGCATAGGGGTTGGCACATGTTTTCGTCTTGACTCTCCGGTAGAAACTTTGGGGCACTCTTTGAAGTTCTTTGTGTTGGATTGAACATGATGAATCTAAAATTGTGTGATACATATCGTATAATCAAGCCCATGGGTACTTGTGGTGACATTGGAGTATCTACACTAGTAGAATGTCGATCAGTAGTCCCGGTCGGGATGTGCCTTTAGTACCGGTTCCCCAACCAGTACTAAAGGGTCGGGACTAAAGGTCCAGACCTTTAGTACCGGTTGGACCACGGACCGGTACTAAAGGCCCACCACGTGGCTGCCTGCGTGGGCTGGTGGTGGAGGACCTTTAGTACCAGTTGGTGATACCAACCTGTACTAAGTGTTCTGTTTTTTTTTGTTTTCGCTTTTAATTAGGTTTTAGTTTTCCTCTCTATTTATTGTGTTTTCCATTCATTTCAAATTTATTTTACGGTGCTACATACTGTAAACATTAATTACACAAGTTGATGCATATATATATATATATATATATATATATATATGTAATATAATATACAATATCTCATACACAGTATATATACAAATGGAATTACACATCCATATATATTCTGGACTTATAACTTAAGGCCCAAAACCCGGCCGGGACTAGCTAGCTAGTGCTCCGGATGAAATCTCAGTTTTCTACTACTGATTTGCTGGCATTATTGAGGCGGCGGTAAGTAATAGTGCTCTCCGTTTACATCAATGACATGTTGAAGAAGAAATGCCGCAAATTCCTCTTGAAGTGCTACAAAGCGTTGCTCGGGTGAGAGCTTCGACATCATCTGCCAAACCTGGAGTTGTCTTTCACGTGCTCCTCTGCGACGTATACGGCCTTCGGTCTGGATGCGAATGTTCTCGCAGAGGAAGTATCCACATAAATTTGTCCCCTGTGGCTGCTTCGCGCACTTTGCAAAAGAATAGAATTCAATAAGATAATTAATAATCAAGCATGATAATGGTATTGAAACTAGAATTAAAGAGATGCGCGGACCTAGTAGTACTACTTAATTACCTGCATCTTTTTCCACTTTAGCTTCGGTTTCCATTGACGACCGTGATGGTTTTTTTCTATCATCTTTTTCCAAACACTACGCGGCAAAGAAAAAGAACGAAAGAGTTATTATAATTAATTTTGATATCAGGAAATAATGAAAGAAAGCGAGGTCGATAAAGATTGAAATTACCGTTCTATCATAAAATACAAGTCCACGTATGATTGTTCTAGTGTATCTAGTGAGTCGTACACTTGAACAAGTCCATCCGCGAGGATAATATTTAGGAGGATATAGTGGTCTCTACGCAGAAGTTTATATAATTAAGCAGGCATGCATATAACTCATCAACTACACTTGACAACGAGCTAGTAAGCAAAAATAGAATTTGTAGTATACAAGAGAGTAAACACTCACCCCATGTTGTAAGGAAATATTATAGTAGATTTGGTATTCATTAGTGCCTCTAGAAATTTTTCCAAGAGATCTTCTGTGTCCTTGGCATAATGTTTTACCACATGACCATTAACGGTATTTGGGTCGATGAACCCAATGTCATCGATTCCCTCTTGTTTCAATTCCCACATCTTCAATCTGCATAATAGCGTAGAAAAGAACATATATAGTGAGGATAAGCCAATGAATGATATCTTAGCTAGAGACTTAAATTATTAAAGATATAAATCACTTACAGACAATAGCAACTGATGAGAGTTTTGTTGATAGAGTCCATGTGGTATAACTGGAAAAGTTCTGAGAATTCAAGACATATGTCACATGCATTGACGTAATGCTCTTTCCTTACTTTGACCATGACCGCCGTCTCCCCTCGCTTTGCTTCACGCAGGTACCAATCATGCAACCGTCGCATCGCAGTTGGTAGTTCCTTGTACTGCTCGGGTGTGACAAGTGGTTTTCTGACGGCATATTGCATTGCGTACTCAGTTGCACCGTACCCGCGGAATTCCTCGGTGCCAAGGATTTGGCCAAGAGTGAGACCTGCAGCCTCTACTTCTTCGAGGTCGATTGGGTTGCCTTGCACGTCGACTGGTTGGATCGATTGCTTTCTTGGATTGGTACTCACCTTGAGCGGAGAGATCGATTGCTTGGATTGTTCTCCGAGCTGGGGAACTGTTTTCCCGGTAGTAGTACCACCTGTCGTTGATGCCGTACTTCCGGACTTCTTCCTTGGGCTGGGCCGACTTCTTTGCTCACTTGCCTTCTGAATCTGTCGCTCATAGTGTGTCGGCATACGCTCGACATATGCCGGGGGTCGATCAATAAAGTGTTCCATAAAGTGCTCTTGGACTTCCTTGGGTATTACCTCCTTTGGCGGCACGGTCTTCTTCGCAAAAAGGGCTTTCACTTGGCGATCGCTTTCAATTTCGTTTTCCTCTGGTGTCATGTCGTAAGGCAGCTTCCTTTTGGCCGGAGGCTCGGGTTTCTTCTTTTCTTTCCTCCGAAGAGGACTGCTGGTGGCCTTCCTCTTTTGGGAGCCCTGCTGGCGGGACCGCTGCCGGGGTGGAGTCGGCTCACGCGGCGGAGATCGATATCGACGATATGGACTCGCGTCGTGCTCCGTCCCGAGGTTGGGAGGACTGCTGGCGAGGTGGGGAGGACTGCTGGCGAGGTGGGACGCCTTTCGAGGTGGGGAGGACTGCTGGGGAGGTGGGGAGGACTGCTGGCGAGGTGGGGAGGACTGCTGGCGAGGTGGGGAGGACTGCTGGCGCTGCGATGCCTCTGGCTGGGATCCCTCACGCTGGACATCGATACTCGGAGGAGCCGGTGGCCTTAGCACCGTTTGTGGAAAGACGATACAGTCCTTACTCCATAGAATGAGACCACGGCCGGCTTCTGCCAGTGTGGACTCCCCCTCACCTCCAGGGATGTCAAGCAATAGTTCATCATATCCTGGCTCTATTGCGTCCACCGCGACACGAGCATACCCAGCTGGAACCGGATTGCAATGCCAGAGAACATCAGGTGTATTTGGTAAAGCATAGCCCGTCGCGACCCGCACGGGTATGTTCTTCATTTTCTGGATTAGCTCACAAGATGTCTTCTCGGTGATATCATCCACGGGGGTGTGACCCAGCGGTGCCCCCGTGGAACCCACGCTGCTTTTCGGAAGTGTAGATGGGACGGGATCCCCTGCCTCCTGCTGCGGAGTTTCCCTTTGCTGGGTCAGTACCTGTATCTGCAGCTGCTGCTGCTCGTACTTCTATTCCAACTTTGAAAGTCGGTCTGCTTCCACCTTCTTTTTTCTCGAACGGCTTTTATAACTGTCCTTCCATCCCGCAAACCCCTCGTACCACGGAACAACGCCCACGCCTCGTGTTCGTCCTCCGTGTTCGGGATTCCCGAGGGCGAGTGTAAGCTCGTCGTTCTCTCTATCGGGGTGAAACCGTCCTTCTTGGGCAGCTTTTATTGCTTCAATCAACTCATCTGATGCATGCTTCAGACTGGCCAGTGCAATAATCTTCCCTGTTGCTGGGTCCAACTTTCCCCCATGCGCAAAAAACCAATTTCTGCACCTCTTAGGCCAGTTGAAGGTTACTGGAGTGATCCCTTCAGCATGCATCTAATTCTCTAATGCATCCCACTTAGGAATGGCTGACTTGTATCCACCTGTCCCTAGTTTATGGTGATACTTTTTTTTCTTCGCATTTATCTTATTCTTTGCCGACTTCTCCATAGCAGCTTCCGATGTCTTGTACTCGATAAATGTGTCCCAGTGATTCCTTACCTTCTCGTATATTCCTATGAATTCGGGCGCCTTCTGGCCTCTAGCGTTGTACTCGGTCCATAATCTTTTCTTCCAAGTCTGGAACGCACCGGCCATCTTATGGAGAGCAAACTCCTTGACTTTGTCCCTTTGGCGCTCCGAGAGAGAATCTGGTAGGATGAAATGCTCCATGAGATCTCGCCAAAGGGCATCTTTAATTCTTGTATCGACATAATTCACTCCTGGTTTTGGGTTGTTTGGTTGAATGCATTCTTGCATTGTGATCGGGACTCCATCCCTAACAACCACTCCGCATTGACCCACAAATGTCTTGGCATTGGCTTCAGGGTGAGTCGGTGCACCATCATGTTTGAAAGCATCAAGATTGAGCTTTACGTTGCCGTCCAATATTTTGGCACCGCCTCGTACCTTTCTACTAGATTGGCTCGATCCGGAGGGCTGATAATTAAAAGAAAAAAGATTTGTTAATATATATATATATATATATATATACAAATCAATTAATACACATGTAATGATCACCAGAGGCTAATATGTGTATATACCTCGCCGGACATTGTTAGTTGTTCCGGATTTTGGAACATAAGTTGTTCTTCCTCGGCCTCACATCCATCACCGTAATCGTTCAGATATTGTGAGCCGTCATCATCATGTGATTCACCCTGAAGGTCCGCTGGATTTTTGGAGGAGCGTATCATGTCGAAGATGTCCTCTTCATGAGCTCTACCGGTATTGTCCATAGCTTAATAACTAATCCATAATAATATAGATAAAACAAATTAGTATTCAAATTAGCATGCATTCAAGAAGCAAAATAACTGATAGTTAATTAATAATGCATCATTGAATACATATATAGTAGTTAATATATCGATCTAGCTAGAACCCTAGCGCCCGGCGGATATCGGGGCGGGCGGTGGACACCCAAAGAGAAGGAACCATCACAGGAACATAGCTCCAGTGAGATCCCTGAAGAATCTGCCAGGTATTGTCGGACCTGGCCTCCAAAGCTGCCATGTAGCGACGGACGTGCTCGTTCTCCTTGCTGACATGGTACTGTACCACCTCCGCGGGGGACTCAAGCCTCCGAATCGTCCGTGGCCCATGCGGCCGCCACCACAGAACCTCCGGGTCGACGACGGGCTGGCTCCTCACCAAGCTGCGCCGCCCGGAAGGCAACACCTCCCAGTACCAGCCCGGCGGAGCCCAGTCCCAGACAGGGCCCCTCGGCTCAAGCAAGTGACCTCCTCCGGCGACTCGACGACGAGGATGCGGGATCGGCATCGTCGACGTCGAGAAGAAACACTTAATTATGAAAACAAATTAAATAAAACTTAGCAAAATTAACACTTAGCAACTAACAAATTAAATAACACTTAACAAATTAAATAACACTTAGCATCTAACAAAATTAACAAAATTAACACATACCCTAATAACCTAAGAACCTAACTAACTAACTAAACTAACCTAACTAACTAAACTAACTAAACTAACCTGATAACCTAACTAACTAACTAACTAAATAGGGGTGCTGTGTCGTGGTCGGGGTCGGGGTGTCGGGGGTGTTGTGTCGGGGTGTCGGGGGTGTCGTGTCGGGGTAGGGGTGCTGTGTCGGGGTCGGGGGTGCCGTGTCAGGGTGTCGGGGTGTCGTGTCGGGGTCGGGGTGTCGGGGGTGTCGTGTCGGGGTCGGGGTGCTGTGTCGTGGTCGGGGGTGCTGTGTCGGGGTGTCGGGGTGTCGTGTCGGGGTCGGGGTGTCGGGGGGTGTCGTGTCGGGGTCGGGGTGTCGGGGGTGCCGTGTCGGGGTGTCGTGTCGGGGGTCAGGTTGTCGGTGATGTCGTGTCAGGGTCGATCCTCGACTCCTTTTCCCCTCGATCCTCGACCCCCGACAATCTAAATAAACCTAAACAAAATCTAGCGGGGGGGCCTAAACTAAACCTAAAACTAAACTAAACATAAACTAAATTAAACCTAAACTAAACCTAAACTAAAAAAAATCTAAACTAAATTAAACCTAAACTAAACCTAAACTAAACAAAATCTAAATCTAAACTAAATTAAACCTAAACTAAACAAAATCTAAACTAAATTAAACCTAAACTAAACCTAAACTAAACAAAATCTAAATCTAAACTAAATTAAACCTAAACTAAACCTAAACTAAACAAAATCTAAACTAAACTAAACCTAAACTAAACAAAATCTAAATTAAATAAAATCTAAACAAAATCTAAATTAAACATTAAAAAAAAAGAGGGCAGACTCACGGCGGCAGGGGCGGGGGCGGCCGGCGGCAGGGGCGGGGGCGGGGGCGGGGGCGGCCGGCGGAAGGGGCGGGGGCGGCCGGCGGGGCTGCGGGCGGCGTCGGGGCGACGGGCGTCGGGGCGGCGCGCGGCGTCGGGGCGGCGGGCTCGGGGCGGCGCGCGGCGTCGGGGCGGCGGGGTCGGGGCGGCGGGCTCGGGGCGGCGTGCGGCGTCGGGGCGGCGCGCGGCGGCGACGGCGGATTCCGGCAGCCTGGCGGCGCGCAAATGAACTTCTCCCGGTGCGAGGCTCGCACCGGGACGAGTCCTCCACTATTTATACATGGAGAACCTTTAGTACCGGTGCGTGGCTCGCACGGGTACTAAAGACCCTTTAGTACCGGTGCGTGGCGCGAGCCACGCACCGGTACTAAAGGTCCTCCCCAAAAAATGCGCGGGGCGGTGGACCTTTAGTACCGGTGCGTGGCTCGCACCGGTACTAAAGGTTTTTTAATTCAATATTCATTATTATTTTCAGGAAAACCCCTAAACTTTAAAAAATCATAGAAAAAAATCTATGACTCCAATGGAAATAAATAATATATGAAACATATCAGAAAAATATAAAGAATCTGTTTATGGCATTTCCATGCATGTTTGAACAACATCAACTGCTGTATAAGACAATTTGATTAAATGGCATTTGAAATGTCATATCTCGAGTTTGAAAAGTAGTATAAATGAACTCTGAAAAGGTTGTAACTTGGCATGACATCATAATTTCACCCACATAGCAACTTCTAAAGAGTTGAGAGGGTTACGGCAAAAACTGGATGCACTTCGTGTACAAATTGGACAATCTCTTTCGAAGTATGAGGGTTTCGGACGAAAACTCATCTATTACAAAGGGATTTCATTTTTAATAACTTATTTTAACTCCATACTTTTTGTGTGTTCAATATGCACCATTCAAAGGCACATCATCAATTTTCAACCCTTTCTGACTTCATTTGATATTTTTCATGCATTTAATGATTTATTTTGAGCTAAATGACCCTGAATTTGAAAAGCAGTACAAATGAACTCTGAAAAGGTTGTAACTTGGCATGACATCATAATTTCACCCACATAGCAACTTCTAAAGAGTTGAGAGGGTTACTGTTACACTTCGTGTACAAACTGGATGCACTTCGTGTACAAACTGTTACAAAGATACCATGCTAGAAAATGCATGCATGTCCTTCACATAGAAAGTGATGACGGTGAAGCCGGTCACATCCCAGAGTGGGATCTCGCGGTGTAAAACTTTTTCTGCGTGTTTTTCCCTTGCTTATGATTGCGTCGTAACCATGGAGAATCTTCATCATTTAACAGGATGCTTGGGTCAGTCTTCACTCTGAAGGGAGGGATTTCATGAAACTTTTCATAATCTTCTGACATGTCTGTCTTGTCCTCCACTCCCACAATGTTTCTTTTCCCTGAAAGAACTATGTGGCGCTTTGGCTCATCGTATGATGTATTTGCTTCCTTATCTTTTTTTTCTCCACGGTTTGCTAGACATGTCCTTCACATAGAAAACCTGAGCCACATCATTGGCTAGGACGAATGAGTCGTCTGTGTATCCAAGATTATTGAGATCCACTGTTGTCATTCCGTACTGCGGGTCTACCTGTACCCCGCCTCCAGTATATTTGACCCATTTGCACCGAAACAAAGGGACCTTAAGATCAGGTCCATAGTCAAGTTCCCATATCTCCTCTATGTAACCATAATATGTGTCTTGAAAGTTGGTTGCATCATAGCGGACAACACTGTTTTGGTTGGTGCTCTTTTTATCTTGGGCGATCGTGTAAAATGTATTCCCATTTATCTCGTACCCTTTGAAAGTCGTTACAGTCGAACTTGGTGTCTTGGCCAACCAGTACAGTTCATCTGGAACATCGTTGTCATTGATGAGCTTTGTTTGCAACCAACCGGCAAAAGTCTCCATGTGTTTACATTCAATCCAGGGTCAGACTGCTCCGGATTCTTGGACCGTATAATATCCTTGTGTTCCTCCATATATGGAGTCACCAAGGTGGAATTTTGTAGAACCGTGTAGTGTGCTTGAGTGAAAGAATGTCCGTCCATATTTATTGCTTCTTTCTTTCCTAATGTGCCTTTTCCACCCAGTCTCCCCTCATGCCGCGTTTCAGGAAGACCAATCGGCTTAATGTCAGGAACAAAGTCAACACAAAACTCAATAACCTCCTCTGTTCCATATCCCTTGGCGATGCTTCCTTCTGGCCTAGCACGGTTATGAACATATTTCTTTAAGACTCCCATGAACCTCTCGAAGGGGAACATGTTGTGTAGAAATACAGGACCCAGAATGTTAATCTCTTCGACTAGGTGAACTAGAACGTGCGTCATAATATTGAAGAAGGATGGAGGGAACACCAACTCAAAACTGACAAGACATTGGACCAGGTCATTCTGTAACCTTGGTAGGATTTCTGGATCGATTACCTTCTAAGAAATTGCATTGAGGAATGCGCATAGCTTCATAATGGCTAATCGAACATTTTCCGGTAGAAGCCCCCTAAGTGCAACCGGAAGTAATTGCGTCATAATCACGTGGCAGTCATGAGACTTTAGATTTTGAAATTTTTTCTCTGCCATATTTATTATTCCCTTTATATTCGACGAGAAGCCAGACGGGACCTTGATACTGAGCAGGCATTAAAAAAGATTTCCTTCTCTTCTTTCGTAAGAGCGTAGCTGGCAGGACCTTGATACTGCTTTGGAGGCATGCCGTCTTTTTCGTTAATTCTTTGCTTGTCCTCCCGTGCCTCCGGTGTATCTTTTGTCTTTCCATACACGCCCAAGAAGCCTAGCAGGTTCACACAAAGATTCTTCGTCACGTGCATCACGTCGATTGCATTGCGGACCTCTAGGGCTTTCCAATATTCAAGTTCCCAAAATATATATTTCTTCTTCCACATGGGTGCGTGTCCGTTGGCGTCATTCAGAACAGATTGTCCGCCAGGACCCTTTCCAAAGATTACCTGTAAATCCTTGACCATATCAAATATATATTCACCAGTACGGAGGCCAGGCTTCTTCCGGTTATCTGGCTCACCTTTGAAATGGTTGCCTGCCTTTCTTAAGAAATGCTTGATCGGTAGAAATCGACGATGTCCCAGGAACACATTCTTCTTACATTTATCCAAATATATACTTTCAGTATCATCTAAACAGTGCGTGCATGCATTGTATCCCTTGTTTGTATGTCCTGAAAGGTTACTAAGAGCAGGCCAATCATTGATGGTTACAAACAGCAACGCTCGTAGGTCAATTTCCTTCTGTGTGTGCGCATCCCACACACGTACACCTGGTTTTTTCCACAACTGTAGAAGTTCATCAACTAGTGGCCTTAGGTATACATCAATGTCGTTGCCGGGTTGCTTAGGGCCTTGTTTGAGCACTGGCATCATAATGAACTTCCGCCTCATGCACAACCAAGGAGGAAGGTTGTAGATACATAGAGTCACGGGCGAGGTGCTGTGACTGGAGCTCTGCTCCCCAAAAGGATTCATGCCGTCTGTACTAAGACCAAACCATAAGTTCGTTGCGTCAGCTGCAAAGTCCTCGAACTCCCTCTCAATTTTTCTCCACTGCGACCCATCAGTGGGTGCTCTCAACATCCCGTCTTTCTTATGTTCTTCTTTGTGCCATCGCAACAACTTGGCATGCTCTTTGTTTTGGAACAAACATTTCAACCGTGGTATTATAGGAGCATACCACATCACCTTGGCAGGAACCCTCTTCCTGTGGCATTCGCCCTCCACATCACCAGGGTCATCGCGGGGGATCTTATAGCGCAGTGCACCGCATACCGGGCATGCATCCAAATTCTCGTACTCCTCACCGCGGTAGAGGATGCAGTCATTAGGGCATGCATGTATCTTCTGCACCTCTAATCCTAGAGGGCAGACAACCTTCTTTGCTTCGTATGTACTTTCAGGCAATTCGTTATCCTTTGGAAGCATCTTCTTTATCATTATCATCAATTCTTGAAATCCCTTGTCAGTTACACCATTCTTCGCCTTCCATTGCAGCAATTCCAGCATGGTACCCAGCTTTTTCTGGTCATCTTCACTATTTGGATACAATAATTTCTTGTGATCCTCTAACATGCGTTTCAACTTCAACCTCTCCTTGTCACTTTCACAGTTTCTCTTTGCATCAGCAATGACCCGACCCAAATCATCAGCGGGCTCATCTGATGCCTCTTCTTCAGCTTCTCCCATTGATGCCTCTTCTTCAGCTTCCCCCATTGTTGTATCGGCGAAAGGATAGTTGTCATCATCCTCTTCTTCTTCATTGTCTTCAATTATAACCCCTCTTTCTCCGTGCTTGGTCCAACAGCTATAGCCGGACATGAAACCGGACTTCAGCAGGTGGTAGTGAAGGGTTTTTGAGGTAGAGTAATTCCTATCATTCTTACAGTCACGACATGGACAACACATGAAACCATTCTGCTTGTTTGCCTCAGCCACACGAATAAAATCATGCAGGCCATTAAGAAACCCTGGACTTAGTCGGTCATCGTACATCCATTGCCGGCTCATGTTCACTACACAACATCGAAGTGACCAAATTAATACAACTTCATCATCACATTACAACCAAAAGTAGAGCTAGCAGTGACCAAATGTTATTACTGCAAATAATAGATACTTATAGTTCATACATACATCTCATAAAACAACATACAACTATCTAAAACATGTAAATGCAACAACAAATGCGATCATAATCGCAACTAAAGTAACAATTGAGCCAACGGCATAATGATACCAAGCCTCTTTATCAATGGCATATTTTCTAATCTTTCTAAGCTTCAAGCGCATTCCAGCCATCTTGTTCTTGTGATCATCGACGATATCGGCAACATGCAACTCCAATCCCATCTTCTCATCTTCAGTTCTTTTCAATTTTTCTTTTAAATGATCAATTTCTTTTTCAGCTTGTGTTAATTTCTCGAGCAGAATTGCATAGTCGGTTGGAATTTCTGGTTCAACTACTTCCTATAGATAAAAACATGTACGTCAATTTGGTGGCATAATTAATTGTCATAGACATTAGATGATGTGTGAAATAGTTATAAAAGATAACGACATACCACATCTGAATCATAGACTGGACGAGGGCCGACGTGGGCTGATACCATAACCATGACACTATAGAATAACTAACAATAATACAAGTAAGTAAATCGTACACGCAGCTATCTAAATCATACAAGTAATTTTTTTTAACAAAAAGGTTTTAAGAAGAACAAGAGGCTCACCAAGGTGGCCGGTGCCACGACGAGACGGTGCGGACGATCGACGGTGGTTAGGACGGGGATGGGAAGGCACCAAATAAACCACACCTACACATATGCAACCTAACAAGTTAATTTGAGCTCAAATTGCATATAAATCAAATAAACTCCCACATAATGATCACTCCTCCAAAACCTAGCTAAAACCCACAAATCACATATCTTTGAGCATACCACAAGCTAATCTAGCAATGAGAGATGAAGGAGCAAAGTTGCTAACCTTTATGAACACTTGGATAGATGGGGCACTACTAGAAAAAAGGCTGCTAGTGGCGCACCAGTTTTTGCTATTAATGGCGCACTATAGGTGCGCCACTATTAACACGCCATTATTAACAAATAGTAATGGCGCACCTCTGGTGCGCCATTAGTAATCCAAATACTAGTGGCGCACCACCTGGTGCGCCATTACTAACACTTCAGGTGCGCCACTGGTAATAGAGGACAGTGCGCCACTACTAACACCCATGATGCGCCATTGCTATTTTTTTGCGATTTTTTTTTTGCGAATTTATTTTGCGATTTTTTTTTGAATTTCGTTCTGGTTTGCATCTTGGTACGTTCTTTGTGCCGGGAGGAGGAGGGACTGTGAGGAGGAAGTAGAGGAGGAAGGAGAGGAGGCAGAAGAGGAGGGAGGAGAGGAGGGAGGAGGAGGGAGGAGAGAGGAGAGGAGGAGAGGAGGGAGGAGGAGGGACCGTGAGGAGGAGGAGGGAGGAGAGACCGTGAGGAGGAGGGACTGTGAGGAGGAAGGAGGAGGGAGGAGAGAGGAGGGAGGAGGAGGTCACCGGAGAGGAGGAGGAGGAGGAGGTCGCCAGAGAGGAGGAGCAGGAGGAGGAGTTCGCCGGAGAGGACCGTGAGGAGGAGGGAGGAGGAGGTCGCCAGAGAGGACCGTGAGGAGGAGGTCGCCGGAGAGGACCGTGAGGAGGAGGGAGGAGGAAGGAGGAAGGAGGAGGGAGGAGGAAGGAGGAAGGAGGAGAGGAGGAGAAGGAGGAGAGGAGGAGAGGAGGAGGATAGAAATGTGTGGAGGAAGAGGGAAGTGGATAAGGGTAGTGGGGGTAGGTGGGCGTTTTGAAACTGCCCAGACTTAGTAATGGCGCACCTAGGTGTGGTGCGCCATTACTATGTACCTTAGTAATGGCGCACCTAGGTGGCGCACTATTTTTAATTTTGAAGGCGGGAAAATAGTAGTGGCGCACTATGCACTGGTGTGCCATTGCTAACTTTTTTTTATTTTTTTATTTTTTTGCCTCCAGATCTTAAAATGGCTGTAACTTTTTTTCTGTTAGGTTTTTGAGGATTCTAAAAAATCGATAACGGGCATAGCTGTTGAATTCGGATGTAACTTTTTGAGTAGATGCTTTTTCATATAAAAAACTTTTTCATCGGAGGTCGTATGCAAAAGTTACGGCCATTTTACCGAAACACGGAGGCCATTTGCAAAAAAAATCAAAATTCATGTTTGTTAATTTTCCTAACAACTAGAACACATAACACATGGGCATCTATTTTTTTGAATTTTTTTGAATCTTTTATCATTTTATTTTATTTTATTTTAAACTGAAAAGGCGATCCACGAGGGGGGGGGGGGTGTGTGTTTGTGTGTGTGTGGTGGGGTGTGTGTTTGTGTGTTTGTGTGTGTTTGTGTGTGTGTGGTGGGGTGTGTGTTTGTGTGTGTGTGGTGGGGTGTGTGTTTGTGTGTTTGTGTGTGTTTGTGTGTCTGTGGTGGGGTGTGTGTTTGTGTGTGTGTGGTGGGGTGTGTGTTTGTGTGTGTGAGACGTTAGTAATGGCGCACCCTCCCTGGTGCGCCATTGCTAACCCTAGCAATGGCGCACCAGGGAGGGTGCGCCATTACTAACCTCACACACACACGCAGGCACACCCCCACCAGACATAGCAATGGCGCACCACACCTAGGTGCACCACTACTATGTACCTTAGTAATGGCGCACCTAGGTGTGGTGCGCCATTGCTATGTCTGGTGGGGGGGAGGATGGACAAAAAAATAGCAATGGCGCACTGCTCAAGTGGTGCGCCATTAGTAAAAAAATAGCAGTGGCGCACCACCATCATGGTGCGCCATTAATGTCCATATTAGCTATAGCCGTTTTTCTAGTAGTGGGGTGCCTTTAAATCTTGACAAATCCTTGGCAAAATGGAGGATGAGCTTCGAGCAAGAAGAAGAACAGGGGAGAAAACAGAGAAATGAGAGCCCCTTCGATCGGCTGCGGACGAAGCGTATATGTAGGAAGTCTTTAGTACCGGCTGGTGACACCAACCGGTACTAAAGGTTGCCCTTTAGTACCGGTTGGTATCAACAGCCGGTACTAAAGGTGCAAGCGGGGCCCAAGTCTGACCAACAGCCTGCCACGCCCCCTTTAGTACCGGCTCGTGACACGAACCGGTACTAAAGATCGCTCACGAGCCGGTACTAAAGGTCGCCCTGCTCCTAGCCGTTGGAGCCGGCACGAACCGGGACTAATACCATCTTTAGTACCGGCTCGTGACCAGACCGGGACTAATGCTCGGGACGAAAGGTCTGTTTTCTAATAGTGCTAGGTGACATTAGGGTTTTGGTTGATGTGTATCTTAAGGTGTTATTTTAGTACGAACTCTAGGGCTGTTCGTGACACTTATAGGGATAGCTCATAAGATTGATCGGAAAAGATAACTTTGAGGTGGTTTCGTACCCTACAATAATTTCTTCGTTTGTTCTTCGCTATTTGTGACTTTGGAGTGAACTCTTTGTCGCACGTGAGGGATTTACATATGATTCAACTATGTTAGTATTGTTGAGAGAACTTGCACTAGTGAAAGTATGAACCCTAGGCCTTGTTTCTAAGCATTGCAATACCGTTTGTGCTCACTTTTATCATTAGTTACCTTGCTGTTTTTATATTTTCAGATTACAAAAACCTTTATCTACCATCCATATTACACTTGTATCACCATCTCTTCGCCGAACTAGTGCACCTATACAATTTACCATTGTATTGGGTGTGTTGGGGACACAAGAGACTCTTTGTTATTTGGTTGCAGGGTTGTTTGAGAGAGACCATCTTCATCCTACGCCTCCCACAGATTGATAAACCTTAGGTCATCCACTTGAGGGAAATTTGCTACTGTCCTACAAAACTCTGCGCTTGGAGGCCCAACACGAGTCTACAAGAAGAAGGTTGCGTAGTAGACATCAAGCTCTTTTCTGGCGCCGTTGCCGGGGAGGCTAGGTAAGCAGCACTCACATCCCGTCAACGAAGCTCTTTTCTAGCGCCGTTGCCGGGGAGGTGAGTGCTTGAAGGTATATCTTTAGATCTTGCAATCAAATCTTTTAGTTTCTTCTTTTTCACTAGTTTGGTTTTATAAAAGAAAACTACAAAAAAATGGAATTGAGGTTGCCTCGTATGCTTCATATTTTTAACGTCTTTCGTGAAAATGATGGAAAGGAAAATTGTTCTCAAGTGTTAGAAGAAGAAGTTATTAAAATGTTTGGCACAAAATCTTTGAATGATGAGCATGATAGAAATATTGTTAGTATGAATTCTCTGAATATTCATGATGCTAATAATATGCAAGCCCACAAGCTTGGGGATGCTATGTTTGATGAAGATGATATTTTTAGTCCCCCAAGTTTTGATGAAAAAATTTATTATGATGATGATATGCCACCTATCTATGATGATTATGATGATGACATGTATGCTATAAAGAGTGATAGTAACCATGAAACTTGTCATCATGATTTTAATATTCAAAGTGGTTATGTCAATCAAGTATCTCATGATAGTTATTTTGTTGAGTTTGCTCCCACTATTATGAATGAGAAGAAAATTGCTTATGTGGAGAGTGACAAATTTCCTATGCTTGTGGATCATGAAGATAATGCTTTATGTGATAGTTATGTTGTGAAATTCCTTCATGATGCTACTGAAAATTATTATGAGGGAGGAACATATGCTTGTAGGAATTGCAATAATATCAAGTTTCCTCTCTATGTGTTCAAAGTATTGAAGTTATGCTTGTTTTGCCTTCCTATGCTAGTTGATTCTTGCTCCCATAAATTGTTTGCTCACAAAATCCCTATGCATAGGAAGTGGGTTAGACTTAAATATGCTTGTCATGAGATTCATGATGCTCTTTTGCATGTTTCAATTATTATTCCTATGTGAGCATCATTGAAATCATCATGCCTACCTAAAAGGCATTAAAGAAAAGCGCCTGTTGGGAGACAACCCAACACTTTTCCTTTCTGTTTTTGTGTGTCCACATGATTAAGCTACTGTATAATCATGTTTTATAGCTTTTGTTTCAATAAAGTGCCAAGTAAAGCCTTTGGGATAGTGTGGATGATAGTTGACTTGATTCTGTGCAAAACAGAAACTTTTTCTCTCAGTCCAGGAATTTTGTAAATTCACTGGAACGTGATTTTGATCTGAATTTTTTACACATGATTTATATACAAATTTCCTAGATTGTCCTAATTTTTCAGAATTTTTAGAGACAGGAAAGTATGGTTACACTACAGATCTTCACAGACTGTTCTTTTTTTTAACAGATTCTGTTTTGCATGCATAGTTTGGTTGTTTTAGTGTTTCCATAGCTTATATTTAGTGGTATAAATTATGGGAATAATAGAATACAGTAGGTATCATGTGGAAACAATTATGAATCTTGTCTTGACAGTACCTAAGTGAATGATCTTTGTTTATTATACTAACCCATCTCACGAAGTTCCGTTAAGTTTTGTGTGATTGAAGTTTTCAAGTTTTGGGTGGAACACCGATATGAGGAGAATAAGGAGTGACAAGAACCTAAGCTTGGGGATGCCCAAGGCACCCCCAAGGTAATATCCAAGGAAGACTCAAGCACCTAAGCTTGGGGATGCCCCGGAAGGCATCCCCTCTTTCGTCTTCAACATTATCGGTATATCTTACTTGGAGCTATATTTTTATTCGTCACATAATATGAGTTTTGCTTGGAGCGCCATTTTATTTTCTTGCTTTCTGTTAGATGTTATTTACAATCTTGTTTTTCAATAAAAAGTTCCAAGAATTGTCTTACGATGCTTGCATTGCATGTTTTGATGTGTGCTGTGTAAGAACAGAAACTTCTGCTATAGTGTTTGAATTTTCATATTTTACTGGAACGTGGAAAGTTTCTGAAATTTTTACACAGTATTGTATAACTTTTATAGCATGTCCTAAATTTTCCTAATTTTTTGAGTTACATAAGTACACTGGTTTAATAGATTGCTACAGACTGTTCTGTTTGGACAGATTGCTGTCATAGTTTTGTTATCTACTTATCCTATGGTTTTCATAGCCTATATTGGTAGATATAAATTGTGGAAACGATAGTAAACAGTAAATGATGTTTGAAAATTATTATGCAACTTGTCTTGGCAGTACATAAAGAGTTGATTTATTATTATGTGTACTAACCTATCTCACGAGTTCTTTTCGAGTTTTGTGTGGATGAAGTTTTTGAGAATAGGTGAAACCGTGGTATGAGAGGATTGAATGAGATACAAAAGCTCAAGCTTGGGGATGCCCAAGGCACCCCAAGTAAATATTTCAAGAAGTCTCATGCATCTAAGCTTGTGGATGCTACGCATCCCACCTCTCTTCATCAACAATTATCGGTTAGCCTATGTTGAGCCTAAATTTTTATTCGTTCACATGATGCGTGCTATTCTTGGAGTGTTATTTTTCTTTTGCTTGCTGTTTAAATAAAATACTCAGATCTGAAAATATTCATTGAGAGAGAGAGTCCTCATATAGCTTCTTAATTGTTTGACTACTCATTGATCTTGACTTATATCTTTTGAGAGTAGCTTGTCATTTCCTCTCATGCTTCACTTATACCTTTTTGAGGGATGAAATCTTTATGCTCATGTGCTTCATTTAAATTTGTTTGAGCTTGTCGAAAAAGCAATGGCAATATATGAAAATAGTCCCAAAGTGATAGATATCCAAGGTGGATACAATAAAAACTTTCATGAAGATCATTGGAAAAATTAAACTTGATTCCTTGTAATAGTTTTGAAACATGATGATAGTAATATGTGAGTCATGTTAGTGAGTAATTATGCTTAGTAGGAATATTGGTGTTAAGGTTTGTGATTCCCTATGCATGCACGAAAGTCAATAGTTATGCAATGAAGTTACATCCTACTTGTGGTGCATTATTCGGTGTCAGCTATGTTCAATGCTCACTTATGTGAATTTTCGTTTCTTGGTTTGGATGCTTCCCAATCTATTTGCTAGCCTCCATTTGTACTAAGTAGAAATACTACTTGTGCATCCAAAATCCTTAAACCAAGTTTTGCCTTATGAGTCCACCATACCTACCTATATGCGGTATTTCCATGCCGTTCCAAGCAAATTTGTATGTGCCATCTTTAAATTTTCAAAATAATTTTTCTCTTTTGTGTGCCCGTACCGCTCATGAAACGGTGGGGAGTATCCAATATTTTTCCATGCTAGGTGTGTTATTCTCACGATATGTGTTGATTCACTATCATTCACGAGAAAGTGGCTGGTATTCGGGATGCCTAGTTCCATGCTCAAAATTCAAATCAAAATATAATGAAACAAAACTCCCCCAGGATTGTTGTTTGTATGGATGGTACCTGTGGATTCGGCTCGCCATGGAGTGTGATTGATTGGTGGAGGGGGAGTAAAAACTTTACCATTCTGTTTGGGAACCGCCTATAATGTATCTAGCATGGAAAGTATTGTGAGCTACTTTGTCATTTTCGTTGACAGGAAAAGCATGCCACTCAAAATATTTTTCTCTCTCAATTTAAACCTTGAGCTCTGGCACCTCTACAAATCCCTACTTCCCTCTGCGAAGGGCCTATCTATTTGCCTTATGCAATTTTTATTTTTGCTTTGAGTCTCCATCTTCTCTTATAAGCACCAACTAGGGGGCACCATGATCGTACTTGAGCATTGGGCATAGCTAATATTTGAGTGTGTTTCATGAATGGATCAATGATTGAGCATGATGGGCTAGGGATAACTTTCTTTAGTGTTGATATTTTGAAAGACATGGTTGCTTGTTGACATGCTTGAGTATTGACGTCATTATGTTAAAACTATACTATTGCTTTGAATCATTTACAAGTCCAAATGTCCATGCTATACAAAGAAGAAAAGAATATGATGAACATGTTAGGTAGCATTCACACTTCATAAATTATTTGTTTTATCATTTACCTACTCGAGGACGAGCAGGAATTAAGCTTGGGGATGCTGATACGTCTCCAACGTATCTATAACTTATGAAGTATTCATGCCATGTTTACAATAATTCTATATGATTTTGGTATGATTTTATTAGAACTAACTCGGACTGACGCTGTTTTCAGCAGAGCTACCATGGTGTTGTTTTTGTGCAGAAATAAAAGTTCTCGAAATGGGCTGAAAATTTACGGAGAATATTTTTGGAAAATATAAAAAATTCTGGAGCAAAAAGTTGGGCCAGGAAGTGACCGAGGAGGCCACAAGCCTGGGCCCCTCCCCCAGGGCGCGCCCCCCTAGCTTGTGGGCCCCTCGGGCACCGCCTTGACGTGAGACCGACGCCAAAAACTCCTATAAATCGAGAAAACCCCAAAAAGAAACCCAGATCGGGAGTTCCGCCGCCGCAAGCCTCCAGATCCACGAAAAACCAATCGGGAGCCCGTTCCGGCACCCTGCCGGAGGGGGAAACCATCACCAGAGGCCATCTTCATCATCCCGGCGGTCTCCATGATGAGGAGGGAGTAGTTCACCCTCGGAGCTGAGGGTATGTACCAGTAGCTATGTGTTTGATCTCTCTCTCTCTCTCTCTCTCTCTCGTTTTCTTGAGATGACATGATCTTGATGTATCGCGAGCTTTATTAATATAGATGAATCATATGGAGTTTTCCCCTCTCTATCTTCTTGTGATGAATTGAGTTTTCCCTTGGAAGTTTACTTATCGGATTGAGTCTTTAAGGATTTGAGAACACTTGATGTATGTCTTGTGATGGGATATCCGTGGTGATAATGGGATGTTCTATTGATCCACTTGATGTATGTTTTGGTGATCAACTTGCGGGTTCCGTGACCTTGGGAATCTATGCATAGGGGTTGGCACATGTTTTCGTCTTGACTCTCTGGTAGAAACTTTGGGGCACTCTTTGAAGTTCTTTGTGTTGGATTGAACATGATGAATCTGAAATTGTGTGATACATATCGTATAATCAAGCCCATGGGTACTTGTGGGGACATTGGAGTATCTAGGTGACATTAGGGTTTTGGTTGATGTGTATCTTAAGTTGTTGTTTTAATACGGACTCTAGGGCTGTTCATGACACTTATAGGGATAGCTCATAAGATTGATCGGAAAAGATAACTTTGAGGTTGTTTCGTACCCCTACAATAATTTCTTCGTTTGTTCTCCGCTATTTGTGACTTTGGAGTGAACTCTTTGTCGCACGTGAGGGATTTACATATGATTCAACTATGTTAGTATTGTTGA
Organism: Elymus sibiricus; assembly: GCA_039707655.1. NCBI lineage: Eukaryota > Viridiplantae > Streptophyta > Magnoliopsida > Poales > Poaceae > Elymus > Elymus sibiricus. Next base: position 427,514,945 of record CM077675.1, read on the forward strand.
GAGAACTTGCACTAGTGAAAGTATGAACCCTAGGCCTTGTTTCTAAGCATTGCAATACCGTTTGTGCTCACTTTTATCATTAGTTACCTTGCTGCTTTTATATTTCAGATTACAAAAACCTTTATCGACCATTCATATTACACTTGTATCACCATCTCTTCGCCGAACTAGTGCACCTATACAATTTACCATTGTATTGGGTGTGTTGGGGACACAAGAGACTCTTTGTTATTTGGTTGCAGGGTTGTTTGAGAGAGACCATCTTCATCCTACGCCTCCCACGGATTGATAAACCTTAGGTCATCCACTTGAGGGAAATTTGCTACTGTCCTACAAAACTCTGCGCTTGGAGGCCCAACACGAGTCTACAAGAAGAAGGTTGTGTAGTAGACATCACTTATAAGCCGGTCGTCATGCTCCTCAACTAGCGAGGTGGGACTAAACTCCCACCTGCGTCAGCTCCGCACGCGCACCCAACCCTTTAGTCCCGGTTGGAGCCACCAACCAGGACTAAATACCCTTTAATCCCGGTCGCTGGATCTAACCGGGACTAAAGGCTTTTCGGCTGTGGGCGAAAGTTCATGCGCAAAACCAACCTTTAGTCCCGGTTGGAGCCACCAACCGGGACTAAAGGGTATTTAGTCCTGGTTGGTGGCTCCAACCGGGACTAAAGGTCCATGGCATATATGAGCGTTGCCTTCTCCCCTTCCCAATTGACCACCATTTTCGTGAAGAAACACATGAGCAGACAGCCGCCACCGCCCTCTCCATCGCGACGCCATCAGGCTGGCCATTTTCGCTGGCGACCCGCAGTGCCCGCACCCTCCGCGCCCTCGACATCCGCGCGCGTCTCCGGCGTTCCCACGCCCTCCGCGCCCAGCCTCGATGTCCGCGCGCGTCTCCGGTGACCCCGCGCCCGGCCTCGACTTCCGCGCGCGCCTCCGGTGACCCCGCTGCGCCACCCGCGCCCTCGACGTCCGGCGACCAACGCGTGCCACCGTCCAGCGACCCCGCAACACCGTCTCCTGCAGTTAGCATCCCCCTCATGTATAAGCAACCTATATGATCACATCCATGTGCTTGCCTAATTGGAAAATCCAGCGATTCCTCTGCTCATTCCTTGTTTTCTAGTAGATGTACATGAATCTGGTGTGATACTTGCTGTTAGATACCTTGTTTTCTAGTAGATGTACATGAATCTGGTGTGAAGCATTGTTATTTTAAATCCTATGAATCAGATGCTCATTTTCGTTTTTGTGATAGTATGTATAAACACTAGATCAAAGCATGTAAGATGTAGCTTTTGAGCACAGATTGCTGAATGAAAATGAAGCAACATGTTCACTAGTTGTTTACTTAGGGTTAAGTGTTTTATAGCATTATTCATTATCAAAGTCATTTTATAGCATTATTCATGATCAAAGTCATTTCATTTGTGATATTTTTCTTCCGAGCGTATATAATGAATTTGTGATATTTTCATGTGCAATATAAATTTTTGTTCATTGAGATGAGATACATATACTCAATGTGATAGATGATAGATGTTTTGTGAAGATGAGGTGTCCATTTGTTGTATAAACATAACCCCGATAACTTCGGTGCAACGCCGCCCCCGCTTTGTGAGCCGCCGCCGTTCAATTTCCCTCGGGCTTATATATTTTTGTAAACATAGAAATTTTTGTAACATGTATGTGTTTGATCACCGCGGGCTTATATAGTTGATTGCACTTTGGAGTGCATATTTAGTCGAGTCCAACATCAATATTAGTGAATGATTTCAGATTGTTAGGCACCGCGGAGAATTGTGAGAGGAGATTTCCATTTGATTTTGAGGCATATGAAAACATGATTTGCACGTTGGACAGGCATGAGAGAGGCGCGCGGTCCGCAAAGTATAACTTCGACATGAGGGGGTGGGTCGTTAAAACATAACCCCGATAACTTCGGTATAACTTTGACATGAGGGGGGAGGAGTCCTCGACGATCGCCGGAGGAGGCCCCAATCTTGCTCTCAAGTTGTCATCATAATGTTACTATTTTGCATTCCCAGATTTCATTAAGTCTGAAAAACAACTTATCTCTCATGGTTGTATATTGCCATGTTGTAATATTTGCAGAAACTATGGATCCACACGACAGAGACATAGAACAAGAAGAGATTTTGGGGGATATGATCCGCGATAGAGGTGATGATGATATCACCTTGTCATTTCTCAACGACTCCGATGGCGAGGGAAGAGAGGATGGCGGCTCCGGTGATCGAATGGAGGGAGAAGATGACGGCTCCGGCGGTGTTGGAGCCTTAACTGTTGCAAAATCCGGCGAGGTATATATATTAATTAAGCCTTTGCTGACTAGATGCATAAATTGTTTTGTATGTACATATATTAAGGCTTCTTTCTTCTTTTAGCCCTCCGGATCGAGCCAATCTTCTATAAGGAGACGAGGCCCGAAGAAAAGGTTGGACGAGAATCAAAGGTTCACGATCGAAGAAGTCGGTCCAGATGGCAAACCGACTCTTCCCAAGCGGACCCAAGCATGATTTATATATCAGTGCGGAGTTGTTGTTAGGGACAGTGTCCCGATCAGCATCCAAGAATGGAATAAGATGAAGGAAAATGGAGATTCTTATGTCGACGATAGATGCAAAGATGAGCTTTGGAACTAGCTCATGACAAATTTCAGCCTACTGCCAGAGGAGGATCCAAATAACCCAGTTATACAGCAAAAAGTCAAGGTGTGGGCTCTTAAGAAGATGGCAGAACAATTCAAGAACTGGAAGAAAAATTTGAATGTACAGTTTGTCGAGAAAGACAAGACTCCAGATTTCGCCGCCGGTCAATATGCGAAGATAAAAGATCATTGGCCCGCATTTGTGGCGTACAAGAAATCGGAGAAAGCTAAGAAAAGGTCAGAGATAAATAAGCTAAATGCTGCAAAGAAGAAGTATCACCATGTCACGGGGTCAGGTGGCTACAAGGTGGCCCGGCCTACGTGGGAAAAAGCTGAGAACGACCTGCTTGCTAAATATATCGAACTAGAGACATGGAACTGGCCCGAACAGGCAAGGACTTGCTTCTTCGGGCATGGGGGAACTTTGCACCCGGAAACAGAGAAGTGTGTTTACACGAAAGCTCAACTTCAAACACCCCTGGAACATATTCGGGAAGCAATCAAGGCCGTGCAGGAAGGGAGGTTCCATCCCGACAGAGAGAAGGACAAGCTGTCACACGCCCTCGGGAATCCTGAACACCCTGGACGAACACGAGGCACATCAGGCTCCATTCCGTGGGTGCATGGGTTTCTCGACAGCACTGGTTATAGAAGCCGACGGAGAAAGAAGAGAGAGGAAGCAGGCCGGCTGTAGAAGCTAGAAGAAAGATTAGCGTTTCAGGAGAAGAAACTAGAGACACTTACCAGTCAGCGAGCTATCGGACCACCATCTCAGCAGCACGAAGATCCTTCATTCGATACTGCCCATGAAGCTACCCCACCATCTCAACGAAAAAGCAATGTGGCTTCCACGGAGCTCGTTTGGCCAGATATCACGGCTCCTCGCTACCCCGTGGATGATATCATAGAGAGGGAACATTGTGAGCTAATGGTGAAATGCATGAACCTAACCTTGAAGGTGGCGGTCGGCTATGTCTTACCTCCAAGACCTGATGGAACTTTCCATTGCAATCCGATTCCAGATGGCTTTGCTGTTGTCGGGGTGGATGAAGTTACCAACTGATTCGAGGGGCTGGACCTTGAGTACCCTACAGGTGAAGGAGAGACTCGTCTGGTAAATGCCGTCAGGACTACCGTTCTATGGAGAAAGGAAAACATCGTGCTTCCACAATGAACGTCGCGTCAGCAGAAGATAACCCACAAGTATAGGGGATCGCAACAGTTTTCGAGGGTAGAGTATTCAACCCAAATTTATAGATTCAACACAAGGGGAGCCAAAGAATATTTGAGAGTATTAGCAGCTGAGTTGTCAATTCAACCACACCTGGAGATTAAATATCTGCAGCAAAGTGATCAGTAGCACAGAATATGATAGTTTTGATAGCAGTAGCAGCAGTAACAGTAATGGTAACAGTGATAGCAATAGTTTCGTAGCAAGTGTAACAATAGCAGTAGCAATAGTAACTTAGCAAGAACAATAAGTGGAAAACTCGTAGGCACTGGATCGGTGAACTCGTTGGATGATATTCATCATATAACAGTCATAACCTAGGGCGATACAGAACTAGCTCCAGTTCATAAATGTAATGTAGGCATGTATTCCGTAAATAGTCATACATGCTTATGGAAAAGAACTTGCATGACATCTTTTGTCCTACCCTCCCGTGGCAGAGGGGTCCATAAGGAAACTAAGGGATATTAAGGCCTCCTTTTAATAGAGAACCGGAACAAAGCATTAACACACGGTGAATACATGAACTCCTCAAACTATGGTCATCACCGGAAAGTATCCCAAATATTGTCACTATGGGGTTTATGGATCATAACACGTAATAGGTGCATATGACTAGGCAAGATCGGATCAAGAACATAGATATAATGGTGATAACATAATCGGTTCAGATCTGAAATCATGGCACTCGGGCCCTAGTGACAAGCATTAAGCATGGCAAAGTCATAGCAACATCAATCTCAGAACATAGTGGATACTAGGCATCAAGCCCTAACAAACTAACTCGATTACATGATGAATTTCATCCAACTCCTCACCGACCAGCGAGCCTACGAAGGAATTACTCACTCCCGGTGGGGAGCATCATGGAATTGGCGATGAACAAGGGTTGGTGATGACGAAGACCGAAGATTCCCCTCTCCGGAGCCCCGAACGGGCTCCAGATCTGGCCTCCCGATGAAGAACAGGAGGTGGCGGCAGCTCTGTATCGTAAAATGCGATGAAACTTTCTCCTTGATTTTTTTCTCCGAAAATAGGAATTTATAGCGGCGGAATTAGGGTCAGTGGGGCCACGAGGTGGGCACAACCCACCAGGGCGCCTGGTGGGTGTTACCCACCCTGCCCCCCTTCTCCAGTAGTTTTTGGCTCCAATAATTCTTATATATTCTGAAATAATTCTCCAAAAAGTTTCTTTCCGTTCCGAGAACTTTCATTTCTGCACAAAAACAACACCATGGTAGTTCTGCTGAAAACAGCGTCAGTCCAGGTTAGTTTCATTCAAATCATGCAAATTAGAGTCCAAAACAAGGGCAAAAGTGTGAGGAAAAGTAGATACGTTGGAGATGTATCAACTCCCCCAAGCTTAAACCTTTGCTCGTCCTCAAGCAATTCAGTTGACAAACTGAAAGTGATAAACAAAAACTTTTACAAACTCTTTTGTTCTTGTTTACATATATATGCTTAAGTAGCACCCACGTTTTCCGCAAAGATTATGACTAACCATGCCAACAATAACTCTTAGAAATTATATTAACTCATATCAATAACATAAGCAACTAGCGAGCAATAATAAGAGATCTCAAACGCCAACACTTTGTCAAAACAATCATGATGCAATATGACAATAGTGGTATCTCGCTAGCCCTTTTTGAGACCGCAAAACATAAATGCAGATCACCTCCAAAGTTCAAGCAGCGACTAAACATTGTAATTCATGGTAGAAAAGATCCAGTCATGCTGCACCCAACATCAACTATACAAAATGCATGAGGATGACAATAGTGCTCTCAGGTCGGGCGCTTATTTGAGAAGGTGATGACTCAACATAAAAGTAAATAGATAATCCCTTCGAAGAGGGAAGCATGGATTTGCAGAGGTGCCAGAGCTCAAGCTTTTAAAACAGAGATAGATATAATTTTGGGAGCTACACCCTTCCTGTCAACGTCACGATCAAGAGTTATCAATATCTTCCATGCTAAAAAAATTAGCGGCGGTTTCCAAGCGGTAAAAGTAAAGGTTTACTCCCCCTCCACCAACAATCACACTCCACGGCTAGCCGCATCCACGGGTACCGTCCAAACCAACAACATTCCTAGGGGAGTTTTGTTTAATTATTTTTTATTTTTGATTTCGGGACTGGGAATCCCTATTACCGCCCCTCTCGTGTAAGGACGAGTGAATAAACACTCATCATGAGAATAACCCGCTTAGCATGGAAGATACTGACCGCTCCCTGTCGCTCCATGAACGGTCCAGGCACACAAAACAGATGTTCATTTGAATTTTTTAGAGATGGCACATAAAAATTTACTTTGGAACGGCAGGGTAATACCGCATATAGGTAGATATAGTGGACTCATCTAGAATAACTTTGGTTTAAGGATTTTTTATGCACAAGCAGTATTCCCGCTTAGTACTGGTGAAGGCTAGCAAATAGATTGAGAAGCGGCCAGCTAGAGAGAGAAAATGGTCATGAGCATGTATTACATATAAGAAACATTGACTACTAGCATGAGTAGGATATGGACACCATGAACATAAATATCATGAAGGCTATGTTGGTTTTGATTCAACTACATGCGTGAACATGTGCCAAGTCAAGCCACTTGAAACATTCAGAGGAGGATACCATATCATCATACCACATCACAACCATTTTAATGCATGTTGACATCCAAGATAAATTATTATCCACTCCTAGCTACTTAAGCATGGCATGAACAACTATAATCTCTAATGGTCATTGCAAACATGTTTGATCATAATATGCTAAATCAAGGATACTAGGTTAAACATATTTACAAAAACAAAAACAAGTTGAGTTCATACCCGCTCTTCTCTGCCACAGTCAATTCATCAAATATCGTCATCATTGCCTTTCACTTGCACGACCAAATGATAAGAAAATAATAATAGTCAAGAATGTCGTGGACTAAGCTGGAATCTGCAACATTTTATTCAAGAGGAGAAGACAAGGTAAAATGGGCTCTTTGTTAGATTAACAATGATGCATATGAGAGCCACTCAACATTTTTATCGTGGTCTTCTCCTTGGTACGACTCAAACAAAAGGGAAAGAATTTCAGAGAAACACACTGAAATATTTTTGGAGTTTTTGGTTTTTCTTGAAGAAAGCCAATTAAAGAGGAAAAAACAAAAACGAGAAAAACTATTCGTGGGAAGCTCCCAACAAGTAAAAGAAGAAACGAGAAATCTTTTTGGGTTTTCTTTTGATACTACAATTAAACTAAGCTAGAAAGAAAAACCGAAAAGAAGTAGGAAATGTTTTTGGATTTTCTCAAAGTTTTTCAAACACACAAGAAGAAAGCGAGAAAACAAATTTAGCATGGATATTACAATGAAAAATTATGAATACCGACAACTGGAATGAAATGTGTGAACATGAATGTAACGTCGGTGGAAATAACTACTCCCCCATGCTTAGGCTTTTGGCCTAGCTTGGTAATCACCATCCGTATGGATAGTAATCTGGGCAATGGCTCACCGAGGCCCTTGGTGCAAACTCCACGGCCCTCCTGGCAGCTTCAACCTCCGCATTGTACGCATGGGCCTCACTCTCAAGAACATAGTATCTTCCTCTACTGTGAAAATCAAAGAGAGCAAGAGCAGGCAAAGTGACAGGAACAATGTTTTTTTAATTAAATCTCAAGTTATAAGTGTAGTTAGTGGTCGTACCCATAAGGAACTTATGATGCTTCATGGCATCAAAGTCTAAATACCGAGTAGGTAAGATGGGGTCATTAGGCCAAGGTGATACATTTAGTCTCTCTGCTACACGGGAGGCATAGATTCCTCCATAAAAATTGCCACTAGCGGCATTGAGCTGCAGTCTCCATGCAACAATTGCACCAAGATTATAATATTTATTTCCAGTTATGGCAGTGTGTATGAGACTCAAATCATGAGCACACAGTGTGCTACAATCTTGTTTCCCTACGATACATTTTCCATTGAAGAGTGTGAAATATTGTATTGATGGGAAATGGATGCTCTTAATTCTCCCTTGTGTTACCCCCCTATCTTCACCAAAGCAAAGATTAACTAAAAATGACTCGTATTCAGATTTTGTTGGTTCATCAAGGGAACCCCAATATGGAAGTTTGCATGCTTCACTGAACGTTTCTAACGGCATGGTGAGGGAACGATCATAAAGGTTGAATCAAACTCTAGACTCACGAGGAAAATATTTAAATTTCTTTGTGAATGTTTTCGTGAGTTCGAGGTGTTGAGGGCACTTATCTGCGATGAAGGGAGCAACCTCTGTATTGTGGATATATTGTTCAAATTCCGCCTTAATACCTACACATTCCATGAACTCGTCGCACGGCCACAAGCATGATTTAGTAGCGGCATCTCACATCGAGCTTTCACTCGGTTCAACATAAGATTGTCGAACTGAGCTTCCACTTGATGAGGCCTCCGAGGATCTCCTCCTCGAAGAACTCCTAAAGAATTGCATTTTATTTGCGAACAAATTTATGAAATATTTTTGAGACACAAAATTTTGGTAACAAAACTTCGTGAAATTGATAGCAACTACTCCTAAGCATGCATAGAGGTCATATTAAGTATTCAAACTACTTAGAACTCTAAGAATTCAACATGCAAGCTCATCTACAGCAGCACCAAGGCTAGCTAATTACTCTGAAAATAACCCACTAAATCAAAACCTAATTGGAGCAATGGAGGAGTCACATAGCAAGTAGCAATCCCTCCAAACAGTTTCAGAAACGGAGCTTCGAGCAAAGAGATCGAAATCCGCGGGTTTGAGAGCAAGAACACGGGAATGGTGGCTATGGTGAATTTTTTCTGGAGGTAGGTGATGATGTGGGCTAAGGGAATGAGTGAGGGGGCCCACGTGGGGGCCACAACCCACCAGGGCGCGCCTGGGGGTGTTGGCGTGCCCTGGTGTCTTGTGGGCACCAGGTGTACCCACGTCTGGTATTATTTGCACCAGAAATTCAAAAATAATCGGAAAAAATCGTATTAGATTTTCAGGACATTCTGAGAACTTTTATTTTTGGGTCATTTTTTATTGCACGGTGAAAACAGAAAACAGGATAATTATGGCATTTTTATTTTATTTGACTAACTAAAACAGAAAATAAAAGGTGGGAGCAAAGAGTTGTGCCTACTAGATTCATCAACTTCATACCTCTCAAAAATGATCCATTAATAAGGTTGATCAAGTCTTATTAACAACCACTTCCGATTAGCATGAAACCGAAGAACTTTCGTAGAACACTAAGTTACCTCAATGGGGATGTGCATATCCCCTACAATAAGTATATCATATTTATTTTTGGCAGTAGGTAGAGGTAATTGAAAACTTCCAATAGTGATGGTCGGAGATTCTTCAATAACATTTATACCATCCACTTGGAATTGTTTCTTCGGAAAGTGCACCGTATGCTCATTACCATTAATATGAAAAGTGACTTTGCTTTTATTGCAATCAATAACAGCCCCTGCAGTATTCAAAAAGGGTCTACCAAGGATAATCGACATGTTGTCGTCCTCGGGCATCTCAAGAATAACAAAGTCTGTTAAGATAGTAACATTTGCAACAACAACGGGCACGTCCTCACAAATACCGATAGGTATGGCCGTTGATTTATCAGCCATTTGCAATGATATTTTGGTAGGTGTGAGTTTATTCAAATCAAGTCTCTTATATAAGGAGAAAGGCATAACACTAACATCAGCTCCCAAGTCACACAAAGCAGTTTTGACATAGTTTCTTTTAATGGAGCAATGTATAGTTGGTATTCCCGGATCTCCAAGTTTTTAGGTACTCCATCCTTAAAATAATAATTAGCAAGCATGGTGGAGATTTCAGCTTCAGGTATCTTTCTTTTATTAGTGATGATGTCTTTCATATACTTTGCATAAGGGGCCATCTTTAGGATATCAGTTAAGCGGGTACGCAAAAACACTGGCCTAATCATTTCAGCAAAGCGCTCAAATTCTTCATCATCCTTTTCTTAGATGGTTTAGGTGGAAAGGGCATGGGTTTCTGAACCCATGGCTCTCTTTCCTTACCATGTTTCCTAGCCACAAAGTCTCTTTTATCATAACGTTTATTTTTAGATTGTGGGTTATCAAGATCAGGAGCAGGCTCTATTTCAACATCATTATCTAGTTCTTTATCATTATTGGGTTGACCATCTTCATGAACATCCTTATTATCATTTTCATTATCACTAGGTGAATGTTCATTACCAGACTGAGTTTCAGCATCGGAAATAGAGACATCATTATTATCAGGAGGCTTTTGTATCTCAGGTTCACTAGAGGTATGCAAAGTCCTATCATTTTTCTTTTTCTTTTTCTTTCTAGAAGGACTAGGTACATCAGTATTAATTCTGTAAGAGTCTTGTTCAATTCTTTTAGGATGACCTTCAGGATAAAGCGGTTCTTGGGTCATTCTACCTCCTCTAGTTACTACTCTAGCAGCAAAATCATTCATATTATTATTCATTTCATAAAGCAATTCTTTTTGAGACTTAGCAACTTGTTCTAACTGAGTTTGAACCATAGAGGCATGCTTTCCTACACCTCTAACATCATTACTGATTATGAATAGCAAGTCACTCAAGCGAGCAATCATATCAGAATTATATTTCAACTGTTTCAGGACATGTGCATTGAAATGATCTTGCTTCATAATATAGTTGTCAAACTCATATAGGCACTGACTAGGATGTTTATTGCAAGGGATATCACTTTCATCAAACTTTAATAAAGAATTTACATCTACCACCTGCGGAGGTGGTGGTGTGTCAAGGCCATGTATTTCTTCAATAGGTGGTAAATTCTTAACATCCTCAGCTTTAATACCTTTTTCCTTCATGGATTTCTTTGCCGCTTGCATATCTTCAGGACTGAGAAATAAGATACCCCTCTTCTTCGGAGTGAGTTTAGGCAGTGGTTCAGGAAGAGTCCAATCATCATAATTCTTCAATATGTTATTCAATAATTCCTCAGCTTGTTCAACATTTCCTTCCCTGAAAACACAACCAGCACAACTATCTAGGAAGTCCCTAGAAGCATCAGTTAGTCCATTATAGATGATATCAAGTATTTCATTTTTCTTGAGAGGGTGATCAGGAAAATCATTAAGCAATTGGATAAGCCTCCCCCAAGCTTGTTGGAGACTCTCTTCTTCAATTTGCACAAAGTTAAATATTTCCTGTAAGGCAGCTTGTTTTTTATGAGTAGGAAAATATTTTTCAGAGAAATAGTAAATCATATCCTGGGGACTACGCACACAACCAGGAGTAAGAGTGTTGTACCATGTCTTAGCATCACCCTTTAATGAGAATGGAAATAACTTGAGAATGTAATAGTAGCGAATCTTCTCATCATGAGCAAAGTGGGTGGCTATATCATTCAGCTTAGTAAGGTGTGCCACTACAATTTCAGTTTCATAGCCATGGAAAGGATCAGATTCAAAAGTAATTAACTCTGGGTCGACAGAGAATTCATAATCCTTATCGGTAACAAAGATAGGTGAAGGAGCAAACTTAGGATCACATTTCATTCTAGCATTCAAAATTTGTTCCTTCTACTTGCGTAGCAATTTCTTAAGATCGTTTCTATCCTTGCAAGAAAGAATTTCTCTAGTTACCTCCTCGTCCATAACATAACCTTCAGGTATCTTAGGCATTTCAAATCTAGGAGAGCTGGGACTAATAGGTGTTTCATAGTCATCATCAGTTTCAGCAATCTCATCAGTTTCAGTAGTTTCATTCTCTTTAGCTCTAGCAATTTGTTCATCAACAAATTCTCCTAGTGGCACATTATCATCAAGCATGGTACTAGCATCATCATAAGCATCATTCATAGCAGAAGTAGCATCATCAATCACTTGCGACATATTAGGACTACTAGCATGTGGTGGTGTTGCAAGCTTACTCATAACAGAAGGTGAATCAAGTGCAGAGCTAGATGGCAGTTCCTTACCTCCCCGCGTCTTAGAGGGAAAAATCTTGGTCTTTGGATCCTTCAGATTCTTCATAGTGATAAATTGATATAAATCCCAAGTGAGTCAACAAATATAGCTATGCTCCCCGACAACGGCGCCAGAAAAAGGTCTTGATAACCCACAAGTATAGGGGATCGCAACAGTTTTCGAGGGTAGAGTATTCAACCCAAATTTATAGATTCGACACAAGGGGAGTCAAAGAATATTTGAGAGTATTAGCAGCCGAGTTGTCAATTCAACCACACCTGTAGATTAAATATCTACAGCAAAGTGATCAGTAGCATAGTAATATGATAGTTTTGATAGCAGTAGCAGCAGTAACAGTAACGGTAACAGTGATAGCAATAGTTTCGTAGCAAGTGTAACAGTAGCAGTAGCAATAGTAACTTAGCAAGAACAATAAGTGGAAAACTCGTAGGCACTAGATCGGTGAACTCGTTGGATGATATTCATCATATAACAGTCATAACCTAGGGCGATACAGAACTAGCTCCAGTTCATAAATGTAATGTAGGCATGTATTCCGTAAATAGTCATACGTGCTTATGGAAAAGAACTTGCATGACATCTTTTGTCCTACCCTCCTGTGGCAGCGGGGTCCATAAGGAAACTAAGGGATATTAAGGCCTCCTTTTAATAGAGAACTGGAACAAAGCATTAACACACGGTGAATACATGAACTCCTCAAACTATGGTCATCATCGGAAAGTATCACAAATATTGTCACTATGGGGTTTACGGATCATAACACGTAATAGGTGCATATGACTAGGCAAGATCGGATCAAGAACATAGATATAATGGTGATAATATAAACGGTTCAGATCTGAAATCATGGCGCTCGGGCCCTAGTGACAAGCATTAAGCATGGCAAAGTCATAGCAACATCAATCTCAGAACATAGTGGATACTAGGGATCAAGCCCTAACAAAACTAATTCGATTACATGATGAATCTCATCCAACTCCTCACCGACCAGCGAGCCTACGAAGGAATTACTCACTGCCGGTGGGGAGCATCATGGAATTGGCGATGGAGAAGGGTTGGTGATGACGCAGACCGAAGATTCCCCTCTCCGGAGCCCCGAACGGGCTCCAGATCTGGCCTCTCGATGAAGAACAGGAGGTGGCGGTGGCTCCGTATCGTAAAACGCGATGAAACTTTCTCCTTGATTTTTTTCTCCGAAAATAGAAATTTGTAGTGGTCGAATTAGGGTTTGTGGGGCCACGAGGTTGGCGCAACCCACCAGGGCGCCCTAGTGGGTGCTGCCCACCCTGGACCCCTTCTCCGGTAGTTTTTGGCTCCAATAATTCTTATATATTCTAAAATAATTCTCCAAAAAGTTTTGTTCCATTCCGAGAACTTTCATTTCTGTACAAAAACAACACCATGGTAGTTCTGTTGAAAACAGCGTCAGTCCGGGTTAGTTTCATTCAAATCATGCAAATTAGAGTCCAAAACAAGGGCAAAAGTGTGAGGAAAAGTAGATACGTTGGAGACGTATCAACGGACTCAGCCTAAGGAGGCCCCTCAGCAGACTCCTCACAGTCCAGCTCTATCTCTGCTGCCTCAGTCGTCTCCGCCGCCTCAGCTGTCTCCGCCGCCTCAGCGGACTCCGCCGGAGGAGGCCCCTCAACAGAATTCTCTGCCGCCTCAGATGTCTCCGCCGCGTCTGCGGACTCCGCCTCCTCCGCCGCGTCAGTAAAGGCGGAAGAGAACCGTTGCCGCTCCGGCGGCTAGCAGTACAACAACGAAGAAATCCAGAGCAGGTCCAAGCGTCAAGAAGGCTCCTGCCAAGTTACCATACGACATGACTGAGGAGGAAACCAAAAAGATCGTGGCTGCCGATGTGAAACGCCAGCTTGCACCGAAACGTCCAGATCCAAAGGAGAAAATAGATCCGGTAAAAGCGAAGCGCTGTCTGGATGCCCTTAAACGACCACCACCGCCTCAGCCGCGATCACACTATGACCGCTGTATTGTAAAGACATTTAATGAAGTGAACCGGTCGGGAAGTAGCAATGCTGCAAGAAGTGGGAAAACAATTCCCCAGCTCGGCAAACAGGAAAAACAATCGTGCCCCCCGCTCAAGGTGTTTGCCAATATCGCTAATGATCCGGTGGGGGTAGCGGCCGCTCATCCTGGTTACACTCTTGGTGATTACTTAGGCGATGAGGTACAATTTGAAAAGGTTGAGGTAGTAGCCCTAAAATACGAGCACGGGAAGCCTCTCGTCAGACGTGAGCTGCTCCTGCGTCAACCAACGATGATGCGAAAATTGCATGAATGGTACGTGAAAGCCTGCAAGGACGGGACCAACAGTATCTTCGTGGGAATTAAAAATGAGCACTACTTCAATGGAGTCCAGGCGTTGTACATTGAATTTGAAGAATTTTTTCAGTTATACAATCAATATGCCCTCGACAAAACTATCGTTAGTTGCTATTGTCTGTAAGTATTTTTTCTGTAATTAAGTCTCTAGCTCAGCTTGTTCATTGCATGTATAATTATCCTCACACTATATTATGCAGATTGAAGACCCTCGAATGCAAAAAACGACAAATCTATGCCATTGGATTCATTAACCTAGATACCGTAAATGAATATACGGTACAAAAAACCAGATAAAACAAAGAAAAACTTGCTAAAGGCATTACTTGGACAACAAAACAGAAGGGAAATACTATTTCCTTAGAACTTCCAGTGAGTGTTACTGTCTTGTGCACATTCTGTTTCGCTTACCCGAGGTTAAGTGTAATTAATGAGTTATGCGTGCGCAGGTTCCACTTTCTGCTAGCCATTCAGCTTGACGAGGGACGAGTAATTGTCATGGACTCGAGACGTAAAGAGCCTGAGGAGTGGGCGGACATGAGTCAAATGCTCCAGAAGTAAGTTCAATCATTACCGCACCATATCGGCAACTTACATTCATTTCCTGATATCAAGTAATCATTTTCTTTGTCAGGCAGGGTTTGGAAAAAGTTCACCAACCAGGTTAGGGGTGAATGGACAAAGGAGCTGCGATTTTCACACCCGAAAGTAAGTACTACTAGCTAGTTCCGCGCATCTCTCATTGATTCCAGTTTCAATACCATTATCACGCTTGATTATCATTTTGATTGAACTCTATTCTCGTAAAGTGCTTGTGGCAGGCACCCAGGAATAATTTATGTGGATACTACGTTTGCGAGTTCATTCGCCACTCAACCTCTGAGCGGGGCACATCTTCAGAACAATTTGAAGTACGTAAACAATATTCACATTTTTATTTTATTACCATCAATTGTGTTGAGTTTCATTCATATATATATATATATATATATATATATATGTGTGTGTGTGTGTATATATATATATATATATATATATATATATATATATATATATATATATATATATTGACCCCCTTCTTTAAATCAGATCTGGCAGAAGCGAGACGAACTCCTACCAACTGATCGCATACGAGCAATTCTAGAGGAATTGGCGGGATTCTTTGTTGAGCATGTCATACCTACAGATGGAGAATGCCATCGGGATTTCCGATGCGATTTTGGTAATTAGATATTATGGATCATAAGAGATGTTATATTGTATATATGCATGAACGTGTACTATATGTAGTAGCGTCGAATAGATATACGAAAACTTGTTGTTCGACTAAGCACGGAGAAAGAGAGGTCACTTCTGAAAGAACATGTGTTGTCCCCATGTTTGGTTTTGGTAATTGATGACAATCTCTATGGACTAATGGTTGCCTTGAGTTATATTTGAAGGGTTTGTCCATAGGATTTGCTTGTAGACCATTTGTTGGTCTCAAGGTGATTTGAAGAAGAATATGTCTTGACCAAGGTGCTATTCAAGGATTTATCCAAAGATTGGTCATGTTGATCAAGACTAAATACGAAGAGTGATTCAAGTTGATCAACACACAAAGCGTAGAAGATGTACCAAGCGAGATCAAGTGATCTCATGGTATGGTAAGCATTGTCCATTACGCTTTGTGTACTAACCCGTGTTCTATGTGAGAGTTCTTTGTGGGGTTAGGTTTGTTTCCATGGGCGTGCATCAAAAGGAAGATATCACACAACCCATGGAGGATGACATCAAGTGGTGATCGTCATCAAGATTGCGGTGTGCAAGTTCAAGTGGAGCATCACGAAGAGATCACATGCTTGAAGCTTGCCGTCCATTGTGGTGACAATGGACTTGTGAAGATGTGCCGAAGAGTGGCTCACCCATAGTGGAGTATGGGGGAGCAATCAACTAGTCTTCATCGAGCCGGCGCAATCAAGAAAGGTGGTCCAACTTGAGGAGGTCAAGATCGTCATCATCTAGCTCAAGTGGACTATGCGCAAGGCAAAGGTTTGCCCTTGATAGGTTTTCTATTTTACCGGTCTCATGGTGGTAGTTGGGAGACCGGGTTTTAGGATCGATAGCCGTACTATCAAGGGGGGCTCTCAAGTGAGTAGCTTTATCGTATCATTCGTAGAGAGCTCAAACCATTGCATCCTTGCATCATCTTTCTTGGTTCGTGTTTGGTGTTTCTCTTTGTGAGTCTTTGAGCTTTTGGTCATCTTCATGACAAGCTCGAGTTCATCGAAAACGGAGTTCATATATGCATCTTCTATGATGTTTTCGATGTTGGAGTTTATGCCGGTTCTTCATTCATAGAGGTTTCTCATCTCTATATGTTAGGCATTTCTCCCCTGCCACTTCTTATTATAACCAGTCGCTGTTTGGATAGTACTCGTTGTCTTCTATCCAACAAGCTTGAGTTTGCTCAATTCGGAGCTCATTTGCAGAAGTTATGGCAGTTCTGGTTTTATTTGTATCCTCTGTTTTCTGTGGATTTTCAGTAGCTTGCAAGCGGTAGTACCGCTGGTGCCCACGGTAGTACCGCTTATGCGGTAGTACCGCTGGTACTTCCGTGGCACTACCGCTTGGGGTTTCCCCGAGCGTGCAACTCTCTGTTGCCAGTTTGCCATTCACGGTAGTAGAGCGGTAGTAGCACGGTAGTACCGCTCTGGCGGTACTACCGCCCTTACTACCGCCGCCACTACCGCTTGCGGGGTTTCCTTCTGTGCACGTCTCTGTTGCCGTTTTCTGTTAAACGGTAGTAGTGCGGCAGTAGTGCGGTAGTACCGCTCAGGGCGGTAGTACCGCTCTGCTGGGCGGTAGTACCGCTTGGTGCGGTACTTCCGCCCTCCACTACCGCTGCTACTACCGCTTGTTTTTCGCAGAGTGTGCAAGCTTTCTGTTGCTCTTTTCGCTTTAGCGGTAGTACCGCTTAGTTGAGCGGTAGTACCGCTTGGTGCGGCACTACCGCTCCAGTCCCGTGTTCTCGCCTGCTGTTTTTGAATTACTACCGCTTAAGCGGTAGTACCGCTTGTACGCGTCCAGCACGGGTAACGGTTGGATTTGGGGTGGCCCTATAAAAGGGGTCTTCTTCCCCAACGGTTATCTTATCCTTTGAGCTCATTTCTCCCCCCATTGTTGACCTTCTTGAGCTTGCCTATCTCTCAATCCCTCCAATGATTCTTGCTCCTTCTTGAGGGAAAAGAGAGGAGATCTAGATCCACATTTCCACCAATCACTTTCTCCTCTAAGTGAGGGGAACCCCTTGGATCTAGATCTTGGAGTTCTTGGTGTTCTCCTTGTTCTTCCTCTCACTTTCCTCCATAGCTTTTGTTGCTTTGGTGGGATTTGAGAGAGAGGGACTTGAGCACTTCGTGTGTTCTTGCCATTGCATTAGTTGCATCGGTTTGAGTTCTCCACGGTGATACGTGGAAGTTAGTAGTTGAGAAGCTTATTACTCTTGGGTGTTTGAGCACCCTAGAGCTTGTTCCTCTTGGGTGCCTTGGCGCCCTAGACGGCTTGGTGGTGCCTCGGAGCTCAATCATTGTGGTGTAAAGCTCCGGGCAAGCGTCGGGGTCTCCAATTAGGTTGTGGAGATCGCCCCGAGCAATTTGACAGGTACCGGTGACCGCCCCCAAGGGTTGCCAAAGTGTTCGGGTTCGGTGACCGCCCTCAAGGGTTGCCATTTGTACGGGTTCGGTGACCGCCCTCAAGGGTTGCCATTTGTACGGGTTCGGTGACCGCCCTCAAGGGTCCCTTAGTGGAATCACGGCACCTTGCATTGTGCGAGGGCGTGAGGAGAATACGGTGGCCCTAGTGGCATTGTTGGGGAGCATTGTGCCTCCACACCGCTCTAACGGAGATTAGCATCCGCAAGGGTGTGAACTTCGGGATACATCGTCGTCTCCGCGTGCCTCGGTTATCTCTTACCCGAGCCCTTTACTTATGCACTTTACTTTGTGATAGCCATATTGTTTCTTGTTATATATCTTGCTATCACTTAGTTATTTATCTTGCTTAGCATAAGTTGTTGGTGCACATAGGTGAGCCTAGTCGATTTAGGTTTTGTGCTTGACAAATTAAACGCTAGTTTTATTCCGCATTTGTTCAAGCCTAAACCGTAATTATTTTAAAGCGCCTATTCACCCCCCCCCCCCCTCTAGGCGACATCCACGATCTTTCAACTTCTCTCTATATATTGATCATGATGATGTTGTGTAATGGTTCCTTCATTGCTATATGTAGTAGATAGAGTCGAGTTGAATGAAAAGCATAAAATAAAAATGAAACCCCTAAACCCCTCCTTTCAAAAAAAAAAACCAGCGACTGGCAGGTGCTGACGCATGGCTGCCTTCTAGTCCCGGTTGGTGTTGCCAACTGGGACTAGAGGTCCTCCTGCCTGGGCGCCCACAGCGGCCACGTGGAGCTCCTTTAGTGCCGGTTCATAACCCAACCGGGACTAAAAGTTGGGGCCTTTTGTCCCGATTGTTTAGTCCCGGTTGCATAACCGGGACTAAAGGCCCTCTGGAACCGCGACTGATGCCCTGTTTTCTACTAGTGCACGCCCACCCATTTTAATTTCTCCTCTGGCCAAGTGGGCGGACGCGACGAGCGCTTTCGCAACGACGTTGGCTCCGGCTCCGCCTTGGGTCGACGGTCGGCGACGGCGGCGGCAGGGGAGGCTCCAGGACGAAGAGCGGGGCGTGGACGGAGTCCCCCGCATCCGACAAGGCGAGGGCGCGGTCCAGGTCGTCCCACTGGGCTTCCTCCTCGATCCTGCTGGCCTCCAGCGCGTGATGTAGGGCCAGCTCGAGGGCGTCCTGGTACGCCTCCTCCTCGTCCTGCTCCTCCGACAGGACCTCAGGCGGCGGAGGAGGGACGGAGTGGTCGACGTGGACGCCCCGACGACGCTCCTCCTCGTGCTCTAGCATGAACCAGCGCTCCAGGTTGGGGGAGTCTGGCGCGTAGGCACGCATGGCCCGCTGGACCGGCATGAGGAGCTCCCGGTGCCGGCGAACCTCCTCCTCGTGTGCCCTCGCGCCAGACTCCCCCAACCGGGAGCGCTGCTGGATTGGGGATCCATTGCGAATCCATATGCCAACCATGGGGCAGGTTGACGTCTGGATACTGTAGCGGCCGGCGGTACTGCCAGTGCGACCGCGCCTGGTGGACTGGTATGTAGAGTCGGTCCCGGGCCGGAGGCGAGCCGCGTCTACGTACCAGGCAGCAGCGGCGACGACGGCAGCGGCGACGGCAAGCACCCGCGGGAAGAGCTCGCATCAGCGCTGAGCTTGGCCTTCCCCTTCCCCTTCCCGTTGAAGAAGCCCATGGCTATCTAGGGTTTGTGGTCGCCGACGAGGGAGCAGGTGTGGCCAGATGTGGACGGGCGTTTGGAAGTGGATGAGGCCAGCCCCGCCGCATGCTTCCATTAAAAAGGATGGCGACGCGGACTGTCCACTCACTGCCAGGCGGGCCCCGAGGTAGGTGCGTTCATTAAATATGATGCGGGCGGTGGTTGAACAGCCAACTGATGGACCCGCGACGGACGCGGAGAGGACGCGGGGCGCATCCGGTTTGTTTCCGCGAGGACGCAAATCAGGCCCAAAATTGGGTCTGAAATGGGTCGGCGCGGACATGTGGCGGACATCATTTGGGTTTGGGGCGGCACGTTGGGCCATCGTTTTTGTTCGTGGTGACCCAAAAGAACACTCGCAGATGAAATGGGTCGCGCGGTTGGAATTGCTCTAAGAGTGTGGTTAATAAGAAAGCCTGCTACTGGCTATATATCAATGCCATGACCTGTTTAAAAGTCTATCAAGTACAATAGATTAGTTGTAGACTAGCTATTAATATTTAATGTTTGCATGGGAAGGAAGGAAAAGAGATGCAACACATGATTAGGAAGGAACGCCGGCTCACACGGGTAGCATGAAGGGTTTTTTCCTTGTTTTTTGCGTTGTAGTCGGCTGTAGCTGGGGCGTTCAATCCCTTCTTTTTCCTTCATTCTCTACTCCAACTATGATTTTGATGACATGGAAAGGCTTGTAGCCTGCTGACTAGAACCTATTGTACTTGCTCTAAAGGCACTAGTGAAAAATGGGGCTTTAGTCCCGGTTGGCAACTGCCTTTAGTCCCAGGTCGTCAACCGGGACTACTAAACTGGGACTAAAGGCCCCCACCCTTTAGTCCCGGTTGGCCACAACGAGGGACTAAAGCCCTTCACGTGGCCGCGAGCGTACGTTGGGGGTTGGAGAACCTTTAGTCCCGGTTGGTGACACCAACCGGGACTAAGTATTTTGAGTTTTTTTATGTTGGGGTTTAGGGTTGTAGGGTTTAGGATTTATGGTTTATTTTTCCTTTTTATTTTGTGTTTTCTATTCATTTTTTTCAATTCAAACATATTCTACGCTACTACATATTGTACACGTTGATGCATATATAATATAATTTATCGTACGGCCATACATACATACATACACACACACACACAGATATATATATATATATATATATATATATATATATATATATATACAATTTGGTATATACAATTTCTCCTATAATTTGGAGATGATTACATGCAGGCATTAGCGGCAACGGTATTCTCCGCTTTTAGATATGACCTCCTTAAACAAAAATCCCGCAATTTCCTCTTGAATTGCTCGTAGGCGGTTCTCTGGTAGGAGCTTCTCCCGCATGTCTTCCATCTTTAAAGAAGGAGATCAATATGAATATATTAGTTGTGTGTGTATATATATTAGATCATCATAAAAAAATTATGAATAGTGTTTACGTACCTCAACTTATTTTACATCTCTGCGCCATTCGGTCGCCATGCGAATGTTCTCGCAAACATAGTATGCACATAAATTAGTCCCCTGTTTCTGCATCATGCACTTTGCGAGAATAGAATTCAATCAGATAATAATCAAGCATTATAATGATATTGAAACTAGAATTAAAGAGATGCGCGGACCTAGCTAGTACTACTTAATTACCTTGGTATGTCGCCAATTCAGCTTCGGTTTCCATGCATCGACAACTTCTTTGATGAACCGTTTTCAAACCGTGCCCGGCAAAGAAAATGAATAAAGGAGTTATTAATTACTTGATATCAGGAAATGAACAAAAGAGGCCGATATAGTGCGATAATGATTGAAATTACCTGTCGAGCATCAAAACCACGCTGGAGTATTCTCGAGGGTCTTTACCTAGTGAGTCCAGGGTTTCAACAATTCCATCGTCAACTCTAATGATTAGCAGAATCCTGTGGTACCTGCGCACGTTTATATAAGCAAACATGCATAACTCATCAACTACACTTAACATCGAGTAAGCAAAATAGAATTTGTAGCACAAGACAGTAACACTCACCTGAAGTTGTCAGGAAATAGTATTTCTGTTCTGGTATTTTGTGCCTTTAAAAACCTTAGCAAGTTATCCTCTGAGTCTTTGGGGTGGTCTTGTATCAATTTTTCATTAAGGATATATGGGTCAACGAACCCAATGCCATAGATTTCGTCTCTTTTGCATTCGAGAATCTTCATTCTGCATAATTGTGTACAAAAGAGTATAGCGAGGATAATTACAGGCAATGAACAAGCTGAGCTGGAGACTTAAATTACACAAAGAAATCACTTACAGACAATAGCAATTGACGATAGATTTGTCGAGTGAGTCTTGATTGTATAACTGGAAAAATTCTGATAACTCAATAAATAACTTGTTTTCATAGAAGTAATGCTCTTCCTTGACTTTCACCATGAGCATCACTCGCCCGTTCTTTACTTCTTTCATGTACCACTCATGCAATCTTCACATTTGTGTTGATAGATGCGGGACCTGCTCAGGTCTGACCAGAGTATTGCCGGGGACATATTGCCATGCTAAATCAGCCACGGGGCTTTCCTCGGTGCCTAGGAGTTGATCAACATTGATACCAATGTTTGTATCAGCGTCGGTTACCTTGAGCAGGGGGGTCGATTGCATTGCTTGTTCTCCGAGCTGGGGAACTCTTTTCCCGCTTTTATTACTACTTCCATGTTTCGACTGCTGGATTTGTTCCTTTTATGAATAATAGAGCGGTCATAGTCTGATGGCCTAGTCTCCACATGTGCCGGGGGTCGCTCAAGAAATTTCACAAAGTGCTCTACGGTTTTCGTAGGTATTATCTCCTTTGGCGGCGGGGGCGGTTTCGGTGCAAAATAGGACTTCACTTCGGCAACCACGAACGTTTTGGTTTCGTCATCTGTCATCTCGTAAGCTAACTTCTTTTTGGCAGGAGGCTCATCGTTGCCTTTCTTCTTTTTAGCTTTCTTCCGAATAGGACTAGTCGATGGAGCGGTGGTCTTCCGCTTTTGGCACTGCTGGGACATAGGGGGTGGAGTCGGCTGACGCGGCGGAGATCGATATGGACTCGCGCTGTGCTCCATCTCGGGGTGGGGTGGACTTAGAGGTGTATTGCTACTCGGAGGAGTCGGTGTCCTTGGCGCCGAGTTTGGAAACACGATGCATTCCTTTCTCCATACAATGACAACACGTATGACTTCTCCCAGTGTCTGCTCCCCTTCACCTCCAGGAATGTCAAGCTCTAGTGAGTCCTATCCTGGCAGAACTTCATCCACCCCGACACGAGCATAGCCAGCTGGAATCGGATTGCCATGTATGGTTGCTTTAGGTGCATTTGGTAAAGCAACGCCGACCACCATCTTCATGGATATGTTCTTCATTTTCTGGTGTAGCTCACAATTTGTCCTCTCTTTGATATCATCCACGGGGTAGCGAGCCAGCAGTGCATCATCAGCCCGGACCCCCATGGAACCCACGCTGCTTTTTCGCATAGATGGGACGGTACTATCCAATGTTGGATTTGCTTGCTCCTGCCGCGGAGATGCCCTTTCCTGGCTAATTGTGTCCAGTTGCTCCTGTTGCCGCTTTAAGATGCGTTCCAACTCCTCATTCTTTGTGCCCAGTTGCTCCTGCTGCCGCTTTAACATGCGTTCCAACTCCTCGTTCTTTGTTTCTATTATAGGAGCATACCACATCACCTTGGCGCTCGCCCTCAACATCCCCAGGGTCATCGCGACTGATCTTATAGCGCAATGCACTGCATACCGGGCATGCATTCAAATTCTCATACTCCTCACCGCGGTAGAGGATGCAGTCATTAGGGCATGCATGTATCTTCTGCACCTCTAATCCTAGAGGTCAGACAACCTTCTTTGCTTCGTACGTACTGGCGGGCAATTCGTTATCCTTTGGAAGCATTTTCTTTATCATTATCAACAACTTTTCAAATCCCTTGTCAGATACACCATTCTCTGCCTTCCATTGCAGCAATTCCAGTGTGGTACCCAGCTTTTTCTTGTCATCTTCGCAATTTGGGTACAACAATTTTTTGTGATCCTCTAACATGCGCTCCAACTTCAACCTCTGCTTTTCACTTTCGCAGTTTCTCTGTGCATCAACAATGGCCCGACCAAGATCATCAGCGGGCTCATCTGATGCCTCTTCTTCAGCTTCCCCCATTGTAGTACCATCGTATTCAGGGAACCCAGGATAGCTCTCATCATCCTCTTCTTCTTCACTGTCTTCCATTATAACCCCTCTCTCTCCATGCTTGGTCCAATAGTTATAGCCGGACATGAAACCGGACTGAAGCATGTGGTTGTGAAGGATTTTTTAGGTAGAGTAATCCTTATTATTCTTACAGACACCACATGGACAACACATAAAACCATTCCGCTTGTTTGCCTCAGTCACACGCATAAAATTTTGCAGGCCATTAATGAACTCGGGAGAGCGTCGGTCATCGTACATCCATTGCCGGTTCATCTTCATTACACAACATCAAAGTGACCAAATTAATACAAGTTCATCACATTAAAACCAAAGTAGAGTAGTGACCAAATGTTATTACTGCAAAAATATATACATAAAGTTCATACATACTTCTCATAAAACAACATACAACCATCTAAAGCATTTAAGTGCAACAACAAATGCGACCAAAATCGCAACTAAGGTAATAATTGATCCAACAGCATAATGATACCAAGCCTCTTTATTAATGACATATTTTCTAATCTTTATAATCTTCAAGCGCGTTGCATTCATCTTGATCTTGTGATCATCGACGACATCGGCAACATACAACTCCAAGTTCATCTTCTCTTCTTCAATTCTTTTCAATTTTTGTTTCAAATAATCGTTTTCTTTTTCAACTAAGTTTAACTTCTCGACAAGAGGGTCGGTTGCAATTTCCGGTTTACATACCTCCTAGATAAAAATATCTATGTCAACTTAATGGGCATAATTGTCATAAACACGAAATGAAACAAATAGTTATAAAAGATAATATACCACATCCGAATCATAAATCCGATGAGGGCCGATGGGGACGGATATCAAAACCATGGCACTATATATAACAAACAATCATACAAGTAAGAAAAATTATACAAGTAACTATCTAAATCATACAAATACGATTTTTTTACAAAAAGGATAAGAACAAGAGGCTCACCAAGGTGGTGTCGGCGACGGGACAGTGCGGGAGATCGATGGCGGTGTGGACGGGGACGGGAAGGCACTAAGTAAACCACACCTACACATATGCAAACTAAGAAGTTAATTTGAGCTCAAATTGCATATAAATCAAATAAACTCCCGCATAATTACTACCAAACTAAAACCCACAAATCACTATACTTATAGAGCATGAAATGAGCTAAACTAGCAATGAGAGATGAAAGGCTGAAGTTGCTAACCTTTTAGAACCCTTGGATAGATGGGGGTGCCGCCAATCTTGACAAATATTGGCAAAAAATGGAGGATGAACTCGAGCTGGTGGAAGGAAACAAAGAGGAGAGAAAGCTTGGACTCGGGCTGGACGAAGCAGCTTTATATAGGGAAGACTTTAGTCCCGGTTGGATATACCAACCGGGACTAAAGGTCTATCTTCAGTCCCGGTGGGTGATACCAGCCGGGACTAAAGGGGCTCGCAGGGGGCCCCAGCCTGCCGCAACCCCTTTAGTCCATTTGAACCGGGACTAATCCTGTCCGTGCCCCTGTCAGCTCCTAGCCGTTGGAACCGGGACTAATGCTCACATTAGTCCCGGGCCCAAACCCGACCGGGACTAGAGCTCCGGATGAAAGGTCTGTTTTCTACAAGTGTGTTTTCTACAAGTGAGGGTATACTTATATGGTTGAGCAGACCAGTAATGATGAGCATTGCCATGCACAAGGAAATAAATATAAACTTAATATGACGTAAATCTGACCATAAACGCGTATGGCTCGCCAATGGTCCTCAGATAACAACCAATGAAGTAAGATTGATGCGCGTACAGGCTTTGACGTGTCTCTTTAATTCGCATGACCATTTTCTTAAGTGATGAGGAGAGGATGTAATAACATCGTCTACTAAGGAATGTAGTGCAGTCGAAAAGCGCAGGCATTATGCCTTTTGAGATTTTTTTTTCACCCACCTCTAAGGATTATGTTGGAATGGTCCTAGGAAAGACTACGTACGAGAAATCATTCTCACAGCCCTTGCGGACAATAACAACGATCTAGTCCAACTTGAATTCCAATTAGAAAATAAATGAAGTAGCTTATGGGCTTTAAGGCAGTTAGGGACTCAAGTGGCTCGATTCGTTAATTAAAACAAATAGACCTATCCCGTACAAAACACAACGAGTGAAAAAAACAGGCGAAATGGGCCGTTCCAGTAGCTACTATGCGAGGATGAAGCTTCAGGCGAGGCGAAAGGAGCACTCACGCTAAGCGAGATATAGCTCCAACAAATGAAGAAAAAAAACATAATCGCCGGTCCGATAGGTACAGTACGAGGATGAAGCTTCATGGAAGGACCACTCGCACTAAACGAGATAAAGCTTCCATGCCAATTAGGACCTCTAAAGTTAGCCTGACCTCAAAAACGACCGACGGTCCGGATACTAGCCCACAATGGGACAGGTGCGCTCGCACCCCCCCCCCCGCCACACACACGAGGCCGCAGTCCGGCCCCTTCACCGCCATGTCACCGATCCACACCCCCTTGCTGCTCCACCAACCAATGCAGAGCATGCGGATCGCATCCATGCGAGCCGAGCTGCCATATCTGAGCGCAATCTAAGATCCATGCTTCCCCTGCCCCCGCGCGCCCACCCCCACCTATAAATTTCCTAGCCACCTCCCGCCTCTTATCCCATGACCCAATTCGTTGCCTTCTAGTTCGAGTTCCACCGCCCGCACAACAAAGCCAAGTATCAAAGCAAACAAGAGAAGCCATGGCCCATACCAAGCAGACCACCTGCAAGTCCACTGGCGATAAGGCGCCCCGCAAGCAGCTTGCCAGCAAGGTTCGTCTCCCTCCCGTCTCACTTCTCTGCTCTCCGTCCCTCCCCCTCAGGATGGGGTGGCGTGCTATCGGGATGCGAAGCAGGATCCTGATGCACCATCTTGGGCCAACCAGAAGGCCGCGAAGAGATTCAGCTGGAGTTGGCGTCTGACGGCGGGGGATCGAGCCGCAGGAAATCTGAGAGGATGGGTGTGGAATGCAGTTGGCTTTTGGGCGGCTGTGTTTTTTGCTGCAGCGGTTTGCGGATCTGCAAATATGACTTAGTTGGGTCCGAAAATTAGGTTTGCCGGAAAACATTTGCAACACTATTTTCATTTACATATACCATCGGAGTAGTTTTTGGCCCCAAAATGGCCTAAACAACACTTTTTACAACATGGCAACATTTTTTATCATCTGTTGGAGATGTTGTGTTATTCTACCTATTTATTACTGATTTTATTGCTATTGTTCCGACTATTAATATGAATTATACACTGTATTTTTCTAGATTCTATCTAGATAAAACAACGAGGAGATGTTGTGACCCATCAAAAACTCCATGGTTCTAGGAAGCTTTTGGAAGCTTCCGGATCGATTTTTCTTCTTGTTTTAGTTTTTTTTGAATCAGGGTTTGTTCGGTTTTATTCTTTTTTGATTCGGGATCCAAAATTGACGGGTTAATGTGAGCTTATCCATGCGGTTAGGCACTCTTCAAATAGGAATCCATTTTCTAACTGGCTTTCGTGCTTTGGTGAGTCGTCCGAGATCTTTTCGATGACCTATGTTGTGTTGAAGGGATATCTATATGATCCGATCGATTGCATAAGACCCGCGGTAGCAATAGAACGGGGATTTTTCCTTTTGCTTTTTAGTGTTTTTTATTTATTTTTTCAAATGTGTGAACTTCTTAATATACAAACACCTTTTAAAATTCTTGAACTTTCCTCAAAATTTCATGAACTTGTTTCAATTTTTTTCAAATTCATGAAGTTTTTCAAATTGTCATGATTTTTTTTAAATCCATGAATTTTTCGAGTATTTTATGTTTCAAATTCATGAACTTTTCTATACTCTATTTTTTAAAAAAATATTAAATTTTTAAAATTTGTTATTTTATTAATTGCATGAACTTTATAAAAACTTGTGAAAAAACATGCAGTTTTTAAATGTCGTGAAATTTTCTCAAAACTCAATGCTCGACAGTCGGATGGTCAATTGTGAGCCGAGTGAAGCAGGAAAATAAAGAACCGAACGAACCAGCAACTTCTATTTTTGAGCGAGTGGACCAGGAACCGAGCCAGCGCTCGCAACGTTTTATTGGGCCGGCCCATGAGGGCGCCCGTTTCTACAAAACGGCTGTCGGCCCGGCTACTACACACGCACTGACACGAGACCGCATCCTGGCCCCTCCACCGCCACGTCACCGATCCGCACCCCCTCGCCCCTCCAGCAACCAGCGCCGAGCACGCGGATCGCGTCCACGCGAGCTCAGCCGTCGGATCCGAGCGCTCGCTCCCCTGCCCTCAACACGGACCCCCCTCCGCGCCCACCCCCACCTATAAATACCCCACCCACCTCCCACCTGTCCTCCCACTACCCACTTCGCCGCCTGCGAGTTCGAGTTCCGCCGCCCGCGCAGCGAAGCCAACTTCTTCCGAAGTCGACCAGAGGAGCCATGGCCCGTACCAAGCAGACCGCCCGCAAGTCCACCGGCGGCAAGGCGCCTCGCAAACAGCTCGCCACCAAGGTCCGTCTCCGTCTCCTTCCCGTCCCTCCCCTCCCCTCCTCGCGTCTCCGATCTGTCGATGTGTTTGAAACTGAATCGAATCGATGTGTTTTCAGGCGGCCAGGAAGTCGGCCCCGACCACGGGCGGCGTGAAGAAGCCGCACCGGTACAGGCCCGGGACGGTGGCGCTCCGCGAGATCCGCAAGTACCAGAAGAGCACGGAGCTGCTGATCCGCAAGCTGCCCTTCCAGCGCCTGGTCCGCGAGATCGCGCAGGACTTCAAGACGGACCTCCGCTTCCAGTCCCACGCCGTGCTCGCCCTGCAGGAGGCCGCCGAGGCGTACCTGGTGGGGCTGTTCGAGGACACCAACCTCTGCGCCATCCACGCCAAGCGCGTCACCATCATGCCCAAGGACATCCAGCTCGCCCGCCGCATCCGCGGGGAGCGCGCCTGAGCGAGACTGATCCGACCCCAGCCGCCGCATCCATCTGATGGCATGCCACCATTCGTTCGCCCGCAGTAGTTGATTCGCTTGCCGTTTTAGACCGTGTTAGGTTTGGTTTGCGGTGATGCAAACAGATGCTTACTGTCAAATTGTTGGTTAATATGCTGTTGATCGACCATTATCGATGTATGCAAATGCAATTCTGAGGTGCTCTGAATCCTATTGTGATTTCCTGTTCTCTGAATCCTCTTGTGATTGTCTCTGTGGCGGATAGAGGTCCTGTGGCTGTGGTGCCGTCTGGCCGACGGATTGTCGTAGGCAGCGGTGGGGAATTTGGATTTTCGTACGCTCGAGATGGTGATCTCTGTAACAGGACGAAGATGAACGATAGATGTATCCGTGTAGGGCTCGTTCTTAACTGGATGGTTAAAAAATGTAATGGCGTGGCACCATCTGCCGAAGAAAGAGCTTGGAAGACAGTCGTTGCCAACTTGCTCATCTCAGGCTGCTGCAGGCAATGCACACCATGGCCCGGGCGAGCCGCTGGAGTTCGTGTCGTTGGCGTCACTCTTGAGTCTTGACCACGGCGAACCTCGATCTTCGCTGCACCGGTGCGGCCGCCCTTCCGCAACGCCTGACAGGCGAGGAAGTCAATGCTAGTGGCTGATGTGCTTATTTTTCTCGTATGGGCTTTATTATTAGTAATATACGATTGATGATTCATTTGCACATAGCACATCTTAATCAATCAATCAATCAGTTAATCTGGGGATGTATTCATGCCATTCAGAAATAAATCGAGGAAAATCTTGAAACCCTTCCCTGTTTATTCCTCTCAAGTTGCCAGCAATCATCTCCCGGGTCATTACGAACGAGCTGTCCAGTCAAAATTCTGAAGTAGCAAGCACACGGTGTGTTTGTGTTATGCCAAATCAACACTGAATTTCAGTCTGTCGCAATTAGCTGAATTTGGCTCAGAGAAGTGTGAGTACATGCTAAACTGAGATTTCCATCATACTTTTTATCGCAGGTGCTTGGCAGCTGGATCGAACAGAGATGGGGGTACTGCTAATCAGTTATAGACGACAGAGTTTATGCACAGAGAGGTGGACAGGAATTTGGCTGTTCCTTTGGATTGATGGATATTCTGTCAAGGTAATTTACTACTCCCTCCGTCCCAAAAGTTGTATTAAAGTTAAGACACTGATTTCGGGATGAATGGAGTATTAGATTTCTGTACAGTTTATTGTTACTGGATTAGCTACTGTATTGCTCAGGCTTATCTGAATATATTCTTGTTATTACTTAACGGTGGGTTTAAGAAACAAACACTTGTAAGCTTCCTTGCTACTGCTCGTCATGATCTAAACACAAACAGATGTTCTGTATGTCATCCATATCGTTTCAAAACCTTCAGAATTTGTAAATCTTCTCATATGGATGTCCCGATCTTCTCGTAGGAACTATTATTTAATGATGTTACTTTATAATTAATTACAAAGGCTTGTATGCTTAATTGGTTTGGTTTGCGGTGATGCAAACAGATGCTTACTGTGAAATTGTTGGTTAATATAGTGTTGATTGACCATTATTGATGTATGCAATTCTGAGGTACTCTGAAGTTGTTGCCTCCTGTTCTTTGAATTCTCTTGTGATTTTCTCTGTGGCATACAGAGGTCCTATAAAAAACCTGGTGATGATGATGGCGATGGATTGTTAGGTTATTCATCGAGATATGCATGTTGGGCTTCGTTGTAAAAAGCCTGGTTGGTTACCATAGGTGGATGCAAGCAAATGCTTATTGTGAAATTGTTGGTTAACAAAGTGTTGATTGACCATTATCGATGTATGCAATTCTGAGGTACCGTGAAGTTGTTGCCTCCCGTTCTTTGAATTCTCATTTCCTGTTCTTTGAATCCTCTTGTGATTTTTTCGGTGGCTGTGGTGCCGTCTGGCAGACAGATTGCCATCGATGGTGGTGGGGAATTTGTATTTGGGCACGCTTGTGATGGTGATCTCTGTAACAGGACGAAGATGAGCGATAGGTGTAGGGATCTTTCTTAACTGGATGGTTAAAAAGTTTGGTTAGCGCAAAATGTACACATTTAACATCGGTTCGAGTAATTTTGAAAGTTGCCTTCCTTTGATCCTTTTTGTCATTTTCGGTGCTCGACTGTATAATATGTGATGGGTCCCGGCTTCATTTGATATGTTGTGTTGCCGACAGATTCTCGTCGCGGGTGGGGAATTTTAAAGTGGACGCTTGCGATGGGGTGATCATCTTTAGTATGCAACGGTGGATAGAGTCGGTGTTAAGTTGGAAAGGTTTTTTTACAGGACATCTGTTGTGGTGGTTCCACTAGGTGCTTGTAACGCCCCCACGTAATAGCTACAGTAATCACCCCTTTGATAGTGCCATGTCATTATGATTAACCATGCTTGAGCATCATTGCATCGTATCTCATTTCAAATTCCAATTTAAACTTGCAATTCAAACCTAAAGTGAAAATAAAAGTTGTTCAAAACCAGAAACTAAAATGTTCATTAAATAGGAAATAATTCATAACTAATTATGATCAGTAAAACAACATTACTAAAAATGCCTAAGTGACTCCATCAACCTCAAACAGTAGCTAGCAGCAACATTTAATATCATTTTATTTTATAAGAATTACAAATGAAATCATGTTCTACCCAAACCAATTTTTGGTGGTTAAGAATAATGCACTGTAATATTTGAGCCAAGTCACACATTTATTAAAATTCATTTAGTGCTAAAACAATTTGCAAAACAGTGGAAAAGAAAAGAAATAGAAAAGAAAGAGAAAAGGGGCAATGGTCTACTGTGCACTTGGGCTGCAAGTGCACAGTAGCCGGCCCAGCCCACCAGCGCCATCATCGTCTTCGTCGCGCTATCGCCTGGCGCGCGCGACAGCGTCGTCGTCTCGCCACGCGCCGGCCATCCGCGCCGTCCCCGACGCCGTTAAGGTCTCACCCGTGCCCCTCTCGACCGCCCCGAACCCTAGCCCCCTCAGTCGCCCCCCCCGCACGCTTCCTCCCTCTCGATCCCCACCTCTCCCGCAACGTCGCCGTCGCTGCCGCGCTCGATCCCGCGGCCACCGACGACCTCGAGCCTCGCTGAGACGCTCACAAGCACCGCCGTGACCTCCCCGTCCCCCTCGACAACGCGCCAGAGCTCGGGAGCCCCTACATTGAGCGCCACGAGCTCTTCTTCCTCTTCTCGGCCGCCGACGAACTTCGCCGTCTCCGACCGCCCTGCTGCTCCTAAGCCACCGCCGGGCCTACGTGTGCCTCCCCGGTGAGCTCCTGCTCCTTCCTCTCCCTCTTCCGGCCTCGATTAGTCGCCGTAGCACCCGATTCACCGTGCGCCCGAAGCCCGCCGCCGCGTAGCTCGTCGCCGGCGTAGCTATGGCGACCATTTGGTCCCGTGCGTGCCACCGTTGCACTCGCCGCGTCGCGAAGGTCCTCCCCAGCGCATCGCCTCGCTCGTTTGAGCCCCGCAACCCCGTTCCCGTCGCACGCCCGAAGGACCTCGCCGCCGGCGAGCTTCTGCCGCTCGCTACCGGCCACCTCAGCCGCTCCCACCGCCACAATTCGACGCGGCGTTGAACGCCCGTTCGAATGAGCCCGGCCGCGTCGCAAATGGCCTCCTCTACGCGAAACCCGCGCCGCGCTACCGTTTCGGGAGCTCGCCGGAGCTTCTCCGGCGGGATTCCGGCGAAGCCGCGGCCGCCGTCCGACGTGGCTGGCCCTGGCCCACCTGCCAGTGACCCTGACTGGTGGGGCCGTGGGCCCGTTGACCAGTCAGCGCCGCTGACTGGGTCAGCCGAGCCACTGACATGTGGGGCCTCCCCCCTCTGTGTCTATGACATATGGGTCCCACTGTCAGTTAGTTAATTAGGTGGTTAGAATTAATTAAAAATAATTAAATTAGTTTAATCAGTGACTGACAGGGCGGGCCCACTAGTTAATTAGGATAATTTAATCCTATTAATTAAAATGAGCCTATGACGTGTGGGACCCACTGTCAGGTTTGACCTGGTCAACCCCACTGTTGACTGCTGATGCAATGCTGATGTCATGCTGACGTCATCCCAACACTGTTTCGGATAATGTTGAATTAAATAATTAAAATAATTCCAGAAAATTAATAAAACTTTGGAAAATCATATCTTTTAAACCGTAAGTCAGATGAAAATAATTTATATATGTAAAATGATCAGAAAAATATGAAGATTCTGAATATGTGAACAAAAGACCTGTCCAACACTCCTAGCTAGCTGAACGTGGAACTTTTTGACTGTTTTCGATAGATGAATAGTGCACCATTTTAATAAAATAAATCCAGATAAATTCCTAAATTAACTAAATCGTTTAGTTAGACAGTAAAGCACATTTGCATATCTTTTAGGCATGTCATGCATCAGTGATTGCATTTGTTTGCTTTATATTTATTGTTTCTTTCCCCTCCTTCTCTCTCGATAGACGCCGAGACCGACGCCGTCCCAGCAGAGTTCGACTACACCCCCGACGACCAGCCGTCAGACGACCAGCCCCTCTTAGCAGAGCTTCCAGGCAAGCAAACCCCCTTGACGCATGCCTATATCACCCATTCCTTTCTCCCTCCTGCTTGCATTTGAAATGGCCGCTGCTACTGTTTTATCCTATTTCTGATGCATAGTCTGTTTTTGATAACTGCTATTGATACCTGCCTTATTATCCAAACTGCTCAGTATAGGTTGGATGGAAAACCATCTGTGGCCCCTCTCCCTTGCTGTAGTTGCTCCGCTTTAGTACCTGTGCCCCGTTCGAATGATCGACGGGCTGAGAACATCACATCACCGCACACCCCCTAAATTGCTCGACACTGCAGAGCTGGCATCGAGTGCCGAGGGTGATACCTCTTAGCTCACTTTCGATGGTGCCTCTGTAGAATAGCTTCCCGGATGTGTGTTATCGAGGGTGATTCCTCTTACATCACCTCCGCTAAGCTACCGTCGCGCAACTCCTCGAGTGGGAATCCATCGAGGGTGATTCCTCGGATTCCTCCTCGTTACTTGGACACACGGCTACTTTGACCTTTGTTACAGGCGGGTCCACCTCGAGAGGTACCCACGGGGAAATGTAAAGTCGGGCTGGCCCCAAGGGTGCCCGCGAGCGAATATCATTAAAGACGGGTCGGCTCCAAGAGCACCCGCGCGATACTAAATACGCCTAACGGAACTGGGTATTTGATCTGAGTGGGTCGTCGTGCCCATTTCGCACTACCACCACGTGGGATAATGGTTTAATGGGGCCCTCTGTAGCGTAGTATCAGTCGAAAGCTCTTCAGACGTCACAGGTTACTTTGCGGGCTGATCGCCGGGATTGGGCTGGTTACGTCACTGGGTTGTCCAGTGTCGCGCCTGTTTCTCCGGCCAGCCACGCAACGTGCAGGAGTGCAATGGGTGATGGGCCCAAGACCCCTGCGCACTTAGGATTTAGACCGGCGTGTTGGCTTCTCTGCTGAGCTCTAGGTCGGGCTGCGTTGTGTCGATCACCCGAGGCCGGGTATTACCCAGCAAGTGTATCCGGCCGGAGGTAATCGAGCGTGTTGGGTAACAGTAGTGCACCCCTGCAGGGAAGATATCTATTCGAATAGCCGTGTCCACGGTAACAGGACGCTTGGAGTTGTGCCCGGATCCATGACAACTATAAAGAGATGATGATACATGATAAACTGTTATTACTGCTCTCGGGATCGCTTTCTCGCAGGGTGTCGAGAAAGGATCTCAGGGCATTGCTACTGTATGACAACATGTATGCTACGACTATCTACTCTCTTCTGATGCTGCAAGACTGCTTGAAGATGCTAGTCTTCGATAGGCTAGGCCTTTCTCTCTCCTCTGGCATTTCTGCAATACAGTCCACAAATACAGCCTTCTCATTTGATACCATTGCATGTTTAGCGTAGTTCTGATGTCAGTCTTGCGAGTACTTTGGATGAGTACTCACGGTTGCTTTGCTATTATTTTCCCCCATACCCTATTGTTGATACATCAGACGATGGAGCCCAGGAGCCAGATGCCACCGCCGGAGCATACTACCAGGAGGGTCCCGATGGTACTTACTTCTGGATCGAGCCAGCCGACCAGGAGTAGTTAGGAGGCTCCCAGGCAGGAGGCCTGCGCCTTTTCGATCTGTATCCCCTGTTTGTGCTAGCCATCTTATGGCACCCGTGACTAACTATGTCTGTACTCAGATATCATTTGTGTGTATGACTTATGT
This sequence comes from Elymus sibiricus, assembly GCA_039707655.1. NCBI lineage: Eukaryota > Viridiplantae > Streptophyta > Magnoliopsida > Poales > Poaceae > Elymus > Elymus sibiricus. Next base: position 427,550,020 of record CM077675.1, read on the forward strand.
ATTCGGGTCCTCGCGATCCCTGGTTTGTAATATGATGATTTATGTTTGAATTTGTGCCTAAAGTTGTGTTGTGATATTGATTAGTGAGTCCCTAATCTTGGTCGTACGCGTCTGCGTGTATGATTAGCGTACGGTCAAATTGGGGGCGTCACAAGTTGGTATCAGAGCCGACTGCCTGTAGGAAGCCCCTATCCAACTCCTTGGCTGTAGTTGAGTCTAGTGTTTCTGAAAACTATTTTACTAACATGGCTGTGTGGCTTACGGGCCCACGTCGCCAACTGGGTGGTATTAGGATCTTTTATTTCTCTTCTATACTCTGGGACTCTGAACTCTCTTCCTTTCGGGTTAAATGAATTTTACTAACGCCGACACTAGGATCTCGTAATCTCGTCCACCCGGAGAGCTGGATTATCAGTGCTTGTTTCCCTCTCATTGATCTGATTAATCTGATAATCACATTTTCCTTTCCATTGGTCTGTTTAACCTTTCTTTCCAAGTTGTATTATGCTTCCCATTGTCATTTGACAAATCCTGAATTTCCTCTGTTTCAGATGGATCGCCTGTTTCCACCGCGCCCTGCGACGCAGCTTGTGCTTCGCACTTGGGCTCGTGATGCCCCTGGTTTTCCAGCTGTCCTGATCGCCCTCCTGACCAGACTTGGCTACCGCTGGTACCCCGAGTATATGGTTTACGAGGATTACCGCGAGTTCAACCAGGAGCAGTACCATGCTGATGTTCGTATCTATGATCAGCGAGATGACTCAGACACCGAGTTGCACCTTTTTCACGGTATCGGTGTGACGATTGAGATGGCAGTCCATGATGCTGCCTATTCTGCTGTCGCACGACTCCGTGGAGAGCATCGTAGCTTGGATGCCTCTGAGTTCCGATACATTCCGTATGCGCCTACTGGAGATGCTACTGGATACTACACAGCTATCTGTGCCCCTTACGAGCGTCGTCGATACGACCCGCACGTGTTGATTCAGTGCACTCAGGCTCTGGATCGCACTAACCGGGCTCTTACAGTCGAGCTGTTTGCCACTCGAGCACGTCTCTACGATGCTATGACACAGTTGCTACCAGCTGTTCGAGCAGGGATACATCCGGAGTATATCCTTTACCCGCGCAGGACTCAGATGCCGGCAGGTATCGATTGGCCTGCTGTTGGAGGTCACAGGCCTGCGCGTGGACCTCTTCTTTCAGTTCGAGACCGGGTTCTGCATCAGAGTGCACACGGAGAGCAGGACTTTTCTGCTACAGAGATTCATCGTCCGCACTTGCACTTGCAGTTACCCCGTTTCAGTGGTTTTCCCCGACGTTGATGTAGCCTTTGCTATGTCTCGTTGTGTAGTTCCTCACCGCGTGCCTGCGCGCCGCCTAGTATGTCTTTTTCCTTAATTTTACGCCGTTATGCTGTCCGCATGTAACCGACTCTGTGTATGGATCTGTATGTCGTAATTGACTATTACTATGTATTGATGCACTACTCATTCATTGTCGTGGTACATCATGTTTGTCGCTAAACACTCGCAAGTGCTTTTTCTAAACTACCCCCTGTTGAAATTTTAGCAGGATGGTTAGACCAGGTGGTCGTGGTCGTGCCCCTGAGCAGCCACCACCGCCCGACTACATGGCCGCAATGATGCAACAATTCGAGCTGAACCGTCAGTTTATGACTAATATTATGGCTCAGTTTCCGCATCAGAACAATCAGAACCACAACCCAGCTTCAATAACACTGTCAGAGTTTGTGCGCCTCAACCCCACTATTTATCGCAATTCTGAACAGCCACTGGATGCCGATGACTGGCTTCGCGACATCGCCTTTGAGATGGAGTCTGCCAATGTTGCCCCTGAAAGCCTTGTCGCCTTCGCGACCTACTTCCTGAAGGGACCCGCTGCTCAATGGTGGTCCACTCACAAGCGTACACTGCATGCTGGGACAATCGTTACTTGGGATGAGTTTCAGACTGCCTTCCGTGCTCGCTATATTCCTCAGGGGATCATAGATCGGAAGAAGACCGAGTTCCGCAACCTCGTTCAGGGCAACAAGACCGTCGAAGCCTATCAGCGGGAGTTCCTTAACTTATCCCGCTATGCTGAAGAAGACATTCCAACTGATGCTCGTAGACAGGAGAAGTTCCGTAGTGGACTCCACCCAGACCTCGAGCTTGCACTTGCTGCTCAAGACGTCACCGACTTTGCCACTCTCGTGAACAAGGCTATTCTGGTTGAGACCGCTCAGATCAAGCACAAGGAGTCGCAGAAGCGCTATCGTGACATTGGCTCATCTTCGAGCCCAGCACAGAAGCGTCGTATCTGGATTCCCAACAGTGTGTACCGTCCAGCTGCCCCTGCGTCAAGACCCTCTTATGCTGCACCCCGTCTGCCTCCTCCACCACCGAGGCAACCAAGAGTTCAAGCTGCTCCACCGCGTGTTGCTCCTCTTCGTCCTGAAGATGGTCTATGCTTCAAGTGCCGCAAACCAGGTCACCTTGCTAAGGACTGCAGCCAGAATCACAATCAGCTGGCTTTTCCTCGTAATGGCCGTGGTAATGGTCGTGGCAACAATCAGACCCGCAACTATAATACTGGGTCTGCTGCTTATGGTCGTGGACATGCTTACAACATTGATATCGAAGAAGTCCAAGATCAACCTGCTACTGTGATGGGTACCCTTCTTGTTAATTCAGTACCCGCTTCTGTTTTATTTGATTCAGGAGCATCGCATTCATTCATGTCTGAAGCATTTGCATTATCACATGACATTGCGTTTGATAAAATGAACCTACAAATGGTCGTCCGTACCCCTGGAGGTCAGTGTCAAACCTCTGTGATGGCACACAATGTCCCTGTTGAAATTGAAGGGTTGGAATTCCTTGTTTCACCCATTATCCTGAAGTCTTCCACCATAGACCTCATTTTGGGAATGGATTGGTTGAAAGCTCATATTGCTAACATCAATTGTGCCACTAAAGTCGTCCAACTCTTGCACCCCTCAGATGAGATAGTGATCTACACCGCCCGGATTACCCGGAATGCCGAAGCTCAGATATATGCTCTGAATGCTTTGAACGCCTCACCTCTGGAAGGGATTGAGAACGTTCCGGTCGTCCGTGACTTTCCGGACGTCTTTCCGGAGGAACTTCCAGGAATACCCCCGGTTAGAGCCGTCGAGTTCGTCATCGACTTGAAGCCTGGCACTACCCCTATTGCGAAGCGTCCTTATAAGATGCCTCTGCATGAACTTCTCGAGCTTAAGGAAGAAATCGACAAGTCACTGAAAAAGGGTTTCATCCGCCCCAGTTCCTCTGCTTGGGGAGCACCTTCTCTCTTTGTTAAGAAGAAGGATGGAACTAACCGATTGGTCCAGGACTATCGGCCCATTAACCAAGCCACAATCCAGAACAAATATCCACTGCCCCGGATTAACGATCTTTATGATCAGCTTGCTGGATCCTCTATGTTCTTGAAACTCGATTTGAGGTTGGGTTATCATCAGATCCGAGTTCGAAAGGAGGATATTCCGAAGACTGCTTTCGTTACTCGCTATGGATTATACGAGTACACTGTTATGTCCTTCGGATTAACTAATGCTCCGGCAACCTTCTCCCGATTGATGAATTATATCTTCATGGACTACCTCGACAAGTTCGTCGTGGTCTACTTGGATGATATCCTGATATATTCCAAGAATGAAGAAGAACACGCCAAACATCTTCGGCTTGTATTGGAGAAGTTACGAGAACACCAGTTATATGCCAAGTACTCTAAGTGTGAATTTTGGTTATCCGAGGTGACTTATCTTGGTCACGTGATTTCCAAAGATGGCATTGCCGTTAACCCCGAGCGAGTTCAGGCTATTCTTGACTGGACTCCTCCGAAGAACGTCAAGCAAGTCAGGAGTTTTCTCGGACTCGCTAGTTATTGCCGCCGATTCGTTGAGAACTTCTCGAGGATTGCAAAGCCATTAACTGACCTGCTCCACAAAGGTGTTAAATTTGAATGGACAAAAAAATGTCAAGAAAGCTTTCAGGTGCTTAAAGATAAGTTGACATCTGCCCCAGTGTTAGCACCCCCGGATTCTCAAAAGGACTTCGAGATTTACTGTGATGCGTCTCGTCAAGGATTAGGCTGTGTCCTAATGCAAGAACGCAGAGTAGTTGCTTATGGCTCTCGTCAATTGCGTCCTCACGAGGAAAATTATCCGGTACATGATCTCGAGCTTGCTGCAGTTATTTATGCTCTGAAGCTATGGCGACATTACCTCCTCGGTAATCGTTGCGAGATATACACGGATCATAAGAGTTTGAAGTATCTGTATACCCAGCCAGACTTGAACCTTCGTCAACAAAGATGGCTTGAGACAGTAGCCGATTATGATATGAATATCTCCTACACCCCTGGCAAGGCTAATGTAATGGCCGATGCTTTGAGCCGCAAGGCTTATTGCAACAACCTCATGGTTCAGGAAGCACAACCTATGCTTTATGAAGAGCTTCGCAAATTGAACCTTCACATTGTTCCTCAGGGTTATCTCAATACCCTGGAGGTTGAGCCAGACCTCGAGCGCAACATCAAGACCAGACAGAATTATGACTCTGAAGTTGAGAAGATTAAGAAGTACCTCTCCAAGGGTAATCCTTCTTTCTACCATGTTGGTGAGGATGGTGCTTTGTTCTTCAAAGGCCGCCTAGTGGTCCCCAGAAAGCATAATCTGGACTCTCGTTCGGATGTCATGAAAGAAGCACATGACACGCCCTTGTCTATTCACCCTGGTAGTACCAAAATGTACCAAGACATTCGTCAGCGGTACTGGTGGCCCGATATGAAACATGATATTGCTAAGTATGTTGCTGAGTGTGACGTTTGCCGTCGCATCAAAGCAGAACATCAAAGGCCTGCTGGAACTCTGCAACCCCTTGAAATTCCGGAATGGAAATGGGACAAAGTCCAAATGGACTTCATTACTGGTTTTCCCAGATCGCAGAAGGGTCATGATGCTATCTTTGTCGTCATCGACCGATTCTCAAAGGTTGCTCACTTTCTGCCTGTCAAGGAGACAATCACTGCTAGTCAGTTAGCAGACTTGTATGTTTCCAGAATTGTGTCACTCCACGGTGTTCCGTTGGAGATCAGTTCAGATCGTGGCAGCCTCTTTACTTCCAGGTTTTGGAGTAGTTTCCAAGAAGCCATGGGAACTCATCTGTCTTTTAGCACTGCTTATCACCCTCAGTCTCAGGGTCAAGTCGAAAGAGTTAACCAAGTGCTTGAAGATATGCTTCGAGCTTGCGTCATCTCATTCGGTAAGAAATGGGAAGAATCTCTCCCATATGCCGAATTCTCTTACAACAATGGCTATCAAGCTAGTCTGAAGATGGCACCATTTGAAGTTCTCTATGGACGTAAGTGTCGAACCCCTCTGAATTGGTCAGAAACTGGGGAACGTTCACTCGTTGGACCGGACATTATTCAACAAGCTGAAGAACAAGTCCGCATTGTCCGTGAACATCTGAAAACTGCTCAGTCTCGTCAGAAGAACAACTATGATCGAAAGCACAAGGTAATGGTCTATCAGCCTGGTGAGCAAGCTTACCTTCGTGTCACTCCGATGAAGGGCACTCATCGGTTCGGAATCAAGGGCAAGTTAGCTCCTCGCTATATTGGCCCGTTTCGCATTCTCGCTCGTCGAGGAGAAGTGGCATATCAATTGGAATTGCCGCCAAACCTTTCTCAAGTGCATGATGTCTTTCATGTGTCGCAACTTCGTCGCTGTTTTAAGGATCCTATCCGAGCTGTGGATCATGATGTACTTGAATTTCGAGAAGATCTGTCTTATCCAGAATATCCGATCCGCGTTCTAGATCAAACTGAACGTCGGACTCGTCGAAAGTCGATCAAGTTCCTCAAGGTTCAGTGGTCAAATCATTCTGAGGATGAGGCCACTTGGGAACGCGAGGACCGTCTTCGTAAAGGATACCCTACTTTCTTTCAGTCTTCCTCTTAATTCTCGGGACGAGAATTCTTGTTAGAGGAGGAGAATTGTAACGCCCCCATGTAATAGCTACAGCAATCACCCCTTTGATAGTGCCATGTCATTATGATTAACCATGCTTGAGCATCATTGCATCGTATCTCATTTCAAATTCCAATTTAAACTTGCAATTCAAACCTAAAGTGAAAATAAAAGTTGTTCAAAACCAGAAACTAAAATGTTCATTAAATAGGAAATAATTCATAACTAATTATGATCAGTAAAACAACATTACTAAAAATGCCTAACTGACTCCATCAACCTCAAACAGTAGCTAGCAGCAACATTTAATATCATTTTATTTTATAAGAATTACAAATGAAATCATGTTCTACCCAAACCAATTTTTGGTGGTTGAGAATAATGCACTGTAATATTTGAGCCAAGTCACACATTTATTAAAATTCATTTAGTGCTAAAACAATTTGCAAAACAGTGGAAAAGAAAAGAAATAGAAAATAAAAAGAAAAGGGGCAATGGTCTACTGTGCACTTGGGCTGCAAGTGCACAGTAGCCGGCCCAGCCCACCAGCGCCATCATCGTCTTCGTCGCGCTGTCGCCTGGCGCGCGCGACAGCGTCGTCGTCTCGCCACGCGCCGGCCATCCGCGCCGTCCCCGACGCCGTTAAGGCCTCACCCGTGCCCCTCTCGACCGCCCCGAACCCTAGCCCCCTCAGTCGCCCCCCCGCACGCTTCCTCCCTCTCGATCCCCACCTCTCCCGCAACGTCGCCGTCGCTGCCACGCTCGATCCCGCGGCCACCGACGACCTCGAGCCCCGCTGAGACGCTCACAAGCACCGCCGTGACCTCCCCGTCCCCCTCGACAACGCGCCAGAGCTCGGGAGCCCCTACATTGAGCGCCACGAGCTCTTCTTCCTCTTCTCGGCCGCCGACGAACTTCGCCGTCTCCGACCGCCCTGCTGCTCCTAAGCCACCGCCGGGCCTACGTGTGCCTCCCCGGTGAGCTCCTGCTCCTTCCTCTCCCTCTTCCGACCTCAATTAGTCGCCATAGCACCCGATTCACCGTGCGCCCGAAGCCCGCCGCCGCGTAGCTCGTCGCCGGCGTAGCTACGACGACCATTTGGTCCCGTGCGTGCCACCGTTGGTCCCGTGCGTGCCACCGTTGCACTCGCCGCGTCGCGTAGGTCCTCCCCAGCGCATCGCCTCGCTCGTTCGCGCCCCGCAACCCCGTTCCCGTCGCACGCCCGAAGGGCCTCGCCGCCGGCGAGCTTCTGCCGCTCGCTACCGGCCACCTCAGCCGCTCCCACCGCCACCATTCGACGCGGCGTTGAACGCCCGTTCGAATGAGCCCGGCCGCGTCGCAAATGGCCTCCTCTACGTGAAACCCGCGCCGCGCTACCGTTTCGGGAGCTCGCCGGAGCTTCTCCGGCGGGATTCCGGCGAAGCCGCGGCCGCCGTCCGACGTGGCTGGCCCTGGCCCACCTGCCAGTGACCCTGACTGGTGGGGCCGTGGGCCCGTTGACCAGTCAGCGCCGCTGACTGGGTCAGCTGAGCCACAGACATGTGGGGCCTCCCCCCTCTGTGTCTATGACATATGGGTCCCACTGTCAGTTAGTTAATTAGGTGGTTAGAATTAATTAAAAATAATTAAATTAGTTTAATCAGTGACTGACAGGGCGGGCCCACTAGTTAATTAGGATAATTTAACCCTGTTAATTAAAATGAGCCTATGACGTGTGGGACCCACTGTCAGGTTTGACCTGGTCAACCCCACTGTTGACTGCTGATGCAATGCTGATGTCATGCTGACGTCATCCCAACACTGTTTCGGATAATGTTGAATTAAATAATTAAAATAATTCCAGAAAATTAATAAAACTTTAGAAAATCATATCTTTTAAACCGTAAGTCAGATGAAAATAATTTATATATGTAAAATGATCAGAAAAATATGAAGATTCTGAATATGTGAACAAAACACCTGTCCAACACTCCTAGCTAGCTGAACGTGGAACTTTTTGACTGTTTTCGATAGATGAATAGTGCACCACTTTAATAAAATAAATCCAGATAAATTCCTAAATTAACTAAATCCTTTAGTTAGACAGTAAAGCACATTTGCATATCTTTTAGGCATGTCATGCATCAGTGATTGCATTTGTTTGCTTTATATTTATTGTTTCTTCCCCCTCCTCTCTCGATAGACGCCGAGACCGACGCCGTCCCAGCAGAGTTCGACTACACCCCCGACGACCAGCCGTCAGACGACCAGCCCCTCTTAGCAGAGCTTCCAGGCAAGCAAACCCCCTTGACGCATGCCTATATCACCCATTCCTTTCTCCCTCCTGCTTGCATTTGAAATGGCCACTGCTACTGTTTTATCCTATTTCTGATGCATAGTCTGTTTTTGATAACTGCTATTGATACCTGCCTTATTATCCAAACTGCTCAGTATAGGTTGGATGGAAAACCATCTGTGGCCCCTCTCCCTTGCTGTAGTTGCTCCGCTTTAGTACCTGTGCCCCGTTCGAATGATCGACGGGCTGAGAACAGCACATCACCGCACACCCCCTAAATTGCTCGACACTGCAGAGCTGGCATCGAGTGCCGAGGGTGATACCTCTTAGCTCACTTTCGATGGTGCCTCTGTAGAATAGCTTCCCGGATGTGTGTTATCGAGGGTGATTCCTCTTACATCACCTCCGCTAAGCTACCGTCGCGCAACTCCTCGAGTGGGAATCCATCGAGGGTGATTCCTCGGATTCCTCCTCGTTACTTGGACACACGGTTACTTTGACCTTTGTTACAGGCGGGTCCACCTCGAGAGGTACCCGCGGGGAAATGTAAAGTCGGGCTGGCCCCAAGGGTGCCCGCGAGCGAATATCATTAAAGACGGGTCGGCTCCAAGAGCACCCGCGCGATACTAAATACGCCTAACGGAACTGGGTATTTGATCTGAGTGGGTCGTCGTGCCCATTTCGCACTACCACCACGTGGGATAATGGTTTAATGGGGCCCTCTGCAGCGTAGTATCAGCCGAAAGCTCTTCAGACGTCACAGATTACTTTGCGGGCTGATCGCCGGGATTGGGCTGGTTACGTCACTGGGTTGTCCAGTGTCGCGCCTGTTTCTCCGGCCAGCCACGCAACGTGCAGGAGTGCAATGGGTGATGGGCCCAAGACCCCTGCGCACTTAGGATTTAGACCGGCGTGTTGGCCTCTCTGCTGAGCTCTAGGTCGGGCTGCGTTGTGTCGATCACCCGAGGCCGGGTATTACCCAGCAAGTGTATCCGGCCAGAGGTAATCGAGCGTGTTGGGTAACAGTAGTGCACCCCTGCAGGGAAGATATCTATTCGAATAGCCGTGTCCACGGTAACAGGACGCTTGGAGTTGTGCCCGGATCCATGACAACTATAAAGAGATGATGATACATGATAAACTGTTATTACTGCTCTCGGGATCGCTTTCTCGCAGGGTGTCGAGAAAGGATCTCAGGGCATTGCTACTGTATGACAACATGTATGCTACGACTATCTACTCTCTTTTGATGCTGCAAGACTGCTTGAAGATGCTAGTCTTCGATAGGCTAGGCCTTTCTCTCTCCTCTGGCATTTCTGCAATACAGTCCACAAATACAGCCTTCTCATTTGATACCATTGCATGTTTAGCGTAGTTCTGATGTCAGTCTTGCGAGTACTTTGGATGAGTACTCACGGTTGCTTTGCTATTATTTTCCCCCATACCCTATTGTTGATACATCAGACGATGGAGCCCAGGAGCCAGATGCCACCGCCGGAGCTTACTACCAGGAGGGTCCCGATGGTACTTACTTCTGGATCGAGCCAGCCGACCAGGAGTAGTTAGGAGGCTCCCAGGCAGGAGGCCTGCGCCTTTTCGATCTGTATCCCCTGTTTGTGCTAGCCATCTTATGGCACCCGTGACTAACTATGTCTGTACTCAGATATCATTTGTGTGTATGACTTATGTATTCGGGTCCTCGCGATCCCTGGTTTGTAATATGATGATTTATGTTTGAATTTGTGCCTAAAGTTGTGTTGTGATATTGATTAGTGAGTCCCTAATCTTGGTCGTACGCGTCTGCGTGTATGATTAGCGTACGGTCAAATTGGGGGCGTCACAGTGCTTGATCTCAGCTAGGATCTGTTACAGGACATCTATAGGACATCTGTGGATGTGCTATCAATTTTGAGTAGGGAAAACTCGCGGGTTTCCACCTCATAGTGCAGAGGAGTATCTCAACATGTGCGACGCTAGAGCCCGGAATATTGTAGAAAGGGCCTTTGGAAGGCTCAAGGGTCGTTGGGGGAATTTTGAGGTCCCCTTCATTTTTTCCTATGAAGAACCAGTGTCGAATCATCATGGCATGCACACTCTTGCATAATCTTATATTGCAAAAGATGCCTATCGACCCACTTGATATCGACAGGCCATTAATGCAAGGAATATTGGAAGACATGGACAGAGAACTAGACTAAGCCGAATTCATCACTTGTATCTCAACTTCGAATGAGTGGACAAATTTTCGGAATGGTCTTAGCTTAGAGCATGTATAATAGACATAGGGCTGCTAGGGTGCATTGAGGTATAAACTATTTGTATTTGTTCACTTGCGTCTGCTATGTTTCTTTTAGTTTTATATAAGCGACCATTGCATCACGTTTGCATTTGTTCCCTTTCATGTATATTTGCCATCTCATATACTATAACACTAATCCCCCTAGAATTGGAGAGCCCACATTCAATTGAGGTCTCCATTTCACATTGTGACACCTGATTTTGACCTGGTCAACAATTTCTCAAAGCTCTGTCATTTAATTATTTTATTTATACCTCTATAACACTATACTCCTTAGTTTTAAAGAGTCCACATTTAATTGAGTTCTCCAAGATTTCAATTAAAATTGGGTCACCTGATTTTGACCGGGTCAACAATTTCTCAAAACTCACCCGTTCAATTTTTTAGACAAATACACCATGCTTCCTAATGAGTTTGGTTTACAATTTTGATTGAACCAACAGTTTTTCGAATCAACAGCAACCGACCTATAAAAACATATCAATCACGCCCATGCAGCCGTCGGCATAGAAAATTTTCCACATATATATGGTTGATTAGCATATAATATAGAATCACACCACAAAAGGCTCATCAAATTACTGAATTATAAATAAAAATAAAACACACTATGTCATGTCCCCCACACATCAAACGAAATGTTCCATTAGTTTCAAAATAGAAGGGGTATTACTTTTTTGAAAAGTCAAATTCTTCAACTTTGACCAAGTTGAGAGCAAAAATATCGACATCCATAATATTAAATTAAAAATATGAAAATTCATTTAACGATGAATCTAATCACAAAAATTTGATATTATGGATTTTGATATATTTATCTATAAATTTAATCAAATTTAAAATGTTTGACATTTTTAAAAAGTAATACACCTTGTATTTTGAAACAGAGTGATTAGGTTTTTTCAATCCAACAGCGCAGCAAAGCGCGCCCAGTCCTTCTAGTTTGTATCCATTCTTTCTTGTGTAGATATGGACCGCGTGGATAGCTCAAGCACGCCGCGTGGAAGAGGCAGGAACAAAAGGAATTGGACTTCCGATGAAGACGATGGGCTTATTAAAGCCTTGACGAGCTGTCTTTGGATCTGAGGTGGAAAGCTGGTGGTGCCTTCAAGGGTGGGTGAGTACTTGGCGATATTGGAGAAGCATCTTGCAGAGAAGTGCCCAGGTCGTGGTATCACTGGAGTTCCACACATTGAATCAAGAGTGAGGCACTTTAGGAAGAAATTTGGTGCTCTTGAAGTAATGATATCCAAAAGTGGTTTTACATGGGATGGAAATATGAATATGATTCAATGCGAGAAGGCACAATATGAAGAACGTTCTAAGAAAGACCACTTCAACCACTAAAACTGAATTCCTTAGTAATGCTTTGTGCTGAATTTGCTTGCTATTGTACCTTGGTTACCTGCTGTTGTAGTGTTTTATCTTCAATATTTTTTGAATTTGGATCATCCCTTGCTTCCTTGTTAGTGATACAATCCCTTGTTATTGTCCTTGCTATCGAAAACCAACTTTCTTCTTTTGTAAAAAACATGTAGATTCACAAGGAGGCCAAGGGATTGTATGGCGTATCATTTCCATACTTGGAGCAATTGGCTGCTATCTATGGCAAGAACATGATAACAGGGGAAAGTGTTGAAGGCTTTGGAGAGGCAGTGAGAAACTTGGAGAAGGAAAATGCTATGGAGGAAGAAGAAAATGAGGAAGAGGATATGATCTCAACAGGGACAGCTAGACGGTCCATTGACACTTGCTCTATTGATACAACTAGTTCCAAGAGGCAAAAGAAGGAACCAAGGCGAGATCGTTGAAGCAGCAACCATATTTGCTAAAGCTCCAGAGCACATGAACATGATGCTTGTGCCATCGGAAATTCAGAGGAGTCCTTAAAATGCTACACGATATCTCTTTTGCTAAACTCTACAGTGTTGGCTTTGATAATATGTACTAACTTGTGTTTACTACCAAGATGGTAGAATCAAGTCAGTTACTATAGAACTTGTTAGCTTGATAGGAATAGAAAAGGGTACATATATTAGACCGATTGGACGTAATCCTATACAATGGGGTTTACATATTGTTTGCAAGAAGCAACATGCAGCCTATCATAACCTGTTGTGTGTCCTTTCATTTTCGCATAGCTATTGTATATAGTCATTGCTAATGTCCATGGAACCCAGGAAACAATACTAATGTTTGAGGGTAAATAGCCATACGAGTGATCATAACATCATCATGAGTTCCTAGTAGAGTTCATAGTAGCAATGGATTTGAGGGTCAGGATCCGGATTGAGTACAAGGGGAATGGGGATTGGGGGTTAATCTTACACAATAGTCTCAAACCTTAGCCCTGGCGACCCTGGAGGCAGTTGGAGCGGCGGGTGCCCCTTGTCCTTCTTCTTGTCCTCATGCGGGACCACCATCTCTTCTTCCTCGTTGCGGTCCAGATCGATCGGCATACTTTTGTGTCCTGGCTCTGGCACCGATACAACCATCGTCGCCGCTTCTTCTTTCACCTCCATCGCCACCGCTTCTTCCTCGTCTAGCGCTACCACAGTCCTTGTTGTAAAGTACGCGACGACATGCTAGTCATGAGGACACCTCTACTATCTGTACTTGGCCCACTTTGCCCTCTGTCTAGTGTCATCGGAGTCGACCTGATTCATGGCCCAACGAAGGATGTCGACTGACATAGCGCTCGTCACTGGTCAGGAATCGACGCCTTCAACTCCTCCTTTGTCGCCCTCTTCACCACAACGTCTGCCTCCTTGTGCATGTCTTGCAGGCTGCTTAAGTTCGAGCACACTTCCATGGTGTTCTCGAACTTGGTGCGGTCACCATGCGAGCACCCGAGAAATAAAGCCCTCCATCCAATGCCCCAAGGGAAGGGGTTGGGGTTGGAGCTGGAGTTCATGGCGATGGATAGGAGGAAGAGTGAGAAACAAAGAGGGTTAACCGAGTGAGGTGGTGGGTAAGTAGTGACCGTCAGGCTGGGTAAATATAGGGGCTTTGGACGATAGGTTTTAATGGCGATCAACCTTTGAACTTTGTGCGATTCATAATGCAGATCGACACGGAGAACAAGGGCAAGGAGGTAGTGCCGCCAATGGAGCAGGACAAGGGCAATGCATGGTGACGCCCACAGAGGTGGTGCTCGAGACACCCGTCCAGGTGCTGCCCACGGACGACGGAGTGCCGGAGGAGCCCCCCAGCAGCAAGCGTCGAAACTACGACCACTACCATGAGGAGGGTGGGCCAACTCGCTTCTACAAGGTGATCATGGCCCCGAAGCTCGAGGGCATACCAATGCCCCTGGACTTCACGAAGCACTTCCCGGTCATGCCGACGGAGTTCAAGCTCAAGACGAACACCGACTGCTCATGGAGGGTCACTGTCCGACTGATGAACGGCAGGGTCACACTCGATCAGGGTTGGACCACCTTCGCCGCCGTCCATCAGATCAAGATCGGGTACATGGTGGCCTTCAAGTTGCTGAATCCCGACACGCTCAAGGTCATCGTCTTCAACGACGACGGCATTGAAGTGGTGACCAAGTGCGGGAGGCACGACGACACCTTCGTCATGAACGTATAGGACAACCATGCCTAGGATCCACCTCGTTTAGTATCATATCGTACTGCTTTGCTTGAAAACTGCTTTGTTTAAGTGTGGCACTATATTTAGAACTGCTTGCTATGGTGTAGAACTATCTTTTGTTCTGTGTCTATGGGTTATTCTTCACGCCGTTGTGTGCTGGTAACCTCACCACCTCGCCGAAGAGGTTACCAGACAACACGCGTTGCATGGAACCACACACCATGCCTTGTGTTTACGCCTACACAAGCGGGCAACCAAATAGGCTACCTTTCGTTACACCCCATGCAGGCTAGAGGGTATGCATGCAACCAAACTAGGTGCAGATGTTGGGTTTTCGCCTTTATGTCCTCAACCAACCTCAATTGAGCCTGACTCCACGGGTCAGACTGCAGCAAGAAAGCAACCAAACACGCCCCTAATGTTTCACATGGGACGTATTGTGCGGCCGTGGGGTGACCGACGTTTGCGTTGGTGGCTCAGCACCTAGCATCACCCATATAAAATGTGTTTGAAGTCAAACTTTTAAAAGTTTGACCATTAATGGAAAATTATCAATAGTCACAATACGAAATCAATATCAATAGATGCATCATGAAATTAATTTCCAACTAATTTTTTTAGTACTGTAGATGTTGATATTTTAAAATATAAATTTGGTGAAATTTTGCGTAGTTTAACTTCAAGCAAATCTTAGGGCATCTTGTGATGAACCAGTCCTTGACAGGGAACAAGAATCTCTGCACTTTCTGCGTGAGTCCCTAGATCAATAGTTGCACAGTTCACGATGAAATACCAAGATGCATCACATGTCATGGTATTACATCATAGATCCAGTATCTTTTACATTGTATACCTGCTTATCTCAAGGCTAGCTTATAATGTCATGTCATGGAAATACAATATTATCTTGTGGCGTGAGTCCATTCACAGACAAAAGTTGAACAAAACACCGTAAACCTACTTCATGTCTCTCCATCAATAGAAGAATCGTGCAACATGATACGTTGCAGCCATAAGGGTTAATACATTAAATGTATTGGCAAGTTTCACCGGAGTGTATAACAGATCTAAATCATGCTTTCTGGGTAAATGGAGGTTTGTTTGCAAAATCAATGGTAGTTTTAACCTATCTTTGTATATAGGTGGATCTACTCTACACATAGGACGCACTGGTAAATCCCCACCTATACATAGCATACTGAGACACTTCCGTTACACCCCGGTCGTAGGCTTGGACACAAAGGTAAAGCCCCCTATTAAGCCTATTCCCATGTTCAACGCATCAAATTTAGTTATAAGAAGAGACGATGAGATCTAACTGACAGCTCCGACAAGTTGCTCAAAGTTTTCCAGAGCCGAGGACGCGGGTAACCATCATCATTTTATACACTCTACATATGTTTTTGTACTTTATCTGTGAGACTTAGGCACACCATTTTGCTTCTAACTATATTGTAGAGTATCCAGGTAGACCAAGGCGAGACAATGGGGAAGTAGTAGCCTGTACCACAAGGCAGACCCATACAACCGAAAACATAACTACATTAGCTAGTCTGCCGGGTCAGGTTCCAACAATTTATTTGGTGAAGACATGCCCCATATTGAATCAAGGTTACACATGAAAGCTACTTAACTTGTAACCCGTATAATCCCTTTGACTCTAGGTGGGAATCCGTAAGTGAACGTCCAAATAGGTAAACCATAGAAATGGCCTTACATGAGCCACTCAATTGTAAACTATAGAAGTATCTCAGAATATACTTACCACACCGACAAGAAATAATTTCTGGGTTATATTTTCGAACACCACACATTATCCATCCAACTTTCCCATAGATCGAATCTATTTTGAACTGTCATAAGGATCATACTTTCTACAAAAACTAAAAGTACAATTTTTATTCATAGTTTCCTCAACAGCAAGGAAATCCAGAAAATTATAATTGACTAAATCGGAGTGGCATGAATCCATTATCTTCTTCCCCGCCTCCCAACAATTTCAAAGGGTACCTTCATTTATATTTATCAGGAGGATTTATTACCTAGATCTCTCATGAGGTAGAGTTATTTGTATTATTTAAGGGACCCTATTTTTTTACTCCTAATCATCAGTCTAGAAATCACCACATTAACTTTCATGTATCTCTCCTTTTTATCTAGCAAAAGTAATGGATTCTTCATCCAGTAGTGTGAGGCATCTATTATATGTCAATTAGAGCATCTTCCCCTTTTTAACCAGATATGTGTAAAGTTGCAACATAGTGTCTATTGTACATTCTAGATTTTCCAAGTTCTCTAGTAATCCTCTATTCTTAAATAGTTGCAACCCAATACCTATTTTTCCTCTTCATGCAACTATGCCACATAATCAAGTCATGCATGTGGTCATAAGTTAAAATTAGTGCACTAATCTATTCATGCAACCATGCCACCTCATCAATCATGCATGGATTTGTTTCACCAATTTTTGTGTGCCACATAGACCGTCATGTTACACATTTTGTAGCATGGCATACATATATTTGTATGTTAGACGCTTGGAGCAAATATATGCAGGTTATGTTACACACTTTTGTTAAGAATAGCACCAGTTTGACTTCAACCCAACATATTTCTCCTTTTATATAACATTTTATGACATGCTTCATATATTTTACTGTTTTCAAAATATACCCCAAGAGCATTCTTAAATTTGTTTTTGCAATAGGCTTTTAACATCTATTTTACCATGGACCCCGCAACAACGCGCGGGGCATCTTCTAGTATCAACAAAATGAAAATCATGATCAGGGATAATCACACCACATTTAGCAGCCCTAAGCATGAAATCTTTGTTGGATAAGGAACCAAAGTAGTTAGATTCAGGATTAACAGGACTACCATCGAGATTCCTCTTCCTTGTCAATGCATCAACTCTTGCTTCCATGTTCTCCATGTTAGTCTTCACATTTTTTGACTAATTATCATATTAGCTTCAAGGAGAGGGGACTGGACCACATGTGTAGCATCAATGTTTAAAACACATGCTTCATTGTCCTCAACCTCCACCACCTGTGGGTATTAGTGACCACCTCCACAAAGGTTTTTTTTGCCCAAAGACAATATATAGTAGATGCATCACATGCTACCTCTTGAACAAGTTTGTGCAAGTTCTCATCGCTAATTGACATATCACTAGTAGAGGAGACCATCCAATCACAGTAAAGAGCAACAAATTTATTATTCTCCTTATTATTCTCTCTAACAATTGTGTCAATTATATCCTCCTCACTTTCACTTTCAAATTTTAAAGATGTTTCCTAAATAGTAGGACAAGTTTTCCTATACTTGTTATTAGGAGTAGAATGTCAAGATCCCACAAATTGTTCCTTAGTGGTATCGTGAGTTTTGGGCCTTTTAGATGATGGAATAACTTCATCATTTGAAGCACTCACATTAATATGATCTCTATGAGTATTTATCACCAGCACTCATCAACCTCAAACAAAATAATGGAAGTGTTTATCTAACACACCTTCTGCAATGGGAGGAATCCCATCAACGTCTCTGCATCCAATCATATCCCTAATACTCCCGAGGCGATTTAATGAAGATAAATCAGTCTCCAAGGTTACATCAACAAGGGTGCCCACATAAGCCACACTTCTCTCATTTCTTTTATCCAGTGGTATATCGCCAAGATGAACCCAAGCAATGTTGAAGACTCCTTTGGAGCCGAAAATTCAACCCAAATAGATAATTCCACTATAGCACCACATGTTTTGAATGTAATACAATCATAATAAAATACCTTTTCTACCTCCCAAGCATTAGAGAACCACATCATATGCTGATCAGGATCAATTGGCCTAGCGATACAACGCCAGCCCATTCCCAAATAGACAAATAAGCCGTATAGTTTGACTAACTAAAGGACTACCCTCAACCATACTAACAACGATATTGTTCGAAACATCTTTAACTTGCTTAGAAGTAAATGAATCATGTATATAATAGAATCCTTGCCCTTAGTGTGAAATCCACACATTGGCGCTATACATTCCCAAGGAAGAAACGCACTGCATACCGAAGCTAGGTCTCCCATATTTCCAGTTCTCTCACAAAATACACGAGGGCAATGAATCGAAAAGTGATCAGGAGAGTTGTGCATCTGACAAATCTCTCCCGAGATGTGATCAGGAGAGTTGCATTTGACGATGGGGCATAAGAGCATCTCTAACAGACTCCTTAAAAGTCGACCCTTAAAAACGCGTATAAGGGGCACTGTAAACCATTTTTACGGTGCGAAATTGCCCCGGACAGAACAAACCCCGTAAATAAAACTGTATCCCACTATAGCCCATTTTTTTTCTTTTTTTTCTTTTTTCCTCCCGTCCCGGCAAGTCTGTCTCCGGCGACGGCGTGCCTCACCCTGGCGCCCCGGCTCGCCCCGACACCGCCTGCCTCGCCCCCGCCTCGTCCCGACGCCGCCCGTTCCCGACCACGCATGCAGTGGAGGAGCCCTGCGCTGCTCACCCCGATCGCGCGCTCCCTGGCGCGCGCGCCCATCCTTGATTGAACCCGGCACTGCCCGCCGTCGCGCACGCGCGTTCCCCGTCAAGGCCGCGCGAGCTCCCCCACCCCCGCCCCACTCTTCTTCGGTGCCGCCCTGCCCTGATTCAGGCCGCCGGTGGCCTGCTTCGCCCTGCCCGTGGACGGCCGCGCCTCGGCAGTGGAGGTCGAGCTGGCCGCAATTCGGACCGGCGGCGCAAATTCCGGCATGCGGCGGCTTCTTCCGACGTGCCGCGACGGATTCTGGTGAGTTCCAGGTAGATTCCGGTCAGTTCCGTGGTGGCGCATCTGCTCCGATGAGATTTGACCGGTTTACGGGTTGAACTGTATACTGCCTTCGAAACTATACATATAAGGTTTTCGCGGATGGATTTACCGTACCCTTTAAAACGTTTACGGGTCGAACAAGTTTTATGGGGTCTGCTAGACACCGTTTTTCCGACCGAAACTGTAAACGTGTCGTGTTTTTACGGGTTTGATCATTATAGTGGGTCTGCTAGAGTTGCTCTAAGGGCGGGGAGAGGCATATATAGAAAAGGGGCCATGGCTACCTCCACCAGCATCGCCATCCATGTGTCACCCATCATGCATACCCAGCGTCCTTCGCAACCCGGCAAATAGATATCCGGCAACCCCCGTCCCATCAGACATAGACAAGTCAAATGATTGGCGAACCATTTTGTCCTCGCCAACTCGCCAACAATTTGGGACTGGGACGGGCTTTGGCGCACAACATAACTGGTAACCATCAGCGAGAAAGCCCGGTTAATGAACCAAGTTTTTGTGGATGGGGCAGTCTAGGGCTCCAATCCAAACAGCTCCAAACTTGTACAATTATTTAATCATACATAATGAATTCGGCGAGATATACCTTGGTCAAGAGGAATAAGACAAGCTACTCGAGGAGTATGTGAGGCTGGACACCGGCGCAATTTCCCCCTCGCCGCTCGGGGCTGCCTGAGACGCCGCCGTCGCCTTCTGTCGGGTCACGATGCACACGATCACCTATGGGGCCATCGGTCCCTTTGTGGTTCGGCGGGGGTGAGGTCACGTTGCATGGTGAGACAGCGCGACGATGAAACACTGGTGTTTTACCCAGGTTCGGGCCGCTGGGAAGCGTAAAACCCTACTCCAGTTTTGGTGGATTGATCGGAGGAACACGAAGCACACACAGAGCTCAAACCCGACAAGGTTGCCTTTGGGAGAGCTACTACGCGAGTACAAGTGTCCAAAGGTCTGAATCTCTAGCTAGGTTGCCTTGGGCCCCCTTTTATAGCTCAAGGGGCAAACACGGTGGCAAAAAAGACATTATCTAGTGATTAGATAGCTAACAGTGCTATCATACCTAACTCTGGCACTTTGGACAAAATGCCATACATGCTAGACTAGGTGGCGTGCGGGGATGCAACCCCGGCAGGCTTCTACCACCGCTTTGGCTATCCTTTGCTTAGTATCTTGACACGCCTCTGGACGGGTGTCAAATGAGCATAATCTGTCTCCCAGCGTGCGCCACGTACTTAGCGAGAGCCACTTAGCCACCTGAGGGCTCAACACCGCATCGACAAATGACTAGCGTTGCGATGCGGTGGAGCGGTGGCCGATCGATCCGCACCTGCCGGGGGACGGCTTGCCGGGTCTTCCTGAAGATGTGCGCGCCTTGGTCCCCGACAGGCACTGGGGACGTGACTGGCGTGGTTCGGGCCCGTTTCGGGCCGTTGCCTCAACCATTCCGGGGTTGCTTAGCCAGCGTAGGCTGCTTCTGCCGGAGTCTTGTGATGACCCACAAGTATAGGGGATCAATCGTAGTCCTTTCGATAAGTAAGAGTGTCGAACCCAACGAGGAGCAGTAGGAAATGGCAAGCGGTCCTTAGCAAGGTAATTTCTGCAAGCACTAAAATTGTAGGTAACAAATAGTTTGATAGCAAGATAATTGATAGCGAGCAAGTAACGGTAGCGGTAAACAAGGTGCAGCAAGGTAGCCCAATCCCTTTGAGGCAAAGGACAGGCCAGAACAATCACTAGTAATAGGCAAAGTGTTCTTGAGGGTACACGGGAATTCCGCCTAGTCACTTTTATCATGTTGGTTTGATTCGTGTTCGCTACTTTGATAATTTGATATGGGGGTGGACAGGTGCTAAGGTGCTGTTCTTACTTGAACTAACAACCTACTTATGATTAACCCCCTCGCAAGCATCCGCAACTACGAGAAAAGTATTAAGACAAAGTCTAACCATATCATTAAACATGTGGAGCCAAATCAGACCCTTACAAAGTAGCGCATAAACTAGGGTTTAAGCTTCTGTCACTCTAGCAACCCATCATCTAATAACTACTCCACAATGCATTCCCTTAGGCCCATGAATGGTGAAGTGTCATGTAGTCGATGTTCACATGACACCACTAAGGGAATCACAACATACATATCATCAAAATATCGAACACATATCAAATTCACATGATTACTCGCAACATGACTTCTCCCATGACCTCAAGAACAAAGGTAACTACTCACAAATAATAATCATGCTCAAGATCTGAGGAGTATTGAATAGCATAATGGATCTGAACATATAATATTCCACCAAATAAACCATATAGTAATCAACTACGCAAGGTAATCAACACTACTAGTCACCCACAGGTACCAATCTGAGGTTCCGGTACAAAGATAGAACACAAGAGATGAACTAGGGTTTGAGAGGAGATGGTGCTGTTGAAGATGTTGATGAAGATTGGCCTCCCAAAGATGAGAGGGGTGTTGGTGATGACGATAGCTTCGATTTCCCCCTCCGGGAGGGAAGTTCCCCCGACGGAATCCCTCCGTCGGAGGGCAAAAGTGCTCCTGCCCAAGTTCCGCCTCGAGGCGGCAGCGCTTCATCCCGAAAGTCCTCCTCTGATTTTTTCTATGTCAAGAGTGACCTTATACCAGAAGATGGGCACTGGAGGTGGGCCAGGCTGAGCACATCCCACCTGGGAGGCCCCCTCCGGTGGTTTTCAGCTCCAGTATTTTTTATTAAATGCAAAAATAATCTCTGTGAAATTTCAGCTTCATTGGAGTTGTGCAGAATAGGTATCTCTAACGTGCTTTTCTTGGGTCCAGAATTCCAGCTGCCGGTATTCTCCCTCCTTGTGTAAACCTTGCATATTATGAGAGAAAAGGAATTAGAATCACTCCCCAAAGCATTATTATTCAACAAAACAAAGTAAATAACAGTAGGAAATCATGATGCAAAATGGACGTATCATCTTGGTCTTGAATGCAGGTTTCATCTCCTTGATGCGCTCCTTGATTTCACGTAGAGCGGCTTCTCTGGCTTGGACTGGTCTTGACTGCGTGTTGATGGGTTCTACTACTACTGCCTATGCATAAGTCAGGGGCACTGGGTACCCCAGTCCTAGTACCCGGGTCTGGCCCAAACATGCTCGCCCAGCGCCGTTGGGTCAGGCCCAAAATTTATGCACAGGCACGCATTGTGAGGGAGTAACTGCCAACTTTCAAGCCAGCACTTACTACTATCTCAGGCCATTTCCGCCATGCGTGTCGCATGCATTGCGGGGAGTTTGCGGTGGATGCGCATGGCTCAAAGGCGTGGGAGTGGCAGAAACTGCAGCGCCAAGGATTGGAGCAATGGGACGGTTACCTATTCGCCCGTGATCGTGGGTTGTGGGATTGGTGGAGATGGGTGGCCGCCTTGGAGCGGAGGAGAGCCAGCCCTCGTGCCCCTCCCTATAAATTCGGGGGTCACAACGGGCGATGCTCATCCATTCCCTTCTACTCCTCAACCTCAAGTTCACATAGTCTTGCCCTTCTTCTTCGTCTTTGGATGTACCAGTCACCACCATGACGAGGGGGCGAGGACGACTCCCAGCTTCCGCCACGGCGACGAGAGCTTCCCTTAGGGATCATGCCGCTGCTTCAGCCACGGTGGTGGGAGGCGGTTCCAGCGCGAGCGGCAGGAGCGCTGGAAGAGGCCGGGGCCGATGCGGGGATCGCGGTCGTGGGAGGCGGAGCGCCGCACCTGATTCTCCTTCATCAACGGTTTCTTCCCCAGAAATGGGACATACTGAAGGTATGGTGCTGGAGTTTGTCGTCAGGCTGCGCGGCCCTCCCCGTAGCCATTTGCGACTCCCTCGCCCTTTCGCCAGGGTGATGGAGGTCGGCAAGCCGCACGCGATGTGGTTGCGCGTGCACGGCTGCTGTAATGGCGCCTTGTAGGTTGTCGTTGAGTTCCTGGCGCCCCGCGTCATGTTCCTCAGGCGCGGGTGGAAAACCGTCGCACGTGCCCACAACTTCATGAGTGGGTATGTCCGCTTCAAGCTGGTGGAGGCCGATACGCTCTCCATCAAGATCTATGGGCGTTCGGGCGCTCCGCTTGGCTGCTGTGAAGAGAGCTTGAGTGACGATGAAAGCTCCTCCTCGAGCGACAATGACGAGGAGGACAGTGTCGGTGAAGAGGGCGACAACGAGCCCCAGGCCATCAAGTCGGAGTACGATGGCTCGGACTCTAGCTGACCGCCGGGCGCACCGTCACCATCAGCTAGCCCCCCCCCCCGACAGAGAGATTTGCCGGGGGTTCTCGTCTTGGGCGTTGCCTCCTCCCTTAGCTGCACCCTGGTAGGCTCGTGGACTTCAGCTTCGTCTTCCCTGCCGGTGGTCCTGCCGAGCCGCGCCCTGTTGGTCTTGACGGGGTCAGGCTGGGCTTCTTCTTAGGCCCTCCTTTCGTCCTTTCTCCTCTTTGTAGCTCGCTCCTAGGGGAGAAAGTCAAATAAAGAGTTATTTATGGGGAGTCCTTTAATGTATCTCTATCCATTTTGTACCGAAATGAATGAAAGAACGCTATTCCTCTTCCTTAAGTACTATCCCTTTCTCCTCTTGCTTATACCGTGTCTGCATGTTTGCCCTTGCCGCACGGAACCATTTGCCGGGCCAGTACTAACCGCGAGTGCCAAAGGGGGAGCGAGCCCCCGGCAATAGGCTGGTATCATCTCCCGGCAAGGTTCCTTGTCGGTATCGGTGCAACCCCCCAGAGCTGATAAGCGACAGGAGCTGGGGGACGGCTCGTCCCGACAAGGGTTTCCATTGCATGAAGGACTCCATTGTACACAGTTACAAAAGAATAGCAGGGGTTTCCTTAAGGGAGCAAATGGCTCCGAGCATGGGATACGTGATTAGACTTATCTTTTAAGGCAGTATCCCTTTCTGGAGTATGACGGGCCACCGTCCTTGTTTCTTTTCCCTCCCTCGTGCTACCCGGTAAGGGCCTTCCCACTTCGGCGTCAACTTGTTGGTACCCTTGGCGGACTGAACGCGCCTAAGGGCTTGCTGGTAGCATGCAGCACGCACAGCGGCCCGGAGACGATCTTCCTCGAGGAGCATGGCATCGTCATGCCGTAGCTGCTCTTGCTCTACTTCATCGTAGGCAAGTACTTGAGGTGACCCGTATATGAGTTCCGTGGGGAGAACTGCTTCCGCCCCATATACTAGGGAGAAGGGCGTCTTGCCGGTAGCTCGATTTGGTGTCGTTCTAAGGGACCAAAGAACCACCGGCAGCTCATCTATCCAGCGCTTGTCACTTCTTCACAGTCTATCGAAAGTTCTTGTCTTGAGCCCGCGCAACACTTCAGCATTCATCCTCTCGACTTGCCCATTGCTTCTTGGGTGGGCAACAGAGGCGAAGGAGACCTTGCTTCCAAGGCTTTGGATGTATTGCATAAAGGTGCGGCTCATGAACTGGGTGCCATTATTGGTGATCACCCTGTTGGGCACTCCAAAATGGCACACCAGTCCTTTCAGGAACTTGATAGCTGACTGCGCGGTCACCTTCCTCACTGGTTCCACCTCAGGCCACTTTGTAAACTTGTCGATTGCTACGAACAAGAATTCAAAGCCCCCGACGATGCGGGGGAAGGGGCCCAAAATATCGAGCCCCCAGACCGAGAATGGCCAGGATAAAGGGATCGTCTAGATAGTTTGCGCCGGTTGATGTATGTTCTTGGAATGGAACTGGCAGGCTTCACACTTGGTGACTAGCTCAGTTGCATCCTGGAGGACAGTGGGCCAATAGAAACCCTGCCGGAAGGCTTTTCTGGCAAGGGCATTTGATCCAATGTGGGACCCACACAAGCCCCCGTGAATCTCTGCCAATAGCTTCAGCCCATCTTCCCGGCAAATGCACCTCAATTTCACACCGTTTGGCCTTTTTCTGTACAGAGTGTCATCGACAAACTGGTACAGACTTGATTGACGGGCTACTTTTTCGGCTTCTTCTTGCTCTTCGGGAAGTTCTCCTGTTTGAAGGAAGTGGACGATATGCTGTGCCCAAGCTGGAGCCTGTGGCTCGACAACGAGGACTAAAGGCGTCTCGTCGTTTGTGGGAGCGCTTACCTCGATCGCAAGAACCGGGGTTCTGCAGGAGGGAGCTGCTCACCAACCGAAATGAGACTGTCCCCGGCAGTCTCTCTACCAGCGGCTTCGGGAAGCTCTGCCGGGAAATGCTTGCCGGAGTTTAGCTTTCTCCTTTTTCTGGTCATCGTTGACGGGGATACTGATGGCTGAGTGAGATGGAGGACAAAAGTTCCTGGTTCCACAGGAAGCTTCTGTGCTGCGCACTTTGATAGATGATCAACGATGCTGTTTTCTGCTCGTGGTACATGCTCTGCTTGCGATCCATCAAAGTGCTCCTCTAGCTTCCTCACCTCTTCCACGTATGCTTTCATCAATGGACTCTGATAATATATGTTGACTTGCTTCACCACGAGTTGAGAGTCTCCTCGGATGATAAGTTTCTTGATTCCCAACTCCACCACGATTCGGAGGCCGGCAAGGAGCCCCTCATACTCAGCGGTGCTGTTGGTGGCCTCCTCCCAGGGAAAGTGCATTTGAACCACATATTTGAGATGCTCTCCGGTGGGGGCGACGAGGAGCACGCCTGCTCCGGCGCCCTGAAGCGAGAAAGCACCGTCAAAATACATGACCCATTCCTTAGGTGTTTCTTTGCCGGGAAGAATTGTCTCTCGAACCTCTTTTTCTAGCGTGGGCATCCATTCTGCAATGAATTCCGCCAACGCCCTGCTCTGAATTGTGGAAGTGCTCTCATACTTCAAACCAAAACTTGACAGCTCTAGCGCCCACTCAACTATCTTGCCAGTGGCTTCGGGGTTCCTTAATATGTGCTGCAATGGAAAGCGGGTGACAACTGTGATCTCGTGGCCTTGGAAGTAGTGATGCAGTTTCCTCGAGGCCATGAGAAGGCCGAAGATCAGCTTTTGCACTCCAGAGTACCTTGACCTAGCCCCTTGTAACAAGGAGCTGACAAAGTATACTAGTCGCTGCACCACTTTCTTCTTTGCCACTTCCTTGAAACTGCCTTCGTTTGCTTGCTTAGGTTCCCCTTGGTCTGTATCAGGTCCTGCCGTGGATGCTTTGGTTCCTCCCCTGGCGAAATCAGTCGCACCAGCTGCGTCTTCATCCAGTTCTCGCTGCGCCACCAGTGCTGCACTAACCACTTGATTCGTTGCCGCCAAGTATAGCAGCAATGGTTCTTGTGGTTTAGGCACGGCCAAGATGGGAGCGGAGGAAAGGTAAGCTTTCAGATCTTGCAGCGCTCCTTCTGCTTTCGGGGTCCACTTCATCGGGCCGACCTTTTTTAGAATATTGAAAAATAGCAGGGCGCATTCAGAGGATTTGGAGATGAACCTACTCAATGCGGCAATGCACCCGGCCAAACGTCTTACGTCCTTGACAGACTTGGGCGCTTGTATCTACTGGATTGCTTTGATCTTGTCAGGATTGGCTTTTATTCCTCGCTGAGATACAAAGAAACCAAGTAGTTTGTCAGATGGGACGCCAAACACACACTTCTCAGGGTTGAGCTTCAAATTGATCTTGCGCAAGTTCATAAAAGTTTCTTCCAAGTCTTGTATGAGGGTTGCTTCATCTCTGGTTTTGACCACTATGTCATCCATGTAAGCTTCCACGTTTCTGTGCAACTGAGGTTCAAATCCAATCTACACGGCCCTTGCAAAGGTAGAACCGGCGCTCTTTAACCCGAAGGGCATACGTACAAAGCAGTATGTGCCACACGGAGTTATGAACGCGGTCTTTTTCTCGTCTTCCTTGGCCATGAATATCTGGTGGTATCCGGAGTACGCGTCCAAGAAGGAAAGCAAGTCACACCCAGAAGTGGAATCAACAATCTGATCTATGTGCGGCAAGGGAAAAGGGTCCTTTGGGCATGCCTTATTCAAGTCTATGAAATCAATGCAGAGCCTCCATTTCCCATTCGCCTTGCGCACCACTACCGGGTTGGCTAACCAAGTTGTATGCAGCACTCCTCTGACCAAACCAGCTGCTTCGAGCTTCTTGATCTCTTTGGTGATGAACTGCTGCCGCTCCAAGGCTTGCTTCCTAACTTTTTGCTTGACGGGCCTGGCATGAGGGCAGACAGCTAGGTGGTGCTCAATTACGTCCCTGGGAACACCGGGGATGTCAGATGGTTGCCAGGCAAACACATCGACATTCGCCCACAGGAAGGCAACAAGCGCGCTTTCCTATTTGTCATTAAGGGTGGCACTAATGGTGAACGTATCATCATAGCCATCCTGCCCTGCCGGGATCTTCTTCGTCGCAGGACTGGTGATCTTGGATCTTTTGCTAGTGGAACTCTCCTGCAGGTCATGGACGTGTGTAGCGCACTCTGAAGAGGCGCTTCCCAGAGTCCTTGCAGGTGTCCCTGCTAGACTTCTTCCCCTTCCTTGATTCCTTGGCGGGAGCTGGGGTTTCTGCGACCTCAGCTGCTACCGTGTCTCGATACATCTTGTCCACGCATATAACTGCATCCTTCTTATCGGATGGGATGGAGATGACTCCCACGGGCCCTGGCATCTTCAAAGTGTTGTAAGCATAGTGGGATGCTGCCATGAATTTTGCCAAAGCTGGGCGACCAAGGATTCCGTTGTAAGGCAGAGGGAGTTCGACCACATCAAACACCACCTTTTCAGTCCGGTAGTTCAACTCCCCGCCAAACGTCACAGGCAAAGTGATCTTTCCCTTGGGTCGGCTCCTGCCGGGGTTGATTCCTTGGAATGTACCCTTAGCCTTGAGCTCTCCGTCAGGGATCTGCAGCCTTTCAACCACTTTAGGGGAGATTAAGTTCAACCCCGCCCCGCTGTCAACTAACATCTTGGTTACTTTGAGGTTGCAAATTGTTGGGGAGACCAACAACGGAAAACATCCGACCGCAGTGGTGCAGTCAGGATGATCCTCTTTGTCAAAGATGATAGGCGAGCGGGACCATTTGAGTGGCCTTCTGGACTCTGCAGCTGGCTCCATGGTGTTGATCTCACGCGCCCACTGCTTGAGCTGGCGATGAGAGGAATGCAAGGATGCACCCCCGTCAACACACATAGCATCAGTTGCCTTCTGGAACTCTCGATCACTAGACTCTTCATCATCCTCATCATCACTCATATCATCTCCTTCTTTCTTCTCACGGCCTCTAGCAGGTTTTTCCTTCTGCTGCGGGGCCATGCCGTGGCGGCCTCCTCTACCACCACGGCCCTTCCCGGCAGCACCATCTCGGCCTCTCTCCTTGTCGCGCTTCTCGTATTCTGCTTCTTAGCAAGTTTCTCAACTTGCGGGATTCTTGGAGGTCATGACCTTTGGTGCGGTGGATTTTGCAGTATGGCCCGTCAGACTTTCCAGTTTTCTCTGCCGCCGCGGCCTCCCAGCAATCAGCGCACGCGATAGCTCCCTTGCCGGGGGTCTCGGCCTTGGCTTTCTTGCCGGTACTGAGATCACCAGAGCTCTCGACGGCCAACACTGCCTTTCCCTTGCGCTTCTTGTTGTGCCTTCGACTTTTTCCCTTCGGGCCAGGGGCATCGTCGTCGTCGTCTGAGTCGACTTCGACACCAGCCTCCTCTCCGGGGAGTCGCCTTCCTTCCTCAGCATGAGCACACTTGTCTGCCAATGTGTACAATTCATTGGCGGTCTTGGGGAGTCTAACATCATCTTGGCCCACATCCTCCTGTTGCACACGTTCGAATGGAATGCGGCAATCACAGCTGCGGGGTGTATCTCTGGAATATTGCGGTGTACCCGGCTGAACCTCTGGATGTATTTCCGCAAGGTTTCTCCCTCTTTCTGCGGAAGGACTTACAGGTCGCTGGGCTGTCCTGGCTCCTGGTGGCCACCTGTGAAGGCGCCGACAAACTCATTGCACAAGTCAGCCCATGATGAAATAAAATTCTCCGGCAGGTGCATCAGCCACGATCTCACATTTGGCTTGAGCACCAAAGGGAAATAGTTGGTGAGCTCCTTCTCATCTCTTCCCCCGGTGGCTTGAACGACTATCGTATAGATGCCCAGGAATTCTGCCGGGTTTAGCTTCCCATCATATTTCTCCGTCAGTTCAGGCTTGAAAGCTCGGGCCGATGGCCAGCGGACTTGTCGCAACTCGCGAGTGCAGGCAGGGCACCCAACCTCATAAGGCAGATACCCACCAGCACTGGGCGCGGGGTCGCCAGCATCTGGGCCGTTACGCCTGTCGGACTGGCAGTGTGCTTCCCGGGGTCGCTCTATGGTGATGCACGCGTCTTCCCTCCGCCGGTCTTCCAGGACACGCCGCTGGTCCCGGCGATCGTGCTGGCCGGACGAGGCCATAGACGCTTCGTCAGGATCGTCGGCATGTGGAGCTCGTTGTGGCTGCCTCTGGGTCTGTTGTCACGAAGGGGATTTCACCGTTGGCGCGGCCCCCTCGACACGACCGTCAGTCCGGGCCGCCGTCGCCGTCTGCGGGCATCGTGATGGTTCCGCATGCTGCGATTTGCTGGCTTCGACGAAGCCGACCAAACTCTGGATGGTGGCTCTCCACTCGTCCATCTTGTCAGCCGCGGGCAGGAAGTTTAACAGCAGCTGGGCCCACGCCATTGCTTCCGCTGCCGTGGCTAGCATGGCTAGAGAGGCGGACAGTGACGTCGCTCGACTCCTGGTGGAACCAAGAGGGGCGTCGCCGCATTCCTGTCGTCGTGCACCGTTCGCCGGGGCAGTCTGACGTGGAGGAGGTCGAACTTGTGGGTCTATGGTCCCGCTCGGCGCTCCGTCTTGCTCTGGGCGTGGCACGCGCCCAGCAGCCATGCCTGCGGCAGGCGTAGCTGGAAGATCATGGCTTGCTCCAGATTGGGTGCCGCTATTGCGGCTGCGGCCACCAATGCGGCGGGGAGGTGGAGAGTGAACGTTCCCTCCTCCCGCGGCACTAGGGCCGAGCTCGCCAAAGTGTTGTTGCTGATGCTCCTCTTCGGCGTTCCCCCTCCAACTTCGGCCGTGGATGACACGACGGTGGCGCCGCCTGCGCTGGTCGCGTCGCCCATGACGCCCACCTCACTCGTCGCCACCGCGGTGCCAACGACGTCCGCAGCTGCGCGCGAGGGGGCCTTCGAAGTGGAGGGATGCATGGTCGCGCCGGGCTTCTTCTTGGGAGCCATAGAGGAAGAAGATGACGATGAAGATCGACACGCTGCTCACGAACTCAGGTTCGCGCAAATGATGCACCCCCTACCTGGCGCGCCAAAGATGTCGGGTCACGATGCACACGATCGCCTATGGGGCCATCGGCCCCTTTGTAGTTCGGCGGGGTGAGGTCACGTTGCACAAAGAGCAGAGGTGGTGAGACAGCGCGACGATGAGACATTGGTGTTTTACCCAGGTTCGGGCCGCTGGGAAGCATAAAACCCTACTCCTGCTTTGGTGGATTGATCGGAGGAACACGAAGCACACGCAGAGCTCAAACCCGACAAGGTTGCCTTTGGGAGAGCTACTACGCGAGTACAAGTGTCCAAAGGTCCGAATTTCTAGCTAGGTTGTCGTGGGCCTCCTTTTATAGCTCAAGGGGCAACCACAGTGGCAAAACAGACATTTTCTAGTGATTAGATAGCTAACAGTGCTATCATACCTAACTCTGGCACTTAGGACAAAATGCCATAAATGCTAGACTAGGTGGCGTGCGGGGATGCATCCCCGGCAGGCTTCTACCACTGCTTTGGCAATCCTTTGCTTAGTATCTTGACACGCCTCTGGACGGGTGTCAAATGGGCATAATCTGTCTCCCAGCGCGCTGTCACGTACTTAGCGAGAGCCACTTAGCCACCTGAGGGTTCGACACCGCATCGACAAATGACTGGCGTAGCGATGCGGTGGAGCGGTGGCCGATCGGTCCGCGCCTGCCGGGGGACGGCTTGTCGGGTCTTCCTGAAGATGTGCGCGCCTTGGTCCCCGGCAGGCATTGGGGACGTGACTGGCGCAGTTCGGGCCCTGTCGTGGTTTTAGCAACCCGGCAGATGTCCTCGTAACAGGACTTAGGTGTGAGGCCATCGCTGCTTGGTGGCGACTCGAAGGGGTTAAGCGAGAGAGAGAGTCGGGTTTACCCAGGTTCGGCCCCTCCTATGGAGGTAATAGCCTACGTCCTGCTTTTTGTGTATTGGATGGATGGATCTCGATTACAAGGGTGCGAAATCGCTAACCTAGCTATCGAGAGGTTGTAACTTGAAAGTTTTTTAGCCTAGGGGCCTAACTTTATATACAGGTCAAGCCCTAGGTTTTAGAACAGAGTCCGGGTGACATCATGACCCGTGATCTACTACATATCTAACTCATCTTGCACCCTAAGGAAACTGTAATCAGCATCCTTAGCTTCATGGGCTATAAACCACCGTCTTCTGGTATTGGGCCGCCCGGCATCTTGGTGAGCCGCCACCTGATTTATCTTGTACTTAGGGCACGACCCACCCTGGGTTGGGTCACAGGACTATTGATACTTTAACCCAACCCAGTAGGGCAGGTTATATCTTGGAGTTATATCCCTGACATTAGGCCCCAGATTGACTTGAATCTGTTCATGTCAATGGATCTTTCCTTCCCGTGGCGGCTCATCTTCTCCTGTGGTGACTCATCTTTGAACTGGTATCCTCGACAGATTTCATAACACCGGCTTGTTCTGCTTCCACACTTGTCACTTTCCCAATGTTCATTTATTATGACGCCATCTGTCATCAGTCTGAAAAAACAATGATGACATCATAGTGAATCTGGTCGTATCCGTGTATCCCGAAAATCGAGGCGTTTTTGTTTCCTGAAATTTACTGTACTCCCTCGATTGTCGTGCCTGTCAGTTGCCTCTTCTGGCTCTTTCCCCTTAAATATTGACCGAATGGCCCTGGATTCGCTTTTCACTTCCCCTCTTTGCCTCTTCTCCTTCCTCGAGTCCAGAAGCTCCTTGCGCCACCGCCGCAACTTACTCATCTCGCTAATCTTCCTCGAGGTCGTCGCGGTATTCCTTCTCCGTCAGTGAATCCTCCGCACGCTTTCCCCATCTCCGGTCGACTGCTTCAGGTAAGTCATCTTTCTTCCAACTAGATCCATTAGAGCACCTCGAAGTTCTTCGAGTTCCTTGGTAACTTTCCTCCGGTTCATCGCCATTGCTAGCTCTGTGAGTAGATCCCATGAACGTGTTCATCAAAGTGTTGTAAATTTTTGCCTTTTATTAGATGAACCTCTAACTTTCTTCCAACTAGAGATGCCAACTCCGTTTTGCACATGACATGTCTTAATCTTTCCTTGTATTAGATGAACCGTACTATCATTACTTCCATGCCCTCCTGCCAGGGTTAACAAATATTTTTGCCTTTTTGAACCATTTTTAGATCCGAAATTGTTGTTGCTTCAGGAGAAACTTGTTCGTCTCATACTTAGCAAAAATTCCCTAAAATCCAGTGTCATAACACGAGTCACCCTTACTTTTGTCGGCTTAAAATTTATAATTCGCCATGTATTCAAGCCATTGTAAAGACTCTGGTCTTCCATAAGGCTTGCCCCTTTTATTGCAAATAATTAGATCATTTCACTTGGACCACTTACTTAAGCCGCCCTCTTTACTTTATCCAGGCGACTCATTATGTCAGAGTCAAAAGCCTGCAATTGGGTGGCGACTCAAGTTTCTGACACTATCCTTAAGGATTATGAGGAGCATGGGTTTTTGCCGCCTCAAAACATGATTGGCTGGCGAGTCGTCCTCGGAGAAGAGACCCCAAATCCCAAGGAAGGGGAAGTGGTGATATTTTTGGATCACCTGTAGAGGGGGTTTTCACCTCCTGGGTCAAAGTTCTTCCGGGATGTCTTACATTTCTTCAATCAGCACCCCCAAGACCTGGGCCCTAACTCCATCTCAAACCTCTGCTTGTTCCAAGTATTCTGCGAGGTGTACCTTCAAACGGAGCCCACTGTCTCCCTCTTCAGGTAGTTTTTCTACTTGAACCGGCAAACAGAGTGTGCAGATGGCCCCGGCTTAGAACTTGGCGGGATTTCAATTCAAAGGCGAAAGGATGTCCTTTTCCCTACCGCCACCTTACCAAGCCACCCAAAAGGGTGGAATAAGACTTGGTTTTACTACCAAAACACCACTCCTGCTGATGAAAATCCCTTCACGGGTTATAGGCCCGACCGTCTTCCCATGGATCTTGAGCTTCCGGGTTGGGGTCCTTAAGAAGAGCGTTCCCAACACGCCCACGTTTATCCAAAATTAAAGGCTCTGCTAGCCAACGGGTTGACGGGGATCGACTTGACCCGGTGCTGGGTATCTTGGAGAATTCTCCCATTAAGTCGGTGCAATGGCTTAATGTGTACCTATTCTGGTGATTTGAACGATGTTCAGTGGTACATCAACTTTTCCTTGGAGGCCGACGAAATAAACCGTATGGTAAAGAGGCTGTTAGGTGAAAACCTGGAGACATATAGTAATGATGGGTTGAAACCCTTTTATTCCCTTAACCCGGCTCCTCCGGTATAAACCTTTAAAATCTTCATCTGACTTTTTTGAACAAACTTTGAGTCTTTGCTTCCTTGGTCTGAATGTTTGATTTTGCAGGCTACCTCTTCCTTTTGGAATCGGATACGTCTCAAGGCAACGACTAACAAGCCTAAAGCCGCCCCAAGCAAGAAGAAAAGCAAGGCAGCTGCAGAAGGTCCATCTCAAAAGGACGAAACAGTGGCCACTGATACTCGATCAGAGGTAAAATTAACCTTTTGCTTATATTTCCTTGAATTCATCTGACGCCCTTTCCTTCTTAGGGTGATGTTGAAACAAGCCGTGCAGGTGATGTGGAGGTAATTTCCATATCGTCCGACTTATATCCTTCGCCTCCATTGAAAACAAGGTGGGTTGTTCGGAAGGTAGGCTTTTCTCACCCGGACGCTCATCTGGATCCTTGCTTTATTTCGAAGAAAACCCAGCACCAGTCTAGGCGTCAAACCCAAAGCGGAAGTGGCGATCTTGTTGAGGGCTTACCTGACAAATCAGTCGCCCGGAAACGACCAGCCAAGGTACTTGATATCCCAAACTTTCCAAAGAAAATTCTGGCTTGATGCGTCAATGTTTAAACTCCTATGCCTTTGTTAATCAGGAGACGCCACCTTCGTCAGACGACTCGACTGCGTCCAAGCTGGCACCCTTTGTCATCAATCAAGGGTAACTTCCTTATCAATTTCATTTGTTTGAGTAAGCTATTGCTTTTTCCATTTTTCATATCATACTTTTGTAATTTGGAAGGGCCAAAGCCAAGAAAAGGAAGACTGATGGGTCTTCTGTTAACCCGGAGGCTTCTGAGCCGGAACTTCCTAATCCGGCGGCTCATGAAATTCATGACAATCATCCTGAAGACCCTCAAGAAACCCAGGATAATTTACCTCATGAACCGAGCAACACTGATGCCGTAACCGTTGATGCCACAACATCAGTTAACCTTGACCCGCCAAATCCTCCAGCAGCAAACAAAGATGCCCCTGAAGTTATCATTACTGGGACGGCTTATGCTGCTCTCGGGATTTCCAGGGTGTTAACAAAAGTTGTTGCTAAAGATGAAGCGGTACTGCAAGAAAAGGGGAAGACCAAGTTAGAGCTTCCGAATTATGAGAGCTTTAGTGTCGAAGATCTTCATGCTGCCTGCTTAGACCGCCTGGCAACAAACCATGAGATGGAAATCGGCCTAGTTAGCATGATGAAAAATAAATATGAGGTATGTTCTCCTTTTCATACTTTCATTATATATCCTTTTGTAGCCCCCAAGGCCCATCTTTGTCTTTCTAAGATAAGATGGGTCTTGCAAATGTTAGGTTGACTCAACCTGTAGCCCCCAAGGGCCGGCTCATCTCCTTGAGATGAGTCGGGTCTTCTTGTAATAACATTGAAGAACTTTTGGACCTGTAGCCCCCAAGGGCCGGCTCATCTCCTTGAGATGAGTCGGGTCTTGTTTCATCTTCAATGTTAAAAAGAGCTGAGATACATTAGCCCCCAAGTGCAAAATATATTGCTGTGCAATTTGTTTGGGACTTGATATAAACTCCGTTCACGATGCAGGAGGCTTTGAAGATGACCGAATCAAGTGCAGCCGATCTGAAAAAAGACCTGGAAAAAAGGCAGACCTCCCAGGCAGAAGTTGAAGAAAAACTTCGCCTTTCTTTGGTTGAGCTGGAAAACACCAAGGCGGGCTTCCTAAAAGAGAAAAAATCCTTTGAAGATGAGAAGACGGCTTTGGTTAAGCGTGCAGGGGGTGCTGAGGGCCGGCTGAAACCCATTGCCAATGAATTATCCGGGTTAAAACGGCATATTGCCCAGATGGCCCAAGCTGTTTTTGGTAAGCATAAATATATATCATCTTGTCTTCTTTGAAACATAGATATAATGTGCTTGGCGACTCATGTATTGATTCTATTCTGCAGGCCCCTGAACTAGCAGTTTTTATGATAACAGTCTGCTCCTGCTCAAGGCTGTTTATTCTCTGATGGAGCAGCTTTACGCCGGGAGTCATCTTGCCATCAAGGCGACACTGGGGGATAAGCAGCTCGTAAAATATATCAAGAATGTACTGGAGAGCCTCTCCAGCATCCCTCAGCATATTCCAGAGCTAAAGAGATCAGCCGCCCGATTGGGCGCAATATATGCATTGAGCCGGGCTTTGGCTTATGGAGAAGAGCTTGATCCGTCCGAGCTAGCAAAGGGCTTTCCTGAATTTAAAAATGACGGGTCAGAATTCTCCCAGGAAGACTACGCGGCTTGTGTCAAGGATGCTCAGATTCTGTCGACTCAGCTGGTCTCTAAGATGAAGCTGAGGAGCTACCAGGCGGCTTACGGCGCCAACCATACTCGGATTCCACCACCTGATCTGATGACAAAGAATCTGGCTCCTCAACGACGCGAGCACATTTTTGCCCCTGAAGTTGACCCGTCTTCAATCCTTGATGACGAGGCTGTGTTCCAGGCTTTATCTCTTTACAATTGGGATGCAG
This sequence comes from Elymus sibiricus, assembly GCA_039707655.1. NCBI lineage: Eukaryota > Viridiplantae > Streptophyta > Magnoliopsida > Poales > Poaceae > Elymus > Elymus sibiricus. Next base: position 427,586,093 of record CM077675.1, read on the forward strand.
ACAACCTTCAGATTCAGGAGCCAGAAGACCAGTCGATGAATAACCCGGAGGCGTCTCACGCGCAAGATTAGTTGTATCTGACCCGGATCATATGGTCGGTGATTTGAGCTTCCTAAACTGTTATCTTGTCAACTTAAGCCCCCATGTATGGGCAGAAAAACAGTTTGTGGCTTCCTTAAGCCTGTAATAGGGATAGTTGAACACTGTTGTCATGACATCATGCACGTTTTGCACCTTTGATGCTAGATGGTTCATTTGTTGTTTCCTCATCCCGTCCATGCAACCCTTCCATTGACGGGTCCTTTGATAACATATAACCGGGTAAAATGACCCTACCTCTTAATTCCAATAACCTATTCCTCTTTCAACAATGTTGAATTTGCAGGATAGCTTGTCGATTGGCTGCTCACGCATATTTAATCGTTTAACCCGGTATTTGAAGCATGGACCGGTAATACTTTTACACCTGAAACTTGTTGTAACAAGCCAAATAAACAACATGGATAAGCCGACTCAATGAGTCGGCTAAAATTGATGTCCAAACTTGAGGTCCTTTGTTAGCCTCAAGAAATAACATAATTTGTTGCTGTCATGCAGCCGATGACCCGGTCATTTTATACAAAAAATTGGTAAAAACAGGGTCGTGCTCAGAATATTTTGTGTGATGGGTTTCATCACATAGTATTTATGTTGGGAATTGTTTTCCCGAAGATTAGGAAATATAAGGTGACCCCCTTTGAAGGCCCCTTTAGTAGTCCTATCTTTAATGTAAAGGACGTATGGTTATAATGCCGGCTTTCAAGGCTCGATAGAAAAAGACCGGCTTTCGAGGCTCGGGTCTTGCTTCAATGAAGCGGGTACGATAACCCATGGTTCATCCTAGCTTTCCGTGTGCCGGCTCTCACATGACTTAAGCTGATGTTTTAACCCTAACAAGTTCAGGGTCCAAAAAAGGATTGACTCGTCAAGAGTTCACGGGGTTATCTGATCGGAGTCGCATCGAGCACACAGGCAGGTTCAACCATATACGGCGTTTATTTTGCTGGGTCAAGAGGGTGAGAAAGCTAAGCCCGATGGGCTGGAAGCCCCCAAATGCCCTTGATAAGGTGGCATTGATATGCCGGGTCACAAGGGTGAGAAAGCTAGACTCGATGAGTCGGAAGCCCCCAAGCGCCCTTTGTTTCAGAAAATAAAGACTCAAACTCATCTTGTAAGTTGAAACGACAAAATACGCCGGCTTTATTCATACTTGAAACATAAAGAAGTATACACATAAGTCTGCAAGGGGGGAAGAAATTACATAAAAAGAGCCGGCAGAGCTAGGTTTTGATAAGGCTACTGGTGTTCCAGGGCCGACTTATTTCCCTTCTTGGAGACATAAGATTTCTTCTCTGTTACTCTCCAGAATTATAAATTTCAACCGGGGATTTAAGGGCTAGTTATACTGACTGCTATTCAACTGCTTGGGATTACTTTGAAATCCCCCTTGGTTATTATGCTGATTGCTCTGGCTAGGATGTTGCCCATTGCCATGATTTCCTTGATGTTGAAAACCAGCTCCTGGGCCACCTTGTGACCCGCCAGGTCCATGTTGACCCGGATGTGCTCCACCATTGCCTCCGGAGTTATTTTGGAAAGCTTGGCTATGGAACTCTTGCATGATATAACAATTCTCCCAAGAGTGGCTAGCCGGCTTATCTTGGGTACTATGTTTAGGACAAGGTGCTTTAAGCGCCTCCTCATAATTGCGAGGTTTATTCCCATTGTAAGCTCCTCTGGGTCGACCGTTTCGGCGCTGGTTCTTGAAACCTGTATTGGTGTTGGGCACAAAGTCCGACCCGCCATCTGGTTGCTTCCGCTTATTTTGAGCCCCTGGTTGCCTCCTGGACCGTGCTGACCTTTCCCTCCTTCAGCTTTTTTGCCTTTGGAGGTCTTGTCCCCGTCTGAGCCAGGATCCTTCGTGCTATCTGACTTGGCATACCTGGTGAGGACGTCCATCAAGTCGCCCATGTCTTGCACCTTTCGCTTGAGCCGCCCAAGCTTCAGAACCAAGGGCTGGAAATGATAGTTCTTTTCCAATATTAGGACTGCCTGAGCCCCTGTGATGCTGTCCGACCAGTGGATGATTTCTGCGACCCGACGAGTCCAGTGGTGAGCCGACTCATCTACTCATTGAATGCAATGCTGTAGATCTACTATCGTCATAGGCTTCTTGCAGGTTCCTTGGAAATTTTTGATGAATCGCTCTTTGAGCTCAGTCCATGAGTTGATGGAGCTAGGAGGCAAGTTTTTCAACCATGTCCGAGCCGGCCCTTCGAACATCATGGTTAGCGCACACCGCGTCGCTGACATCCAACATGTCCATCGCCAACTCATAGCTCAGGATCCAAGACGCTGGCTCAAGATCTGCCGTGTAGTTTGGCACCTTACGCGGCCCCTTGAAATCCTTGGGCATGCGCTCTGCGCGGAGCGCCGGAGATAAACATGGGATACCAATCGTTCTACTATTGGACCCAGCCCCCAAACTCGCCGTTTGAGGGTGAAGCTGCTGGACCGCCCATGCTGCTGCCTCTGCTTCTGCTTGTCGCGCGCCTCTCGCAGCGTCAACAACCGCCTGGGCGTCTGATGGCAAGGGATGAGTCGGAGAGACTTGATGCTGCTGTCTTCGCCCACTGCTAGAGACGGCTGGAGACTCCACATGGCGGCCCTTGCTAACATAGGGGGTGGAATGCATCCGGTACCGACTATACGAATACTGTGCCTGTTGTACCACAGTAGTCTTCAGCATCTTGATGGCGTTCCTGGCTTCAACCTCGAGCGGGCACTTTCCATTAATGGGCAATGCTTCCAAATTCCGGGTCACAACCAGCATATATCAACAGGACTAGAAAAGTGGCCCCGCGGCGTCTGAAATCGCCGAGGGGGAGAATGAGCTGGCGGAGGTTGAGCCGGTTCCTCTTGCCAATTCCCGGGTTGCTGGACAGTCGCTGGCGTCTGTTGAGGGGTGTTAAAAAGCTGTTGTGGCTCAAGATTCGGAGGGAGCCCACGGTGGCATCTCCTCTCGTAAACCGCCTCCGATGCCTCTCTCTGAACCCCTAGCCGCCAGGCCTCGGCCTTAAGGCGCTCTGTCTCTTGATGTATATGAGCCTGCAAATCCGCCATCTGTGCGTTCTCAACATCAATTTCCTCCTGTACCTCGATCATTTGACTACGCAATTTGGTCAGCTCCACATTGCGCTCTTCTTCATTTTCCGTAGTGACCGGGGTATCCACGAGTTTTGCCATCTCGGCCATGAGTTCCGCCATGGCTTGAGCCGACGTTTTAATTGAGCCGCCAGAACCTCCAGTTGCGGCTGGATCTGGAACCGCCATAGCCCCTGCCATGTAAACGGCGACTTGTCAAGGCGACTCATTGGTTTCTTCAGGGGCTTCGGTCTCCAATGAGCCCCCAAGTCCGCTATCGTAAAGAGGGCAGATGGATTCCGTGTCTCTTGTAGACGATGTACCGTCCGAGTTGACGAGGATGTCGCCACTAGAGGCCGGCTCATCCGAAAGGCTGACCCCTTGCGTGAAGCCAACGAATACACGACGAAGACCGTCCTGACGTTGATTGGATCGGGCGCTCCAAGCCGACTCGTCGATGTCGATGTAGATGTCCGGCTTGGAAGTTTCTGACCCAATCTCTCCCACGGGATCTCATGACCTAAGTTCGACCGGGCCGTCATCGACACCCCAGATTGGTTCGTACATCCTGTCACGGCGGCTCTTGATCATCTGGTTCACCGCAAACTTCCCGAATCCTGACTGGATCCCCTTCGAAAACTCAACTCCACCGGGCGAGGGCCCCACGGTGGGCGCCAACTGTCGTGGTTTTATCAACCCGGTAGATGTCCTCGTAACATGACTTAGGTGTGAGGCCATCGCCGCTTGGTGGCGACTCGAAGGGGTTATGCGAGAGAGAGAGTCGGCTTTACCCAGGTTCGGCCCCTCCTATGGAGGTAATAGCCTACGTCCTGCTTTTTGTGTATTGGATGGATGGATCTCGATTACAAGGGTGCGGAATCGCTAACCTAGCTATCAAGAGGTTGTAACTTGAATGTTTTTTCGACTAGGGGCTTGCCTTTATATACAGGTCAAGCCCTAGGGTTTACAACAGAGTCCGGGTCACATCATGACCCGTGATCTACTACATCTCTAACTCATCTTGCACCCTAAGGAAATTGTAATCAGCGTCCTTAGCTTCATGGGCTATAAACCACCATCTTCTGGTATTGGGCCGCCCGGCGTCTCGGTGAGCCGCCACCTGATTTATCTTGTACTTAGGGCATAACTCATCCCATGCTGCCGGCGACGCTTCAGCGCTCTCCTACTCGCTTCGACCACGACCTTCCCTGGCAAACGACATGGCCCATGATGCGCCGTCGCCTCCTCCGCAACGCGACGTCGACCCCGAGCCCAGGCGAGAAGCGCGCCCCCGCGACCAGCCTCACGCACCGCCGGCGGGGGCGAGAGATGAAGTAAGCTGCCAGGTGGTTCCCCGGCCGCGCGTCGACGCGCGTGCACTCCCTGCGCTGCCGACCCAGCATCGCGACCGGGCTCCACTCGAGGTGGCCCCGCAGGAGTGTCAAGACCGGGTCCCTCCCACGCATGCAGCACCCGTCGAACCGGTGGGGTGCCTCGCCATCGCCCCGGAGCTCCATCCTACCGCATGGCCCTGCAAGTTCAAGCCTGACCTGCCCCCGCGCTACGACGGCACCCCGGATCCCGCCGAGTTCCTACAGCTCTACTCCCTGAGCATACGGGCGGCCGGAGGAGACAACAAGGTCATGGAGTGCTGGTTCCCCATGGCACTCAAGGGAGGCGCGCTCTCCTGGCTCCTCAACCTCCCGGAGGCGTCCATCACCTCCTGGGATGACCTGCGCAAACGCTTCATCGCCAACTTCCAAGGTACCCGCGACCGCGCGCTTACCGTGAACGACCTGTGGCGCATTAAGAAGCAGGATGGAGAGACCCTGCACAAGTTCATACAGCGCTTCACGACTACGCGCCTCAAGGTCCCGAAGGCGTCGGACGAGGCTATCATCTCCGCATTCACCGACGACATCACGGACCTCAAGATGAAGGAGGAGCTCGCCATGAACGACGAACTGTGCTCGGCCCTAGAGATGTTCAATCTGGCGAACAGGTGCGCCAAGGCGGAAGAGGGCCGCCTATCGCTCTGTGGGCCCCCGGCGGCAGAACCAGAGGAAAAGAAGACCAAGGCCAAGGAGGCGAAGCGCAAGGCCCCAGTGGTGCTTGCGGCCGAGCCTGAGGCGAAGCGCAGCCGGGGTGAGGAACACCCCCAGGGGGAAGACCGACCTGCATCTTTCATGGCACCAACAACCACGACACCGCCGACTGCCAAGAGCTCAGGCTGGTCCACGCCGAACACTTCGGCCGGCGCCCTGGACGCGCCGACCGTGGCTTCGGACGCGGCGGAGGCCGCGGTGGAGGCCGTTGGGACAACCGGGAACCGCGTCAAGGGTGGCACGATCAGCCTCAGGAGGACCGCTGGCGCGATCAGGCTCGGGACGACCGCTGGCACGATCAGGCTCGTGAGGATCGCTGGCGCGACAACCCTCCGGAGGGGTCACGCCGCGGCCAGCCTCGTGAGGCACATCCTCGTGAGGCCGGCCTGCCACCACTACCGCCGCCACCCAGAAGGAAGGAAGAGGACAGGCAAGACGATGGTGCTGGGGGCTTCCAGGAGGTCAGGGCGGTAGCCTGTATCCTAGGCGGCGCCCAAGCCCCAGCGTCGAACCGCGTCTTCAAGCAGTTCGCGCGGGAGGTGAACGCGGCTCTCCCAAAGCCCGAAGCAATGCGTCCCCTCAAGTGGTCCCAGACTGCCATCACCTTCGACTCGAGGGATCAGCTCAGGTGCTCGGCCATGGCCGACAAGCTCCCCATGCTGTGCAGTCCAACCATCAGCAACGTCCTCGTCACCAAGACCCTCATCGACAGTGGAGCGGGGCTCAATGTCCTCTCCATTGAAACCTTCGAGACGCTCCAAGTACCGTACGAGCAGCTCATGCCGATCAAGCCCTTCTCGGGAGTCACGGACAGGTCCATCGTCCCCATCGGACAAGAACTACCACACCGAGATCATCGTCTTCGACGTCGCGCACATCCACCTCCCGTACAATGCGATCCTTGGGTACCCGGCCCTCTCCAAGTTCATGGCGGTGACTCATCATGGCTACAACGTCCTCAAGATGCCGAGGAGTGGCGGCGTCATCACCGTCGCCTGCGATGAGAAGGATGCTGTCTGCTCCCTCGAGCGTGCTTACCGCGCAGCGGCGGCCGAGCGCTCGGACGACGAGGAAGAAGCCCTGCCTCGTGAGGACACGCGCAAGAAGAAGAAGCAGATCCTTCCCACGGGGCGTCCCGGAGCGTCGAGCTCTATGCCCAGCGACGGGGCCCCACCTCCCATCGCATAGGAAAGCGCGCTCGGCGCCCCTCTTGGGTCGGGCCCGGGGGCTCCCATCCGGGGAGCTTCCGACTTGGCCAGTGAGACAAGGGAGGAGCTCGGGCACAACCTGAAAGCGCGTCCTCACGCGCGTCTACTCAAGCCGGGAGCACGGCGCATGGTGCAGAGCTCGCAGGAGTCCGTCATCAGAGCGATCGAGGAGCTTCAGGAAGGACAGGCCATGTAAGGCGGAGACTGCCCAGCACCACCAATCGCAGCCGCCATCATCGGCCCGGTCGACCGGCCGCGCATCTGCGTCAACGCGCTCGCGATCAACTGGGCCCGTCCCAGGGCCCCTTCTGGCCAGTGCGTGCCGATCATGGATGGGTCTACCCGAGCACCTACGTCCGCATGCCCCTCGCACTGGCGAACGTAGGCGTCGCGTTCTAGCGCCTTGCCCGGGCCATGCTCATACCTTGCCTGGCGGGGCGCAGCGAGGAGTTGGAGGAGATGCTCGGACCAAGCGAAGGTCCCGAGCCCCGGGAGACGACGGGACCATGAGGGTCGTGCTCGTGGAGGTGTAGGATCAGGCTATGATGGCAGCTTCGACTCCTCAGCGGCATGGCCGCCAGGTGACTTTTTGTTGGCTGTTGCCAGGTAAATTTTTGGCTCACTCCGTTTGAGGGCACCCACCAGGCCGCATTATCCTCAGGCGATCAAGGCACGCCCCTGCAGCCGCCTCGTTTACGCATATTTCAATATTTTCTCATGCATATGATCTGCTTCCTAACTTTTTACCTTGCCTGCACGGCTCTTCGCTGGCGTGAATGTCGCCGCATCACCCTTTCTGAGTTGGTGTTTCGCAAGGGGCCGTGCGCTACGGCCCACCCGGGGGCACCCCGGAACTGGATAGCAGGGCCCTATTGCCTCAGGGACTTACATCTTTGGGCGGTCGACCCCCGCTCGGGGGCTCCGACCGCAGCGCGGCACCACAGTATGGAGTCTTGGGAGGCCCCAGGGCCTCCTGAGGCAGCAGCCGGCATGAAGGAATGGGGGTCGCTCGAGCGTCAAAGGGGGCTCTTGAGCATCGCGCTCCAGGAGCCTTACCGGTCGTATAGCCACTCGCCCCTTGGTGTCGTCCTTGGTGATCTGGTCGGCATCAAGGGTGTCGGGGCCTGACCTCGTAGTTGCGTCCTGGTGATCCGGTCGTATACTACGGTGGTCGTGAAATGTGCGGGACTGGGACCTGCCGACGTAGAGCCGCTTGGGCGTCAAAGGGGGGCTCCTGAGCAACGCACCTCAGGGGTCTTACCGGTCATAAAGCCACTCACCCCTTGGTGTCGTCCTTGGTGGTCCGGTCGGCATCAAGAGTGTCGGGGCCTGACCTCGTAGTTGCGTCCTGGTGATCCGGTCGTACACTACGGTGGTCGGGAAATGTGCGGGACTGGGGCCTGAAGATGAAGAGTGCCGAATGGGCTCCCAACCTGCCTCACTCGTGAAGAAGAAGAAGTCTGCAGGGCCTCGGACGGCCCCACCTACGAGAAGACTCAGGCGCAAACCGCCTTTGAGGTAGGGACCTCGCGAGGCCAAAGCGCCCTCGCGAGCTCCCAGATACACCTCCCAGTTCTGCCGTGCCAGCCACGCGTACGAACTCTATGGGCTGTACATGCCCAGAGCCCCCCGAGGACGCGGAGGGGTTCCTTCCCATGCAATGTGGAAGCCACAGCTCCGTGCTGGCGGTCAACATGGTCCACCAATGACTATGCCCACGCAATGTGGAAGCCACAGCTCCGTGCTGGCGGTCAACACGGTACACCAATGACTATGCCCACGCAATGTGGAAGCCCCACGCCCCATGCGGGGGATAAACAACTGAGGGCGCCCCAGCGGCTGCATCCAACCTCAGGAAGGTCCCTAGTGGCCCCCTTCTCGCTGCGTTCCCCAGGGATGTCCACGTGAGGGGGCTGCACGGGGGCTACTACCCGGCCGAGCCTGGTACACGCCACCTTCCCAGGTCTGCCAAACCTGGTCTTCACGCGCCCATCTCAGGAAAGGCTGGCGAGGAAAGGTATGGGAGCCGCTCGTACGTCAAGGGGGACTCCTGAGCATCGCGACTTAGGAGCCTCACTGGTCCCGTAGCCCCTCACCCCTTGGAACCGTCCTTGGTGATCCGGTCGGCCCAACGGCGGTTGAGGTATGCGCGGGGCCGGGCCCTGCCGACGCAGAGCTCAGAGCGCTCAAAAAACCCCTAAGGAGGACGCTGGAGCTCGTACGTCAAGGGGGACTCCTGAGCATCGCGACTCAGGAGCCTCACTGGTCCCGTAGACCCTCACCCCTTGGAACCGTCCTTGGTGATCCGGTCGGCCCAACGGCGGTTGAGGTATGCGCGGGGCCGGGCCCTATCGACGCAGAGCACAAGGTGTTCGAAATTTCCAAGTTAACCCAATCTTCACCATGTTCCCTTCTTGAGGGCTGCTCGTACGTCAAGGGGGACTCCTGAGCATCGCGACTTAGGAGCCTCACTGGTCCCGTAGCCCCTCACCCCTTGGAACCGTCCTTGGTGATCCGGTCGGCCCAACGGCGGTTGAGGTATGCGCGGGGCCGGGCCCTGCCGACGCAGAGCATCACAGCAAGCAAGAAGGAAACAAGGCGAAGAGAGCAATCACACAGTTCAATAGTTATTACAAGCATTAAAAGTTTTCGCGGATACAAACAAGTTTAACGCCTCCACGAGGCACGATGGGCATTGCAGGAAAAGAACAAGCGAGAGGAATCAGGAGGAGCCGCCGCCACCACTCGTCCCATCTTCGGGGAACTCGTCGTCGACATCGCTGGCATCGTCTTCTTCGCCACCAACCCCTGCAGCATCAGGAGGCGGAGGAATGGTGACGCGGGTGAACCTCTTAACCAGCGTCTCTATGGTGCCCTTCACTGCCGTCGCGGCATCGGCGCGGACCTTGGGGGCGACCGGGCGGATCACGGAGTCAAAGTCAAACCCCGGCTCGCGAAGATGAAGATGGCTGAAGACACGCGTCGCGGCCTCAGAAAAGAGGTCACGACACTCGCTCTCCAAGACCCCCTCCACCTTGACGACGGCGCCCTCCAGCGCCTCAACGAGCTTCGAAGCGAGCCCCGCGAAGCCGCTCTCTAGAGCCGCCAGGGGCTCCGCGAACCCATCCCGACAGATGGAGTGGAGCGCTTGGCGAAGTTTAAACTCGACGGTGGAAAAGGCGCTGAGCTCTGCAGCCTTGTTCTCCTCAGCCTTCTTCGAAGCGACTTCCTTCTCCTGCGAGTCCAGGCGCTCCCGCTCCGCGGCCTGGCGGGTCGCTGCCTGGGATAGCTCGGAGTCCCGAGCGGCAAGCTTGGCCTCACGGGCCTTGAGATCTTCCTCCTGCTGACGCAGCCGCTCTGCAAGCTCAGACTTCTCCTCATGGAGGGCCTTCAGGCGGGCCTCCACCTCTTCACAGCGCCGGGCAGCAGACGCCGCTTCAGCTAGTGCCTCCTCGCGGGCTGCCATGGCGGACGCAGTTTCCTCCTCGCTCTTTGCCACGGCAGCCTCGGCCTGACCCCAAACCCCCACGGCAGAGGCGTCGGACTGGAGCCACCCGGAGAGGAGCCCAAGGCACCCGCTAGCGAGGCGATCGTCGGTACTCCCGAGGGCGCCACGAACTTGACCCAGAACAGCGAAGGCCCCGTATAGGACGTTGAGGCTGCGCGACGAAGCCATCAAGGCCCCCTCTGGAGGAGTCCCCTGTGCGATCGCAGAAGACGTCCCCGGGGAGGCAGCAGCATGAGGAGCAGGAGGTTCCGGAGGCCACGCGGCAACCATGGACACGGACGGATCGACGGGCGGCTGGCCCTCAGGGGCTGGCCCTCTGGACAACGGCACCGCCGCGCCCTCGAGGGCAGGAGCGACCACACTGAGGGAGTCCTGGTTTAAGGGGTCCTCGGATAGCCGACCTCTTTCTCATGGGCCGGACTATGTGGGCCACTGGATGACCATTGGGAGATCAAGGGCCCCGTCGTCAAGGTGGAAGTTTCAAGGAGCCATGGCGTGTCCTCCAAGTTGTCGACAGTAGATATGCATGTTTTTTCCCTTTGATGTGCAACCGACTATGTGTAAGCCCTAGGTACCCTTGGCGTCTATATAAGCCGGAGGGTTTTAGGTTGTAGGGCAACAGAGAACTCATCTAGGGTTTAGCTATTCGATCTCGAGGTAGATCAACTCTGTAACCCCTATACCATCAATATAATCAAGCAGAACGTAGGGTATTACCTCCATAGGAGGGCCTGAACCTGGGTAAACATCGTCTCCTTCGTCTCCTGTTACCATCGATTCTAGTCTCACAGCTCGGGACCCCTACCCGAGATCCGCCGGTTTTGACACCGACATTGGTGCTTTCATTGAGAGTTCCGCTGTGATCGCCAAAGGAATCGATGGATCACCTTGTCACAAGCAACGAGTTCTGCACCCAGGGGACTCTCGCCCCGGATCGGATCCTCGCAAGCGGCGACATCTCGTCGCACGCTTACCCGATCGGCCACCTAGGCCAGATCGGAAACTTTTCCAGCAATCAAGAAATCAGGTTCGAAACCCTAGAGTTCGTCGCTGATTCACGGGGAGAACTCGTCTTGATAGAACCCTTGACTCCTACGGAGGAGCCCGCAGATCCCGACGCCTCGACGCCGAAGACATCGGGCCCCGCCTCCGATGATGAGGTCGTTATACCCGGGCCGTCTGGACAGCCCAATCTGGTCGTCGTGACCGGATCCGCCATGGTTAAACAGGACCTGGGTCCGCTTTCGTGCCACTCCGGAACTGCGACGCCGCATACCGACCCCACTCGCTTCAGCGACACGCATCCTACCATCGCCTCGTTTGTGAATGAACTATTTGATCGAATCAAGACCATGCGTATGGCTGATGACCAGATCCCGGTCTATGACCGGCTCGGGCTTAAACCCGACAATAGGGAGATTCGCATCCCCACGGTCACCCACCTTGTCACCACTGTTGAGTGTCCGGCTAGAGGCTCGTCCCCCCAGCGACCGGAATTAAAAACGGTTTATACCCCAGTCTCCGATCACCGAGACCTCGCCTGCAACCCAGACTCTGGAGTTCGCTCCAGAAACAGACCGGTATCGGTCCCTGATCTATCACATAGTTCGGAGTCCATGATTCCGAACTCTCACCGTGGCGTGGAGTCAAATCTTTTCCCACCCACCTCCCAAGCCGATCACTCAAGCATCGCAGCAGAGCCCAAGTCTTCGGACTTACGGGACGTTAAGCAGTTACCAGGGGAGTCGGTTCATCATTACTGGGCCAGACTCCTCCTCGCTAGAAACAAAGTACGGGGCCTCAGTGATCAAGAGATAATGGCAACCTTTAATCGCAATTGCCATGACAAAGGGATTCTTAACGCCCTGGCTCGTCGGCACATTCGTGACTTCACCAAGCTGTCTGATTTGGTACAAAAATATTGTGCCATGGAAAGCGCTTGGCAAGCCGAACGGCTGTTTTCGGAACCAACCTTTACCAAATACCCTAGAGGAGATCAGAAAAAGAGGATACCTCCAAAGCGGCCAGCCAGACTCGAACCCCCCGAAAAGAGAAACAGGCCCCTTTCAGGGGTCAGTACCGTCCTTGATGGACTACTGGATAAACCTTGCCCTATACACTCCGTATTGCTGAACACAGCTCCGACCCACAGCCTTAGAGCTTGCTTGGTCGTCAGGCAAATCGCAAAAGCGGTGAAGCCATCCTTGAGGCACCACCGCCGAACAGGCGCTCCACATCGCCACCAGAATACAACACCGAAGTCCTGACGATCTAAGAAACGTTCCCCTCAAGGAACAGGAGGAAAAGAGCTCTTAAAGAACTCGAGCAGATATATCATGTGGCAGCAACAAGTGCATGGGCAGACATACCCATCACCTTCTAAGATACTGACCGACTAGCCATTCTTCCCGGTCATTCACCGGCCGCACTAGTCCAGAACCCCATCATCGATGGCTTCAGGTTACACAAGGTGTTAATGGACGGCGGCAGTGGTTTAAACCTGATCTACGAAAATACCCTAGAAAAATGCAGTTCGACCGATCTCGCATCGAGCATAGCAACACAACTTTCCGGGGAATCATCCCGAGGAAAGAGGCGCGCTGTTCAGGACGTAGTGTTCGGCACGCCCGAAAACTACCGCTCCGAAGAACTCCTCTTCCATATCGTGCCCTTCCCCAGTGGCTACCACGCCCTGTTGGGACGTGACGCCTTCACAAAATTCCAGGCTATACCACATTACGGGTATATGAAACTTAAGATGCCAGGACCAAACGGGGTGATCCCAACAGCTAGTGATCCGAATATAGCCCTTCGGGTCGAAAACAAAACAGCAGCGCTTGCCCTCGAGGCTCTAGCTGAGACCTTTGCTGCAGAAGAGCTGACCGCACTTCGGTCAATAGTAGACAAGGATGATGTGATCCTCAGCAAGAGGCCCAAACCCACGTCCATTAAATCGGCAAAGGAAATCGTTAAATTTCAGGTGCACCCGACGGACCCCAACAAGACAACGTCCATCGGAGCTCAGCTCGATCCCGTAGTGGACGAAGCGCTGCGAACATTCTTACGAGAAAATTGGGACATCTTCGCCTGGCATCCTTCTGATATGCACGACATCCCACGGCGGCTGGCAGAACATAGTCTGAACATCATCGCAGGCTTTAAGCCCGTCAAGCAGACTCTGCGCCACTTTTCCGAGCCCAAACGACAAGCTATGGGTGAAGAATTAGCTAAATTGCTAGAGGCTGGATTCATTCGGGAAATTAAGCACCCCGAATGGCTGGCAAACCTGGTTATGGTACCAAAGAAAGATAAATCCTGGCGGCTATGCGTCGACTTTAAAGACCTCAACAAGGCCTGCCCTAAGGACCCTTTCCCCCTACCACGCATAGACCAGATTATTGACGCCACAGCTGGACACGACTCCTTGTGTTTCCTCGACGCTTATTCCGGATACCATCAGATTAAAATGAAGGAATCCGATCAAGCGGCAACCGCATTCATGACCCCATACGGGCCATTCTGCTTCAACACGATGCCCTTCGGGCTAAAAAACGCTGGAGCTACGTACCAACGCATGATCCAGACTTGTCTCTCAAAACAAGTCGGTAAAACAGTCGAGGCATACGTGGACGACGTGGTAATCAAAACCAAACACATCAGCCATTTGATCGACGACCTAAGGCAAACCTTTGCCAGACTACGCGAGTACGATATACGACTCAATCTGGAGAAATGCGTATTCGGAGTTCCCGCTGGTAAATTGCTCGGATTCATCGTCTCCCATAGAGGAATAGAAGCGAATCCGGCTAAGATCCGCGCCCTATCGGAACTTGCAATTCCCACAGAGCTAAAGCACGTCCAGAGGTTGGCTGGTTGCGTGGCGGCATTAAGCCGCTTTATCTCCCGCCTCGGGGAAAAGGCTTTACCGCTCTACAGACTGCTGAAACGGACCAACAATTTCGAGTGGACCGATGAGGCAGCGGCTGCGTTAGAAGAAATCAAAATACTACTGGCAAGCAATCCCATACTCATAGCACCAGGCGCTGGTGAACCCATGCTATTATACATATCGGCTACCAATCAAGTCGTTAGCGCGGTGCTCGTCGTCGAACGAGAGGAGGAGGGACACAAATTCTGGATACAGAAACTAGTCTATTATGTGTCAGAAGTACTAATGCAGTGCAAGTCCAGATACCCGCACTACCAGAAGATAGCCTATACAGTATTTATGGCATCACGGAAACTCAGGCACTACTTTCAAGAGTGCTCGGTCACGGTGGCATCCGAAGTACCCCTGAACGATATAATCAACAACAGGGACGCCACTGGCCGAATAGCTTAATAGGCTATCGAGCTCCTTCCCTTTGAAATCGCCTACAAGCCAAGACGAGCTATCAAGTCTCAGGTGTTGGCAGATTTCCTCGCCGAATGGACAGAGGCCGAGCTCCCAAGGGAATATAGTACATACTCCCATTGGACAATGTACTTCGATGGATCTAAAACTTTGGCCAGACTGGGGGCTGGAGTTATCCTCACATCCCCCACAGGCGACAATGTCCGATACGTGTTGCAGATCATGTATGCCGACTCCAACAATGCAGCCGAATACGAAGCACTACTACACGGTCTTCGGATGGCAGCATCAATGGGCATACGCCGGCTGGAAGTACGGGGAGACTCCAACTTGGCCATCTCCCAAATCAACGGCGAATTCGATGCCAAAAACCCGAAGATGGTGGCATACAGAAACGCTGTCCTCAAGATATCCGCACGATTCGAGGGGCTGGAATTTTACCACGTCGCTAGAGACAACAACCAAGCCGCCGACATACTGGCTCCCCTGGGGGCCAAATGCGACCCTGTACCAAAAAACACTTTCCTGGAATGGCTCTTTAAGCCATCCGTGGTTTGGCAGGACGATCATAATGGCGCCGATCTACCCAGTGCGGACGAGGTTGTTCCCCCTATAAATGAACCAGATGATCAAATCATCGACGGCTCCGTAATGGACGAAACGCCTTCGGCTTACGAGGTCATGGCAGTAATCGTGCCATGGACCGAGCCCTTCCTCGCCTACCTTCTTCGCAAAGAACTCCCCGACGATCAGACGGAGGCGCGGCGCATAGTTCGGCGCTCCAAAGCCTACAAGGTACACGAGGGTGAGTTATACAAGAAGAGCACCACCGGAATACTACAGCGGTGCATATCTGAGGAAGAAGGGCGGCAGCTCTTAGCCGAAGTCCACGCAGGGATGGGTGGTCATCACGCCGCAGCAAGAGCCTTAGTAAGCAAGGCCTTCCGGGCTGGCTTTTTCTGGCCCACAGCTCGGGCGGACGCCCAGTCACTTGTCAAATATTGCGTGGGGTGTCAACTTTTTGCAAATCAAAGTCACATGCCCCCAACAGCTCTTCAGACTATTTTGATTACCTCGCCCTTCGCGGTCTGTGGGCTGGATATGGTCGGACCACTTAAAGGGGGGACCAAGAAGAATAATACCTACTGGTCATGGTTGACAAGTTCACCAAATGGATAGAAGCAAAGCCTGTCAAATCAGCCAAGTCCGGACCAGTAATCGACTTTATATCCGGCGTGGTACACCGTTACGGTGTTCCACACAGTAGAATAACTGACAACGGATCCAATTTCACGGCCCAAGAAGTCAAACACTGGTGTGCAAAGATGGGCATCAAGCTCGATTACGCATCGGTTTATCATCCGCAGACCAATGGACAAGTCGAATGAGCAAACGGCCTCATTATGAGCAGCATTAAGCCACGTTTGGTCCGGTCTCTTCATGAATCAGACTGTCATTGGGTTGACGAGCTCGACTCCGTTCTATGGGGCCTGCGCACCACCCCGAATAGATCAACGGGATACACACCGTTCTTCATGGTCTATGGGGCAGAAGCAGTCCTCCCCTGCGACATTATTCACGACGCGCCACGGGTGCGCATGTACGAGGATAGGGAGGCCGAGTTAGATTGGCAGGATGACCTGGACGCCCTAGAAGGAGAGCGCGACATAGCTCGGGCTCGCTCCACTTTTTATCAACAGCTGGCTCGACGTTACCAGAGTAGGGAGGTCAGGGCAAAGGCGTACAACATGGGTGAGCTCGTCTTACAACTTCCGGAGAAGCAGAAGCATAAACTCAACCCCAAATGGGAGGGCCCCTTCATAATCGACGAAGTACTCGCGGGAGGGGCTTACCGTGTTCGAAACCCGTCGGATAATCGCCTTGAACCAAACCCATGGAACGCATCTCGTCTTCGGCGCTTCTACGGATAAACCGGTGTCGTCACACTTTTTACCCTTTATTTCCCTTTCCTTTCCCCTTCTTTATTTTCTACTTTCCCTCCCACCTTGATTTTTGGCAGGTTTGAATTATTTCCTTTTCTTCCCAATTCTATGTTCGGCTCAACCGATCTTGTACTAAGATTTTCGGCATACACCCTTAAGTGTTAAATCCAAACACAGCACCTGGGGGCTTCTTTCCGAAGCCAATGTTTTTATATTATAAGCACTTATTCACATTTATTGTGTATGCATGTTTCCCTTGTCGTTTTTAAGCCATCATATGCATCAATTCGAACTAAGACTTTGCCAAGCTGGGTTGCCTCGCTCCTGAGGTTACCCTCTACGTTCCCGATTGTTCGGCTAGAGGGTAAAGGGAGCACCTCTGCTATTGTTACGGCCGGGTCATCCGGACACGTACCTCAGACAGGTGAAGCCAAAAGCTAGCTATCTTCAGCAGACAATTGATCGGCTACGACGGAATCAACTAATAAGACTATGGTCGTCATGACCATTACTCGGGCTTCTTCTCTTACAAAAACCCTTAGTCGCAAACTAACAGTATACGACCTTCTACCTACGATTTACGTAGCACCCTGAAGAAAGGTATCGATAGAGGTACTATTTTCTTCGTAAGATGTTTCTTACGCTAAGCAATAATATAACATATCTCCCTGTGTGCTTTCTGTCTGTTCGCACCACATGGCCGGATTGCCTGGTTCCCCGAACATAATTCACTCCCCTAGGGTGATAATTTCCAAGGAACACTCCCAAGCTCTTAGCGCGGGAGGCCGAAGCCGATGGCCGGTTAAGACAAAGTTTACAACATAGATGGAGCAATTCCTCGATTATTAGTACATAGTTACATATAATCATACATCTGGCTGCCGATCGAGATTGTCGATTATGGTGTCCCGGGAGCAATCTTCTTGTGAGAGACGGGCGGCAGGCATCACCTGGTCGTATACCAGGTGGAGCGGCACTTCTTGTCCATCTGACCCTATTGGCCCAACCTGAGCCATACGCTCGGGGTTAAGTCCGGTATAGCAGGTCTTGATCATCGCCCACGCCTCTCGTGCTCCCTCTCGACAAGCCGATGTCTTCCACAGCTCGAACCTACTTCGGTCTCCCTTGAACCGATCGACTAGTTCGGTCATCCCCTCCGGAGGTTGCTCGGCGGGCCACAATGCTTTCACCATGCTCTTCATGGCCTTCCGAGCCCGCTCATGAAGGGTGGACAGCTCTTTCAGAAGGCTTCCCTGGTAGGATCCGATCTCTTCTTCGGGTCGCCCAGACAGGAGACCTGTACATGGGTCACGGCATGCGTATTATGCTTCATTCATAGGAAATACCTTCTGATGTTAGAATCACTCTTACCGAACATGCCCCTCTATAATTTCTGGTTCTCTCCTTGGGCCTGGGCCAATTGAGTCTTTAAGCTCTCAATTTCTTCGGCCTGCTGTTTGTTATCCTCCTTAAGGCGGTTCTTCTCTTCAAGGTGTCGTTGCAAAACACGACAGCCAGCCTCCTGGTGGGAGTCGGCATATCGCTGAGATTCTCGGGCTACATCCAAATCTCTTTGTAATTGCCCTTTTGATTCAGCTGCTACATAGTACCCTCGCATCAGCATGGGAATATACTAAGATCAGCAGAACAGATATACTCACCATGTGCCTCCCGAGTAAAGCTCTTCACTTGCTCCAATTCGGCCTTTACAGATTCGACCTGTGTTTGACTGGCTTCCAGTTCCTTGGCGAGTTGCTCGCTCTGTTGCTTCGAGGCCTGCATTAGCAGTAATACAATACAGGGATCCTTAATTCGGTCGTGCCGACCAATTTAAGGCTCGGGGGCTATTGGGTTTACACGAGTGTTCGGACTCTAATAACCGACTACTCACCTGCAGGCTGTACGATATCAATTTCATGGCCTCCCCGAACCCAGCTCGGGCAGCTCCGATATGCGCGTCTGCCGTGCGCAGAGCACTGAACTCTTGTTCGGAGAAGGCTGGGTGACGCAGGGCTTCTCGTCTCCGCCGATGATGCATAGCCCTTCAAACCTCGGATTTGGTGACGGATATGGCGTCACCGGAATCGGCTGGAGCTGGATTGACCATGGGAACCTCCGTAGTAGGTTCAGCATGAGCGGATGGCCTGGCATTTTGAGCACCGCCTGACATCCTGGCAACATCCTCGACGGGGGATGGCCGAACTCTTTGCCTGAATATTTCGACATGAGGTCTCTTGTGAGGCTTTATCAATTATGGTAATAAATCAAACGGTCGAGCAAAATACCTTTGAGATGAACCTGCAGGCGGGCTCGACCCCGCGACCGGCTCATTTGTCAGACCCTTGTTGTTTTCCGGCCCGGGCACTGCCGCCGTTGCCGATGTATGTCGCGCGAATCTACGGCGCTTGGGAGTAGGAGCCGCCGCGTTTGGGTCGTTGGAGGATACTTGCCTTTTGCGGGACAAGTTTTTCTTCTTCTTGCTTATCGCAGGGGAAGGGAAGGATCTGGGGTAATCGGCTATGATAGCCACCTTGGAGCCGTCAAGGCCCTCCTGGTAGAAAACCCCGTCTTCGAGCTCGATCGACAGATCCGGATCATCATGAAAGCCCGGATCATCGTCACGGGAATAGTCCTCGGGCTGGGGGGCTGGATAGTTAACTGTCTCAATGAAGCCCCTCCATTCCTGTTCACATAAAGTTAAAAGGCTTCTTTCAAAAAGGGACAAATTGAAAACCCGAATTGTGGTCACGGGGTTGAAAGGCTCACCCATTCGATGGGATTGTGGCTTGAGTATCCCTCCTTGGCGGACCGCCGAATAAAATCTTCTTGCTCCCCCTTGTATAGGTCGGCAAGAGCAGCGACTAATGCCGTTTGATCGGCAGGGCCCAGTCTTCGGGAGCGAGTAGTGTCACTTGTCCCGTTGTAACACCACAAGGGGTGTATCCTCTGTTGAAGGGGTTGGACGCACCGGGTGATGGCGGCGGCCATGACGTCTATCATGGTCAGCTTGTGATGGGCTAGTACCCTCACACGGGCTGCTGAGCGCTGCACTTCAATGCTGTCCTCTTGGGACAGGCTCTTCGGGTGCCAGTTGTACCTTTTCTTCAAAGGGGCATCGGAATACTCGGGCAAACCCCTCCGAGCTGGATCGAATATGGGGACGTCCTCGATGTAGAACCATTCCGAAGACCATTCTTCGGACTCCTTCGGCGTCCCCACGGGATATCCCGTCCCCGCTATGCGGCATACTTCGGCTCCACCGACCTCGAAAATTGTCTTGTCTCGAGTCCGAGGGACGAGGCAGAAGTACTTCCTCCACAATTCGAAGTGTGCCTCGCAGCCCAGGAACATCTCGCAAAGGGCGACGAAGCCCGAGATGTGCAGAATAGACCCTGGGGTGAGGTGGTGGAGCTGGATTCCGTAAAACACCAGTAACCCTCTCAAGAATGAATGAATGGGAAACCCGAGACCCCGCAGGAGAAAGGGCACAAAACATACACGCTCCCCCTTTTGTGGATGGGGGAAATTCTCCGCGAGGGCCTCGCCGTTGAATGAAGACAAACCGGCGCGGATAACTGCCAGATCCGAGGAGGAAAGGTACCCTTGGGTCTCGAGGTCGCGTAGTCAAAGGAGGGACACGGAGCAGCTTGTCCAGTCCCCGGGGCGGGAGCCGTAAGGGTGCGAGGAAGAACTGGGGGCGCTCGCCATGTTTTCGTGGTGATCTTTCGCTGGAAGCTTTTTCCGATGGGGAAGAAGAAGATATGGTTTGGGCCATGATTCAGCTTGTTTAAATGGGTGGTGCCTCCTTCGAGGGAGGGGTAGTTTTGGAAAAACCTACTGAACCGCTCGTCTCCCCACGATGCGCGAAAATCAAAAAACGCTATTACGATGGACCCAGCAAGCCTGTGACGTTTGGGATTTTACCGATGACAGGATGGTTGCCGAACTAGAAGGGATGAAGGGACTCGCCTTGCAAGCCGAAGACTTCGGTGCACAAGATTGTTCGGATATACCTCGGCGTTGGAGGCTAGTCCGGGGGCTACTGAGGGAGTCCTGGTTTAAGGGGTCCTCGGATAGCCGACCAGTTTCTCATGGGCCGGACTATGTGGGCCACTGGATGAGCACTGGGTGATCAAGGGCCCCGTCGTCAAGGTGGAAGTTTCAAGGAGCCATGGCATGTCCTCCAAGTTGTCGACAGTAGATAGGCATGTTTTTTCCCTTTGATGTGCAACCGACTATGTGTAAGCCCTAGGTAACCTCGGCGTCTATATAAGCCGGAGGGTTTTAAGTTGTAGGGCAAGAGAGAACTCATCTAGGGTTTAGCTATTCGATCTCGAGGTAGATCAACTCTGTAACCCCTATACCATCAATATAATCAAGCAGGACGTAGGGTATTAGTTCCATAGGAGGGCCCGAACCTGGGTAAACATCGTCTCCTTCGTCTCCTGTTACCATCGATTCTAGTCTCACAGCTCGGGACCCCCTACCCGAGATCCACCGGTTTTGACACCGACACACGCCAACAGGCATTGGGGGCTCAGGGGGATCCGCGACGATGACCAGGGGGGTTGCCTCGCGAGCCCCCTCCCCCTCGGCAGCAGGCCACGGCACGATGGTAGGAGAGGGCGGTGCGTCGGAAGGCGCCTTCGGCTTGACGCCCGCCTTCTTCTTCCTCATCTTCAGCACGGCGACGTTCCTGGTCACCAAGTAAAGGAAGGTCATCAATACACAATGAAAGCACATTTGCTCCCTTGGTGGTTTTGGTAATTAATAACAACATATAAGTCATTGAACTAATGTTTCCACCAAGTTAATTTCAGGAAATGTTCAATGATAGGATTGGCAAAAGGAGATTGTGGAGATACCCCAAGATGCAAGGAAATAGGTTGGCCAAGATTCAAGCGAGAGGACTCTACATTTTATATTTGTGAGAAATCACTTTGAGTCCATAGGAAAGCCAATACTATTAAAAGGGGGTGAGGTTTTGCTGGTGAACAATATGCTCAAACGTGCACAAGTGATAGTCGCCAAAAACATCCACAAGCTCTCCCACTAAAGTCTGTCCAAAGCCAAACACTAAAAATCGGTGCAACCAACATTCCAATCCCGGTGCCACCGATTCCAAACCCTAGACAGACTCAGCCAAACCCTAGTCACTTCGGTGCAACCGATTCCATACCGGTGCCACCGAGTTTAGGTTGCCAACATTTTGTTACGCAAATTCACATTTTCGGTACCACCGAGAATGTTGGATCGGCGTCACCGAGATTGGGAATCTGACCGTTGGTCACCTTATCGGTGCAACCGAGTTTCCTATATCGGTCTCACCGAGATTCAAAAGTTGCCACCTTTTGGTCACTTCGGTACCACCGAGATTAACACATCGGTGTCACCGAGTTGGTCATTTTGTGTGTAACGGTTGGATTTTTGGGGATGCCTATATATACCCATTCACCACCACCTACTCGGAAGAGAAGCACTCAGAACTATTCCATACTTGCCCCATCCAGTTTTCTGAGAGAGAACCACCTAGTCTTGTGTTGAGGTCAAGATCTTCCACTCCAACCATATGGATCTTGATCTCTAGCCTCCCCAAGTTGCTTTCCACCAATCCCATCTCTTCTACCAAGCCAAATCTGTGAGAGAGTGATTGTGTGTTGAGGAGTCTATCATCTTGAAGCACAAGAGCAAGGAGTTCATCGTCATTACCGAGCCTATTACCTTTTGGAGGGTGGTAACTCCTAGCTTGGTTAGGTGTCGCGTGGGAGCCTCCTACTTCGTGTTGTGGAGTGAACCAATAAGTTTGTAAGGGCAAGGAGATCGCCTACTTCGCGAAGATGTACCCATAGTGAGGCTAGTCCTTCGTGGACGGAAGCCGTTATGGAATAGTCAAGGTTGCTACTTCGTGGACCCTTATGGGTGGAGCCCTCCATGGACTCTCGCGACCGTTACCCTCCGTGGGTTGAAGACTCCATAAACGTGGATGTACGATAGCACCACCTATCGGAACCACGGGAAAAATCATCGTGTCTACAACTGCGTTTGATCCTCCTACCCTTTCCCTTCTATACATGCTTGTTGTTACTTTCCGCTGCTATACTCTTAGACTTGCATGTGTAGGGTGTACTTGACTTGCCATGAAATGCTAAAAACTGCCAACCCTAAAATTTGGTATAGGCAAAACTTTTATTTGGTCAAGTAGTCAAATCACCCCCCCTCTAGACATACTTTCGGTCCTACAAGTGGTATCAGAGCTTTGGTCTCCATTGCATTGGTCTCACAACCTAGGAGAGTATGGCGTCTAGTGAGGGAAGTAATCACCGTAGAGGTCCGTACTTTGATGGCAGTAATTTTGCTAGTTGGAAGCACAAAATGAAAATGCATATTCTTGGTCATAACCCTGCCGTTTGGGCTGTTGTTCGTGTTGGCTTGCAAGGTGAATTCTTTTCGGATGGAAAGGAACCGGATCATGAAGCGACCGCGGATGAGTTGAAGATGTTGCAATACAATGGTCAAGCATGTGACATCCTCTTCAACTGCTTATGCCCCGAAGAATTCAACAAAATCAGCCATCTTGAGAATGGAAAAGAGATATGGGATACTTTGGTTGATATGCACGAAGGAACCGAGTCCGTGAGAGAATCCAAGTTAGATGTTCTTCAAGGTCAGCTTGACAAGTTCAAGATGAAGGATGGTGAAGGAGTCGCAGAGATGTACTCTAGGCTAGCTCTCATCACAAATGAGATTGCCGGCTTGGGAAGCGAAGAAATGACCGACAAATTCATCATCAAGAAGATACTTAGAGCTTTGGATGAGAGATACGACACCGTGTGCACATTGATCCAAATGATGCCCAACTACAAAGATCTCAAGCCTACGGAAGTCATCGGAAGGATTGTCGCTCATGAGATGACACTCAAAGACAAGGAAGAGCTTCATCACAAGTCTAGCGGTGCTTACAAGGCCATGAGTGATGCTCCCGCGACTTCAAGCAACAACCTTGTCACCAATGAAGAGATAAGCCTCATGGTCAAGAAATTCAACAAATTCTACAAGAATAGAGGCAAAGAAAGAAGCTCCAACTCAAGATATGATGAGAAGCGTTCTTCAAGTTGTGACCGCAATTGCTACAATTGTGGGAAGCCCGGACACTACTCCAATGAGTACACGGCTCCCTACAAACGAAGCGAAGAGTCACCTCAAAGACGAAGCTCAAGGAATGAATCACCTCAAAGAGAGAGAAGGAGTAGAGACGATCGTTATGAACGAAGACACTCAAGGAGAAGTAGAGATTCGGAGAAGAAGGACAAGTACACCAAGAGCTACACAAGAAGGAAACATCAATCTCATGTTGGTGAATGGGTTTCCGGCTCCGACTCCGACAACAACTCCGAGAGAAGCTATCACTCCGACTCCGACTATAGTCAAGATGATGGTGTTGCTGGAATTGCTCTAGTGACTACCAACTCCCATGATCTATTTGACTCACCAAACGAAGGGAGTGGAAGTTGCTTCATGGCTAAAGGCCCCAAGGTATCACACCCCAAGTATCTTGATTTTGATAGTGATGAAGATGATTTGCTTTGTGATGATAACTTGCTTTGTGATAAAACTAGTGATGTTGATCAAAATGAACTTGATAATTCTCATGCTAGTCAAGATAAGTCAATTGATGATGATAAGGTGAAAATAGAAGAACTAACTAAAGAACTAAACACTCTTAAGTTAGCTCATGAATCTACTCTCGGTGATCATAGAGAGCTTGTGAGAACTCATGAGAAGCTACGCTTCGAGAAGCTCAACTTGGAGCAAGAGCATGAGTTTCTCAAAGCTATCAATGATGATCTCCGAAAGAAGACTTCATATTATCTAGCCAAACGACTACTCTTGTCTACTTTCATGCCACAAGTTAAATCTAAACAAACTAGTAACAAAGGCAAGAAAGGTTCTTCATCTAGTAGCAACAATAAAAATGCAAAACCCAATGATGTTGCTTCTAGTAGTTCTATTGATTCCACTAATGATGGTTCTCTTAGCCAAGTTACACTTGAGAAAGAAAGTGCTTTATTGAAAGGAATTATAGAAAAAGGTATCTACAAGAGTCTTGCCGGGTGTAAGCAATTTGAGGAAATTGTACACAAGCACGGAGGATACCGGAAGAATCGTGGTGTTGGCTACTTCAACGCAAATGGAGTTGAATGGGAAGAAGGTCAATATCCCGAGCCCAAGTTTGTTCCTCAAAAGGAGAAGTATGAAAATACTCTTCCCAAGGGGGCAAGCACTCAAGATGACCTTCCACCACAAGACCACAAGCTCAAGGGCAAGAACAAGCTTCAAGAGGACATTGACTCATATGAAGAAGAATCCCTAGCTATGGTGGAGTGGGTTCCCAAGGCTACGTCAAGCTCAACTTCTACAAAGACTACTACAACACCAAGGATCCCCATCAACTTGATGTGGGTCCCCAAGAAGAAGAACTAGTAAGTTCTTGAGGGGTGACTCCGCCAATGAAATTCACTCACATTCATTATTGGCAAGAATTATTTGCAATCAACATCAACTCTATACAATAGTTTGAGGAGTCACACATTCCCTCAAAGGTAAGCAAGGGACAAGGTAATCAACAAATCAATGGACATCATAACATATGGTTTGCACTCCATGTCCATAGATATCCTTGTATTTGTCTCTTGTATGTTGGGACTAACCCGTGTAGGTGAGAAGAGTAAGGAAACAACAAGGATGCTCCCAACTCTTGGTGATCTTCATCAACCTTGAGCATCCACAACTACCTCACGAACATGAAGTCTTCATCGACAAAACCCAAGGTTAGTTTATCCCTCTTATGGGGGGATGTCACATCTAGGGGGAGCTTTACTCTAAGACTTGAGCTAAAGTATCTCTTAGAATGTGACAACATTAAATGCTTTATGTAAAAGTGGTAACCCCACTTGTGCTTAAACGATGAGTATGACCTATGATCAAGTATTCTTACTTGGCTCCTAAGTCAAATACTCATATATAGATGACTTTGTCATCGCCCAAGTGCTTGTCAGATGCTAGTGTGTATGTGCATGTTTGTCATGATTTCATTTGACATCTTATTGTGTGAGCATGTTGGTCTGCATTTATTTTCTCATTCGAGGACATCCAATTGTTGCTATTTGGCTTTCATTTTATCTTTTGCCAATTGGATGGACAAGAATGCCTATGACCACTCTTTAGCTATCTATGCTTTCTCACCTCATATTCCTTTCATGCTGCATCACAAAATTTGAACAAGTACTTTTCGATCCCTTTGTGTGTGGAGCACTCGGAGTTCCGTATCGACAAGGACTGACCATTAAAACCTCCCAAGTGCATCTCGGTGGAACCAACCCCACAATCTCGGTCTCACCAAATGCCTAGGGTTGATCTAGTTTTCTATCTCGGTACTACCGATTCCATATTTTTGGTTACACCGAGTTTCCCTGTCAACTGACAGTTGAGAAACTCGGTGACACCAAAAATCTAGAATCGGCGTCACCGACAGTGGTGGGTATATATAGTGTGGACCCCGACGTTTTGAAATTCATCCTCAAATCGTCGCGCCTCAGAACCCTAAGCTGCCGCTTCGAGACCCCTGGTCGTCGCCCTTGTCTCCCTGCGCTCCTCCGCCGCTGGGAATCGCCGCCGTCGACGAAATCTTCTCCATCGTCGCCGCCGTAGCGGATCCGTCGCCGAGTTAGGGTACGGATTCGTCCTCCTTTGCGCTCCCATCTAATTCTTGCGCATTGGATCTGCTTTTCTCCATATGCCACCTGTTGCACGTCCTCCTATCCACAAGAAAATCCTATAGACTAGCGAATGACTGATTTTCTAGGGTTTGCCTTCCGCCCGATGCAACTCGGTAGAACCGAATCAAGAAAATCGGTACCACCGATTTTTCTTTCTGTGTTGCTGAGAACTATCTCGGTGAAACCGAGCACTCCTTTTCGGTCTCACCGAAAAGGGTGCCAAGTTTCTGTTAATAGGACAGTCAGTCTCGGTGTCACCGAAAATTTTGCTTCGGCCTTACCGATTTGTATCTGACAGAATGCAAAACTTTGAAAATCCTTTGTTCAAACTTTCAAAAACCAGCCTTATTTTGTGATGACTCATTCTATTCTGCTCCTCTATATTCTATTCACATGGTCAGATATGTCAGGAGCTGAGGACAGTGAGAACAACTTCAGAGAGCAAAGTGTTGAGATGGATTCATGCACTAGTCCCGAGTCTAGTTCATCTTCAGATCCAGGCACTCCCAGTTCCCATGGATTGCCCAAAGCCGCTACTAGGGCTAGGAAGAAGCTAAATTCATATGAGGAGGATTCAGACTTCGTTCCAGAAGAGATTCTTGCTAAGAAGCAAGAGAGGGCTGCCAAGAAAGCTGCCAATGAAGCCACCTCTTCCAGGAGGGTGGTTGGCAAGACATATGCTAGCTCTGCAGCTATGAGAGCACCTGAGAGTGCTAGAGCTACCATGACTATTGAGCCCCCTCGTGAAGGTGCTAGGACAAGAATGGCTCTTCATCTTGAGTCACCTCCAAAGAAGTCATTGCCTAAGAAGGCAGGTGAAAAGACGAGTACCAGGAAGAGGATTGTTTATGCTGTTAACAGGCAGACCTCCATGTTTGAGGACCCTGAGGAGGCTGCTGCTACTGCTGCTGCTGAGGAGGAGGAAGAATATGTTG
The DNA here is from genome assembly GCA_039707655.1 of Elymus sibiricus. Taxonomy (NCBI): domain Eukaryota; kingdom Viridiplantae; phylum Streptophyta; class Magnoliopsida; order Poales; family Poaceae; genus Elymus; species Elymus sibiricus. The sequence continues at coordinate 427,613,105 of CM077675.1, forward strand.
AGAAAGCCCCTCCCAAGAAGAAGCAAAAGAAACTGATGTCTGATGCTATGCCCAAGAGTGGTACTTCCAAGAGTACTAAGTCTGCTGCAAAGAAGCCTGCTACTGAGAAGCCCAAGAGATTGTCAAGGCAAATTCCAGCTTCTGAGAAGAACAAAGGAACCACCTCCAGAGTTGAGGATGAGGATGCTATGTCTGCTTTAATGAAGCTTAGGCCACACCTTCCAGTACACAACGACAGTTATCCACTTGCTGAGGATATGAAGAAGAGGAAGGACTCTGGCTTGAGGGCATGGAGAGCTGCTGACCCATATGCCCAAAGGAAGAAGACAGCTGTGGACTACAAATTCTATACCAGAGAGCAATATGATTTCTATGAGACTGTTCTCTTTGACAAGAGTCCAGCTGTGAGTGATATGCGGTATGTTGATTGGAAATTCATCAAGGAGAATGAGGAATACTTTCCAAGTGTCCAAGACAATTTCCACTGCATTGGTTTAGATGAGTTCGTTGGAAGAGAGTTCACCGCTTGGAATGATGAGATGATCATGCAATTCTACTCCACTGCACATTTCTATGGAGATGGTAGAATTGTATGGATGACTGAAGGTGCAAGGTATGAATCTACTGTTGAGGAGTGGGCTACCATCTTAGGAGTCCCAGAAGCACAGGATGGTGATTTGGATGTCTACTCAGAATCCAAGGAGAGCCACAATGCTATGGCCAATATGTATAAGGAGATCCCTGCTGCTAATATGAAGTCTCACAGGCTAGGATCCATCTACTTTCTTCAGGCTGGCCTCCGCACCATGAACACCATTCTGAGGCATACTTTGATGCCCAAGTCAGGAGATGACAAGATGATCCGAGGCTACTCCATCAATATGTTGATCCACCTTGACAGACACACCAGGATCAGAGTCATGGATTTGATTGTTGAGACAATCAAGAGGGTTGCTGTTGATCAGAAGCGCTCTTGCTGTTATGCACCCTACATCCAGATGCTCATCAATTCAAAGTTGAAGAAGCACATATTTGCTCTAGATCGTCCCCACTTACCCCTACAGCCAGATCTCGAGGACAATGTTGTGGTGATGGAACAAGGACATCCCACTTCAGCTGCAGCTCAGGCAGAAGCAGAGGCAGCTAGAGCCACTAGTGCTCAAGTCCCTAGATCCAGGAATGAGCAAATGGATCTTCTGATCTCATCAGTTCAGGACATGAAGAAGGACATTAAGGGGATTCTGGACAACCAGAACAGTCTTGTGAGGATCTTTGAGAACAGGATCAAGACCCTTAATGATAAGGTGGATGGGCTGACTAAGACAGTTAATGAGCTCAAGAAGGAAGTTGACTCAGTGCCTCTTCCTCAAACTTCTTCTTCTGATGATGATGATGATGAGGATGGTTCTCCTCTCAGGCCAGGCACACAGTTCACCACTCAGGCCAGATCAGCCACTGTGCCCGCTCCAGACTTGAGGCCCTCTTCATCAGCTCCTGCTGCTGTCACCTCAGCTCCTGCTCCATCAGCTCCAGTTCCTCCAGCTGCCACACCAACTCCATCCACGACATCTGCAGAGATCTTCGCCGACGCTGTTCTCTCGACTCCTTCACCAACTACCAGAGGAGATCAGCCCAAGAACGCTTAGATATATGCCTTTGAACTTTTTGGTAACTTGTTGCCAAAGGGGGAGAAGTGTATATTGATCTTTAGGCTTCGAGTGAGAGAGCGTTTTGGTTGTTATTCGCTGTTTCAAAAACATTTGATCTTTTGGTTGCTTGTGATACATGTTTGTGGTGTTTGATCATACGCTTTATGTGTGATGCTACTATTTCCTATCATCTTAATGCTTATGAGATGATCTTTTACCATTGCTTGATTGTGTTGTGCTATGATGTTCATTCTAATTATTCTCGCACACCACCAAGTTGTATGTGACATGGGAGAAGTGCCCCATATACCTAATCGATTGTGCATTTGCATTCAAACGCAAATCCAAAATAATGCACAAATTTAGGGGGAGCTCTTGCTTATCACATACTTCTCAAAGCGACGATTATATTCATTGATTATGTCATATGTCGAAGCTTTGATCTATATGTTGTCATCAATTACCAAAAAGGGGGTGATTGAAAGCACATTTGCTCCCTTGGTGGTTTTGGTAATTAATAACAACATATAAGTTATTGAACTAATGTTTCCACCAAGTATATTTTAGGAAATGTTCAATGATAGGATTGGCAAAAGGAGATTGTGGAGATACCCCAAGATACAAGGAAATAGGTTGGCCAAGATTCAAGCGAGAGGACTCTACATTTTATATTTGTGAGAAATCACTTTGAGTCCATAGGAAAGCCAATACTATTAAAAGGGGGTGAGGTTTTGCTGGTGAACAATATGCTCAAACGTGCACAAGTGATAGTCGCCAAAAACATCCACAAGCTCTCCCACTAAAGTCTGTCCTAAGCCAAACACTCAAAATCGGTGCAACCAACATTCCAATCCCGGTGCCACCGATTCCAAACCCTAGACAGACTCAGCCAAACCCTAGTCACTTCGGTGCAACCGATTCCATACCGGTGCCACCGAGTTTAGGTTGCCAACTTTCTGTTACGCAAATTCACATTTTCGGTACCACCGAGAATGTTGGATCGGCGTCACCGAGATTGGGAATCTGACCGTTGGTCACCTTATCGGTGCAACCGAGTTTCCTATATCGGTCTCACCGAGATTCAAAAGTTGCCACCTTTTGGTCACTTTGGTACCACCGAGATTAACACATCGGTGTCACCGAGTTGGTCATTTTGTGTGTAACGGTTGGATTTTTGGGGATGCCTATATATACCCATTCACCACCACCTACTCGGAAGAGAAGCACTCAGAACTATTCCATACTTGCCCCATCCAGTTTTCTGAGAGAGAACCACCTAGTCTTGTGTTGAGGTCAAGATCTTCCACTCCAACCATATGGATCTTGATCTCTAGCCTCCCCAAGTTTCTTTCCACCAATCCCATCTCTTCTACCAAGCCAAATCTGTGAGAGAGTGATTGTGTGTTGAGGAGTCTATCATCTTGAAGCACAAGAGCAAGGAGTTCATCGTCATTACCGAGCCTATTACCTTTTGGAGGGTGGTGCCTCCTAGATTGGTTAGGTGTCGCTTGGGAGCCTCCTACTTCGTGTTGTGGAGTGAACCAAGAAGTTTGTAAGGGCAAGGAGATCGCCTACTTCGTGAAGATCTACCCATAGTGAGGCTAGTCCTTCATGGATGGAAGCCGTTATGGAATAGTCAAGGTTGCTACTTCGTGGACCCTTATGGGTGGAGCCCTCCGTGGACTCTCGCGACCGTTACCCTCCGTGGGTTGAAGACTCCATAAACGTGGATGTACGATAGCACCACCTATCGGAACCACGGGAAAAATCATCGTGTCTACAACTGCGTTTGATCCTCCTACCCTTTCCCTTCTATACATGCTTGTTGTTACTTTCCGCTGCTATACTCTTAGACTTGCATGTGTAGGGTGTACTTGACTGGCCATGAAATGCTAAAAACTGCCAACCCTAAAATTTGGTATAGGCAAAACTTTTATTTGGTCAAGTAGTCAAATCACCCCCCCTCTAGACATACTTTCGGTCCTACACACAAGCCGTCAGCGGGTCACTTACTCCTCGACGTCGACCCACTTCCTCTTCCTCTCCGCTCCAGCAACGACGGGGGCGCCCAAGCCTTCCTCGGTAAGGGCACCACCCCGCGGGGGAGCAAAGGCGCTGTCCGTAAGGGCGGCCGCTGGAGGGATCGCCATGGCCCCGGCCTCGCCCACCTTGCCTGCGAGCTGCGATTCGGGCGGGGGTGAGGCCGGTGCTTCAACCGCCTTGCTGGCAGAGGCAGGGCGCACCGGAGGAGACTTTGCTCCGCGCTTCCTGGGGGTCGACACGCAGGCGGGCCGCGTTGCATGAGGGGCCGGCCCTAGCCCCCTAGGGGCCTTGGCGGCGCATGAGGAGCCCGCAGCAGAAACATCACCAACATCATCGTCATCCTCGAGCTTGCGCAGGAGCGTGCTCGGCGACGGGGGGGATGCCCCTGCCGGGTCATCGTCGGCAGTCTTCTCCGAGTCCTCCCCGTCTGCGGTGTCGCCGGAGGACACCATCATCGGGGTGCCAAGGCCCTCAGCTGGGGAGAGCCCCAGCTCGTTGAAGACGGGCATCGCGGCAGCCAGATCGGCCCCGTCGTCGCGGCAGTACAGCAGGGCGTGGGCGTCGGGGAGATCCCCGGGGTCGCCATTGAGTAGGGTCGTCACAGCCCTGTTCAATTCCTCGGAGGTTATGCGTGCGGACCGAAGCCGGAGGTTGTCGCCGCTGCCTTGATAGTCCCACAAGGGCCTAGAATGGGACTGGAGAGGCGCCAGGCGCTGCGTCAGGAACTCCTTCACTATCATCCCCCAGTCAGCTTTCTAGCACTGATATCACGGGAAATCCGCTCCAGGACGGGCTTGGACCGGGAGTCGGAAAGCTTCGCGAAGCTCCACGCGGAGGTCTTCTCCGGCAGCCCCCTCGGCAGATCCAACCGGGGGTTGGGGTCTTTGAGATCCATGACGACCCAGCGGTGCCTGAAGTTCTCCACCTTCTTCCCGGCCTTCAAGAGCATGTTGCCGCTCTGGACTATGACGAAGGAGACGCACGCCGACCGTTGAGCGCCGTCATGCACGCGCAAGCTGAAGAAATGACGGAAGAGGGCCACCGAAGGCCTCACGCCTATGAAAGCCTCGCAGTAGAAGACAAAGACAGACAAGAGCAGGATGGAGTTGGGTTGGAGATGAAGGGCTTGGATCCCGTAGTGGTCGAGGATGGCGGTGAAGAATGCGGAGAAGGGCGGAACGAGCCCGGCGAAGACGCTATGGAGAAAGAAGGGGTAGACCGCCTTGGACGAGGGCCGCTTCTCCGAGGAGCCGCCCCATATCAAGGTCCGCCCCCACTCATTGGTCTCATCCGCCGTCGACGGGAGCACCGGGACGAGGTCCTCGTCCTTGGCAATGGTGGACCCTGAGAGCGCCGGTGAGATAGGAGCGGAGGCTGAGCTTTGGGCCTCTGGCTTCTGCTTGCCGGTGGGAGCCATCAGGAAGCTCACGGGGCCAAAGCGGCAAGGAGGAGGACGGAGCGGCGCCGGATCTGGAGAGGCCTCTGCTAGAGCCGGAGACCTGGGAAACAAGAGCAGGTGCGCAAGAGGGGAAAGCTATAGTGGCTTGGCACTAGAAGTCAGGCTCTTGTCGACACAGGCGGGGGCCGAAGGGACGAGCGACACCCGTCATCAACCGCACGACGCGCGCCAGTCCTGGCCCGCAGGCGTTTGGGGCCCGCGGCGCTTCGGGCCGCCCTGAAGGCTTTGCCTGGAAGACAGCTTGAGCGCGCCTTGGGCCCGGGGGCTACTGTCGGCGTTCTGGGAACGGGGGTACCCAGACCTGCCTGCCTGCGACCCAGGGCATGGCCCACTTCGTCAACCAAACACAGCCAGGCACGGCCCCACTCAATACAAGGCCCTCGCGAGGACCCTAGGCTCGCGAGGAGGAGCGGCGTCAAGACCGGCAAGGGATGAGCCTCCCCAGGCCCCCTCCGGAGCGGCGGAGATCTCTATGCAGGTCCCGGCCTCAGGAGTCAAAGATGACGCAAGGAAGGACAGGCGGGCGCCAGCGCGCCAGGCGGTGCACTTTCCCCTTTGGTGCAAAGGGAGCAAGGACGTACGCGGGTTCCCAAAGCGCCCCCCAAAGGTTTCCATTCTGGTGCAACATGACCACGACCACGAGCCCCGCAGGACGGATGTCATCGCCGAGCCCACCTCTGCATCATCGACAACTACTTTGCAGGCGAAGACCGCCTTTGGATAGGGCGGGGATGTACTCCTGTCCCCCTTCAAATTTGGCCGTTGGGGGATCCCTTCCTGCCATTGCGATAAGGGAAGAGGACCCAGGCCACCGCTATATATAGAGGTTAGGCTGCACCGTAGAGGGGATCGGAAATCGGTCGATCCACTCATCCATCACCAAGCCGACAGAGGGCCAAGAACACCTCAGGAGCGCCCTCGTGAGGCTTCGAAACACTGTACTAGTTCATCCACCACACCTCCTCGAGAGGCAATCCACCAAAGTAGGAGTAGGGTATTATGATTCGCAGTGGCCCGAACCTGGGTAAACCACCATGTTCATCTTCTCCCTCGTCATCGCGCGAGTTCATCGCCTGGCCCATCGAGTAGCGAGCTAGGTAGGGCGAGGCTGCAGGGGATCTTCGCACATGCCCCTGTGTTCGAATCTTAAGGGTTTTGCGGAGCCCGAAATCCTACAATGGTCTCTCGTATCATATTCCATTCTTGCTACATCACAAAATTTGAACAAGGACTTTTCGATCTCTCTGTGTGAGGAGCACTCGGAGTTCCGTACCGACACAAAGGACTGACCAGTAAAACCTCCCAAGTGCATCTCGGTGGAACCAATACCAAATTCTCGGTATCACCGAATGCCTAGGGTTGATCTGGTTTTCACACTCGGTATCACCGATTCCATCTTCTCGGTTACACTGAGTTTCCCTGTCAGCTGACAGTAGCGAAACTCGGTGACACTGAAAAGTTAGAACCGGTGTCACCGACAGCCCCGGGTATATAAAGAGGCGGACCCGACTTTTGAAATTAGTTCCTCAAACGTCATCCCCTCCAAAACCCTAGCTACCGAACAAGGACCCCTGGTCGTCGCCTTCGTCTCCCCGAGCGCCTCCGCCGTTGGAAGTCCATGCCGTCGACAGAATCTACACCCCCGTCGCTGCCGTAGTGACATCGTCACTAAGTTAGGGTACGATTTTGACCCCTCGTGCCCTCCCCTTTCCGAATCTTGCACATTAGGACTTTTCCATCGAGAAGCCAAAGTTTGAGATTGATCTATCCACAAGAAACTTCATTAGACTAGAGAACAAACGATTTTTTAGGGTTTGCCGTCCGCGACATGAATCTCGGTGACACCGAAGCAAAAGAATCGGCTTCACCGATTCCCTTTTCTGGTCGACTGAGAACAACCTCGGTGAAACCGAGTGCCCATTTGGGGTCTTACCGAAAGTGGTGCCAAGTTTCTGTTAAGCAGGTTGTTTGTCTTGGTGGGTACGAAAAATTTGCATCGGTAGTACCGAAATTCACTTGGCAGAATGCAAATCTTAAGAAATTCTAGTTCAAATTTGAGAAAATCTTCTGCAATTTTGTGATGACTCAACCTATCCACTCTTCTATACTCTATTTCACAGGGTCAGAGATGTCAGGCTCTGATGACAATGAGAACAACTTCAGAGAGGAGAATGTTGTTATGAGCTCAGACACTAGTCCTGATGAGAGCTTTGATGATGTTCCTAGCTCACCTGATCTGCCCAAGGCTGCAACTAGGGCAAGGAGGAAGCTCAATTCTGATGAGGAGGATGAAGACTTTATTCCAGAAGAGCTGTCCAAGAAAGATGCTGCTGTCAAGAACACTGCTGCTGCCTCTTCATCCAAGAAGAAGAAGGCTATAAGGAAAGAGTATGCTAGCACAGGGACAGTGAGAGCACCAGAGAGTGCTAGGGCAACAATGACTATTGAGCCCTCCAAGAAGTCCATGCCTAAGAAGGCAGGGGAGAAGAAGAAGAGCAGAAAGAGGATCATTCATGTCATGGGCAGGCCTACCTCAATGTATGAGGACCCAGCAGAGGCTGCTGCTGAAGAAGAGGAGGAAGAGCCAGCTACCAAGGCTCCTCCTAATATGAAGAAGAAGCTCATGGCTGATGCTATGCCCAAGGATACATCATCCAAAGGCACCAAGACTGCCCCCAAGAAGGCTGCTGCAGATAAACCCAAGAGGTTCTCCAGAGACATCCCAGCTGCTTCCAAGAACAAGACTTCTACTTTTAGGGAAGCTGAGGATGATGCTATGTCAGCTTTGATGAAGCTAAGACCACACCTTCCAGAGCACAATGCCAGCCACTTGCTTGCTGAGGACATGAAGAAGAGGAAGGACTCAGGATTGAGAGAGTGCAGAGCTGTTAATCCATATTCACAGAGGAGGAAGACTGCTGTGGACTACAGGTTCTATACAAAAGAACAGCAAGACTTCTATGAAACGGTTTTGCTTGACAAGAGCTCTGCCGTGAGTGATATGAGGTTTGTGGACTGGAAGTACATCAAGGACAATGAGGATTACTTCCCAAGTGTGCAAGACAACTTTCACTGTATTGGTCTGGATGAGTTTGTTGGTAAGGAGTTTACTGCTTGGAATGATGAAATGATCATGCAATCCTACTCCACTGCTCATTTCTATGGAGATGGTAGAATTGTTTGGATGACTGAAGGTGCACGGTATGAATCCACTATTGAGGAGTGGGCTGCCATCTTCGGAGTGCCAGAGGTGGAAGATGGTGACATTAATGTATACAATGAGCCCAAGGCAAGCCACAATGCCATGAAGAACATGTACAATGAGATTCCTGCTGCACATGTGAAGTCTCACAAGCTAGGATCCATTTACTTCCTCCAGGCTGGTCTACGCACTATCAACACTATATTGAGGCATACATTGATGCCTAAGTCTAGAGATGAGAAGATGATTAGAGGATATTCCATCAACATGCTGCTCCATCTAGATCAACATACGAGATTGAGAGTGATGGATCTGATAGTGGAGACTATGAAGAGGGTTGCTACTGATCAGAAGCGCTCATGTTGCTATGCACCCTATATCCAGATGCTTATCAACTCCAAGTTGGAGAAGCACATATTTGCACTTGACCGACCACATTTGCCACTATTGCCAGAGCTAGAAGACAACGTTGTGGTGATGGACCCAGATCATCCCACCTCAGCTACAGCACAGGCACATGCATAGGCTGCCAGAGACTCCAGTTCTCAGGTGCCAAGGTCTAGGAGTGAGCAGATGGATCTACTACTTAGCTCTGTGCTCAGCATGCAGAAGGACATCAGCGAGATATTGAAGAACCAGGCGAACCCCTCGAGGATTGTTGACAATAAATTCCATATTCTCAACAACAAGGTGGATGAGCTCACAGTGACTGTGAATGAGCTCAAGAAGGAAGTTGATGCAGTGCCTAGCCCTCACTCTACAGATGATGATGATGATGAGGATCGTGCACCTCTCAGGCCAAGCACTCAGTTCACTACTCAGGCTAGATCAGCTACAGTGCCAGCTCCAGAGTTGCGACCTTCTTCATCAGCACCTGCTACAGCTTCTTCAGCTCCATCAGCTCCTCCAGTTCCTCCAGTTGCTACACCGACTCTGTCCATGACGTCTGCAGACATCTTCACTGATGCCGTTCTCTCGACTCCTTCATCGGCCACTGGAGGAGATCAGCCCCAGAAGAGCGCTTAGTTATATGCCTTTGAACTTTTTGGTAACTTGTTGCCAAAGGGGGCGAAGATGTATATAGATCTTTAGGCTTCGAGAGAGAGCGCGTTGCTTTATATCGCTTTTCAAAACTTTGATATCTTTTGGTTGGTTTGCTTGTGTTAAACTTTGTTGGTGTTTGATCATACACTTGATGTGTATTGCTACTATTTCCTATCCTTGTGATGCTTGTGAAATGATCATTCACCTTTGCTTGATTGTGTTGTGCTAGGATATTCACTCTTATTATTCTCACACACCACCAAGTTGTATGCGACATGAAAGAGTGCCCCATGTACCTAATTGATTGTGCATTTGCATTCAAACACAAATTCATAATAATGCACAAATTTAGGGGGAGCTCTTGCTTATCACATACTTCTCAAAGTGACGATTATATTCATTGATTATATCATATGTCGAAGCTTTGATCTATATGTTGTCATCAATTACCAAAAAGGGGGAGATTTAAAGAACATTTGCTCCCTTGGTGGTTTTGGTAATTAATAACAACATATATGTCATTGAACTAATGTTTCCACTAAGTATATTTCAGGAAAAGTTCAATGATAGGTTGGCAAAAGGATTGTGGAGACACCCCAAGATGCAAGGAAATGGATTGGCAAAGCTTCAAGCAAGAGGACTCTACATTTTACTTTGTGAGAAATCACTTTGAGTCCATACAAAAGCCAATACTATTAAAAGGGAGTAAGGTACTGTTGGTGAACAAGATGCTCCACGTGCACAAGTGATAGTCACCAAAAACACCCACAAGCTCTTCCACAAATACCCTGTCTAGAACCCTACCACTCAAATCGGTAAGACCAACAATTCCTATTCGGTCTCACCGAGTTTCAAACCCTAGACATATCCTTAGACAAACCCATCTCGGTACTACCAACATTCCACTTTGGTGCCACCGAGTTCAGTTGCCAACTTTCTGGTTAGGTATTTTCAAGCATCGGTACCACCGAGTTTTGCCAATCGGTCTCACCGAGATTTGGACCAACTTCCTGGTTAGCCATTCTCAAGAATCGGTACCACCGAGTTTTGTGAATCGATCTCACCGAGTTTTTGGACCAACTCTTTGGTTAGCCGTTGTCAAGAATTGGTACCACCGAAATTGGAGAATCGGTCTCACCGAGTTGTGCATTCTGACCGTTGGTCATCTAATCGGTACCACTGAGAGTTATGCATCGGTCTCACCGAGATTCAAAAGTTACTGCCTTTTGGTCACTTTGGTACCACCGAGTTTTACACTTCGGTGTCACCGAGTCGGTCACTTTAGGTGTAACGGTTGGATTTTTGGGTATGCCTATATATACCCCTTCACCACCACCCACTCGAAAGAGAAGCACTCAGAACTATTCCATACTCGCCCCATCCTATTTTCTGAGAGAGAGCCACCTACACATGTGTTGAGATCAAGCTATTCCATTCCTACCATATGAATCTTGATCTCTAGCCTCCCCAAGTTGCTTTCCACCAAATCAATCTCTTCCACCATAGCCAAATCTGTGAGAGAGTGATTGTGTGTTGAGGAGTATATCATCTTGAAGCACAAGAGCAAGGAGTTCATCGGCATTAACGAGCCTATTACCTTTTGGAGGGTGGTGCCTCCTAGATTGGTTAAGTGTCACTTGGGAGCCTACTACTTCGTATTGTGGAGTTGAACCAAGAAGTTTGTACGGGCAAGGAGATCGCCTACTTCGTGAAGATCTACCCATAGTGAGGCTAGTCCTTCGTGGACAGAAGCCGTTATGGAATAGTCAAGGTTGCTACTTCGTGGACCCTTATGGGTGGAGCCCTCCGTGGACTCTCGCGACCGTTACCCTCCGTGGGTTGAAGACTCCATAAACGTGGACGTACGATAGCACCACCTATCGGAACCACGGGAAAAATCTTCGTGTCTTCAAATTGTGTTTGATCTTCCTTCCTACCCTCTACTACATATGCTTGTTGTTACTTTCCGCTGCTATACTCTTAGACATGCATGTGTAGGGTGTGCTTGAATTGCTATAATCGCTAAAATCTGCCACACTTAAAATTGGGAAAAGGTAGAATATTTATTTGGTCAAGTAGTCTAATCACCCCCCTCTAGACATACTTTCGATCCTACAACATGGAGGAGCATCTCGCGGGCGAGACAATGGGCCCCACGGGTTTTCCGCTGATCAGCGACGGTGAAACTACATCGACAACGGCCCCCATCATGGATGTGCTGCTGATGGCTCTACCAATGGTGCCCCGGCCATGGCAGTTATGCCAGGTCGTGGAGACTTCACCAAGCATAGTTCTCGTCGGTATGCTACTGCCCATAAGGAGTTCTCTTACCGTGGTGACAAGTTTGAGGGCTCCACTCCCGTTTTAGTGGGTCCTTTTCGGCCTATGGAGGACACAATTTTACCACACCCATGTGAGCGAAAGCATGCACGACTCACAATCCCACAACCTGAGAGTGACAAGAAAGGGGAGTTGAGTGGCTCCACAAAATATCATCGAGAGTGTACACATCCCAAAATCCCACCACCTGAGAGCGACAAGAAAAGAGAGTTGAGTGACTCCACCAAATATGAGAGAGTGTGTACACAAGCGAAAATTCCACAACTTGAAAGTTATAAGAAAGGTGAGTTGAGAAACCCCACAAAATATATGAGGGAGTGCCCCCAACCCAAAATCCCACAATCTGAGAGTGATAAGACAATAGAGTTGAGTAAATCCACGAAATGTGAGGAAGAGTGTGCACTTCCAAAAATTCCACAATTTGAGAGTGATAAGATAGTTGATTTGAGTGATTCCACCAAATGTGAGGAAGCGTGTCCACTTCCAAAAATTCCACATATTGAGAGGGATATGAGAGGTGAGTTGAGTGACTCCACCAAATGTGGGGGAGGGTGTTCAGTTTCCAACAAAAATCCACATATTGAGTGTGATAAGAGAGGTGAAATGAGTGAGTCCACCAGATGCGAGGATCAGATTATTGAACATGAGATGGAAATGGAAAGAAAGAAAAAGGGAGAGAGTGATCATACACCAAGAGTGAGCCACCAACATAGTGAGGAAGTGTTTCCACAGCCAAAAGCTCCACGGCCAAATATGACCAAGCCCCGGGAAAAACAATGATTAGTTATGATGGCTAGGAAAAGGGATATGCGGGAATTGAGAGAACCTAATACTCCATTCTTTGTACTCATGTACAAGGAAACTTTATTGGCTGCTAACGACTTACCTTCAACTCTTCCTAGTGTTGTATTTAATCAGGAGTATAAGGATGTATTTCCCAAGGAGGTGCCACCTGGATTGCCACCGAAGCGAGGCATTGAATACCAAATCGACTTGGTTTCGGGCACCCCACTACCAAATCGACCACTGTATCAAGCAAACCCAGAGGAGATTAAGGAAATACAGAGGCAAGTAGAAGATCTTCTTAATAAAGGGTATGTAAGGGAAAGTATCTCTCCTTGTGATGTTCCAATTCTTTTAGTTCCAAAGAAATACGGTACTATGAGAAAGTGCACTGATTGTAGATCTATTACCAACGTAAACGTGAGATATCGACACCCTATACCTAGGCTCGATGACATCCTTGATGAACTATGTTGTTCCACCATATTTTCTAAATTTGATTTGCAAAGTGGATACCACCAAATAAGAATAAAAGAGGGTGATGAATGGAACACAGTTTTCAGAACAAAATTTGGCTTGTATGAATGGTTGGTTATGCCTTTCGGATTAACGCATGCACCAAGTACTTTCATGAGATTGATGAATCATGTGCTTAGGTCCTACATTGATAAGTTTGTAGTGGTTTACTTTGATGACATATTGATTTATAGCAAAACTTTGGAGGATCATGTTGGACATGTAAAATGTGTGCTTGTTATCCTATGGGATGAAAGGTCGTATGCTAACGTGGAAAAGTGCACATTTTGCACAAACAAGATTGTGTTTCTTGGCTTTGTTGTTTCAGGTAAAGGCATGGAGGTCGATGAAAAAAAGATCAAGGCTAATCGTGAGTGGATGCCTCCACAAAATGTGAGCCAAGTACGTAGCTTCCTCGGACTTGAAGGTTTCTACCGCTGGTTCGTGAAGTATTTCAGCACCCTTGCTGCACCAATGCATGAGTTAATGAAGAAATACACTCCATTCAAATGGGGTGATGCTCAAGACAAGTCCCACCAAGAACTGAAGATGAGGTTATCGTTAGCCCCGTTGTTTTCGCTTCCTGCTCTTGCTAAGACATTTGAGATTAGAAAGATAAAAGATCTCCACCCAAATATACAACACAATCGACAAGAGTGGATTAGTGAATTGTGTGAGTCCACTAAATGTGAGGTTGAGGTTGCCCAACATGAGATTAGAGAGATAATTGAACCACAACATATTATACCACACCATCAAAGTGAGAGGGTTAGTGAGTTGTGTGAGCCCACCAAATGTGAGCTTGAGGTGTTCACGCACAATATCAAAGAGATGAGTGACCCACCAAATGAAAGGAGAGGAGATTATTCAATTACTAACCATTCACAAAGCTCTTTGAAGTATGTGCAGATGCAAAAGTCATACTTAGCTCCCCTCCTACAACAATGGGAGGATGAGATCCATGAACAATTATGGCGCATGTGGAGTACCATCAAACAAACATCATGTTGGGTAAGTGATCTTTGAAAAGTCATGGAAGTACGCAATGAGGTAAAAGAAAAGAGATCATTCATCTTGAAGCACCCAGAGGTATGCACTTATGAACTCTTGAAGCATTGGTGCGATGAAATCAGAGAAAAGATGTTTTCTATGTCATCCATTCAACACTACCCTTTTGTTAGTCATAACGACACCATCAAGGAGCCAACAAACCTAAAACCTGAATATGTCGATTCGACTTTTCCTTGGACAAGATATTTTGTATTGTCCTCGTGCTATTATTTTGTAGACCGAAGTAAGTTGAGGGCGACTTTTCTTCAAGAGAGGGAGGATGATATGAACATGGATGAGCCTGCATACAAGTTTGTACTCCATGGGAATGTTAATTGGAAGGAATTGCTGAGTCGAACTAAAACATTTGAAGTTCGCAAAGGTGAAAGCTAAACTTATGCATTTTATAAACCCTTTGCATTACTTCTTTGTACTGGCCTATTTTCTTTTGTGTGATGAACAACTAGAGTCGAGGATGACTCCTTCTCAAGAGCAGGAGGATGATGAGGACATGAAAGCCATTGAACCCTTAGAGTCGAGGACGACTCCTTTTCAAGAGGGGGAGGATGATGAGGACATGACAACCCTTTGCACACCCCTTGTCATCGAAGGAGAAATCATAATAATTTGTGTCAAACAAATACAGTGCCAGGTGAACGCTAACTTAAGTTCATACTGTAATCTTGAACACATGGCTGGACTTTCATCTCCTTCGTTGTTGGTTGAACTCAAGTGCAACATCATCAAAGAAGACCAACAACACTTCCAGTCCGTGCCGAAACAATGTTCTGTGACGAACAAACAGAGTTATGAAGCAATATGTTGTTTGCGGAAGAAACAATGTTTTGGCGCTGGTGAAACAATGTTATGCACGAGTTTGGATATTCCAACTTGTGAAAGGTTCCCAGAACTCGAGTTTGTTGCTGAAGGAAACATTGTTCGACTCCAGTAAACAATGTTTGGTCGGGAACCACCAACCACCTCCAACTAGAGTTTTCCAGAAGCTACCTCATTAAGTCTCAAGCCTTTTAGTCAAACCAAAGCTGGTTTTGTTTCACACCTAAGCTGGTTCCCAAAGCTAGTTTGCTTTCACACCTATCCAGGGGGTTGTCCCTAATATAAATAGGATAGCTCATCCCTTCTTCGGGGACTTTTGCCATTTCTATCAAAGACCAAGACATAGACTCCTCCTGAGATTGGAGAGACTCTTGTTACCCTTATTCTCGTGATTCCTTGAGAAATTGCTCCTAATTCGTGCTCCACGACTAGATCGTGTTGTGTGGGTTAGAGTTCATGGTTTCCTTGCGGATTGCACCTATCCCATGCTCCACGACTTGAGCATGGTTGTGTAGGGTAGTATTGCGGGTTGCGGATCGGTGAATGTTCGGATTGCAGGCTTCGGTGAGCATGCTCCTCGTCGGGTTATAATCTCTTATTTTTCGTTTTTGGCTACTTGGAGCTAGTTATCCCCATCCTCTTATCGATCCTACGCCGTGAAGATCGGACCTCCCCTTGTACACCCTCTGCTTCGTAGACGGTGTCATATCAGTCTCCCACTTGCACTAGAGTCAATAATCTAGTTCAGATCGCCATGTGATTTACATTGTAATGAATCTAACACCCATACAGTTCTGGTGTTTATCATGTTTTGCTCGTGGAAGAGGCTTAGTCAACGGGTCTGTGACATTCAGATCCGTGTGCACTTTGCAAATATTTATGTCCTCCTCTTTGATGTAATCGTAGATGGAATTGAAGAGTCGCTTTATGTGTCTGGTCCTCTTGTGAAACCTTGGTTCCTTGGCTAGAGCAATGGCACCAGTGTTGTCACAGAACAGAGTCATTGGGTCCAGTACACTGGGCACAACTCCAAGATCTGTCATGAACTGCTTCATCCAGACACCTTCCTTTGCCGCCTCCGAGGCAGCTATGTACTCCGCTTCGCATGTAGAATCAGCTACTACACTTTTCTTGGAACTTCACCAGCTTACCGCTCCTCCATTGAGAATAAATATGTATCCGGTTTGAGACTTAGAGTCATCCGGATCAGTGTCAAAGCTTGCATCGACGTAACCCTTTACGACGTGCTCTTGATTACCTCCATACACGAGAAACATTTCCTTAGTCCTTTTCAGGTACTTAAGGATATTCTTGACCGCCGTCCAGTGTTCCACTCCTGGATCACTTTGAAACCTTCCAGCCATACTTATGGCAAGGCTCACATCTGGTCTTGTGCACATCATTGCATACATAATAGAGCCTATGGCAGAAGCATAGGGGATGACACTCATCTTTTCTCTATCCTCTGTAGTCACTGGGCATTGAGTCTTACTCAACTTCACACCTTGTAATACAGGCAAGAACCCCTTCTTGGACTGATCCATTTTGAACTTCTTCAAAACTTTATCAAGGTATGTGCTCTGTGAAAGTCCTATTAAGCGTCTTGATCTATATCTATAGATCTTGATGCCTAATATGAAAGCAGCTTCTCCTAGGTCCTTCATTGAAAAACTCTTGTTCAAATATTCCTTCACGCTTTCCAAAAATTCTACATCATTTCCAATCAGCAATATGTCATCCACATATAATATTAGAAATGCTATAGAGCTCCCACTCACTTTCTTGTAAATACAAGCTTCTCCGTAAACTTGTATAAACCCAAACGCTTTGATCACCTCATCAAAGCGAAGATTCTAACTCCGAGATGCTTGCACCAGCCCATAAATGGATCGCTGGAGCTTGCAAACTTTGTCAGCATTCTCTGGATCAACAAAACCTTCTGGTTGCATCATATACAACTCTTCCTTAAGGAAACCGTTAAGGAACGCTGTTTTGACATCCATCTGCCAAATTTCATAATCGAAAAATGCAGCTATTGCTAACATGATCCTGACGGACTTAAGCATCACTACGTGTCAGAAAATTTCATCGTAGTCAACTCCTTGAACTTGTGAAAAACCCTTTGCCACAAGTCGAGCTTTATAGACGGTGACATTATCGTCCGCGTCCGTCTTCTTCTTAAAGATCCATTTATTCCGAATGACCTTTCGCCCTTCAGGTAATACTTCCAAAGTCCACACTTTGTTTTCATACATGGATCCTATCTCGGATTTCATGGCCTCTAACCATTTGTCGGAATCTGGGCCTACCATCGCTTCTCCATAGCTTGTAGGTTCATCGTTGTCCAACAATATGACCTCTAAGACAAGGTTACCGTACCATTCTGGAGCAATATGTGTCCTTGTCGACCTACGAGGTTCGATAGTAACTTGATCCGAAGCTTCATGATCACCATCATCAGCTTCCTCTTCAACTGATGTAGGCTCCACAGAAACATCTTTCTGCGTTGCGCTACTCTCTGGTTGAAGTAAAGGTTCAACAACCTCATCAAGTTCTATCTTCCTCCCACTCAATTCTTTCGAGAGAAAATCTATCTCGAGAAATGATCCGTTCTAGGGCGAGAAACACTTTGCCTTCGGATCTAAGATAGAAGGTGTACCCAACCGTCAATTTCGAGTATCCTATGAAGACGCATTTGTCCGCTTTGGGTTCGAGCTTTTCTGGCTGAAGCCTTTTGACATAAGCATCGCATCCCCAAACTTTAAGAAACGACAACTTTGGTTTCTTGCCAAACCACAGTTCATACCGCGTCGTCTCAATGGATTTAGATGGTGCCCTATTTAAAGTGAATGCAGCTGTCTCTAACACATAACCCCAAAATGATAGTGGCAAATCGGCAAGAGACATCATAGAACGCACCATATCTAATAAGGTTCGATTACGACGTTCGGACACACCATTACGCTGTGGTGTTCCCGGTGGCGTCAACTATGAAACAATTCCACATTGTCTTAAGTGATTGCCAAACTCATAACTCAGATATTCTCCTCCTTGATCAGATCGTAGGAATTTAATCTTCTTGTTACGATGATTCTCAACTTCACTCTGAAATTGCTTGAACTTTTCAAACGTTTCAGACTTGTGTTTCATTAAGTAAATATACCCATATCTACTTAAGTAATCGATGAACGTGAGAAAATAACGATATCCACCACGTGCCTCAATGCTCATCGGACCGCACACATCAGTATGTATGATTTCCAGCAAGTCACTTGCCCGTTCCATTGTTCCAGAGAATGGGGTCTTAGTCATCTTGCCCATGAGGCATGGTTCAGATGTGTCAAGTGATTCAAAATCAAGTGACTCCAAAAGTCCATCAGCATGGAGTTTCTTCATGCGTTTTACACCAATATGACCTAAGCGGCAGTGCCACAAGAAAGTGGTACTATCATTATCAACTCTACATCTTTTGGCATCAATGTTATGAACATGTGTATCATCACTATCGAGATTCAATAAGAATAAACCCCTCACATTGGGTGCATGACCATAAAAGATATTACTCATATAAATAGAATAACCATTATTCTCTGATTTAAATGAGTAACCGTCTCGCATTAAACAAGATCCAGATATAATGTTCATGCTCAACACAGGCACTAAATAAAAATTATTCAGGTTCATCACTAATCCCGATGGTAATCGAAGAGCGAGCGTGCCGACGACGATCACATCAACCTTGGAACCATTTCCCATGCACATCGTCAGTTTGTCCTTTGCCAGCCTCCGTCTATTCCGTAGTTCCTGCATTGAATTGCAAATGTGAGCAACCGAACCGGTATCAAATACCCAGGCACTACAACAAGAGTTGGTAAGGTACACATCAATACCATGTATATCATATATACCTTGTTTGGTGTTGGCCCCCTTCTTGTCGGCTAGATACTTGGGGCAATTCCGCTTCCAGTGGCTAGTACCCTTGCAATGAAAGCACTCAGTTTCTGGCTTGGGTCCAGCCTTGGGTTTCTTCATGGGAGAGGCAATTGCTTTGCCACTCTTCTTGGAGTTACCCTTCTTACCTTTGCCATTCTTCTTGAAACTAGTGGTTTTATTGACCATCAACACTTGATGCTCCTTCTGGATTTCTGACTCAGCGACTTTCAGCATCGCAAACAGCTCGGCGACTGACTTGTTCATCCCTTGCATGTTATAGTTCAACACAAAGCTTTTGTAGCTAGGTGGAAGTGATTGAAGAACTCTGTCAGTGATCGCCTCTAGCGGGAGAGTAATACCCAACTCAGCCAGACGGTTAGAATACCCAGACATTCTGAGTATGTGCTCACTGACATACCCGTTCTCCTCCATCTTGCAAGCATAGAACTTATCGGAGGTCTCATACCTCTCGATCCGGGCATTCTTCTCAAAAATAAACTTCAACTCCTGGAACATCTCATATGCTCCATGACGTTCAAAACGTCTTTGATGTCCCGGTTCTAAGCCATACAACATTGCACACTGAACTATTGAGTAGTCATCAGAACGCGCCTGCCAGGCGTTCGCAACGTCTGCAGACAATACTGGAGCGGGCGGCGCACCGAGCGGTGCATCAAGGACATAAGCCTTTTGGGAAGCCATGAGGATAATCCTCAGATTACGGGCCCAGTCTACAAAGATAATTCCATCATCTTTCAGCTTGGATTTCTCTAGGAACGCATTGAAATTCAGGGGAGCTACTGCGCGAGCCATTGATCTATAACATAAATTTTGCAAAGATTACTTAGACTATGGTTCAAGATATGATCACCAACCCAAGTCCGATCATCATGTGAGATGAGGTGGTTTCAATGGTGAACATCTCCATGTTGATCATATCTACTATATGACTCATGTTCGACCTTTTGGTCTCTTGTGTTCCAAGGCCGTGTCTCTACATGCTAGGCTCGTCAAGTTTAACCCGAGTGTTCCGCATGTGCAAAACTGGCTTGCACCCGTTGTATGCGAACGTAGAGTCTATCACACCCGATTATCACGTGGTGTCTTGAAACGATGAACTTTCGCAACGGTGCACACTCGGGGAGAACACAATTTTATCTTGAAATTTTAGTGAGGGGTCACCTTATAATGCTACCGTCGTCCTAAGCAAAATAAGATGCATAAAAGGATTAACATCACATGCAAATCATAAGTGACATGATATGGCCATGAACTTGTGCTTTTGATCTCCATCTCCAAAGCACCGACATGATCTCCATCGTCATCGGCATGACACCATGATCTCCATCATCTTGATCTCCATCAACGTGTCGCCATGAGGTTGTCGCGCCAACTATTGCTTCTACAACTATTGCTAACTCATAGCGATATAGTAAAGCAAATGACACAAATTAATTAAAGACAACCCTATGGCTCCTGCCGGTTGTCGTACTCATCGACATGCGAGTCGATATAAACTATTACAAAAACATGATCATCTCATACATCACATATATCACATCATGTCTTTGGCCATATCATATCACAACATACCCCACAAAAACATGTTATACCTCCTCTAATTTGTTGTTGCATGTTTTACGTGGCTGCTATGGGTATCTAGCAAGAACGATTCTTACCTACGCAAAACCACAATGGTGATATACGAATTGCTATTCAACCTTCTACAAGGACAGGCTTTGTCAAATCCAATTCAACTAAGGTGGGAGAGACAGAAACCCGCCAGCTATCTTATACAACAAAGTTACATGTCAGTCGATGGAACCGGTCTCTCGTACGTGGACGAGTAAGGTTGGTCCGAGCCGCTTCATCCCACAATACCGTCGAATCAAGAAAAGACCAAGGAAGGAAGCAATCTGAATATCAACGCCCACAAACTCCTTTGTGTTCTACTCGTGATGTCATCTACGCATAGACCTAGCTCTGATACCACTGTTGGGGAACGTCACATGGGAAACAAAAAATTTCCTATGCTTCACCAAGATCTATCTTGGAGATGAGCATCTACGAGAGGAGAGATTGGATCCACATACCCTTGTAGATTGCTAAGCGGGAAGCGTTAAGAAACGTGGTTGATGTAGTCGAACGTCTTCGCGATCCAAATCGCAATCCGTCCCGTGATCCAATCACGATCTAGTGCCGAACGGACGTCACCTCCGCGTTCAGCACACGTACATCTCGATGATGTTCTCTGCCTCCTTGATCTAGCAAGCGAGGGTAGAGAGGTAGATGAGTTCTCCAGCAGCACGACGGCATGGCGGCGGTGGTGGTGGAGCTTATCCGACAGAGCTTCGCTAAGCAAAACTGAACCAATCTAGAGGAGAAACAATCTATCAGGGAGGGAGAGGCTGCGCCATGGCTTAAGGTGTGTGCAGCCCTCCCTCCCCTCACATATATATAAGGGAAGAGGAGGGGGCCGGACGCCCTAGGGTTTCCCCTAGGGTTGGTGCGGCGGCCAAGGGGGTTGCCTTGCCACCCAAGGCAAGGGCCGGCGGCCCCCTTTGGCTTGGCCCTCCACCCTCCAGCCGCATGGGCCTTTGTGGGAGGTGTGGCCAGCCCACCAGGGGCTTGTGCGCACCCTCTCACAGCCCATGGGGCCCTCCGAGGCAGGTGGACCCTCCCGGTGGACCCCCGGAACCTTTCCGGCACTCCCGATGAAACCCGGGCGAACCCCAAAACGATTCCGGTGCCCGAACATCAACTTGTTATATATCAATCTCTACCTCCGGACCATTCCGGAACTCCTCGTGACGTCCGGAATCTCATCCGGGACTCCGAACAACCTTCAGTCACCAACATATATAACTCAACAATACCTAATCGCCACCGAACGTTAAGTGTGCAGACCCTGCGGGTTCGAGAACTATGTAGACATGACCGAGACACATCTACGGTCAATAACCAATAGCGGGGCCTGGATGCCCATATTGGTTCCTACATATTCTGTGGAGATCTTTATCGGTTGAACCTCGATGTCAAGGATTCAGTTAATACCGTACGAAGTTCCCTTTGTTCATCGGTATGTTACTTGCCCGAGATTCGATCGCCGGTATCTTCATACCTAGTTCAATCTCGTTACCGGCAAGTCTCTTTACTCGTTCCATAATACAAGATCCCGTGGCTAACCCTTTAGTCACTTTGCTTACAAGCACATTATCATGTTGTATTACCGAGTGGGCCCTTAGATACCTCTCCGTCACACGGAGTAACAAATCCCAGTCCTTATCCATGCCAACTCAACAGACACCCTCGGAGATACCTGTAAAGCATCTTTATAGTCATCCAGTTATGTTGCGACGTTTGATACACACAAGGTACTCCTCCGGTGTCAGTGAGTTGCATGATCTCATGTTCATAGGAACAGATACTTGACATGCAGAAAAAATAGCAATAAACTTGACACGATCACATGCTACGTTCATAGTTTGGGTCTTGTCCATCACATCATTCTCCTAATGATGTGATCCCGTTATCAAATGACAACTCATGTCTATGGCCAGGAAACCTTGACGATCTTTGATCAAGGAGCTAGTCCTATAGAGGCTCACTAGGGACACGGTGTTGTCTATGTACCCACACATGTATTTGAGTTTCCAATCAATACAATTCTAGCATGGATAATAAACATTTATCATGAACAAGGAAATATGATAATAACTACTTTATTATTGCCTCTAGGGCATATTTCCAACAGGGTGACCTAGGAAGATTCCAAATCTCGGTACGACCGATTCTCAAAACTCAGAAATTCTGATTCTTGAAAATAGGATAGCAGTGAATTGGTCACTGATTTCGGTTGCACCGAAGTGGAAAATTGGTGGCACCGAGACTAGGGTTTTGGCTAGGATTCTGTCTAAGTGAAACTCGGTAGGGTCGAATGGAAATTGTTGGTGGCACCGATTTTGGATATTTGGTTTTGGACAGAATATTTGTGGGAGAATGGCATGTATATTTTTGGTGGCTAATCTCTAAGCACTTGAGCAACCAGATCATCATAGACACCTCATCCCCTTTTACTACTATTGGCTTTCCTATGAACTCAAGGTGTGATTTGTCACAAAATGTAAAATGTAGAGTCTTCAAGCTTGTTGATTTTTCCAATCCTATTCCATTTCTTCTTCTTCTCTCCTTGGGGATTCTCCACACATTCCATGGCCAAACTTCTCTGTGGACTTCATCTGAAATAAATTAGGTAAAACTATTAGTCCAAGAGACAATGTATGTTGTCATGAATTATCAAAACCTCCAAGGCAGCATATGTTCTTTCAATCCCCCCCTTTTTGGTAATTGATGATAACATGCAATCAAAGCTTCAAATTTAGATATGCAAGAATATATGAAAGCTTTAAGAGACACATGACTAAGACATGCTCCCCCTAAATGTGTGCAATCCCTCTTAGAGGATAGTTGCTTTGGAATGCATGAGCAGACACATAGTACAAGGGATATGATGAGTCATGTGAACCTTAGCCATATGCATCAAACAAATATGAATGAGATGTTTCCATGTTCAAGACTTCACTCTTGCAAACAATATGTGCAAGAAGCAAGAGATTATCTTGACCAAGGATATGATGCATATACTTACCTTGAAGTTCTTAGCATTCTACTAGTAGAAACACACTTGAGAAAACAATGTTAGGGAACACAAGAGTATTCTACTCATCCAAATGCAATAGAACTCAACAGTACCAAGATGTGGAAGACATATAGAAGATAAAGTTCATAAAACCTGATATGTCTCCAAAAGCATTTAGAACTTTCACCCCTAAATATGGATTTGTTAGTTTTCCTCTCCCCCCTGAATCTTAGCATGTAGATATTGGGAGTAGGTAGGGTGAGACAAGTCTAACACAAGATCGTATGCACTCTCTTCTTAAATGATAGTAAGAATGGTCATTTCTCTTTCCTCAGTAAATGTGCCCCCCCCTTCATAGATATTTCCCTTTGGGGCATAAGTCTTCTTCACATTTCTCCCCTTGAATTATTTCTCCCCCTTTAGGTAAGCATAAGCTTTTGATATTACCCCCTATTAACAAGCATAAGCTTTGATAGTTCTCCCCCTTTGGCATTAATTTCCAAAAAGGGCTTGAGGGTAAGGTATCCTTGAGAGTAAGTGATAACCCACAAGTGTAGGGGATTGCAACCGCCTTCACGGGTAGTATTTCACCCTAATTTATTGATTCAACACAAGGGGAGCCAAAGAATATTTATTGGACTTGACAGTTGAGTTGTCAATTCAAATGCACCGAGGATATCTCTCTGCAGCAAAGATTTAGTAGCACGGCAAATAGTAGTAGTAAAAGTAACAGTGATAGTGATAGTAGCAGTTTTGTAGCAAGTGTGACAGTAACAATAGCAATAGTAACTTG
Source organism: Elymus sibiricus (assembly GCA_039707655.1). NCBI lineage: Eukaryota > Viridiplantae > Streptophyta > Magnoliopsida > Poales > Poaceae > Elymus > Elymus sibiricus. The sequence continues at coordinate 427,637,393 of CM077675.1, forward strand.
GCAAGATTCAGTATATGTAACGCATAGGCACGTGGATGGTGGTGGATGATGATTTAGATGACATTGATCATATAACAGTTACACACTAGGGCGACACAGAACTAGCTCCATTTCATCAATGTAATGTAGGCATGTATTCCGTATATAGTCATACGTGCTTGCGATAAGAACTTGCATGACATCGTTTGTCCTACCCCCCCGTGTCAGCGGGCTGATATTGGAAACTAAGGGATATTAAGGCCTCCTTTTAATAGAGAACCGGAACAAAGCATTAACACATGGTGAATACATGAACTCCTCAAACTACGGCAATCACCGAAAAGAATCCCAATTATTGTCACCTTGGGGTATGCGGATTATGACACGTAATAGGTACATATAACTTGCAAGATAGGATCCAAATAACTCTTATATTCATGAAAACATAATAGGTTCAGATCTGAAATCATGCACACGGGCCCTAGTGACAAGCATTAAGCATAGCAAAGTCATAGTAACATCAATCTCAGAACATAGTGGATACTAGGGATCAAGCCCTATCAAACTTAACTCAATTACATGATCAATTCCATCCAATCCCACCACCGTCCAGCAAGCCTACAAAGAAATTACTCACTCCTGGTGGTGAGCATCATGGCGGTGTTGATGGAGAAGGGTTGGTGATGACGACGGTGATGATTTCCCCTCTCCGGAGCCCAAAACAGGCTCCAGATCAGCCCTCCGAAGGAAGAACAAGAGGTGGCGGCGGCTCCATCTCGTGAAACGCGATGAAATCTTCTCTCTGATTTTTTTCTCTGTGGATGTGAATTTATAGCGTTGGAATTAGGGTCGGAGGGGCCACGTGGGCCCCACAAGGCATCTGGCCGTGCCCCTAGGGGGGTGCGGCCGGTTGCGTGGTGGCCTTCTGGTCCACCCCCTCCGACAGTTCTTCGCTCCAAAATTCCTTATACATTCCAGAAAAAATCCACAAAAAGTTTTGTCCAATTCCGAGAACTTTTGTTTTTGCACACAAATAACACCAAGGTAGTTCTGCTGAAAACAACGTCAGTCCGGGTTAGTTCCATTCAAATCATGCAAATTAGAGGACAAAACCAGAGCAAAAGTGTTTGGAAAAGTAGATACGTTTGAGATGTATCAACTCCCTCAAGCTTAACTCATTGCTTGTCCTCAAGCAATTCAGTTGATAAACTGAAAGTCATAAATAAAACTTTTACAAACTCTTTTGTTCTCGTTATTATACACATGCTTAGCTAGCGCTCAAGTTTTTAGCATAAATCATAGATAGACACGTCCATGACAACAAATAGATATTATGTTAACTCATGGCAAGACATAGCCATCTAGAAAGCAATAATAAAACATCTCCTATGACAACAATTTATCAAAACACTCATAGTACAATATGGTGACATGGTATTTCGCTAGCCCCTTCTGAGATCGCAAAACATAAATGTAGAGCACCTCCGAGATCCAAGCAGCAACTAAACATTATAATTCAGGGTAGAAAAGATCCAATCATGCTTATATACAGCATTTACTAAACTAAATGCATAAGAATGACATTAGTGCTCTCGGGTCTGGGGCTTTTAGTAAGAGGATCATGACTCAACATAAAACTAAATAGATAGGCCCTTCGCAGAGGGAATCATTGATTTGCAGAGGTGCGAGAGCTTGAAGCTTAAAAAAAAGGTGAAAGTATAATTTTTGAGCGGTGCACTTTTCTTGTCAACGTTGCGACAAAGGTTTTCAACATTTTCCATGCTAAACTCATTATTGGCGGTTCCCAAACAGAATAGTAAAGTTTACTCCTATCCACCATCCAAACACATTCCATGGCTGGCCGAATCCACGGTTGCCCTCCAAACAATCAACTGTCCCAAGGAGTTGGTGTAATTTATTTCGGTTATGTGGGACTGGGCATCCCTCTTACCAGCCTCTCTAGTGCAATGACGGCGAATAAATGACCGCCCTGAGAATAACTTGCTTAGCATGGAGAATATTTACCGTCCCGTCGCTCCATGAGCGAGACGAGTGCACAAAAATGGATGTTTATTTGAATATTTAGAGATGGCACATGCAAATTTACTTGGAATGGCAGGGTAATACCGCATATAGGTAGGTATGGTGGACTCATGTGGAATAACTTGGTTCAAGGATTTGGATGTACAAGCAGCATTTCCGCTTAGTACAGGTGAAGGCTAGCAATAGGTTGAGAAGCGACCAGCTAGAGAGCAACAACTGTCATGAACATGCATTTTGAATAATTAACATTGGATCTAGCATGAGTAGGATATGAACACTCTGAATTTAAACATCATGAAGGCTATATTGGTTTTGATTCAATTACATGTTTGCACATGGGCCAAGTCAAACTGCTTGAATTTCTCAAAGGGAGATACCATACTACCATACCATATTATAACTATTTTAATGCATGTTGACACACAAGATAAATCATCATTAACTCCTAGCTATTTAGGCATGGCATGAGAAGCTATAATATCTAATTGTCATCACGAACATGTTTACTCATGATGTACTGAATCAGGATCAAACTGGCTAAACATATTTACAAAAACAGAAAACAAGAAGAGTTCATACCAGCTTCCCTTGCCACAGTCACTTCATCAAATATCGTCATTATTGCCTTTCACTTGCACGATCGAACGGTGTGATAATAATAATAGTGCAAGAACGTCGTGGACTAAGCTGGAATCTGCAGGGCAGTTTAAGACAAAGGTGAAGACATGGTAAAATTGGCTCTCTGTTAGATCATCAATAAAGCATATGAGAGCCACTCAACATTTTCATCGTGGTCTTCTCCTTCCGACAACTCAACAAAAGAAAAGAAATTCAGAGAAACACACTAAAATATTTTTGGAGTTTTTGTTTTTTCTTAAGCAAGCAAAGGAACTAAGGGAAAACAAGAATGAAAAAAATTATTTACACGGGAAAGGTCCCAACAAGCAAAGGAAATCTTTTTGGGTTTTCTTTTTAGTACTACACCTAAAGAAAAGAGCAAAAGATAGAACCGAAAAGAAGCGAGAAATATTTTTGGATTTTCAAAGTTTTTCAAACACACAAGAAGAAAGCGGAAATAAAGCTAAAATGGATATACAAAGAAAGAGGATGAACACCAACAATTTGTATGAAGTGTGATAACATGAATGTAATGTCGGTGAGAAATACGTACTCCCCCAAGCTTAGGCTTTTGCCTAACTGGGTAATCACCACTGGCAATCTGAGTAATAGTTGAAGTGGTAAGTCGTGGAGGCATTCCTGGCCTCCTCCTCTGCCAGACAAGGAGCCTCTGCTGCCAAGCGAGCAGCCTCCACCGTAGCATTGTGCTCTCGCACCTCGTGTTCAAGAACGTAATATCTTTATCGAGCCTGAAAGTCAAAAAGGGCAGGTGCAGGCAAAAAGACAGGCATGGACGCCTATTTTCTAAATATTAAGTTGTACTCATAGCCTCTAGGACGTTTTACTAGAAATTCGTGAGAACGCATAGCTTCATAATCTAAATATCGTTCAGGCAAAATGGGATCATTAGGTTGGGGTGCCACTCTCAAATGTGTAGCTACGCGGGATGCATAAATGCCTCCATATAGTTCTCCATTACTAGAGTTGGAGTGCAACCTTCGGGCAACAATTACACCGAGGTTAAAATGTCGCTCACCCGTCACAACAGTTTGTATAAAGCTTAGATCATGGGCACATAGTGCACTGCACTCCTGCTTCCCTACTACGCATTTCCCATTGAACAATGCATAGTTACGAATAGAGGGAAATTGTATACTCTTAATTCTAGCTTGCGATACTTCCCTGTCTTCCCCCACACAAAGGCTTTTGAGAAACGTATTATAAGCAATTGTTGATGGTTTCTCAATTGAACCCCAAAGTGGAAGTTTGCAAGCAACCGAGAACTCTTCTAGGTCCATGCTAAAAGATTCATCATATAATTTAAATAACACCCTAGAGTTACTTTCTTGAAAGCGAAATCCATCTATGAAAGTACGGGTAAGGTTATAATGTTGGACACACTTATCTGCAAGGAAGTCGGTGAGGCCGGTATTTTGAATGAAATGATCAAATTCCTCTTTGATTCCCGCATTTATCATGAACTCATCGCTTGGCCACCGATAAGATTTTGCATCGGCCATGACTATTTGATTAGCTCTGGGCTCTATGTAGCCCTGTCGAACCGAGCTTCCGCTCGACGACTCTCCTGAAGAACACCTCCTTGAAGAGCTCCTCCTAAAGAAACTCATCTTTCCCAAACAAAAAATTCTGAATTTTTTGACTCACAAATTAATGTCAACAAAACTCTATAGGAATGGTAGCAACTACTCATAGTGATGCCTAGGGGGCATATCAAGCATTCCCACTACTTGGAACTCAAAGAATTAGACATGCAAGCTTATTTTCTATAGCACCAAGTGCAGCAACTTATGCAAAATATAAACCACTAGAACAGAAACTAATTGGAGGAATGGGAGAGTCACATACCAAGGAACAATTCCTCAAAACAGTTTCGGAAACGGAGTTCTGAGCAAAGAGATCGAAAATTTCACTTTCTGGGTGAAGAACACGGGAGAGAGATGGCTAGATTTTTTTTATAGAGGTAGGTGATATGTCCATTTTGCATCATGATTTCCTACTGTTATTTATTATGTTTTGTTGAATAATAATGCTTTAAGTAGTGATTCTAATGCCTTTTCTCTCCCAATATGCAAGGTTTACACAAAGAGGGAGAATACCGACAGCTGGAATTCTGGACCTGAAAAAGCACATCAGAGATACCTATTTTGCACATCTCCAATGAAGATAAAATTTACAGAGAATATTTTTGGATTTAATAAAAAATACTGGAGCAAAGAACTATCGAAGGGGGCCACCCTGGTGGGCACAAGACACCTGGGCGCGCCAGGCCCCCCAAGCGCGCCCTGGTGGGTTGTGCCCTCCTCGGCCCACCTCCGGTGCCCTTCTTCTGGTATATAAGGTGTTTTGACCTAGAAAAAATAAGGAGAGGCCTTTTGTGATGGAACGCCGCCGTCTCGAGGCGGAACTTGGGTAGGAGCACTTTTGCCCTCCGGTGGTGCGATTCCGTCGGGGGAACTTCCCTCCCGGAGGGGGAAATCGAAGCCATCGTCATCACCAACACCCCTCTCATCTTTGGGAGGCCAATCTTCATCAACATCTTCAACATCACCATCTTCGCTCAAACCCTAGTTCATCTCTTGTGTTCAATCTTTGTACCGGAACCTCAGATTGGTACATGTGGGTGACTAGTAGTGTTGATTACATATTGTAGTTGATTACTATATGGTTTATTAGGTGGAAGATTATATGTTCAGATCCATTATGCTATTCAATACCCCTCTGATATTGAGCCAGCCAGCCAGCCGGGCGGAGCCAGCCGGGAGAAGCCAGCCGGGAGGAGCCAGCCGGGCGGAGCCAGCCGGGCGGAGCCGGCCAGGAGGAGCCAGCCGGGAGGAGCCAGCCAGGAGGAGCCAGCCGGGCGGAGCCGGCCGGGAGGAGCCGGGCGGAGCCGGCCGAGAGGAGCCCGCCGGGAGGAGCCGGCCGGGAGGAACCAGCCGGGAGGAGCCAGCCGGGCGGAGGTAGCCGGGCGGAGGTAGCCGGGAGGAGCGAGCCGGGAGGAGCCAGCCGGGCGGAGCCAGCCGGGAGGAGCCAGCCGGGCGGAGCCAGCCGGGATGAGCCAGCCGGGAGGAGCCAGCCAGGAGGAGCCAGCCGAGCCACAGTTTTGTCTTCTGTCTTCACTTCTTCGTTTGTCTCGTTGATTCGCGGGGCTTGGCATACCGGGGGTGGCTTCCCCGATGTTTTAAAATGTTGAGTCGTCTCCTTGAGCCTACCCGGGGGTAATCCCCCCGACATTGCGGATGCTTGCGAGGGGGTTAATCATAAGTGGGAGGTTGTTCATGTAAGAACAACACCCAAGCACCGGTCCACCCACATATCAAATTAACAAAGTAGCAAACACAAATCAAACCAACATGATAAAAGTGACTAGATGAAATTCTCGTGTACCCTCAAGAACACTTTGCCTATTACTAGAGACTGTTCTGGCCTGTCCTTTGCCACAAAAGGATTGGGCTACCTTGCTGCAACTTATTTATCGTTACTGTTACTTGCTTGTTACCAATTATCTTGCTATCAAACTATCTATTACCTACAATTTTAGTGCTTGCAGAAATTACCTTGCTGAAAACCGCTTGTCATTTCCTTCTGCTCCTCGTTGGGTTCGACACTCTTACTTATTGAAAGGACTATGATTGATCCCCTATACTTGTGGGTCATCAAGACTCTTTTCTGGCGCCGTTACCGGGGAGTGAAGCGCTCTTGGTAAGTGGAAATCGGTAAGGAAAAACTTATACTACATGCTGAAATTTATTGTTACTTGCTACTATGGAAAACAATCATTTGAGGGGTTTGTTCGGGGTATCTTCACCTCGACCGGAACCACAATTAGTTGCCTCTAAACCTACTGCACCTACTGAAAATATTGGTTATGAAATTCCTTCGGGTATGGTAGAACAACTGCTTGCAAGAGATGGAACTGAACATCCTGATATGCACCTCTTATATGTGAACGAAATTTGTGGATTATTTAAGCTTGCAGATTACCCGGAGATGAAGCTAAGAAGAAGGTTTTCCCTTTATCTTTGAAGGGAAAAGCATTGACATGGTATAGGCTATGTGATGATCTTGGATCATGGAACTGGAATCGATTGCAATTGGAATTCCATCAAAAGTTTTATCCCATGCATCTAGTTCATCGTGATCGGAATTATATATACTAGTCGTCAACCCGTGCATCCGCACGGCTAGTTTATTCTTACGTAGATGTACATAAGTTATAATTATATTAAATTTATTGCATGCTATATTATAATGTGGCAAAATGATATATGCTTTCAGTAAATTCCTGATAGTTTACATTCAGATATATGTTGGTCTACCAATTATGTTTTGCGAATACTGTATTCTCTCAATATGTTTTTTTTGGAACTGGTTTTGTAGGTCTGTACTCACGATATATATCAATGGAAGGAAAAGATATTACACAACATCATGAAAATATTCGCAAGTATATTCGTTTGTATGTTTACGAAGTCTCTCTGAGACCTAAATTCTTAATTAACATACCTTACTCTATAAAAGATATATATATTTCCCATCGCAATAGTACTACGTGTTGCCTTACAAAAGATGGCGTGAGATAAAGCTTGTTTCTTGTCAAAATCCACTATATAAAACCGAATGACACTAATATAGCATGATATTATGTGTGAACCTTGAATAGCTCCATTGAGATCGGTTCAAAAAGTAAAGTAAACAAATGAATTTTAATGTTTCGGAAAAGTGTACATGTAGATGTGTACTCCATAACAGTAATAATTTATGTGCAGCCTACAAATACAAACTTTATTAGAAAACGTTTTTATTTGATTGTTACAGGGAAATACAAATGTGAGCACGGCTTTTATCTACTGTTGTATTCACTGAACACATTAATACATTTTTCTGCAACCTGAAAATACAAAAAAAATCAATCAAACTATTTTTATAGTAACAGAGGAATGCTTTATAAATTTAAGAAAGGAACTTGATCTTTTTCTTTCAAATATTTAGCCATTTGAAGACTGGCGGCACATTGTTTGCGCTCGATTTCTTTTATGAAAGAAAATAAGGACAAAATATTAAACATACAACAACATACATGTGAAATTTAATGTTTATCACAAACATATTAGCAACGTGTTTCTGATACCGTAATAACATCATATGCATACATCATATTTTTTATATGCCCAATTACATTGTAAAAAATTGATAACCTAGGATTAGGCCCAAATTATTTATATGCATTATAAAAGAAAAACATATTGGTTTTTACAAAACATGAGTGATTGTTTATTTTTATGGATCACAGATGTAGATCTAGAAATCTGTTAGTGTATGGTGGTTTATATGTTTGCTGTATTCTTTTTTTCATTGGAAGATAGCAAGCACAATTTAGCACGTATACGTGCAGATAGGAGAGTAACAGAGAGCATTGGTACATAAATCTGTACACCTATTGGTACATAAACCTGATCACATAGCCATCAGACATGCATGTAATACGTGATAACATGTATCATCGATACAAAACAAACGGAAATAAATATGTAGACCGATTGAGCAGGAGGGAGTACCTGGGAGTGTCAAACTGTCAGCCACATCGACAGAGATGAATAATGGGCTTTTGAAGGTATGTTTCGTCAGCAATAAGACACCAATCCTAACAACAATCAAAGAGGTAGTACTGCTCGTTTCAGGAAGCCAGATGAGCTTGCCGGAGTCTTGTACGCTCCATTAAATTGGACCTAGCTCGTGCAGAAGATATCTCGCAGTGGTGACATCTCAATATCCAACCGGAAAAGTTGGAGAAGATTAACGCGATATTGATGTCCACCTGGACCACCTAGCACGACACCTGAGTTGTAGGGCAGGTACTTCTCGTCTTGTCACCCACGGCGTGCAAGTACATGTTTGTTATGAACTCACGGTGGTGAAGCCTCACTGGGGGCGATCGCAGATCGCCGGTAATGACGTCGCAACAATGCAAGCTAACTCGATTCCAGCCCAACATGATCCTCCACGATGCTTGCACACAGTTCATCCTGCCAGAAGGTTGACCTGAACACGCACGTATACAACCTCCCTGATCAAACTTGCACTTTATTGATCTTTGCAGTTTAATCTACCAAAAAGCGTCATAGATCATGGGATAGAAAAGAGGCAAAGGAGGATGCCCTGCCCATGGCGGCCCTTGTGAGAAATTTGACTTGGTTGACTGAACGCACATGCATACAGCCTCCCTGATTAATCTTGCACATGATAAATCTTTGCAGTTTAACCTACCAAAAATCCAAATTGACAATGGGACAGAAAGAGCAGGAGGAGATTGCGCTGACCGTGGCAGCTGGAGGCTAGACCTTGAAAGAAGTCGAGAGGACGACAACATCTCCACCTGGAGAGAAAAAGAAGAGAGAGATCGGGAAGAGAACCAATCTATCTGGCGGCTGGAGGCTAGACCTAGATAGAAGTCGGGAGGAGGACGGCTGGAGGCTAGACCTGGATAGAAGTCGGGAGGAGGACAACATTGCCACATGGAGAAAAAAAAGGAAGAGATCCAATCTACCGTGAAAAGAGTAATCTCAACTGTTCATTTTTTGATCCAACGGTAATTACTTGTTAGATGTGAGGATTAACGTGGTAACTCGTATGGTGCATCCAATTAGTAAATATAAGATAATTTTTGGCCTCCTGAAGGAGAAAGCATCGCTCTAGCTTGGGGGAGGCTTAAGTAATGTTATATTCATGCCCCAATCATGACATTCCGAGAGAAGTTATTATTCAGAATTTTTATGCTCGGCTTTATCATAATGATCAATCCATGCTCGATACTTCTTGTGCTGGTTCTTTTATGAAGAAGAATATTGAATTCAAGTGGGATCTCTTTGAAAGAATTAAATGCAACTCTGAAGATTGGGAACTCGACAAAGGTAATGAGTCAGGTATAAAGCTTAAGTTTGATTGTGCTAAATCTTTTATGAATACCGATGCTTTTCACAAGTTTAGCACTAAATATGGACTTGACTCTGAGATAGTAGTCTCTTTCTATGAAGCCTTTGCTACTCATGTTGATCTCCCTAAATAGAAGTGATTTAAATATCATCCCCCTATTAAAGAAGAAATTAAAGAACCGGTCATAGCTAAAGATGAAACCATCATTTATAATGTTGATCCAGTTGTGCCTACCGCTTATATTGAAAAACCGCCTTTCCCTGATAGGATAAAGGAACATGCTAAGGTATCAGCTGTGGTTTGCAAGAGTAATATTAGAGCACCTAAACCCCCTGAGCAAATTAAAGTTGAACCTAGTGTTGCTATGGTTAAAGATCTCTTGGTAGAAAATATGGATGGGCATGTTATTTACTTCTTTGATGAAGCTGCTAGAATTGCTAAACCCAATGAAAAAGATAAACATAGACCCGTAGTGGGCATGCCTGTTTGAAAGTGCTAGTTATCGACTAGAGGGTGGGTGAATAGGCGATTTTTATGAAAGGCTTCGAAACAATGAATGTATTCGAAGTATGCTGAAGCGGAACAGGAACAAGTAGGGATAGTAATCAACGCTCCAGTCAAGGCATGCAATGCAGTGAAGACATACACGCAAGTTACGCATTATCATCATGCACACTAAGATGAGTCGAAGACAAACTTAGATAGAATGAAGATAAACAACTGAAATGAATGTCTTCAGGACACGTCTTCAAACAATTAACAAGCAAAGGCTTCACGATACAGAACATGAATGTAAGTAAGTGAAGAATAGAACCAGTTGCTTGAAGAAGACACATGATTTGTTGGACCAGTTCCAATTGTTGTGACAACTGTACGTCTGGTTAGGGAGGCTGAGATTGAACTCAGAAGACCTCGTCTTCACCTTATTCCCCTTGAGCCGAAGTCACTTAGACAGCGGCCAATCACTCAGGTAAGTCTTCAGGGGAGACTTTCGAAACCCGTATAAACTTGGTCAACCGGCGATCCACAATGACTCTTGGATTGCTCTAGACCCAGACGCCTAACCGTCTGGAAGATCACAGTCTTCAAGTGTAATAAGTCTTCAGTTCTCTCAGAACAGAATGACTTTGGTGATGCTCAAACACACTAGCTCTAGGTGTTTAGGTGTATCCTCGCAGGATGTGTCTCTCTCAATGTCTTCGAGGTGGGTTGCTCCAAAATGAGAACAACCGTATCTCTCTCTGAGCAGCCACCTTCTCATGGTGGAGGGGGTGGGCTATTTATAGCCAGCGGGCAATCCCGACCTGATATGACCGAAATGACCCTCGGTCAATGGCCAACCGACACGTGTCACAACGGTCGGATTTCAAACACACGCGGCAGCTTTACTTGGGCTACAAGTAACACTACTAGAAAAAAGCACATTAGTGGCGCACCACATATGGATATGAATGGCGCACCATGGGTGCGCCACTATTACCACGCCACTAGTAATGGTTAGTAATTGCGCACCTGGTGCGCCATTGATATCCCTAGGGTGCGCCACTGGTATCCCTACGGGTGCGCCATTGATATCCTTACTGGTGCGCCATTGATATCCCTATCTGGTGCGCCATTGATATCCCTACTGGTGCGCCACTTGTATGTATGTTAGGTGCGCCACTGGTAGTACATTAGGTGCGCCACTGGTATAATTTCCAATCCAATTCTCTTTAGATTTTATTTTTTCCGAAAATAAATAACCAATATTTAAATCAGAACAGAGAGAAAACAAAAGTTATACTTCAAACAGAGCACATTATTTAACTTAACACATCACAATCCAAAATTGTTCACATCAGGTTCAGAATCAAACCAGCAATGTCGCAATATTTGAGTTAACCAAGTAATATTACAAATAAAGAATTTACACATCAACAAAACAATTCAGCATTTCAAGTCACAACCATCTCAGATACATTACACTACATAATAGCTAGATGGTATTCTTCGGACTTTGTCAATTCTTCTTCGGACCTGCTCGGCATTGCCCCCATGCTTATGGCACATCTGATTATACAAGATGGGGCAAACATACATGTCAGTAGCTAAACAACAAGAGAAAAGCACACAAATAGAAGCAAAGCCAGTATTTGAGGTTGGGGGAGCAAGACACAAAAAGCAAAAAGATCTAGGATTGCAAACATGATAATTTATTTGTGGCTCAGTACAGACCATATGGTCAAGCAACAATGCAACAAACACATAGATAAAGGTACAGATGAGAAGAATTGGATATAGGCGAAAGAAATCAGTATGTCAATAATGTCATGCCTAAGCCTAATTTCCAGTACCTATTTATCAGTTGTGAGGATAAATAGAAAATTTACCCTAATTAATTCTATCACTAGTACAACAACCTGCAGGTTGGCATAGTTCTTGAACCATGTACATCATGACAAATACAATATCATCAAGTGCTCAACTAGGAACACGAAACCAGCAACGGCTTGACGACCGTGGTATCACAGACCACGTAGACGAGAATGGGGAGGGAGCAAATAACTCACCTAAACCACTCAATCCGCATCCAGCACCGCTGGCACCATCTCCCATTCGTGCACCGCTGGAACAGCAGCAAGGCCCCTCCTCTCGTTGACGAGCCCTGCATATGGACTTGCATATGTGAGATGAGCAACATATCATTCTAGAAATGCACAAAAATAACATACACATCTAAAACTGAACAAAGCTAGTACTGTAGGTTTTTTGCTTGAACCAAAAAAATCGAACAGCCCTGTATGCTGGGATGCTCTAGTTTTGTTCTCATTTCACAAAAGTATTGCAAGCAAACCTCCTAATATGAAGGGCATAGACAATGGTAAAGTATCATGATGTTTGGTCTACTTTGAAAGTGAAACAATTTACAAATCTTTTGTGCGTCTAAACATGTTGCCAGTTTACATTCTGAAGCCAAAATCATACTTCTCAAAATGGGTGTTGTTTGTCGCATTGACCAGATTCAAAGGTAACAGACATTACGAAGAGTTAAGAGTTCATTCTGATGTAAAGGAAAATGATTTATACATTATAACATCAAATTCAAAAAATTATCATATAAAATAAAATTAGTTGTGCTAGTTCGTAACCCTCTTTTCAGAATATCAGACTCATAATCCATGGTGATGGCAAAGTATTATAGTCACAACACAAATCCTTGCATGCCATCATAAGTCACGTTAATGCAAACATAAGTGGACTTTTACATTCCGGATAAAATGATCTTGACATGGAGAAGATAGTCCAAAGTAAATGTATTTTTGGCAATTAACAGTAGCTGTACCAAGTAAGGTTTGGGGGTTATAATGTTTGCTATAAAACTACATAGCTAGGAAATATTTGCAGAGGACACTACATTAGATGCAAATTGCTATGATTATGTAAACATCATATTAGTTCAAATTAGCACTAACATGGCCAAAATAATAACTGTGTATTGCTTAATTGCATCATGTGAAACCACAAACACCAATTCTTAGTGTGTACGTAGGGACAGTGACATCAATCTCAAATAATACTGCATTGTTTTCTCTATCAATAGAAACCACATGTTTCTTCTTCCTTCATGTAGCAGCAGTCCCTGCAAATCAAACATATCATCAGCTTACTAAGCATTCCCACAAGCTTTTACAACTAAAGATACCATGGAGGATTCAGAACTAAAAATGTCATCGAGGATTCAGAACTAAAAATGCCAAAAAAAGAACACAGACCACACAATGCCAAGCACATGGACAAGGAAAACACTCCAGCGCTCGTAGGGCTAAATACCGGTTGCCGGAGGAGGAAGCCGTCGCATCTGCCGACGAGTACGGGAGCGTGGGGGCGCAGTCGCAGGTGAGGAGCTCGACGCCGGAGGCCACGGCGAAGCAGAGGACGCATCCATGGGCGTGCTAGCACCGCCATAGATACATGGATCTCGCGGGATCCTGAGGCCTCGTGCGCGCAGACAATGATGGCGACGTTGGTGAGGCGCCGGATCCAGTCGTGGGGAGCAGCAGAGGAGATGACGGAGAGGCGGCGATGGCGTCGAGGTCGGCGGTCAGCGCGCAGGACTGGACGACGGCGGCTGTGGCGAGCGCGAGGAGGCGGAGCGAGTGGCGGCGGAGTGGCGTCTTGTCGGTGGGCCACGCGTCGGAGACGACAGAGATGCAGCGATGGCGTCGAGCTCGGCCGCCACCATGGCCTCCGTGTCGCGGTCGGAGAGCCGGAGGAGGCAGCGGTGGGAGAGGACTAGGTCACGCGGCGGGGGAGAGGACCAGTGGGCGGGGGGAGATCTCGGGCGGGGGAGAGGACCAGGACCAGGGCGGGGGGAGATCTCGCGCGGTGGGAGAGGAACTAGGGAGCGGTGGGTGAGGATTGAGAAGAGAAAGGGAGAGCAGCGTTGTGTTGGTGCGTGGTGCGGTGGGTGGCAGGGTGGGACTGGGCATGTGCGTGCTGCGGTGGGTGGCAGGGTGGGGCTGGGCATGTGCGAAAACTAGTAATGGCGCACCGTGGGTGTGGTGCGCCATTACTAGTTAAAATTAGTAATGGCGCACTTTCCCCTGGTGCGCCACTGCTAAGTCTGGGGAGGGGTGTGGGGCCAGGACAAACTTAGTAGTGGCGCACCGTGGGTGTGGTGCGCCATTACTAGTTAAAACTAGTAATGGCGCACTTTCCCCTGGTGCGCCACTGCTAAGTCTGGGGAGGGGTGTGGGGCCAGGACAAAACTAGTAATGGCGCACCACACACCAGGTGCGCCATTAGTAATATGGACATTAATGGCGCACCCATATCTGGTGCGCCACTGCTATATAGCAGTGGCGCACCACATACATGGTGCGCCATTAATGTCCATATTAGCTGTAGCCGTTTTCCTAGTAGTGTAAAGATGACTCAACCAACTCTGGAAGAGATTTCCTCTCATTGTCTTCGCTCGAAGACATAGGTATGGGTTGAGCATCACGTCAGCATCTGACTTCGATCACATCGACCCCACTTAACAGTACGGTGGTTCCTATGACTCAGGAAAGAAGAAACAAAACTACCAAAAGACTACATCTTCGCGTTTCATTGTCTTCGGACGAATGTCTTCGTCTACCACCAATGGCTTCAACCGTCATCAATGTCTTCGGACATTTTGGGGGGCCGTCTTCGACGGCTAAACCGAAACTACAGGGACTTCTCTCTGTGTTAACCTGTGAACTCTCACAAACACATTAGTCCCTCAACCACATTTGTCTTCAATACTCCAAAACCAAACAAGGGTGGCACTAGATGCACTTACAATCTTCCCCTTTTTGGTGATTGATGACAAACTGGTTGAAGTTTTCAACGGGGATAAATATATGTGAAGATAAGGTTTCGAAGATTTTGATTGCAAGATATAGAGAGCTCCCCCTGAAGATGTGCACATGAGAATTTTGCTTTGAATGCAAGTGCACATGGCAGGTTGTGGTTTGTGGAGATCTCCCCCTATATCTTGTAATCTAATCACTATGCATTAACAGATATGTCGAAGATAATGAAATGCATAAAGAAAAATGGGCGTCTGCATAATGACTTCGGGCGCATAAAAATAACTTGAGGAAGCGCCAAAGTGTACGGTAAACATAAAGTGCAAACGTCCATCAGGACTTAAGTTTTACAACCCAAAACAGCAAATGTTCAGAAACGAGAGTTGTAAACTTAGCAAAATATAACACCCAGCCCTTATTAGTAGACTCGTTTGAAGACTATCACCCAATGCTTCTCCCCCTTTTGTCATCGAAGGACCAAAAAGCAACGAAGATATTGAGAACTACGCGTCCCCAGCAGGTGTCGATGAAGACGATGCAGTGGAGTCTCGAGGTGCTGGTGTAGTGGAGCTTGGTGCAGTGTCGTGACGCCGAGTCGATGGAGGCAGGGAGGTGGCATCATCAGCTTCATCTGCAAGTCTGACGTTGGCGGAGGGAGCTGAAGAGGAGAAATCAATGTCTTCGAGGGATGGAGTCTTGCGCCATTTCTCCGTACTGGGAGGTGGTGCACCAAATCTGTAGCGAGGGTGAAATCCATCTTCTCGAAGCTCGTCCTTAGGAGCTAGCATAGTCAGAGTCCTCCAGGAGCAGCGACTGGTTTCATAAGCCAGAAATGCATTTTTGGTGGCGAGGTTGCGAACATGATTGACATCTTGCATCATGGAATGCATCTGGCGCCGAGTCCACTCATGGTGCCTGTCTTGCCTTTGGATCAGTGAAACAAGAAGTTCACGATCAGTGAGTGCACGTTCTCATCTTGGCAGGCGTTGGCGAGGCAGAGTACTGGCAGTGGCGTCAGTGTTGGTAGCACCGGATCGTGGTTGACGAAGAGCACCAATTAGTCTTGCCCTTGATGGATCAAAAGGAATGTGAAGACCTTCACTATCAGTAGTGCCACTAGTGCCTTCGACAATAGGATTCTTGCTCTTGGATGGATACAAATCTGCTGGCACAACTTCGATATCTAGAAGATAAATGCCATGGTTGCGAGCAGAAGGAAGAAACCTGGTGTTGGTTTTGTACTTGATGAAGCGCATGATCCAGGGAGCATATATCTTCGGCTCGAGGACATTGAAACCATTGGCATCAAGGTTGCGAAGAAATAAGTCTTGAAGATTGAACCTGATGCCATAAACAATGTTGTATAGCAATGTCTTCAGAGGCCCTTCAATCTTGCGGGATGAGTTGTGCCCTTTAATCGGCCAAATAGTGTGGCAAAGAATGTGATAGATAGTCCTGGGCAAGTACTGAAGATCATCCACAAAGAATGAAGTGGGAAATTCTGCATCTCGAGCCAAAGGCTTCATCATTGTAAGTATCTCAGTCATGTTGGGTTCTCGCATTTGGAATAGGCTTCGAGTGGCAGCCGCATAGGCTTCAGAGCGAGGATCCAACTCTTCACCGGAGGCAGCGAGGGGTGTTGCAGGAAATAATTCCATTGGTGAAGCAGTGACATGTTCATCCCTTATCATAAAGTCCATCTGCCAAGTATTCAAATCATGACCGAAGCCAGAGATGTGGAGAGTTGCGTAGAACTGGAGTATGAGTTCCTCATTCTAGTCTTCATGATCAGTGCAGAAAGGCAGTAGGCCCACATCTCGAAGAAAATCCAGTGCTTGATCAAAACAGGGAAGACCTTTCATAGCTTCAAAGCTGAGATGTTTGTGGGGAAAGATCCTGTTCTGACCATAGAGCACACACATGTAGTACTGACATTATGTAGCACTCCAGAACCTGTCAGTCTGTATTCTTGCACGCTTGTATGGATTGCGGTCAGAGTCAAAGAAGGTGTTGTTCAACCTGAACCTTTCCAACTCAAAGACCAAGGGTCTTGCAGGGCCAGACTGGCGAAGACTTGGAAGACGCGGCATGGGGTTCATGACATTGGGGCGTCGATCAAGGTGGAACTCATACTGTGGTCGCATTCTTGGTGGTGCAACAAGGCGAGGCCATCTTGTAGGAACCATCTCTCCTTCCCGATTGCGAGCCATCACAATGTTTGCTGCATTGTCTTCAGTGGATGGAGTGGCTGGGATAGGAGATCCATGAGGGGATGGGGCATTGGCTTCGCCCATGGTGGCATCGGCAGCAATGTCTTCGGCTGCCGTGTTTTCTGTTGCAGGTTGGCTAGGAGGTACATCTTCAATCCTCAGCACATCTTCGACTGGTGCAATCGGTGAAACTCATACTTCATCTTCAGGAATAGGAGACATGAGAGCTCGAGGTCCTCTACGAAGACGTTTGAGTGGTGAAGTCCTGGTGGTGGTCTCAATCTCCATAGGAGCAAATGGAGATTTTGGTGAAGTTGACACTGGTGGAAAGAAAGGAGGTGATGGTGTACCGGGCTCAGTTTTAGGTACATCTGGCCGGAGAGGAGTCCCAATGTCTGCAAATTCACTCGTTGGTTGTGGGGAGGAAACCATTGGGGCATCCACCTGAGGAACATGTTTTGTCTCAACATTTTCTCTAGCACCAATGTCGTCATGAGCAAAATCTTCAGCTGCTGCAGTGTCTTCAGCAGCTGGAATATCTTCAGGTCTTTGAGTCTGTGTGGAAGCATACTCATGCAGAACAACTTGTCTCTCCAAGTTTTCTGAGGCGGGAGGAGCTACTGAGATTGGCTTGATGAGCAGAGGCTCTTGTTGAGGAGCGGGGGTTGATGACAGAGCAGTAGGGGGAACAGGTTCGTGCACTGGCTCTGAAGACTTGGATTTTCTTGTCTTCAGCCTCTTCGGAGGATGGGATTCAGAGGCAGCTGCCTTGCGCTTCTTGGCTTTAGCTTCGGCCTTCTTGGTCTTCTTGCTATCAGCGGCAGAGGAAGACGGAGGTGCACGAGGGCCAGAGAAACCAGCTGGAAACTCAATGCCGCGCCGCATAGACGGTGTAGGAGATGGCACATCCAAAGATATTGACGCTTGCCTAGAGCGGGCAATGATTTCGGGAGCAAGAGCAGGCTGACCAAGCGCCTTTCTTTTCAGCATGTCATTGTGAGATTGGACCATAATCGTCGTGTTTCTCTTTAGGCGCGCTAGGACGCCTTTGACAACTTCACACTTCCTCTCAAATTCAGCTTTGAGATCTGCCATCATCAGTTGATATCCTTGAATCTAAGGAGCTCAGAGTCTCTGCACATTCTGCTTGAACAACTCCTTTTCATGACTGATCTTGGCCTTCATTTGCTTGGCCTTCTGAGCCACAGTTAGTTCCTCGTTCACAAGTCCTTGGAACTTGACGCTCAGGCCAATTGGGAGCTAAAGAGCATCAATGGTGAGAGAGGGATCTGCGAACCATTCATCAATGAAGTGTTCAAAGATGACAGGATCAATGAGAGGTAAGTCTTCGAGTAGCTTGGCTTCCTCTTCTTTCTGCTGGATGAGCCTAGCTAAGGCTTCATCGTCGAACTCATCGTCAGATAGTTCAATCATATTTGTGGTGTCCATTAATGACAGAGTTGGCTTCGGACCTCTGGAGGCAACAACTTTCCTTTTCATACGCCTATGAAGGCGATCTTCTTCCTCGGGCTCTTTTGGATTATCAGAGGGAGAGCGCGAAGCTTGAGGTGAGGGGACAGACGGCTTGGGAGGCTTTGAAGCCTTGGGCTTTGAAGCCAGTGACTTCTTCAGAGGCTTTGGCCTAGGAGTAGGTGGATGCTCTTCATCATCATCATCAGAGTTAGACTGTGTAGGAGCTGGGCAGCCAAGTATACTTGATGGATGGGGGTTGCTAGGCATTGGGGGCCTGAACATGGATGGATAGAATCCCACATTGATGGCTTCTGCCTTAGTCTTCGGATGAAGATTCCTGTAGACAATGTCCGTCCATGATGCTTTTTCAGCACACTTCTCAGCATACTCCTTAGTCACAAAGTGGTAGTTGAACCTCTCCTCACTCCAATATCTTCGAATCCATTGGATTCGATTCTTGCGCTGACGATAAGATTCCCCTTCATCTGACTTGTCTTGCTCATATAGATCTGGGGGAAGATCTTTAGCAGTATTCTTTCATCTCTGTTTCCCTCCCTTCTTGACTGGTTTATCATCTGCCATTGGCTTCGACAAAGGCTTCACAGGAGTGCGCAGATAAGAACAAGTACCAGGCGATTCCAGATGTATCTGCAAGTAGTCTGCAAACGAATTCAGACTATGAGATCCAAGCGATTCTGCTGCAGACATGTACCTGTGAAAGAGTTAGGGACGCGAGGGAAGAGGAGAGGTCATATGCATTCTCAGAAGATTTGGAAGATAGCACTGTGTTTAGAAGACATTGACCTTTCACCGAAGACATTCACTTTTATAGCTTATATGGTGATTTCAGATTTGTACAAGTCCAAGGATTCATACAAGTGAGGAATCAAACCAATCTTTAGACCAAAAAGTGAAAGTATTGGGCAAAATAGAGATCTAGATCTAGATGCGGTTGAGTGGAAAGTGAAGAAACAACAACCGACTATTTTCAGTAGAAATTTCAGATCAAACATGCGGTAAAAATAGATTTTTATTTACTGCAATGAAGAACGCGATGAACAGCTTGACGAGGCGGAGAGGCCAAGATGTTCAATCTGCCTCACCCTAACTTGGTGGAGACAGACAGCTATGGCGGCGGCGTGAAGGAGATGCACGCGGCCGGCGTGAGTACGTCGTCGGAGAAGGTGTGGCAGCTAAGCACTTCGTCTCCGGCGGCGATGGAATCTAGCGACGGCACTAGGGTTTGAGAACATGGGTGGCGGAGGAAGAGGAAAGTAATAATGGAAGGGGGTAACTTGTATTCATAGGGTGTGAAAACATCCGAACAAGTTGAACGGATATGCCCCTGACTCTTCGGTTTATGTGGACACGTGGCATACATGCAACCCACCTGACAACCCACTACCATAATCGAAGCGGCGGTGCAGGAGTTGTTGCTAATAATGCGGAAACAGTTGAGATTTGAGAATTAAATATGTGGTTGATTTGTCTTCAACTGTCAAGGACACAGTGAAGACAGTCAACACGTGTCAATATAGAATGCATATGACTGGATTAGAATAGACTTGGACGAGGCAAGAACAGAAGAGAATGTCGGGTCCGATCACATTTGCCTAGGAAAAAGTTGACGACAAAGCTATAGGACAAATGCTGTATAGGACAAAAGCTCTAATCCAAATGTAGATCTGCAAATTGTTTTCAACTGAAACATACATGTAAACAAAAATTTTGGTCCGAACACATTCAGATCTCGAAGACATGTGAAGAAGATTGAGAGAGAGAAAAAAATAATGTCTTCCGAGTTTTGTTGGTGGCGTTACCCACCATATAAGAATGTTTAACTCAGACACGGCACACAATTATTGTGGCGCTCTGAAGTCATATTCTTCGTTAATGTATTCACACTCAGATTGTAAGTCTTCACGAAATGAAGACATACTTTACATCGTGTGTTGTGCATCAAAGTCATCAACATGCATAAGCGTTTGGATGTATTCCCATTCAAAGGACATTCGAGGATTCTAAAATAGTATTTAGCTCACACCGCAACTTGCAAAACCTCTTCTCATCCAAAGGCTTCCTGAAGATATCTGCCAGTTGATCTCCAGTGTCAGCATGCTTGATGTTGATGTCGCCCTTCATCACGTGATCCCGAAGAAAATGTTGTCATATCTGAATGTGTTTTGTCTTTGAATGCTGTACGGGTGTCATCGTTTTCTCACGGCAGATGCCATGGGGTGGCTTATCGAGAGTGGTTGGGGCCGAAGGACGCCGGCGGACTCCAGGAGCGGGATTGGGCACAAGTAGTGAGGGACACATGATGTACCCAGGTTCGGGGCCCTCCGTGGGAGGTAACACCCCTAGTCCTGCTCGTCTAGTTGATGGGTGTCTAGTGTTACAATGGTGCTCCTTGAGCTGTTCTCTAGAGGAAGAAGAAGGAGCAGCCAGCTCTTCTTGCTTCGCTACGTGGGAATGAGAGTGTGAGATGGGGTGAATCCCTTGCCCGTTGCATGGGGGTCCTCGGGGGGTTTTATAGACCAACCCCCCGGCTTATAATATACATAAGGTACTAATTGGGGGCCCCGGCCGGCAGCCTCCCTAACCGGCCAGCGGACCCACGGATTGGGCCGTCTTGTCGCTCGTAGGGCCTACCGGCTGTGTGGTCCCATAGCCGACTGGGGCCCGCCAGCCGGCTCTTCTATTGGCCCGCGGCCACCTGCTGTGGCACGGGCCATTCCGCGCGGCGTCATCTTGCGCTGGCCTGCCGAAGTCAGCGGTACGGCCGACAGCGCTGTAGCCACGCCGGGGTAGGTAATGGAGTAGACGGCGGCGTGGCCACACTGTTGCCCCGCCGGGTCTCGATCGGTCAGGGCGAGCGGTACGACCGCCCGGACTGTAGCCACGCATGCCTGCGTGTCAGCAGTCGTTGTAGCCACGCCGGAGTCCATCGCGGGGGTCGTGTCTTGTTGGTGTACTTGGTCGCAGCGGGAGGAGACAAGTGCCTGCCCGTCCAGAGGTCAGCGGGAGGGCCGGCCGCGGGGCGGCCGGTTGCGGGCCGGCCGGGGGCCAGGCGGCCGGCTCCTGTCCAGCCGGCCATGGGCCAGACGGCCAGGGGGCCAGCCGGCCTTGGACCAGCCGGCCGTGGGCCAGCCAGCCAGGTGGCCAGCCGGCCGCTCGCCAGCCGGCCATGGACCAGCCGGCCGTGGGCCAGCCAGCCAGGGGGTCAGCCGGCCGCCCGCCTGCCAGTCATGGACTAGCCGGCCGTATAGTTTTTCCAAAAGGGGATTGAACTCCCTTGTCTTGGCATACCCAGGGGTAATATCCCCGTCAGTAGTCCCCGAAACCGGCGGGGGCCCGCGTCCTCCTGACGAGGGGGAGCCGGCGGCTTCACCCGGCGGCATCGGCCTGGTAAGTGGAGTCGATCGGCGGGCCGCGCAGGCGGCCACGCCTGTTGCCTCGGGTTCGACCGCACCGCCTCGGAACCCACGCTGGGCGGCGACGTGCCACGTGGGGCACGGCGATGTGGCGGGCCCCGCGCCTGTGGGCGCGACGGGACGTTGCCTTGAGGCTAGCCTGGTAGGCCATGGGCCTAGCCCAGTAGGCCTCGGGCCGCAGGCCAAGATCCTCTGCGCCAGGATCCCAGCGGCCACGGCCCGAGGCGCCCCACGCCCCGCGGGTTTCCCGGAGGAAGTGGGCACAATTAATCCCACGCCCCCTGGGCTTCGCCCCCTTATATATAAGGGGGAGGGGGAGAGACGGAGGCAGTTAATGCGCCTCTCTCCCGTCGTCTTCCTCCTTTCGCCTCTATCGCTCCGAGCTCACACCGCCGCCACACTCTTCGTGCCTCCGCTCCGGCCCTCCGCAGAGATGGCTGACGGCCCCTACGGCAGCTGGGGCAGCTCCACCATCACCGAGGCAGACATCGCATACCTCCGGCGCGCCCGTATGCTGCTGTCGGAGGACCGCGTCATCGCCCGCCCTCCGGGCGGCGAGGTGGTGCTGGAGCCCGAGGAGGGAGAGTGCGTGGTGTTCGCTTCGCACTTCTCGCGCAGCTTCGGGCTATCGGCGGGCCAGTTCTTTAGGTTACTTCTCGATACTCGCGATCTGCAGCCGCATCATTTGGGGCCGAACTCCATTCTGCAGCTGTCGAGCTACGTGACCCTCTGCGAGGGCTACCTCGGCCTCCTTCCCTTCATGGCGCTGTGGAGGAAGCTCTTCTATCTCAAGAGCTTGAAGAACGACAACGAGCCGTACTCCTGCGGGGGCACGGTGGTGTGCGTTCGCGGCACACTCTTCCCCCGCCTCTCCATCATCGAATCCATCAAAAGATGGAACCGGACGTTCTTGTACGTGAAGAACACCGACCCGGCTCGGGACTACATCCGGCTGCCGCCCTTCGTCAACGTCCCATGTTCCGGGGTGAACTGGACGGCCGAGGTGGCGGCCGAGGAGCTCGCTGGGATGCTGGGCCGGTTCCACACCATGAGGAGTGGGGAGGGGCTGGTCACGGCCGATCTGGTGGCCGCCTTCATCGACCGCCGGGTGTTGCCCCTGTAGCTAAGGCCGCACCGGATATGCGATATGGTGGGCCGGCGAGACCCTTGCCGGCTGTCCAACTTCGACCTGACAGCGGCCCAAGTGGCGGTGCGGGTGAACGCCGTCACCAACTTCAAGTTGGCGCCGCGCACCTGGCACTTCAGCAAGCTGCCGTACAGCCAGCTCGACCCAGCGCCTCTGGTACGTCCCGTCATGGCACCTCCCCTTTTTCCGTGTTTCTCCAGCCGGCCTCCGTGCTTACGTGTCGTGCTGACCGCAGCGCTTTGTGCGACAGAACACGACGGACGGCCCGCACCCTCAGGTATTCGAGGCGGACCGCGCCGACTCCGACCCAGAGGATTTCGAGCTGGGAGGAGGCGTCGAGGAGGAGGTCGAATCCTCGGGGGAGGTCGAGGCGAACGGGACGATGGGTGACTTGGGAGCCGGCGGGTCTAGAGCGGCTGGTGAGTTCACCTCCGAACCCACGATCGGAGATTGGACTGACGATGATGATGATGTTGATTTCCAGATCTAGGACGCGCCTCCCCCCACAGCTCGGCGGGAGCCACCCGGACGGAGCGCGGAGCAGCCGACTCGTGTTGGAACACGCGGTACGTTACACTAGCGCCAAATAAAATTTTCTACCGCGCACCGAAGAACATGCTGCTAGAAATAGATCACGGGATCGGGTTTACCACTAGACGCGCAGTCACCGCAGCGGAAGTAGAGTTGGTGATGCCTGTAGTCGATCTGCCAATTCGTCTCCTCCTCGTGTAGCCGATCTCCCACGAACAGCGATCTCCCACGAACAGCTCCTCGCGGATCCCTCGAACAGTTCCTCACGGATCCCTCGAACGGTTCGTCCAAGCACCGCATATGCGATGCCTCCATGGTATCCACACGTACAGGGGCAGAGTCGGGCGGCGGACTGCTAGGTCCGATCGCACGGCATGGTGGCGTGGGGAGTGGCGGTGGCTGTCGACGGGAGGAAAAAGATCAACCCTGAAAGGTGCGCCCACTCCCCTTTATATAGACCTCCGAAGTGGGCTCAACACTTGAGGCCCACGATGAGTCTAATCCCATTTTCCATTCGGATCCAATCCGAATGGGCTGCAATCCCTTAAGTGTGCGACCCTATAGGTTCACGTGCACATGGACACGACCCGAGTCGATAGTAGGTAGCGGCTCCTAGCAGAACGTGCCAACTCCCATGTGTGCGCAAAGTCGTTAGACGAACCTTGACAATGTGTCATATACAACATTCCTTTTGCCTCATGATATAGGTTGTAGAGCTCAAGGCAAGTACTTGTCACCCTTGTGGTAGCTCGACATCTCTTCTCGAAACCGTGAAGCAGATTCCCGAATTGGGTTAACACTTAACCCATGTCGCATGGCCATGCTTTCTGAATCTGATCACACGAGAGGGCCCAGAGAATATCTCTCCTCACGGAGGGGCAAATCCCATGTTGGTTAACCATGTCTTGCGGCATGTCTCACGACTGATGCGAAAGCTACCTTTATAACTACCCAGTTACGGAGTAGCGTTTGTTAGACCCTAAGTAAGTCGATCCTCATCCCGAGAACATGCGATGACCTCAGGTCTAGGACATGGCATATACATTGTGCTTGAGACTAACAGATGACATTATCTCACTGTGTCTCAAAGTGGGTTTGTCCGACTCGGTGATCTCAATCCCCGAGTCCATACTATCAGTTTAGCATCTCTATGCACATGACTTGTGAAACGTAGTCATCAACTAAATCGTATACTAGTAAAGGATATGTGTCCGCATAACCTTAACAACTAGGGACTATTAGAACAATCAGCATACTATATATAGTCTCACAAATAAGTCACATACTTATTGATACATATCACTGATGATGTTCAAGGACAATACAAAATACTCATGAATACATAGGAAACGAAATCATCACATGATTGCCTCTAGGGCATATCTCCAACAGTCTCCCACTTGCACTAGAGTCAATCATCTAGGCATCGTATGCCCATGGACCTCATGTGAATCGCATGCTTCGACTGCGGGAGAGGCTTCGTTAATGGATCAGCAACATTTGCATCCGTGTGTATCTTGCATATGTTTACATCCGTGTTGGATTTTATGATGGTTCCGTGGTTCCTTGACTTGTGCAATAGCACCACTATTATCACAATAGAGGTCCAACGTATTGGACGAGTCCTGAACCACTCAAGGTTCAGAAATAAAATTCTTCACCCAAACACCTTCTTTTGCACCTTCAGAAGCCGCAATGTACTCAGCCTCCGTTGTAGAATCAGCTACCGTATCTTGCTTGGCACTCCTCCAGCTCACTGCTCCTCCATTCAGAATGAACACAAACCCAGATTACGATCGACTATCATCCCTATCGGTTTGGAAACTAGCATTAGTGTAACTCTTTACAATGAGCTCATCCTCACCTCCATAAACTAGGAACATATCCTTTGTTCTTCTCAAGTATTTAAGGATATTCTTTACCGCTGTCCAGTGACTCTCACCTGGATCAGCCTGGTATCTGCCTACTACGCTTAGAGCAAAGCTAACATCGGGACGAGTACATACCATAGCATACATGATGGACCCGACAGCCGAAGCATACGGAATCCCATCCATGCGTCTTCGCTCATCAGGAGTCGAAGGACTCTGAGTCTTGCTAAGACTAATGCCATGTGACATGGGCAAGAACCCTTTCTTGGCATCTTGCATGTTGAACCGCTTCAACACCTTGTCTATATACGTACTTTGGCTTAATCCAATAAGCCTTGTCGATCCATCTCTATAAATCTTGATTCCCAAAATATAAGCTGCTTCTCCCAAGTCTTTCATCGAAAAACTATTTTTCTATGAGTCCTTGATAGATTCAAGCATTTGAACATCATTTCCAATCAACAATATGTCATCCACATACAGGATTAGAAATGCAACTGAGCTCCCACTGACCTTCTCAAATACCAAATGATCATAGTCGTTCTTGATGAAGCCAAACTCTTTGACCGCTTCATTAAAACGAATGTTCCAATTCCGAGATGCTTGCCTCAATCCATAAATGGATCTCTGAAGCTTGCATACCATGCCAGCATTCTTTGGATCGACAAAACCCTCGGGCTGTGTCATATACACGTCCTCAGTTAAATTTCCATTAAGGAAAGCCGTTTTGACATCCATCTACCATATCTCAAAGTCGAAATATGCAGCTATAGCAAGAATGATCCGAATTGATTTAGGCATCGCTACCAGTGAATAAGTCTCACCGTAGTCAACTCCTTGAACTTGTCGATAACCTTTAGCGACAAGTCGAGTCTTATGGACTGTAACATTTCCATCCATATTAGTTTTCTTCTTAAAGATCCATTTGCACTCAATGGCTCGAACGCCATCTGGCGGATCAACCAAGTTCCAAACTTTATTGTCATCCATGGACTTTAATTCGGATCTCATGGCCTCAAGCCATAACTCAGAATCAGGGCTCACCATCACTTCCGCATATGTGGTCGGTTCGTTGTTCTCCAAGAACAACACATTGCAGTCGTGCATATTGCGCAACCTTTCCGGCCTATGTGGAACCGGCGCCGATTCCACTACAGGTTCCCTGAGTAACTCCGGCATGATTGAATCACCTGTCAGAACGTCCCCATGTGGCTCTCGAATTTCTTCGAGTCGGACCGACCTCCCACTAGCCTTCCGATTGAGAAACTCTTTCTCAAGGAAAACTCCATGTCGAGCGACAAACACTTTGCCCTCTTCACGGTTGTAGAAATAATATCCCAAGGTTTCCCTAGGATATCCCACGAATATGCACTTGTCCGACTTGGGTGTGAGCTTGTCTGACTGGAGTCGCTTGACATATGCTTCACAACCCCAAATCTTTAGAAAAGACAAGCTATGACTCTTTGCAGTCCATATCTCATATGGTGTCTTATCTACGGACTTTGATGGTACCCTATTTAGTGTGAAAGCTGCGGTTTCTAGAGCGTATCCCCAAAATGACAAGGGTTAATCCGACTGACTCATCATCGATCGGACCATGTCTAACAAAGTCCGATTCCTCCGTTCCGACACACCATTTCTCTGTGGCGTACCTGGAGGAGTGAGTTGTGGAACTATTCCACGGTTCTTCAGATGATCATCAAACTCCTGGCTCATATACTCACCGCCACGATCAGATTGTAGAAGCTTGATAGTCTTGCCGAGTTGATTTTCCACTTCGTTCTGAAACTCCTTGAACTTTTCAAAAGTTTCTGACTTGTGCCTCATCAAGTAGACATATCCATATCTACTAAAGTCGTCGGTAAAAGTCACGAAGTATTGGAAACCACCTCTAGCTGTCGTGCTCATTGGTCCACATACATCACTATGTATAAGTTCCAATAGCTCAGACGCCCTGTCACAACTCTTTGCAAAAGGAGTCTTACTCATCTTGCCGAGTAGGCAGGACTCACATGTCTCAAATGATTCAAAATCAAATGAATTCAAAATTCCATCATCATGGAGCTTCTTCATGCGCTTTTGACTAATGTGTCCTAGTCGACAATGCCAGATGTAAGTCGGATTTATCTCGTTAGGCTTATGCCTCTTGACATTTATGTTATAGACCGATTCACCTTCAAGATCTAATATAAATAACCCATTCTTAACAGGTGCAAATCCATAAAACATTTCATTCAAGTAAATAGAACAACCATTGTCCTTAATACTGAATTCATAACCTTGCCGAATCAAACATGAGGCCGATATAATGTTTCGACTCAATGCAGGAACATAATAACAATTATCAAGTTCCATTACAAATCCTGAAGGTAAATTAAGTTGCATGGTGCCGACGGTTAATGCAACAACTCTTGCTTTATTCCCGACGCGTATGTCAACTTCTCCTCTTGCAACATCCCTAGTCCTTCTTAGCCCCTGCATCGAGTTGCATATGTGAACAACCAATCCGGTATCATATACCCAAGGGCTACTAGAAATATCAGCAAGAAAAATGTCTATAACATATACAACAGGTGTACCTAAAGAAGAAGTCACACTTCTAGTCTTCTTGCCTATCTGGGCAAGCCACTTGCTGTAGTTCCTCTTCCAATGATAGGTTTCCTTGCAGTGAAAGCAAACGGTCCCCGTGTTTGGTCCGGACTTAGGCGCGGCGGCGACAGTAGGAGTTGCCTCCTTGCCCTTTGCCTTAGTCTTTTTCTTAGACCAACTCTTCTTGAACTTTGCCGTGTTCTGCACCATCAACACTTGATGCGTTCCTTTCTTGATATCCTGTTCTGCCACTTTTAGCATCCCATGCAATTCAGTGAGCTTCTTTTCCATGCCGTGCATATGGAAGGTCGAGATGAACGCCTCAAAACTAGTCGGAATAGAAGCCAGAATTGTATCCCTGGACAATTCGTCCCCAAGTGGGAAGCCTAACCGATCCAAAGCTTGCATGTATCTGATCATCTTGATCACATGCGGGCTCAGTGGATCACCCTCTTTCAGCCTACAATCCATAAAGGATCGCCAGGCGTTGAACCTTTCGGTCCTTGCCTGCATCTGAAACATGCTCTTGAGTTTCTCGATCATATCGAAAGCCTCAATGTTTTCGAAATGCTGCTGCAGATCGGGCTCCATAGAAGCTAGCATGAGACAGGTGATCTCTTTTGACTCATCAACGAGTTTCTTGTGGGCATTCCTGGCCGTGGCATTAGCATTCTCGGCAGGTTCCTCTGGAAGGGGTTCCTCTAGAACATGTTCCTTTTTATCATGCGTGAGAACAATTCTCAGATTTCTATACGAGGTGGTAAAGTTTGTTCCATTCAGTTTATCCTTTTCTAGGATTGATTTCAACGAGAAACTGGGTTGAGCAGGTGGTGCCATTGATCTACAACAGAAATATGCAAAACACTAAGACATGTATTCATAAAAAGTAATTCAAATTAAACATTTTAATAAGAACATTACTCCCACTAAAATTAACATCCCTCCGTTGAATCTTAGTGATTCAAGATCCAAGATCCACATGTCAACCAATGAGCTTTTGCATCACCACTAGAAGACTAGATCACTCGGTAAGCAACACATGCTAATCGTATCTCTATACGACTCTTGTTTGTTGGGAACATCTCATGCCACTCCAACTCTTATGCCTCGAGGCCCAAAACTATTTTGATAGCCACGACAAGTTAACCAATGCTTCGCTCGTAAGTGTCTGACACAAACACACCACGTTAAGGACAATTAGCAGCACCCTAATTTTATAGGCCCACCACTAAAAATACTTAACATGTGATGTTGCAGCAATTGGGGAGGCAATTTTACTTGACATTCTTTGAGGGATCACCCTACTTAATAACATCTATCATGCAAAAGAAGGGCGCATAAAAGGGATAAACTTTCACATGCAGTTTATATATGTGTGATATGGTATAGCCCCTTTCATCAACGCATGGTGATCTCCATCTCCACGTGCGCTGCACGCCCATGGCGATCTCCATCTCCATGCATGGTTGCTCTTGTGGTGATCTCCATCTCCACACATGGTGTCAACCGCCAAGTGTTACATAAGATACTATGCTATTACAAACTAATAGCTATGTGAGTAAATTACATTACAAGGCATCTCATGTTGACACGCAGGTCATTAATACAATAATGGGACAACCATATGGCTCCAGCCGGTTGCCGCACTCATGACACGCAGATCATGATTTAATAATTTACAAGGAACATTCATGGGCTATACCAAATCACAAGCATTCCTTGCAAAAACAAGTCAGACGTTCTACCGCCGAAAATAAAACTGTCCAAAACTCTATTTTCCAAGAGGATTTTGACCTCGAAAATATCGCCAAAAATGGCAAAGCTGTTGAAGGTCAAATGCATCTTTTCGTGCCCTTCAGTTTGACAGGTCGTGGAGCGAAAACGGAGTTCGTATGGAAAAGTTATGCCCGTTTTACTATGACCCCTCCAACAGATTTCAGCACTGCGGAAATCACATTTCCACGGTGTCGATCTTTGCTCCGGTTCGATCAATCTCATTGATCTTCGCATGCTGCATATGAATTTACGTTCCACTGTCTACCCCGATGGCGTAAACCGACCGGTAGGGGTAATTCGTGTGACGACCTCTACATCACGATCACGGAATCAAGATCACGAAACCAACCGTCAACACTGACGTGCATAGCCGATCTCATCGACCCGCACCTTAACCGATCTACATATCTCATATGCAAATCACCGAATCTATCACCACACAGCGGAGGCTCTGATACCACTGTTGGAACACGCGGTACGCTACGCTAGCGCCAAATAAAATTTTCTACCGCGCACCCAAGAACATGCTGCTAGAAATAGATCACGGGATCGGGTTTACCACTAGATGCGTAGTCACCGCAGCGGAAGTAGAGTTGGTGATGCATGTAGTCGATCAGCCAATTCGTCTCCTCCTCGTGTAGCTAATCTCCCACGAACAGCGATCTCCCACGAACAGCTCCTCGCGGATCCCTCGAACAGTTCCTCACGGATCCCTCGAACGGTTTGTCCAAGCACCGTAGATGCGATGCCTCCAAGGTATCCACACGTACGGGGGTAGCGTTGGGCGGCGGACTGCTAGGTCCGATCGCACGGCATGGTGGCGTGGGGAGTGGCGGTGGCTGTCGACGGGAGGAAAAGATCAACCCTAAAAGGTGCGCCCACTCCCCTTCATATAGACCTCCGAAGTGGGCTCAACACTTGAGGCCCACGACGAGTCTAGTCCCATTTTCCATTCGGATCCAATCCGAATGGGCTGCAATCCCTTAAGTGTGCGACCCTATAGGTTCACGTGCACATGGACACGACCCGAGTTGATAGTCGGTAGCGGCTCCTAGCAGAACGTGCCAACTCCCATGTGTGCGGAAAGTCGTTAGACGAACCTCGACAATGTGTAATATACAACATTCCTTTTGCCTCATGATATAGGTTGTAGAGCTCAAGGCGAGTACTTGTCACCCTTGTGGTAGCTCGACATCTCTTCTCGAAACCGTGATGCAGATTCCCAAACTGGGTTAACACTTAACCCATGTTGCATGGCCATGCTTTCTGAATCTGATCACACGAGAGGGCCCAGAGAATATCTCTCCTGACGGAGGGGCAAATCCCATCTTGGTTAACCATGTCTCGCGGCATGTCTCACGACTCACCCGAAAGCTACCTTTATAACTATCCAGTTACGGAGTAGCATTTGGTTGACCCTAAATAAGTCGATCCTCATCTCGAGAACATGCGATGACCTCAGGTCTAGGACATGGCATATACATTGTGCTTGAGACTAAC
The DNA here is from genome assembly GCA_039707655.1 of Elymus sibiricus. Lineage (NCBI taxonomy): Eukaryota > Viridiplantae > Streptophyta > Magnoliopsida > Poales > Poaceae > Elymus > Elymus sibiricus. The sequence goes on from CM077675.1 coordinate 427,668,830, forward strand.
TGATCACATTATCTCGCTGTGACTCAAAGTGGGTCTGTCCGACTCTGTGATCTCAATCCCCGAGTCCATACTATCAGTTTAGCATCTCTATGCACATGACTTGTGAAATGTAGTCATCAACTGAATCGTATACTAGTAAAGGATATGTGTCTGCATAACCTTAACAACTAGGGACTATTAGAACAATCATCATACTATATATAGTCTCACAAATAAGTCACATACTTATTGATACATATCACTGATGATGTTCAAGGACAATACAAAATACTCATGAATACATAGGAAACGAAATCATCACATGATTGCCTCTAGAGCATATCTCCAACAGCTCGTGGTCGGACGGCCGAGGCCTCCCGTCGGGAGAAGAGTCCGGCCTCTGGGCAGCCGTCGACGCAGCCGCCGGCTCGCAAGAAGGTGCGAGCGGCCGACGCAAAGCTGCCGCCTCGGGCTAGGCGGCCCCTTCCCGTTGTCATCGGGTGAGTGCATTCCTTAACTTTTGTAGGTGCTTTCGCGTTTTGAGCCGGCGGGCGCCTGAGGGCCTTCTTCCATTTTTGCCAGAGATGCCATCGAGCTCCACGACACGGAGTCGACCGCCGACCCGGTGGACGTCGCCAGCCGGCAAGCCCAGGAGCATGCGGCCACAGTGCGGGAGGAGAAGAGGAGGCTCACCGAAATGTGAGCCGCGAAGGCAGGAGCGAAGGGTGCGCCCTCGTGTTCGGGGGCCTCGAGTGACGGGAGGCGGAGGCGGCCCTTGGACCCGGCGCGCGCCACAGACTCAACGGCGGAATCGACACGGATGTCGAGGCCGCCATCGAGCGCGCCGCGGGGGCCGGTGCCGGACACGGCCGCGGCCCCGCCCTTGGCAGAGGTGGTCCGTCCGTAGGACACGGCTCCCGAGCCGGCCAGGGAAGCGGATCCGCGAGCGGAGCCGGTCGCGACTCCGTCTTCCGTCGAACCGGCCGCGGCAGAGGAACCCGCCGCTCCGGCCGTGCCGGAGGCGGCACCGGAGATGACGGTTGGCGGAGGGAGCGAGCCGGTCCACTCGGCTATCGAGCCGGTCCGGCAGGCGGTGGAGCCGGCCGGGCTAGTTGTAGAGGGGCCCGAGGCTGGCTCCCGAGCCCTTGTGGTCACCACCAACCTCCCGCCGGCTACTGCCGTGGCAAACGCTGGGTCGAGTGGTGGGGCGAGCCGGTCGAGGAGGACCATGCTCGACGTGATCCGGGACTAGAAGGCGTTGGTCCTCGCCCCAGCCGTCCTGGCCCCGCCGGCCAGCAGCCAGGCCCCTGTGCCTGGGGAGCCCGGCCGCATCATGGCGCAGTGCCGTGAGGGGCTGTCCAGGTTCGCGGAGGCCGCCGAAAGCATTTTCCGGCGCGTGGAGGAGGCGGTGGAGGTGAGATTCCTCTATCTTGTATTGAACTTTCAGTGGGGGCGCGCGAGCAAACCCACTGGGTGTAGCTCCCGAGATTCGGGCCGGCTGCTCGGCTGCGTGGCAGCCGGCCGGATCTATCCTTTTTTTGTCTAACTTCTCGCCTCCTGGCGCGGAGCAGGTTGAGAATGCCAAGTGGTAGGCGCTCTTCTACAAGGCGGTTGCCATCCACAATCATGGCAAGGCCGGCTTTTATCAGGTCCAGGAGGAGCTGCGGAAGGCACGAGGTACGTTTGCTCCAGTGGGGGCGCGCAAGCGCACCCACTGGGTGTAGCCCCCGAGAGTCGAGCCGGCTGTTCGGCAGGCGGCTCGAGTCTTCCGCATTTGGAGTAATCTGGGTTGGTTATTTTGCAGAGGAGCTGGCCGTCCTGACCCCGATCTAGCAGAAAAGGGACGAATTGGCCTCCGAGCGGGACCGGCTGGAGCGGGACCTCCAGGCGGTTACGTCGGAGCGGGACCGGCTGGGCGGCCAGGTCATGGATTGGCAGGCGGCACAGGAGCGCCTCACCGCGGAGCTGCGGAGGAAAGTGATGGCCCGGGAGGAGGCCGTCAAGCAGGCGGCGGACGCCAGCCGGCGGGTCACCGCCCTGCAGGACGAGGTGGCTCGCCTTGGTGGCGAGCTTGAGAGGCGTGAAGCCGCCCTCGCCCATGTGGAGGAGGCGCGCGAGAGGGAGCGGAGCTTGGGCCTCCAGTTCGCCATCGAGGTGGACGAGGCCTTTCAGCGTTAGTTTCTAGTTTTTAAGTCTTCTTCCTTTGCCGGCTGTTTTGACTTGTTTTTTTTATTCTTCGTCCTCCCTTAGACCGGTTCCCGGACACTCAGCGCCGCGCCGAGCGGGTCGTGGCGGAGCATCGGGAGTGCCTGTGGCAACGCGGGCAGGAGATTGAGGATCACACCGGATGGGACTTGTCGGAGTTTGCACTGGCTATCGAGAACCGGCTGCTCTTCCTCCTGCGCTGCGTGGACCGGCTCCACACAGCCGGCATGGAGGTAATTTCGGCCCTCTGGCCGGGTCGTGGGGCCCCGGCGGGCCGCATGGCGTTGTGGCTAGAGCACGCGGTGGCCCGGCTCGAGGTTTGGAAGGCATCGGCGGCCCGCTCCGCGGCGCAGATGGCCCATCGGTTCGTCACCTCGTGGTACCCCGGCGTCAACTAGGACCGGCTGGCCACGATGCACGAGGTCCCCGAGGCGGAGCGAGTCGCCCGCGAAGGCGCCCTCGTCCGCCGAGCCAACGAGCTGGCTTCCTACGTCGACCCAGACGAGCTTCTGCCGGCGCTTGGCAAGGATGGCGAGTCGGTTGCCGAGGACTCCTTCGGCATTCCCCAAGGGCCCGGGGACGAGGAGGTTGCCGACGAGAGCACCGCCTCTAGCACCGGCAGCGACACTGAGGCTACAGAGGCCATGGAGGAGGAGCCGACGGCCGCTCCTGGGCAGTCGGCCGGGCCGGCTGGCGGGTCGGCTGGTGACGCGCCGGAGGCTTAGACGGCCCTTCTTTTACCGTATCTTTTTCTTTGCTGCGAGACTTGTTTAAGACGCATTTCCACCCAGTGGGGGTGTATTGTAAAGAATCTTCGGCCTGTGGCCTTTTGTTTATAAATTTGCTTGAAGTTTAAAATGTTTGCGTGCCGGCTCATCCTTTGCTCTTTACCTTTCGACTCATATCTCACGCAAGGATTCCTTCTGGCTTCCACCCCGCCTGTCAGCCAGCCGGGAGCCGGAGTGGGACACGGACTTGGCATCGTCCTTGGGGAAACTGTGCGGGCCTTAGAGTCATCCGGCTAGAGTTGGGGCGAGCCGGCAGAGGCCGGTTTCTAGAGATAACATGGTCCGGTTGGACCTATCCGGTTGCTACTCTTCAGGTGGCGTTTGTGTGATAAGTTCCGTCCTATCCCATGGTCCCGCCAGCTGGACAGCTGGGGGCCGGTCTGTGGCTGGGCAGGGGGGGGGAGATTGGTTGTTCACACTACTTGACCGCCTTGGAGAAGAGCCGGCAAGCCCCCGGGCCCAGGGAGCCGGGCCCGGGTGCCTTGCTTAAGAGATGACAAGCCTTTGATGGAATTGAAAAGGGGTGTGCCCCAAGTGCCGGCTTGGGGCCCCCATTGCATTCATTAAGTTCCAACAGAAGGGAAGATACATACATACACTGGTTCTTCCTTAGCAGTAGAACGGTTGAAGGAGCGCCGCATTCCATGGGCGCTCTGTCTCCTCGCCGGAGGCGTCTCTTTTGCGCTTCTGTGACTTCTGGGCGTCTATCAGATAGTAGGCGTTGTTGTGCAACGCCTTGCTGATGATGAACGGGCCTTCCCATGGGGAGGACAGTTTGTGCTGGCCGGCGGTCCGCTGGATCCGCCTGAGCACCAGGTCTCCTTCGTGGAAGGTGAGGGGCCGGATCCGCTTGTTGTGGTAGTGCCGGAGCTTCTGCTGGTAGATGGCCGTCCGGCTCAGGGCCAGCTCGCGTGCTTCTTCGAGTAGATCGACACCGTCTGCTCTTGCCTCCTTTGCCTCTTTCTCCGTATACAGGGTGACTCGAGGCGAGTCGAACTCGATGTCTGTGGGGATGATTGCCTCGGACCCGTATACGAGAAAGAAAGGGGTATAGCCGGTCGATCGGTTGGGCATGGTCCTGAGGCTCCAGAGGACAGCTGGCAGCTCATCGATCCAGCAGCCGGCTGACCGCACGAGGGGCGCCACGAGCCGGGGCTTGAGGCCGGCCAGGATCAAGCCGTTTCCCCTTTCTGCCTGGCCGTTTGACTGTGGGTGGGCCACCGATGCGAGGTCGAGCCGGATGCCCTCCTGGGAGCAGAAACGCGCCATCGCGCCTTTCGCGAAATTTGTGCCGTTATCGGTGATGATGCTGTGGGGGACGCCGTAGCGAACCGTGATATCCGTGATGAACCGAACGGCTGTGGGGCCGTCCAGCTTCTTGATGGGCCTTGCTTCGATCCACTTGGTGAATTTGTCGACAGCCACCAGTACATGCGTCATGCCGCCCCGCGCGGTCTTGAAAGGACCTACCATGTCCAGCCCCCAGACGGCAAAGGGCCACAAGAGCGGGATGGTCTGGAGGGCTGTTGTCGGCAGGTGGCTCTGTGTTCTGAAGCGCTAGCACCCCTCGCATTTGTCGACCAGCCGCTTGGCCTCTTCCAAGGTCGTCGGCCAGTAGAAGCCGTGGCGGAACGCCTTGGCCACCAGGGTCCTGGAGGCGGCGTGATGCCCGCACTCGCCCTGGTGGATGTCGCGGAGGATTTCTTGACCCTTCTCCGGCTCGACGCAGCGTTGGAATACGTCGGTGGTGCTGCGATGAACCAACTCACAGTTGATGATGCTGTAGGCCGGGGCCCGGCACTGGATTTTCCTTGATGTGGCTTCGTCGGGGGGGAGCTCGGTGTGCAAGAGGAAAGGCAGAATGGGTTGGGCCCATGAGGGGGCCGAGACGGGAGCCGGCTCGAGCTCAAGTGGAGCGCCGGGGGCAGCCGGAGCCCCTGGGCCCGTTACCGGAGCCCTCGGATCAGACCCGTCAGTCCCCGAGGCCGGCTCACCAGCCCCCGGGTCTGGGTCGTCAGTCGCCGAGGTTGAGACAGCGGGGAGCGCGGCGATCGCCATCATGACGGCCGTGGAGCCGGAGCCGGCCGCCGCGGGGGCGTCGGACATTGGAGCCGATGGGGCCGGCACGGCAGCCAGAGTTGATGGTGCTAGTAGAGCAGCCGGTCCTGGCGGAGAGCCGGCAGCGTCGGCCGGCATGAAGATAGACTCTGATTCAGGGGAGGGCTTGATCGAAGGCTTGAGCAGCTGTTCGAGGGAAACGCCGCCTGGGATGGATTGCCGGGTGGAGCCGATCTTTGCCAACATAGCGGCCGCCTCGTTGTCCGCCCGGGGAACATGGTGGAACTCACAGCCCTCGAAGGAGCCGGTGAGCTGCTGGACGAGGAAGCGATAGCTGACCATGTTGGCGTCCCTGGCGTCCCATTCGCCAGAGACCTGTTGCACCACGAGGTCGGAGTCGCCAAAGCAGAGGATGCGCCGGATCCCGATTTCCTTGGCGAGCTGGAGGCCGTGGACGAGCGCCTCATACTCGGCCACGTTGTTGGAGGCGGCGAAGAGGATCTAGAGCGCGTACTTGAGTTGGTCCCCCTTCAAGGATGACAAGACGATGCCGGCTCCCAGGCCGGTTCTCATCTTCGAGCCATCGAAGTGCATGCACAAATGCGTGGAATCCGGGGGAGGCGGCATGAACTGGGTCTCGGCCCAGTCGACGAGGAAGTCAGCCATCGTCTGCGACTTGATGGCGGTGCGCGGCTCGTATCGAATCTCGTAGTCGGCGAGGGCGATGGCCTATTTGGCGATCCGACCGGTGGCGTCCTGGTCGCTCATGATCTCGCCGAGCGGGGCCGTGCTCACCACAGTGATGGTGTGCTCCTGGAAGTACTGCTTGACCTTCTTGGCGGCAAAGTATATGCCGTAACACATCTTCTGGTAATGGGGGTAGTTCTGCTTGGAGGCGGAGAGGACCTCGCTGAGATAGTAGACAGGGCGTTGGACCGGCTGTGCTTTGCCCTCCTCCGACCGCTCCACCACCAGCACGACGCTGATCACGCGGGTGGTCGTCGCGATGTACGCGAGCATCGGCTCCTTCTCAGCCGGCGCCGCCAGGAAGGTAGCGCTAGAGAGCGCGCACTTAAGGTCACGGAACGCCTCGTCCGCCTGGTCGGTCCACTCGAACTTGGTCGTCTTCCTCATGAGCTGGTAAAGGGGCAGCGCCTTCTCTCCTAGCCGGCTGATGAACCGGCTGAGCGAGGCAAGGCAACCGGCGAACTTCTGGATGTCGCGGAGCTTGACCGGCTTGTGCATGCGTTCGATGGCCCTGATCTTCTCCGGGTTAGCTTCGATGCCGCGGGCGGACACGAAGAAACCCATGAGCTGGCCAGCTGCCTCGCCGAAAACACACTTCTCCGGATTGAGCTTGATCTTGTACTCGCGCAAGTTGGCGAAGGTCTCTCGGAGATCGTCGAGGAGGCTGAAATGCTTCTTGGTTTTGACGACGATGTCGTCCACGTAGACGTGGACGTTCCTGCCAATCTGAGGCAGGAGGCACTTCTGCATGCAGCACTGGACGGTAGCGCACGCGTTCTTCAGGCCGAAGGACGTGGTGATGTAGCAGTAGGCCCCGAAAGGGGTGATGAAGGAGGTCTTCAGCCGGTCGGCTGGATCCAGCTTGATCTGGTGGTAGCCGGAATAGGCGTCCAGGAAGGACAGCAGGTCGCAGCCGGCCGTGGAGTCGATGACTTGATCGATCCGGGGCAGGGCGAAAGGGTCCTTGGGACAGGCCTTGTTCAGGCTGGTGTAGTCGATACACATGCACCATGTCTTGTTTTTATTTAGCACCAGAACTGGGTTGGCCAGCCAGTCCGGGTGGAACAATTCCATGATGAAGCTAGCTACGAGCAGCCGGGCGATTTCTTCTCCTATAGTACGCCGCTTCTTCTCAGAGAAATGGCGCAGGGGTTGCTTGACCGGCTTGGCATCCTGTCGGGACCCTGATCCTAAGCCATATGAATCCAGCCTGTAACATGTCACACCACTTTACGGCCTCACGCACGGTAACCCACGGCTGCCACCTTACCTTGGCCGGGACCGTTTGCGCCTTTTGGCTCACGGATATGAACATGTCGCTAGCATTCACACGACAAAGAACCCGGGTCGACATAACTAGTTATAGACCCATGTGGCACAACCGTACAGGGACAGGCATACGTAACCCAACAATGCAGGTGTCGGTCATCAGCGTGTGTAGACGAGTCATATCAAGCTACAGGGAATCCATTACGCCATGGGACATAAATGTCATCAACTGCGCGTAGACGAGTCATAGCAGGCTACATGGACTCCATTACACTGCGAGACATTTCCCCGAAGGGACAGACACAGCAGCAAGAAGGATACACGCCAGTCAATCAATGTGTCCGGAGCAGTAGCAAGCTACCAAGGCTCGGGGGAAGCACAAAGAGGCATTTCCCCGTAAAGCAGTCTACTAAAGGTATACAGCTAGGTGTCGAATCCCACACATACCAATGCATTTCAAACATACACGCAATATGCACGATATGTGTAGATACAACATGGCATCACAACAAAACTCTACAACATAACATTTATTTAGAAGGCTCCGAAGAGCCAACATAGTATAATGTTACAAGCAGGGTGGGTCACATGACCCAACATTCAGAGCATACAAACAACGAGCGGAAGTTACATGTCTGAGTACAGACATCTAATAAAAGCGGCTGGAAGAGCCTGAAAAGCTACAACGACCCTAGCAAAGGAGCCAGACTCCTGTCTGGGTTTCCTAGCTAATCCGTCGATGTCATCATCAGAAGAAACATAAAGTGAACAACGTCTATCTCTGCAAAAATGTAAATAAACAACATCATCAGAAGGTACTCAGCAAGTCTTACATCAGAACTATCTACATATGCACCATGTATCAATGAACGGGATTCTGGGGTTTACTGCAGAATGCCAGCTTTGACTTTTGGCTAGACTGAAATTTGATGAAGTATCCAACGTATCACTACTCTCTCGTCTCCCTACGAGAGAGCACACACGAGTCCACATGTTCACCATATCAATACACCACTATGGATCCTCTCTCGTCTTCCTACGAGAAGCCATCGATAGCACTCACACTTATCTGGAGTGTTTTAGAGTATCCATTTAAATTGTCTATGAACAATGCAAGTCCCCAAGTAGTCCATATCCGCGGACGCGGCTATTCGAATAGATATATTACCCTGCAAGGGTGTACTTCGTCACACATGCTCCCGCCACTTATCGCCATGTCGACGTAAAAGGCACCTCGGCAACCTTCAAGCGGAAGCCAGGCGAGGGAGTCGGCCACGGACGTTAACTTACAACGACTCACGTCCAAGGTAGTCGCCTATCTGAGTTGGAACCCATAATGGAAGTCCGGCCGAGGTTTCCAACATGGCCTCAAACGTTGTGAGCAGGGCCCCAAGCCGGTCCCGACTGGGCCGTTCATCCACTTCGCAGGCCGTACCACACCTATCAACGTTTCGAACTACTGCGACTCCTGGACTGAGAAAACAGAGTATGTTAATAGGCCAAGAGGGGTCGAGTTACCGGAACCCAATGTGCGGTAGTAGCTAGTCTTGGAACACAAACACGGAACTCAGTTCCTATGAGCGGTCTCAATGAGACAACCCACCATGTACTCCTACATGGCCTCTCATCGCCACCTTTACCAAAACAGGTTAAACACTTAACCGTCATCATCAGGACACAATCATTTCACTCCGGTTCATCACCCAGATGAATCAGACCTTACACAACTCTAAGCATAGCAAGCATAACAGGGTTATAGCACAACATGGCTCAAGCATCTACCAGGTATGCTAGGTTGCTTGGTTTAGCTATTTACTGTGACAATGACAGGTCATGCAAAGGAGTGGGTTCATCTACCGCAACACAAGTAGCAGTTGAATCGCATTGTCCTAATGCATTGAAATGAGAGCAAGAGCGAGAGAGTGGGATTGTATCGAATATGCTCAAGGGGATTTGCTTGCCTATTTGTCGGAAGAACTCATCTGTTCTTCGATGTCGTCGATAACTACGTCTCGCAAGTCTATCGACAAGATCAAACAATGTATAAATTAAGCACGGCAAATGCTTCACAATGATGCATGATAATGTCATGGCAATATGTTGCTGGTTTGAGCTAATGCATCTACCAACATGTTAAATGAAGATGGTTTGAACCCAAGGTTCAAATTCAACTCCATGTGTGAGGTTACATATTGTGTTTGGAACAAAATGTCCAAGTTTTCCTCTTTAGCTTGCTCTAACATGCATGAAAATGCCACCATCAGATTCTTTGGATTTTTCTGATAATTTTTCATATATAAATTATTTCAATCGGAGTTACAGATTATTTTCTATGATTTTTAGAAGTTTATATCTTTTTCTTGAATTTTCTGAATTGTTTTTTATTCAAAAAATGATTAATTACGTCAGCCTGACGTCATCATGATGTCAGTAGGTCAACAGCCCCGGGTCCAGGTCAAACCTAACCAGTGGGGTCCACTGGTCAGTGACCCAGGGACTAATCTCGGTCAAACCCGACGCTAACTGCGCTTTGACCATCGATGGGGCCCACTGTCAGTGGCAATTGGCTGGTTAATTAACCCTAAGTGGCCGGCCACGTCGGCACCGGCCGGAGGGAGGTCGCCGGTGACCATCCCGATGGCGGAAGTTCGCCGGAATCACGCAACTGCCGCGGTTGGACGATCTGCGGGCACCAGGGCGTAGCCCAGGCTCGCCCGCATCCATGGGGGCAAGCGGCTGGTCGCAGGGGTGCCGGAGACGACGGCCACGATGAGCTTGGCGGCGACCGGCGTTCGGCCGCGTGCGGGCGCAGGGCTGCGGTGCACGGAGAGGCTAGCTAAGCGACTTGGCGGGCTCACGAGGGCTCCAGGAGCACGCAGAGGTGCTCGGGCGCGAGCCATGGTGGCTGTGGCCACGGCCACGCCATTGCCGGCGGCCAGGGGTCTCGGGCTCGCGGCGGGCGGTAGCTAGAGGACGCGGAGGACCACGAGAAGAGGGGGAGACGGACGGCAAGCTCACGGGGGGGGGGGGGGGTCGGAAGAGACGCTAAGTGCGCTTGGGGATGAACTGCAGGCGACGAATCAACGACGGCGGCCTTCAGTGCCCGGCGGTGGAAACGGCGACGATGGCGACGCTGCAGGGCCTCCGGGCTTGATTCCTTCGGCTTGGAGGAGCAGGGCGATGCGGCGGAGCTCGTGAGCAGCAAGGCAGGGCAAGGCAAAGCCGGTGGCTGCAGGTGCGGCGAGCGGCGGCGACGGACGCGCTCGGGTCCGAGGTAGAGGGAGCAGAGGGAGAGGGAGAGAGCAGCAGAGGGAGGGGATGAGCTCTAGGGGGTCAGGGGGGTGCCGTGGCGCTCCCAGGGCGACGGGGAGGCAAGCAGGCAGGGTGGAGGTGGCCTCGCGCGTGGCCACGCTAGCCGGGCGCGTGCCCCTGTCCTCCTGGCGAGAGGTCAGGGGTGACTGGCAATGGGCCAGATGGGCCACTTCTCTCCTGGGCCAGGTAAGTGGCCAGGTGAGGCTCTGCCTTTTTCTTTTATTCTTGTTTTCTATTTTTTTCTGACATTTGTTTTGGTTTGTTAGAATATCAAACCATTTATAAAAATCCTGAAAATGTATATGTGGACTATGTGGATTTAACCATGCCACATAAAAAAGTTTCAGATTATTTGGATCTATATTTTATATATAGTAAATATAATCCAATGCAAATAATTGTTTGATTAATCCAAATGCCCAATTTAAAATGTTTCTGTTATTCCAAAATATGGATTGGCAATTTTACCTCAATCCAAAATTTTATTGAAATACCAGGGACATTTTCTTGGAACTATTTGAAGCAATTTTTATATTGCTTATTTGACAGAAAATTGAATAGTGAGGCTTGATCAAATCCCCATTTCAATTTTATTTGAAAATAAAATGCATGCATGAATGCATTGGCAATCATAATTAAACTAGGGCTGTGACGCATCCGGCCGCACATGAAGTTTGTGCTCGGCGAACTTCCTCGGAACACCCGGCATGTCTTTTGGAGACCATGCGAAGATGTCCCGATTCTCACGGAGGAAGTCGACGAGCTCACCTTCCTATTTGCTGTCGAGGTGCGCGCCGATGGTGACGCACTGCTTGGGGTTGGCCGGGTCGAGTGGCACCTGCCTGGTGTCCTAGGACGGCTGGAACAACGCCTCGCTGGCCGACTGGGACGGAGGAGCCGGCACAGCCGGCTGGTCAGAGTCGTGAGCCACGAACCGGTCGAGCTGCCGCTTCTCCTCCGCTATCTCCAGGGCCTCGGCCAGCCAGCTGCTATCGCGCGCGCACTTGATTGACTTTTTGTAGTCACCGACGACAGTGATGATACCCTTGGGACCCGGCATCTTGAGTTTGAGGTAGGCGTAATGGGGGACCGCCATGAATTTAACGAGGGCCAGCCTGCCCAGCAGCGCATGGTAGGGACTGTTGAGGTCCACCACTTAAAACCATATCGGCTCGCGGCGGAAGTGGCTCTTGTTGCCAAAGAGGACGTCAAGCTCGATCTTGCCGATGGGGGTGCAGGACTTTCCCGGCACGATGCCGTGGAAAACCGTCCGGCTCGCCTGCAGGTCTTTCTCCATGAACCCCACCTTGAGCAGCGTGTCGCAGTAGAGGATGTTGATGCTGCTGCCCCCATCGATCAGTACTCGCGAGAAGTGGCAGGTGCGCCTCTTGGAGGCGATGGTGGGATCGAGGATGAGGGCATAGCTGTCGGGGTTTGGCATCACAGTGGGGTGGTCCACCCGGCTCCAGGTGACCGGCCTCTCGGACCAGTGCATATACTGGGGGACCAAGGGGACGATGGCGTTCACCTCATGCCGGCGTTGGCGCAGGCTATGCTTGTCGGTCCCCTCGCTGGTGAAAACGACGTAGGCCCCGTCCTGGTCGGGAAACTGGTCATGGAGGCGGCCGTTGTTGGCAGCCGGAGCTGGCGCGCGGGGAGCCATAGGCGGAGGAACCGGCAGGCCCTCGTCTCGGGCTAGCCATTGGGAGAAGTTGCACTGCCGCATCGTGTGCGTGGCCGGCTTCGCCTCGGAGTGTATTTTGCACGGGGCGTCGAGCATCTGCTCGAAGGTGAGCTTGGGCTGCCAGGAGGCCTTGCCGGTCCGCTGGCGCTGGCTGGAGGCCTAGGCGGCCGGTTATTCTTCCTCTATGGTGGCGATCTGCCGGCTCCCATAGCGGGGATCCGGCTGGTCGGCCTTGCGCTTATTGTTCTGCTGCAGCCGGTTGTCAGCAGCCGCCCGCAACGCGGCAGGGGTCAGCTTGGCTGGCGTGGTGACCTTCATCCGCATTGCGGAGTCGGCCATGGCATACTTGTCGGCCTTGGCCATCAGATCCACCAGGGTTGCCGGCTCGGAGCACAGGAGCTTGTGCTTGAGGTGATTGTCATCGCGGCAACCCTCGATGAAGTACTGGATGGCCTGCACCTCATGTACCCCCTCGCAGGAGTTGCGGAGCTCGATCCAACGCGTGAGGTAGTCACGGAGGGACTCGTTCGGCCCCTGGACGCACATAGGCAGCTCACGGGGCCGGCCGGGCCGCTTGTAGGTGCCGGTGAAGTTGCGGACGAACGCCTCCTCAAAGTCCGTCCAAGCATTGATGCTGCCGGCGGACAGGCTGCTGAGCCAGGTCCGAGCCGAGCCGATCAACATGAGGGGGACGTAGCGCACGGCTACGCGCTTGTTCCCCCTGGCTATGTCGACTGCGGTGGTGTAGTCGACCAACCAGTCTTCCTGCTTGGCGGTGCCGTTGTACTTCGGGGTGTCGCGAGGTAGCGTGAAGCCGGTTGAGAACTGCTCGCCGTGGATCCGTGGGCCGAAACATGCTGGGCCGATCGGACCCTCCTCCTCCAGGAGGGCGGATTGCGCCAGCCAGTCGATGCGGGTCCGGGCATCCTTCTCACTCTGCGGAACGCGCGGACCGAGCCGAGCGGCGAGCTCGGGACGGACAGCCGGGGCAGGCGAGCGTGCGCGCTCCCGCCGCGGAGGCGGGGTGTTGGCGCGGCTGCGCCGGCTGCTGCCGGCCGGAGCGTCGTTGTGCCGGCTGTTGATGGCCGGCGGCACATCTCCCTGTCGGGAGTGTCCGTTATGGGACCCAGCGCCCCGTCGGCCGGAGCCGCGGGGGGAAGAGGCTTGCCAGACCGGCCGATGCTGGCCAGCGGTTGGCGGGGTGTCCCCCTCGGGGACGGGAACCTCGGAGCCGGCGTTGGCGTCATCGAGCCGGGCCTGCTGAGCGTTGGCGGTGGCGATGAGGTCTTGGATGTGCCGCTCCTGCTGCTCCCGCTCTTCGCCCACCAGGTCAGCGAGGTCGGCATAGGCCACCTGGGCGACCCTCATGTTGGCGGCCGGCGTGTCGTAGGTGGGGAGCCTGCCACCGAGGATTTCCGCGACCACACGGCCGCGGTTGCGGACGTCACCGCGCCGGCTGGGCTCATTGCCGGCATGGGTGAGGCCGTAGGCGGAGTTGTTCTCGCTCTGCGCGGACTCCATCCGGCGCTTGGTGATGGCGAGCATGGTCGCCTCTGTGAACAGCAGCCGGCGAGCGGCCTCCAACTCGGCCGTAGCCGTGGCCGGGTTCTTTTTAGGCGCAACGGGGGTGCAGAGGACCCGAAGCACGGAGCTGAGGGGGTCGGAGGTGCCGGTGCGGGCGGCCGTGGCGGCCGCCTCTGACTCCACCCTGACGCGACCGGAGGTCGTGGAGGAGCCGGTGGCCATTACTCCTGCGCGGACGCAGGAGTCATCAGCATCACCCGGGGCGAGTGCGCCCACGAACGAGGGCGGGTCGAGGCAGTCGAGTACCTCGCTAGGGTACTCATCGACAGCTGGTTCGCCGGCAAGGCCAAGCCTGCCAAAGCGCTCGGTGTGGACGGCGACGTCGGACAGAGGGTCGCCGCTGCGCCCCTAGTCAGAGAGGTCGGCTTCGACGCCCGCAGGGCTGGCGGAAACGGGGTCCCGCCCCGCGAGAGCAGGCCCCACGAGCGTGCAGTTCCGCCCGGACACGGGGCGGCCAGGGGAGGTGGTGAAGGGGCCCGCCCGGAGCGTGACTCCGGCCGGCGCCGCGGACGGCCTGTCGGATTTCGGGCTTGACAAAACCCTCAAGATTCGAACACAGGGGCGTGTGCGAAGATCCCCTGTAGCCTCCCCCTACCTAGCTCGCTACTCGATGGCCAAGACGATGAACTCGCACGATGACGAGGAAGCAGATGAACACGGTGGTTTACCCAGGTTCGGGCCGCTGCGAAGCGTAATACCCTACTCCTGCTTTGGTGGATTGCCTCTTGTGGAGGTATGGTGGATGAACTAGTACAACGTTGAGGAACCTCGCGAGGGCGCTCCTGAGGTGTTCTTGGCCCTCAGCTGGCTTTGTGGTGGTTCGGTTGGATTGACTGGTCGCCGGATCTCCCTCTACGGTGCAGCCTAGACTCTATATATAGCGGTGGCCCGGGTCCTCTTCCCTTATGACAATGGTGGGAAGGGATCCCACAATGGCCAAATTTGAAGGGGGACAGGAGTACACCCCGCGCTGTCCAAAGGTGATCTTCGCCTGCAAAGTAGTTGTCGACGACGCAGACGTGAGCTCGGTGATGACATCCGTCCTGCGGGGCTCGTGGTCGTAGTCTTGTTGCACCGGAATGGAAACCTTTGGGGGGATGCTTTGGGAACCCGTGTACGTCCTTGCCCCCTTTGCACCAAAGGGGAAACTGCTCCGCCTGGCGCGCTGACGCCCGCCTGTCCTTCCTTGCGTCACCCTTGACTCCTGAGGCCGGGTCCTGCATAGAGATCTCCGCCGCTCCGGAGGGGGCCTGGGGAGGCCCACCCCTTGCCGGTCCTGATGCTGCTCCTCCTCGCGAGCCCAGGGTCCTCGCAAGGGCCTTGCCTTGAGTGGGGTGATACGTCTCCAACGTATCTACTTTTCCGAACTCTTTTGCCCTTGTTTTGGACTCTAATTTGCATGATTTGAATGGAACTAACCCGGACTGACGCTGTTTTTAGCAGAATTGCCTTGGTGTTATTTTTGTGCAGAAATAAAAGTTCTCGGATTGACCTGAAAATTTACGGAGAATATTTTTGAAATTAATAAAAAATACTGGCGAAAGAATCAACCGGAGAAGGTCCACCACCTGGCCACAAGCCAGGGGGGCGCCCCCCCCTAGTGCGCGCCCCCCTGTCTTGTGGGGCCCCTGAAGCTCCTCCGACCTCGTTTCCACTCCTATATATTCCTATTCGGGGAGAAAAAAATCAGAGAGAAGAGTTCATCGCGTTTTACAAAACGGAGCCGCCGCCACCTCCTGTTCTTCCTCGGGAGGGCAGATCTGGAGTCTGATTTGGGCTCCGGAGAGGGGAAATCGACGCTGTCGTCATCACCAACCATCCTTCATCACCAATTTCATGATGCTCTCCACCGTTCGTGAGTAATTCCATCGTAGGCTTGCTGGACGGTGTTGGTTTGGATGAGATTTACCATGTAATCGGGTTAGTTTTGTTAGGGTTTGATCCCTAGTATCCACTATGTTCTGAGATTGATGTTGCTATGACTTTGCTATGCTTAATGCTTGTCACTAGGGCCCGATTGCCATGATTTCAGATCTGAACCTATTATGTTTTCATGAATATATATGTGTTCTTGATCCTATCTTGCAAGTTATGGACACCTATTATGAGTTATGATCCGCATCCCCCAGGGTGACAATAACTGGGATTCTTTCCGGTGATTACCGTAGTTTGAGGAGTTCATGTATTCACTGAGTGCTAATGCTTTGGTCCGGTTCTCTATTAAAAGGAGGCCTTAATATCCCTTAGTTTCCATTAGGACCCCGCTGCCATGGGAGGGTAGGACAAAAGATGTCATGCAAGTTCTTTTCCATAAGCACGTATGACTATATATGGAATACATGCCTACATTACATTGATGAATTGGAGCTAGGTCTGTGTCACCCTACGTTATAACCGTTGCATGATGAATGCCATCCGACATAATTATCCATCATTGATCCATTGCCTACGAGCTTTTCACATATTGATCTTCGCTAAGTTACTTTTCCGTTGCTACTGTTACAATCATTACAACACTACTACTATCACTTTGCCATTGTTTCCGCTACTTCCATACTACTTTGCTACTGAATACTTTGCTGCAGATACTAAGTCTTTCAGGTGTGGTTGAATTGACAACTCTGCTGCTAATACTCGAGAATATTCTTTGGCTCCCCTTGTGTCGAATCAATAAATTTGGGTTGAATACTCTACCCTCAAAAATTGTTGCGACCCCCGATACTTGTGGCTTATCAAGACCTTTTTCTAGCGCCGTTGCCGGGGAGCATAGCTCTATTCTCTGAGTCACTTGGGATTTATATCTGTTGATCACTATGAAGAATTTGAAAGATGCTAAAACTAAGATCTACCCCTCAACTACGAGGACAGGTAAGGAACTCCCATCTAGCTCTGCACTTGATTCACCTTTTGTTATGAGTAAATTTGCGACACCACCACCTGCTGTTGAATCTGATATGTCGCAAGTAACTGATGATGCTACCTCTGCTATGCATGATGCTTATGATGATACTTTTCTTGATACTAATGTGCCACTGGGTGAATTTCTTGATGAACAAATTGCTAGAGTCAATGCTGCCACTGATGATATTTCTGAAACTGATGAAATTATTGAAACTGGACACTATGAGACACGTGCTAGACCTAGCTCTCCTAGATATGAATTGCATAATATACATAAGGGTTATGTTATGGAAGGAGAGTTAGCTAGGGACTTTCTTGCTTGTAAGGATAGAGATAATCTTAAGAAATTGCTATGCAAGTAGAAAGAAAAATCTTTGAATGCTAGAATGCAATATGATCCCAAGTTTGCTACTTCACCTATCTTTGTTACTATAGGGTAACGCAGCAGAAAACAAAAAAATTCCGACCTACGCACCAGCCCAGGACCACTATGGAGACTGCATACAAGGTTTGATCTTTTCGTTACCGACTCGTAGCGCAGCGGAAGTAGAGTCGATGACGATCGGCGGTGCAGATCCCCACAGCTAGGATTTACAACCTCCTAACCGCGAGGATGTAAACCCTCATCCGCCCCTCGGACAACCCTCCGGGAGGCGGTCGGACAGTCCCCCGGACGGTGTCATGGACAGCCCTTCGGGAGGACCAACGAAACTCAGACAGTCACTCGGACAGCCCTTCGGGAGGACCCACGAAACTCGGACAGTCACTCGGACAGCCCTTCGGGAGGCACACTCGAACTAAGACCGAAACTACGATCTTTCTACAGAGTTGCACACATATGGTGTCATCTATCCGGCAAGGCTTCGCCGTCCAGAACTAGTTCCCATCGGAACCCAGACAGCCTTTCGGCTCTACGAAACTATTTCGCTGGGAGGGAGAGAGAAGCCAGATAACATCAGATGGCATGTGTATGTGAGAAAGAGTGAGTGTGGAGAGTGCATCTCCACCTCTATTTATAGGAAAACCCAAGGGGTAGGGTGACACTTGAAATACCCAAAATGCCCTTCACAAGGGCACAAAGGTAAAAGCAAGTGGGCATCCCTTATCCTTCCATGTCATCCCTAAAGATATTTGTGAGTAAAGCCCCAAAAGGTGGCTTTCCATAAAGTAATCCAAAAAGCACTTTCACTATTCACGATGACATATTTCAGCGTCCGTTCGAACTGAAAATATTCATGTGGGCTTAGAACATTTCCAGTACCCACTAAAATAATTTTCAACGCGATGCGAAACAATTCCGGTTTAGTGATTTTCATCTGCGAAAAGCATGTGAAGCGGTTCCGGCAGCTCCGGAACATTTCCGGTTTTCATCCCGGAAAATTCCAGAAAGTTTCCAGAACGATTCTGGCACCCTCCAAGAATTATCAGGCATGTGCCGAAACCAATTTGACTTTATGGTGTACTCCGAAACAACTTTTCGGTTTAGTGATTTTCATCTGTGAAAAGCAACTAAAGCGCTTCCGGCAGTCCGGAACATTTCCGGTTTTTGTCTCTGAAAAATCTTAGAAGTTACCGGAACAATTCTGGTACCTTCCAATAATTTCCAGGCATGTGCCAAAACCAATTTGACTTTATGGTACACTCCGAAACAACTTTTTGGTTTTACCGAAACTCTTCCGGTGTTCTCTCTCCGGAACTCTTCCGTTGTCTCCGAAACTTTTTCGGTGAATTTCTCTCAGACTCCCTTTCTAGTATTCAACAGATAGATGACCCTTAAGCATGTGACCCTATAGGTTCGGTGAAGCATACACATGACCCGGAACCCCTTCCGATCAATGATCAACATCGGAGCCGTGGACACCCATATTGACCCCTATACCCACACGAATGAATATTCGAGTGAACCTCCACTTGCCGTGTGCTATTCCTGTTGCTTCGCGATATGTTACAAATACCCGAGGTGAGACATGTTGGCATCCCCGTGGATCAACAACTTGTCCACTATGCTAGTTACCTCGTTACCAGTATTGTTCTCTTTTCTCGTTCCCGTGTTCCGGCATCCCCGTGATCAAATCACAAAGTGTCTGGCCAGACGATGATGGATACCGTAACACCGAGAGGGCCCAGAGATATCTCTCCATCGTCGGAGGAGAAAATCCCAATCTTGAGCTATCAAGTTACTTGACATACTTTTCAATGAACCCGTAAGCCGCCGTAATAGCCACCCATGTACGGATGACGTTTAACAAACCCCAAAGTTCATGAAGCAAGCATGAAGAAACTCGATACTCTCATGGTCTAAGGAATTATGCAAACGTTAACCATCTCTGTGTTATTAACCATTAACTTGTGATGAATGAATCTCATAGCATAACATCAATTCGGGTCGATTCAACACAAATGTTCTTCTAACATTGTGCCCTCAAAATTGCCGGCATAGCCATGCCCATGATCAGGAAAACAGGATCATCATGCAATACTTGAGCCAGTCTTAGAGGCCAGACTAGGAATACATTTTACCGTTTATTATTCCACACGTGCATATGAGTCTTCCTTCGAGCCTCGTGGTTATTGTAGACTCGAGAACCATAGCAGTTATAGCATGGAACATAAACCTAATTATGAACAGGGAGATAATCAATAACATTTATTATTGCCTCTAGGGCATATCTCCTATAGACTCCCACTTGCACTAGAGTTAATAATCTAGTCAATGCTAATGCACTTTACACCTATGGCATACTGGTGTAAAATATGCTTCGCTTGTGGTATAGCCTGATGTCCAACGGATCTGACGACTTCAGCTCCGTGTGTAACTTTGCATATCCTTGCGTTTTCACGCTTTCACAAAATTCATATTTTGTGTGGACTTGGCTTTGCATATGTGTGAATCATTGGTCGAAACCTGATTCCTCAGACTGAGCTATGGGGCAACTATCTGCAATAGTGTCCCATAGACCAAAGCCATCTTGGAACCATACTAAGTTCATGAATGAACTATATGATTCAACAACTTCTTTGTCGCTTCTAAAGCGTCAACATACTTAGCCTTTGTTATAGAATTCGCCACAGTGTCTTGTTTGGAACAATTTCCAACTACCGTGCCACCATGTTGTGTATTACACAAAACCCTTAACTTAAATCGAAAATCGCATGGAGCATTGATGACGACTGTATCGATGTAATTACTTACAACGAGCACTTCATAATCTCTGCTTGCGAGAAAACATGTCATCAGTACTGCTCTAGTACTCAATGACATCTTTCACTGTTGTCCCATGATCAGTACTTTGATCACTTTGGTTTCTATACTCACAACAGTTTTGGAGTATTGGACATAGCTGGTTGTTTTTACATACCATGGAATACATGATTAATCCAAACACAAGAGTGTGTGGAATCTCCATCATGTATTTTCCTCATCAGTGTTTTGGGACACCGATTCTTGCAAAAACTCTTTCCATGTGACTTCGGCAAGAATCACTCCTTGGCGTTTTAAATGCTAAAAAGTTTTAGCATCTTTTCAATATGTATTCATAGCTTAGCCCCATTAGGTAAATCTATCTCCATAGATCATCATGCCTAATATTGAGGCTATTTAGCCTAAGCACTTCATCGAAAACTATTTTCAAATGAAGTCCTAATTCGTGTCAAGAAATTTATTTCCAATTAACAATGTGTCAAGTACACAAGGTTTTTAGAAATATTATTATGCTCCCACTTACTTTCTTGAATCACAAGCATCTTCGATACCCATTTGATGAAGTCAAACCCCTTTGACCATTCCATCAAAAACGAAGATTCCAACTCCACTTTGCTCTCTTCTGTCCATCCCTGGAACTCTGAAGTTTGCATACTTACTAGCATCCTCTGGATCGACAAATTACTGTGGACTGTATCACATACAAGTCCTACGTTTCATTTCCATCAGATGGAAATCCTTTTGTCATCCATGTTTTATATCTCATGATTGAAATATGTATTAATTGCTAGTTTAACCCGAACCGACTTCAAGCATCGCTACGGTGAGACAATCTCATCGTAGTCAACTCCTTGAACTTGTTATTGCAACAAGTCGAGCTTTATGGATAAAACATTTTACCCGTATCAGTTTTTAGTTCCATAAATATTCGTTAGACTCTAAGTCTTCCGAAAGGTGTATCAAGATTTTAATCTCGAATCACTTATATGGAAACTATCTCGGATTGTATTGGCATTTCGCCAATTCCGGAGTCAGGGCCCATCACCGCTTCCTTATGTATCGTAGGTATACTGTTGTCCAACAACAATATCTCGTTTGCGCACCTGAGAGGTTTGCACGAGCCTTGCCTACGTGGTTCAGCTGCAAGTTCGACCGAAGTCCATACATTTTATTCTAGAGACTTCCGTATCAGTCGCAGTAGGAAACTCCGGAATCACTTCCAAGGTTTCTTTCCTTTGATCTGATGACGAAGATACTGGTTATCTCGTCGAGTTGCACTGTCCTCCCACTCACCTTTTGTAAGAACTATTCTCTTTAAAAGCATACCATTTTGTGGCAAAATCCTTTGCCTCGGTATAGTGGTGGGGGAATACCCAATGACTTGGGATAACCTACAAAGTAGCACTTGTCTGATTTGGAATAGGTTTGTAACCTTGTACACAAGCCCCATATTCCAAATGTTAAGAAAAGATATAACATGGTTGGGCTTACCATACTATGGCGTCATTTCAACAAACCTGATGGAGCTCTTTTCAGTGTAAAAGCCGCAGTCTCTAAAGCATCACCTTTTAAAAGGGGTAATGGCAAATTTATTTGTGTCATCTTTGATCTTACCATGTCATAAATGGTTCGATTACATCTTCACGGACTTTCCACTTGCAGTGGTGTTCTGGGAGGTGCAAGTTATGAAACCCCTTTCACAACTCATCAAACATTCGCTAAACTTGTAACTCAAATATTCCTTTCTGCAATCGAATTGTAGAAACATAATTTTCTTGTTACAATATTTTCTTCTTCATTTTGAAAACCTTTCGAATGATTTCAAAAGATCCAGACTCACGTCTCATCAAGTAAATATCCATATATCTACTTGAGTCATTTCTGAAGATAGATAAATCCACTACTTGCAACAACATTTATTGGACTACACACATCATAATGTATGATCACCAATATGTTCTATGCTCGTTCCTTATGGCCTGTGAACGGTATTTCAGTCACTTCACTTTTCATAGGAAAGTTGCAAGTGTCAGATGATTCAAAATCAAACGACTTCAAAATCCATCATAATGGAATTTTCCATGCGGGTTTCTCCAATGTGACCAAATGCAGTGCCACACTTGTGTGGTATTCTTTTAGTCTTGCGACATTTAGCGTCAGTGTTATGGATGTATCATATTTCCATCAATATTCATAATATACATCCCATCTAGGATGGAAGCATGTCCCTTCATGTTATTCATAATACTGAACAACAATTGTTGTTTTTATGAACAACTCTTTTGCAACAAACATTATGCAATGGGCCAGAGTGTATGAAACTCTAAAAGGAATTATGAAAGTAAACACAGAGGTAATATATTAATATCATTATTCATAACATACATCTCATTCATAATGAAAGTATGGCCCTTATGTTATTCATAACACCGAACATCAAAAGTTCTCTTATGAACAACCTTCTTGCAAGATACCTTATGCAAAGGGCTGGAGCGTGAAACTACAAAAGAATTATGAAAATAAATACATAGGTAATACACCGATGGAAGGTATAGTAACATTTACTATGTTCCCTATGTGTATCTTAACCTCATTCCTGGCTAGTCTTTCAGGCCATAGTAGTTCTTACATCGAGTTGCAACAGAATGCAATCAAGCGGGTATCTTTGTGATCAACTCACAATACCCAAGAATTAGTGATCAACATGTTTAACCATAATTCCCAAGAACTATATCTTTAACCAGCCTTCTATACATCAAACACTTGTATGACATTCATACATGAGCCGGATATTCCAGTCTTCTTTCTTTCTGCCTTCATACTCCTAACAGTTTAACTTTCAGTATTTCTCCTACTCTCAGAAGAAGCACCCAACTTAAGAGTGGCGTTAGCCCCGGACTTCCTAGGCGTGAAAGTCTTACTAACACCCTTCGGACACTTCCTTTCTCTTTAAGTTGTTGTTTTATTCACCTTTCATCATATGACAGGCGTTCTCCTGGATCCCTCTCTTATCAGTCTAATGCATAGTAAACTCCTTTACTAATAGTTTGCAAACAAACATTGCTTTGGATAACTCATATCTTTTAGCCTTTGTCTTTCTCTGAAAATGATTTTCAGATTCCATGAATATCACATAACTATCCAAACTTTCGAAGTTCGGGTCTCATGGAAGCTAACATATTGCACTTTGACTGAAAAGGAATTCTAGATTTTGGATCGAAGGACGAGAGTCACATGATCCATAGCATTAGCGGGAGAATACCGAAAGCATGCGATAGGACAAAGTCCTTCTCAGCACTCTTGAGGACAATCCTCACATTACGTTACCAACCGTAAAGTTTTAACCAGATATTTAACAGCTTATTCAATTTTAATTGGGAAGGTGGAAACGCGAGCCATTATTCTACAACTATTATGCAAATAACACTTAGACAGTGTTCATAATTAATTGCATTGAGAATTTAAACAAGTTAATTCTATAGTGTGCTCCCACTCAAATCAATATCTCTCATAATTGATTGTGAGTGATACAAGACCCGCATTTAAATTCAACGCCACGGTTCGAGATGAACTCAATTAGCGCGAACTTCAATCGGTAGGCGAACTTGCCGATCACATCTCTATGTGATTCTTGTTCATCTTTTGATGCGTGTGTTCCGAGCTCAGGACTGTCCTGCCTGAACGTCAAGACAACCAAGTGATCTCGCTGCGAGGTCTCAACTCACCCGCCTCACACTTCTCTAATCGTTCGCACCCATGGAGATCATGTGATGCCCCGAAGAGATACGTGCTGCGACGGTGCTACACTTGGGAGAACACTAACTACTTGATATTTTTGTGAGAGATCACCCTAATAAAAAGCGACTGCCGCGCAATCAAGAAGGGTGCTTCATAAGGGATAAACATCTCAGGCAATTCATAATAGCATGATATGGTATAGCCCTTTCTGACGGAGAAGTCTTGTATTTCTTCGTCTTCGGCATTCGCGTCGGTGTTCACCTTCGCGAAGATTGCCACCACCTTGTCGATGCACCAGATAATATTGCTATATCTATAGCTAATAAAATAAGTGCATTACATAAGGTTGACACGCAGGTCATTAAAGTGCAATCATATGGCTCCAGCCATCATGCCGAATCATGACACGCAGGTCATGTTAATCAAATTACATCATATAGTCATCTCATACATAATCAAATTAATATGAGCACTGCTATACCACATCATATGCACATGCAAACCATCCTGCAAAACCAAGTTAGACGCCTCTAATCGGTTCATGCAAAAACTTGTTTTACGTGGCTTCTAAGGTTTCGAAACAAACCGAAGCTACCAACGTCCATCATCAAGCATGATAATCCAAGTCGCTAGATTAACATTGCGGGGTGTATGAAACACGAGATAATAAAATCTCGAGCCCCATACTAAACTTCGTCATACGCGTGACCCCCGTGCAGAAACATCCATCTTTCTTTAACTATGGTGGAACCCAAAGAACTGGTAGCACTTCGTTGATCTGTCAATCATCATACTCAGGAGCAGCATGAAAGGATCGCGGATTGCCAGAACTTTGTGAGATTCCACCATGCCGTCAAGATCAGGACTACGCAAATTCAGGGGAAGCAACAAGAACATCGGGTAACAGATTTCATCTGCTACCCGCACAAATAATTTCAGTAATAGAACTCATCTACTACCTAATTATATTGTGCAACACCCATACATCTCTATGTATTCTAGATCGCAACCTGCATCTACGCATAGCACGGCTCTTGATGCCACTGTAGGGTAACGCAGCAGAAAACAAAAAAAATCCGACCTACGCACCAGCCCAGGACCACTATGGAGACTGCATACAAGGTTTGATCTTTTCGTTACCGACTCGTAGCGCAGCGGAAGTAGAGTCGATGACGATCGGCGGTGCAGATCCCCGCAGCTAGGATTTACAACCTCCCAACCGCGAGGATGTAAACCCTCATCCGCCCCTCGGACAGCCCTCCGGGAGGCGGTCGGATAGTCCCCCGGATGGTGTCGCGGACAGCCCTTCGGGAGGACCAACGAAACTCAGACAGTCACTCGGACAGCCCTTCGGGAGGACCCACGAAACTCGGACAGTCACTCGGACAGCCCTTCGGGAGGCACACTCGAACTAAGACCGAAACTACGATCTCTCTACAGAGTTGCACACATATGGTGTCATCTATCCGGCAGGGCTTCGCCATCCAGAACTAGTTCCCACCGGAACCCAGACAGCCTTTCGGCTCTACGAAACTATTTCGCTGGGAGGGAGAGAGAAGCCAGATAACATCAGATGGCATGTGTATGTGAGAAAGAGTGAGTGTGGAGAGTGCATCTCCACCTCTATTTATAGGAAAACCCAAGGGGTAGGGTGACACTTGAAATACCCAAAATGCCCTTCACAAGGGCACAAAGGTAAAAGCAAGTGGGCAGCCCTTATCCTTCCATGTCATCCCTAAAGATATTTGTGAGTAAAGCCCCAAAAGGTGGCTTTCCATAAAGTAATCCAAAAAGCACTTTCACTATTCACGACGACATATTTCAGCGTCCGTTCGAACTGAAAATATTCATGTGGGCTTAGAACATTTCCAATACCCACTAAAATAATTTTCAATGCGATCCAAAACAATTCCGGTTTAGTGATTTTCATCTGCGAAAAGCATCTGAAGCGGTTCCGGCAGCTCCGGAACATTTCCGGTTTTCATCCCGGAAAATTCCAGAAAGTTTCCAGAACGATTCTGGCACCCTCCAAGAATTATCAGGCATGTGCCGAAACCAATTTGACTTTATGGTGTACTCCGAAACAACTTTTCGGTTTAGTGATTTTCATCTGTGAAAAGCAACTAAAGCGGTTCCGGCAGTCCGGAACATTTCCGGTTTTTGTCTCTGAAAAATCTCAGAATTTATAGGAACAATTCTGGTACCTTCCAATAATTTCCAGGCATGTGCCGAAACCAATTTGACTTTATGGTACACTCCAAAACAACTTTTCGGTTTTACCGAAACTCTTCCGGTGTTCTCTCTCCGGAACTCTTCCGTTGTCTCCGAAACTTTTTCGGTGAATTTCTCTCAGACTCCCTGTATAGTATTCAAAAAATAGATGACCCTTAAGCGTGTGACCCTATAGGTTCGGTGAAGCATAGACATGACCCAGAACCCCTTCCGATCAATGATCAACATCGGAGCCGTGGACACCCATATTGACCCCTATACCCACACGAATGAATATTCGAGTGAACCTCCAGTTGTCGTGTGCTATTCCTGTTGCTTGGTGATATGTTACAAATACCCGAGGTGAGACATGTTGGCATCCCCGTGGATCAACAACTTGTCCACTATGCTAGTTACCTCGTTACCGGTATTGTTCTCTTTTCTCGTTCCCGTGTTCCGGCATCCCCGTGATCAAATCACAAAGTGTCTGGCCAGATGATGATGGATACCGTAACACCGAGAGGGCCCAGAGATATCTCTCCATCGTCGGAGGAGCAAATCCCAATCTTGAGCTATCAAGTTACTTGACATACTTTTCCATGAACCCGTAAGCCACCGTAATAGCCACCCATGTACGGATGACGTTTCACAAACCCCAAAGTTCATGAAGCAAGCATGAAGAAACTCGATACTCTCATGGTCTAAGGAATTATGCAAACGTTAACCATCTCTGTGTTATTAACCATTAACTTGTGACGAATGAATCTCATAGCATAACGTCAATTCGGGTCGATTCAACACAAATGTTCTTCTAACATTGTGCCCTCAAAATTGCCGGCATAGCCATGCCCATGATCAGGAAAACAGGATCATCATGCAATACTTGAGACAGTCTTATTAGCCAGACTAGGAATACATTTTACCGTTTATTATTCCACATGTGCATATGAGTCTTCCTTCGAGCCTCGTGGTTATTGTAGACTCGAGAACCATAGCAGTTATAGCATGGAACATAAACCTAATTATGAACAGGGAGATAATCAATAACATTTATTATTGCCTCTAGGGCATATCTCCAACAGTTACAGATAAGGATTATGAATTCTCTGTCGATCCTGAGTTAATTACTTTGGTTGAATCTGATCCTTTCCATGGTTATGAATCTGAAACTGTTGTGGCACATCTTACGAAATTGAATGATATAGCCACCCTATTTACCCATGAGGAAAAAAATCGTTATTACTATATTCTTAAGTTGTTTCCTTTCACATTAAAGGGTTATGCTAAGATATGGTTTAATTCTCTTGCTCCTTGTTGTGTGCGTAGTCCCCAGGATATGATATATTACTTCTCTGAAAAATATTTTCCTGCCCATAAGAAACTTTGTGCAAATTGAAGAAGAGAGTCTCCCACAAGCTTGGGGGAGGCTTCTCCACTTACCTAATGCTTTGCCTGATCACCCTCTCAAGAAAAATGAAATACTTGATATCTTTTATAATGGACTAACCGATGCTTCTAGGGACCACCTAGATAGTTGTCCTGGTTGTGTTTTCAGGGAATGAACTGTTGAACAAGCTGAACTACTATTGAATAATATATTGAGCAATGATAATGATTGGACTATTCCCAAACCACCTCCAAAGCCAACTCCGAAGAAAAGAGGTATTCTATTTCTCAATCCTGAAGATATGCAAGAGGCAAAGAAATCTATGAAAGAAAAAGGTATTAAAGCTGAAGATGTTAAGAATCTACCACCTATTGAAGAAATACATGGTCTCGATAACCCGACACAGGTAGTAGAGGTAAATTCTCTCTGTAGATTTGATGAAGGTGATACTCCTTATAATAAGTCTTCTAGCCAATGCTTGGATGAGTTTGATAACTTTATTGTTAAGGAAGAAAATTTCAATGCTTATGTTAGTAGACAATTGAAACATAATCCTTACATGCTTGATCGCTTGGGTGATTACATGAGTAGAACTGTCAATGATCTTAAGCTTATTAGTAAACATGCTTCCATGGTAACCACTCAAGTAGAACAAGTACTTAAGTCGCAGAATGATTTGCTTAATGAGATGATTAGTAAGAAGAATGATCATTCTGTTAGAGTTGTGACTAGAAGTGGTAGAATGACTCTGGAACATTTGTATCCTGAGGGTCATCCTAAGAGAATTGAGCAAGATTCTCAAAGAGTTAATATTGATGCACCTGGTCATTCTAATAGAAGGAAAAAGAATGATGATAGGACTTTGCATGCTGCTAGTGAACCTGTTATAGATTCACATGAAAACCCAAATGATATTTCTATTTCTGATGCTGAGACACAATCTGGTAATGAACATGAGCCTAGTGATAATATTAATGATGATGTTCATGCTGATGCTCAACCTAGTAATGATAATGATGTGGAGATTGAACCTGTCGTTGATCTTGATAACCCACAACCTAAGAATAGAAGATATGATAAAAGAGACTTTGTTGCTAGGAAGCATGGTAGAGAAAGAGAACCTTGTGTTCAGCAACCCATGCCTTTTCCTCCTAAGCCATCCAAGAAAAAGGATGATGAGGATTTTGAGCGCTTTGTTGAAATGCTTAGACCTGTCTTTTTGCGTATGCGCTTGACTGATATTCTGAAAATGTCTCCTTATGCCAAGTATATGAAAGATATTGTGACAAATAAAAGAAAGATATCAGAAGCTGAGATTTCCACCATGCTTGCTAATTATACTTTTAAGGGTGGAATACCAAAGAAACTAGGATATCCCGGAGTACCTACTATACCATGCTCTATTAAAGGAAATTATGTTAAAACTGCTTTATGTGACCTTGGAGCTGGTGTTAGTGTTATGGCTTTCTCTTTATATCGTAGACTTGATTTGAATAAGTTGACACCTACTGAAATCTCCTTGCAAATGGCTGATAAATCAACTGCTTTACCCATTGGTATTTGTGAGGATGTGCCTATCATAGTTGCAAACGTTACTATCTTAACGGACTTTGTTATTCTTGATATTCCCGAGGACGACAGTATGTCGATCATCCTTGGTAGACCCTTTTTGAACACTGCAGGGGCTGTTATTGATTGCAACAAGGGCAATGTCACTTTTCATGTAAATGGTAATGAGCATACGGTACACTTTCCGAAGAAACAACCTCAAGTTCATAGTATCAACTCCATTGAGAAAATTTCAACG
This sequence comes from Elymus sibiricus, assembly GCA_039707655.1. NCBI lineage: Eukaryota > Viridiplantae > Streptophyta > Magnoliopsida > Poales > Poaceae > Elymus > Elymus sibiricus. The sequence continues at coordinate 427,697,702 of CM077675.1, forward strand.
ATTATTATTGCAGACTTTTCATGTAAATGGTAATGAGCATACGCCGTCGTCATCACCAACCATCCTTCATCACCAATTTCATGATGCTCTCCGCCGTTCATGAGTACTTCCATCGTAGGCTTGCTGGACGGTGATGGGTTGGATGAGATTTACCATGTAATCGAGTTAGTTTTGTTAGGGTTTGATCCCTAGTATCCACTATGTTCTTAGATTGATGTTGCTATGACTTTGCTATGCTTAATGCTTGTCACTAGGGCCCGAGTGCCATGATTTCAGATCTGAACCTATTATGTTTTCATGAATATATATGTGTTCTTGATCCTATCTTGCAAGTTATAGACACCTATTACGAGTTATGATCCGCATCCCCCAGGGTGACAATAACTGGGATTCTTTCCGATGATTACCGCAGTTTGAGGAGTTCATGTATTCACTGAGTGCTAATGCTTTGGTCCGGTTCTCTATTAAAAGGAGGCCTTAATATCCCTTAGTTTCCATTAGGACCCCGCTGCCACGGGAGGGTAGGACAAAAGATGTCATGCAAGTTCTTTTCCATAAGCACGTATGACTATATATGGAATACATGCCTACATTACATTGATGAATTGGAGCTAGTTCTGTGTCACCCTATGTTATAACCCAAATTTGGGTTATCAAGGGGCCATGTCTAGTTGTGATTGGCTGGTGAGGTGGGCCAGGCCCTGGGCCGCAGGCAGGCAGGTCTGGGTACCCCCATTCCCAGAACGCCGACAGTAGCCCCCGGGCCCAAGGCGCGCTCGAGTTGGCTTCTGGGCGAAGCCTTGAGGACGCCCCGAAGCGCCGCGGGCCCCAAATGCCTGCGGTCCAGGACTGGCGCGCGTTGTGCGGTTGATGTCGGGCGTCCTTCGTCCCTTCGGCCACCGCCCGAGTGGACAAGAGCCTGACTTCCAACGCCGAGCCATTATCACTTTCCCCTTCTGCGCACCTGCCCTTGCTTCCCAGATCTCCGGCCCTAGCAGAGGCCTCTCCAGATCCGGCATCGCTCCATCCTCCTCCTTGTTGCTTCGGCCCCGCGAACTTCCCGATGGCTCCCACCGGCAAGCAGAAGCCAGAGACCCAGAGCCCAGCCTCCACTCACATTTCACCGGCGCTCTCGGGGTCCACCATCGCCAAGGACGAGGACCTCGTCCCGGCGCTCCCGTCGACGGCGGATGGGACCAACGAGTGGGGGCGGACCTTGATATGGGGCGGCTCATTGGAGAAGCGGCCCTCATCCAGGGCACTCTACCCTTTCTTTCTCCATAGCGTCTTCGCCGGGCTCGTCCCGCCTTTCTCCGTGTTTTTCACCGCCATCCTCGACCACTATGGGATTCAATCCCTTCATCTCCAACCCAACTCCATCCTGCTCTTGTCCGTCTTTGCCTTCTACTGCGAGGCTTTCTTGGGCGTGAGGCCTTCAGTGGCCCTCTTCCGCCATTTCTTCAGCTTGCGCGTGCATGATGGCGCTCAACGGTCGGCGTGCGTCTCCTTCGTCGCGGTCCAGAGCGGCAACATGCTCTTAATAGCCGGGAAGAAGGTGGAGAACTTCAGGCACCGCTGGGTCCTCATGGATCTCAAAGATACCAACCCCCGATTGGATCTGCCGAAGGGGCTGTCGGAGAAGACCTCCGCGTGGAACTCCATGAAGCTTTCCGACTCCCGGGCCAGGCCCGTCCTAGCGCGGATTTCCCGCGATATCAGTGCCAGGAAGTTGACTGGGGGGATGATAGTGAAGGAGTTCTTGTCGCAGCGCCTGGCGCCCCTCCAGTCCCATTCTAGGCCCTTGTGGGACTATCAGGGCAGCGGCGACATCCTCAGTCTTCGGTCCGCACGCATAACCCCTGAGGAACTTAACAGGGCCATAACGACCCTGCTCAACGACGACCCCGGTGATCTTCCCGATGCCCACGCCCCGCTGTACTGCCGCGATGATGGGGCCGATCTGGTTGCCGCGATGCCTGTCTTCAACGAACTGGCGCTCTCCCCAGCTGAGGGCCTTGGCTCCCCGGTGATGGTTTCCTCCGGCGACACTACGGGCGGGCAGGATTCGGAGAAAACCGCCGCCGATGACCCGGCAGGGGCATCCCCCCCCCCCCCCCTGTCGCTCCTGCGCGACCTCGAGGATGACGATGATGTTGGTGAAGTTTCTGCTGCGGGCTCCCCACGTCCCGCAAAGGCCCCCGGGGGGCTAGGACCGGCCCCTCGTGCCACACGGTCCGCCAATGTGTTGACCCCCAGGAAGCGCGGAGCGGGGCCTCCTCCGGTGCGCCCTGCCTCTGCCAGCAAGGCGGTTGAAGCGCCGGCCTCGCCCCCGCCCGAATTGCAGCTTGCAGCCAAGATGGGCGAGGCCGGGGCCCTCCGGCGGCCGCCCTTGCGGACAGCGCCCTCGCCCCCTCACGTGGTGGTGCCCTCCCCGAGAAAGGCGAGGGCGCTCCCGTCGTTGCCGGAGCAGAGAGGAAGAGGAAGTGGATCGACGTTGAAGAGTAAGTGATCCGGCTCGGCCTTGGTCCCCTGCCGGCAGCTCGCGTATTGATGATTTTCCTTTGCTTGGTAACCAGGAATGCCTCCGCGCTGAAGATGAGGAAGAAGAAGGCGGGCTTCAAGCCGAAGGCGCCTTCCGACGCGCCGCCCGCTCCTGAGGTCCTGCCGTCGCCCGTCGAGGCACCTTCTGCCGAAGGGGTGGGGGCTCGCGAGGCAGCCCCCCTGGTCATTGCCGCGGAGCCCCCTGAGTCCCCGATGCTTGTTCGTATGATCACTCCTGCCCTCGAGGGTGCGGAGGTGCCGCAGTCCGGAGGACTAGCCCATGAGGGCCAACCGCCCGTCGATCCGTCTGCGTTCGTGGTCGCCGCGCGGCCTCCGGGGCCTCCTGCCCTTCGTGCTGCTGTCTCCTTGGGGACGTCTCCCGTGATCGCCCATGGGACTCCTCCGGAGGAGGCCTTGATGCCTTTGTTGCGCGGCCTCGAGGTCCTGGACGGGGCCCTCACCGTTCTGGGTCAAGTTCGGGACGCTCTCGGGGGTACCGACGATCGCCTCGCGAGTGGGCGCCTAGGGCTCCTCTCCGGGTGGCTCCAGGCCGACGCTTCTGCCGTGGCGGTTTGGGGTCAGGACCGAGGCTGCCGCGGTGAAGAGCGAGAAGGAGGCCGCGTCTGCCAGGGTAGCCCGCGAGGAGGCACTGGCCGACGCAGCGTCCGCCGTCAGCCGCTGCGAAGAGGTGGAGGCCCGCCTGAAGGCTCTCCAGGAGGAGAAGTCTGAGCTTGCGGAGCAGTTGCGTCAGCAGGAGGAAACCATCAAGACCCGCGAGGCCAAGCTTGTCGCTCGGGACTCCGAGCTATCCCAGACAGTGACACGCTAGGCCGCGGAGCGGGAGCGCCTGGATGCGCAGGAGAAGGAAATCGCTTCGGAGAAGGCCCTGATCGACACCAGGGAGAAGGCTCTTGCCGCGGCCGAGGAGAAAAAGGCCGCGGAGCTCTGCGCCTTTCCCTCCGTCGAGCTCAAGCTTCGCCAAGTGCTCCACTCCCTCTGTCGGGATGGGTTTGCGGAACCCCTGGCGGCTCGAGAGAGCGGCTTCACGGGGCTCGCTTCGAAGCTCGTTGAGGCGTTGGAGGGCACCGTTGTCAAGGTGGAGGGGATCTTGGAGAGCGAGTGCCGCGACCTCTTTTCTGAGGCTGCGACGCGCGTCTTCAGCCATCTTCATCTACGCGAGCCAGGGTTCGACTTCGACTCCGTGATCTGCCCGGTCGCCCCCGAGGCCTGTGTCAGTGCTGCGGCGGCGGTGAAGGGCGCCGTGGAGACGCTGGTGAAGAGGTTCACCCGCATCACGGTTCCCCCGCCCCCTGATGCTGCAGGGGTTGGCGGTGAAGAAGACGACGCCAGCGATGTCGACGACGAGTTCCCCGAGGACGGGACGAGTGGTGGCAGCGGCTCCCCCTAATTCCTCTCCCTTGTTCTTTACCTGCAATGTCCATCGTGCCTCGTGGAGGCGTTAAACTCGTTGGTATCCATGAAAACTTTTAATGCTTGTAATGATTGTTGAACTGTGTGATTGCTTTCTTCGCCTTGTTTCCTTCTTGCTTGCTGTGATGCTCTGCGTCGGCAGGGCCCGGCCCCGCGCATACCTCAGCCGCCGTTGGGCCGTCCGGATCACCAAGGATGGTTCCAAAGGGTGAGGGGCTATGGGGCCAGTGAGGCTCGTGAGTCGTGATGCTCAGGAGTCCCCCTTGACGTACGAGCAGCCCTCATGAAGGGAACATGGTGAAGATTGGGTTAACTTGGAAATTTCGAACACCTTGCGCTCTGCGTCGGCAGGGCCCGGCCCCGCGCATACCTCAGCCGCCATTGGGCCATCCGGATCACCAGGGATGGTTCCAAGGGGTGAGGGGCTACGGGGCCAGTGAGGCTCCTGAGTCGCGATGCTCAGGAGTCCCCCTTGACGTACGAGCTCCAACGTCCTCCTTAAGGGTTTTTTGATTGCTTTGAGCTCTGTGTCGGCAGGGCCCGGCCCCGCGCATACCTCAACCGCCGTTGGGCCGTCCGGATCACCAAGGACGGTTCCAAGGGGTGAGGGGCTACGGGACCAGTGAAGCTCCTGAGTCGCGATGCTCAGGACTCCCCCTTGACGTACGAGCTCCAGCGTCCTCCTTAAGGGTTTTTTGAGCGCTTTGAGCTCTGCATCGGCAGGGCCCGGCCCCGCGCATACCTCAACCGCCGTTGGGCCGTCCGGATCACCAAGGACGGTTCCAAGGGGTGAGGGGCTACGGGACGAGTGAGGCTCCTGAGTCGCGATGCTCGGGAGTCCCCCTTGACGTACGAGCGGCTCCCATACCTTTCCTCGCCAGCTTTTCCTGAGATGGGCGCGTGAAGACCAGGTTTGGCAGACCTGGGAAGGTGGCGTATACCAGGCTTGGCCCGGTAGTAGTACCAGGCTTGGCCCGGTAGTAGCCCCGTGCAGCCCCCTCACACGTACATCCTTGGGATACGCAGCGAGAAGGGGGCCACTAGGGACCTTCCTGAGGTTGGATGCAGCCGTGGGGCGCCCTCAGTTGTTTATCCACCGCACGGGGTGTGAGGCCTCCACATTGCGTGGGCATAGTCATTGGTGGACCGTGTTGTCCGCCAGCACAGAGCTGTGGCTTCCACATTGCGTGGGCATAGTCATTGGTGGACTATGTTGACCGCCATCACGGAGCTGTGGCTTCCACATTGCGTGGGCAGGAACCCCTCCGCGTCCTCGGGGGGCTCCGGGTGTGTACAGCCCATTGAGTTCGTGCTCGTGGCTTGCACGGCAGAACTGGGAGGTGTATCTCGGAGCTCGCGAGGGCGCTTTGGCCTCGCGAGGTCCCTACCTCAAAGGCAGTTCGCGCCTGAGTCTTCTCGTATGTGGTGCCGTCCAAGGCCCTGCAGACTTCTTCTTCACGAGTGAGGCAGGTTGGGAACCCTTTCGGCACTCTGCGTCTACAGGCCCCAGTCCCGCACATTTCCCGACCACCGTAGTGTACGACCGGATCACCAGGACGCAACTACGAGGTCAGGCCCCAACACCCTTGATCCCGACCGGATCACCAAGGACGACATCAAGGGGCGGGTGGCATTATGACTAGTAAGGCCCCTGAGGCGCATTGCTCAGAAGCCCCCTTTGACGCCCAAGCGGGTCTACGTTGGCAGGTCCCAGTCCCGCACATTTCCCTACCGCCATAGTGTACGACCGGATCACCAAGGACGCAACTACGAGGCGAGGCCTCGACACCCTTGACGCCGACTGGATCACCAAGGACGACATCAAGGGGCGAGTGGCTATATGATCCGTAAGGCTCCTGAGGCGCGATGCTCAGGAGCCCCCTTTGATGCTCGAGCGACCCCCATTCCGTCCTGCCGGCTGCTGCCTCAGGAGGCCCTGGAGCCTCCCGAGACTCCATACTATGGTGCCGCGCTGCGATCGGAGCCCCCAAGCGAGGGTCGACTGCCCAAAGATGCAAGTCCCTGAGGCGACAGGGCATTGCTATCCAGTTCCGAGGTGCCTTGGGGAGGGCCATGGCGCACGGCCCCTTGCAAATCACCACTCAGGAAGAATGGTGCGGCGACATGCACGCTGGCGAAGAGCCGTGCAGGCAAGGTAAAACGTTAGGAAACCGATCATGTGCATGAGAAACTATTGAAATATGCGTAAATGAGGTGGCTGCAGGGGTATGCCCTGAACGCCTGAGGATAATGCGGCCCGGTGGGCGCCCTCAAACAGAGTAAACCAAAAGGTTACCTGGCAACAGCCAACAAAAAGTCACCTGGCGGCCATGCCGCTGAAGAGCCGAAGCTGCCGTCGTAGCCTGATCTTAGACCTCCACGAGCGCGACCCTGACGGGCCCGTCGTCTCCCGGTGCTCGGGGCCTTCGCTCGGTCCAAGCATCTCCTCCAACTCCTCGCCGCGCCCCACCAGGCAAGGTATGAGCATGGCCCGGGCGAGGCGCTGGAACATGACGCCCGCGTTCGCCAGGCTGAAGGGCATGCGGACGTAGTTGTGCGGGTAGACCCATCCATGCTCGGCACGCGTTGGCTGAAAGGGGCCCTGGGACGCGGCCCTGTTGATCACGAGCGTGTTGACGCAGATGCGCGGCTGGTCGACCGTGCCGATGATGGCGGCTGCAATTGGTGGTGCTGGGCAGTCCCCGCCTTGCATGGCCTGCGCTTCCTGAAGCTCCTCGATCGCTCTGATGACGGACTCTTGCGAGCTCGGCGCCACACGCCGTGCTCCCGGCTCGAGCTGACGCGCGTCAGGACGCGCCTTCAGGTTGTGCCCGAGCGCCTCTCTTGTCTCACTGGCCAAGCCGGAAGCTCCCCAGATGAGAGCCCCCGGGCCCAACCCAAGAGGGGCGCCGAGCGCGCTTTCCTATGCGATTGGAGGCGGGGCCCCATCCCCGGGCGCAGAGCCCGAGGCTCTGGGACGCCCCGCGGAAAGGAGCTGCTTCTTCTTGCATGTGTCCTCACGAGGTAGGGCATCTTCCTCGTCGTCCGAGCGCTCGGCCGCCGCGGCGCGGTAAGCACGCTCGAGAGAGCAGACGGCATCCTTCTCAACGCAGGCAACAGTGATGACGCCGCCACTTCCTGGCATCTTGAGGACGTTGTAGCCATGGTGAGTCACCGCCATGAACATGCCGAGTGCCGGGTACCCAAGGATCGCGTTGTACGGGAGGTGGATGTGCGCGACGTCGAAGACGATGATCTCGGTGTGGTAGTTCTTGCGTCCGCCGAAGGTGACGGGCAGACGCACTTGCCCGATGGGGACGGTGGACCCGTCTGTGACTTACGAGAAGGGCTTGGTCGGCATGAGCTGCTCGTACGGTACTTGGAGCGTCTCGAAGGTCTGTATGGAGAGGACATTGAGCCCCGCTCCACTGTCGATGAGGGTCTTCGTGACGAGGACGTTGCTGATGGTTGGAGTGCACAGCATGGGGAGCTTACCGGCCATGGCCGAGCACCTGAGCAGATCCCTCGAGTCGAAGGTGATGGCAGTCTGGGACCACTTGAGGGGACGCATTGCTTCGGGCTTTGGGAGAGCCGCGTTCACCTCCCGCGTGAACTGCTTGAAGGCGCGGTTCGACGCTGGGGCCTGGGCGCTGCCCAAGATACAGGCTACCGCCCTGACCTCCTGGAAGCCCCCAGCTCCATCGTCTTGCCTGTCCTCTTCCTTCCTTCTGGGTGGCGGTGGTAGTGGTGGTAGGCCGGCCTCATGAGGGCATGCCTCACGAGGCTGACCACGGCGTGACCCCTCCGGGGGGTCATCGCGCCAGCGATCCTCCCGAGGCTGATCGTGCCAGCGGTCGTCCCTAGCCTGATCACGACAGCGGTCCTCCTGAGGCTGATCGTGCCACCTTTGACGTCGTTCCCGGTTGTCCCAACGGCCTCCACCGCGGCCTCTGCCGCGCCCGAAGCCATGGTCAGCGCGTCTAGGGCACCGGCCAAAGTGTTCGGCGCGGACGAGCCTGAGTTCCTGGCAGTCGGCGGTGCCATGGTTGTTGGTGCCATGAAAGATGCAGGTCGGTCTTCCCCCCGCGGGGTGCTCCTCACCCTGGCTGCGCTTCGCCTCAGGCTCTTCCGCAAGTACCGCTGGGGCCTTGCGCTTTGCCTCCTTGGCCTTGGTCTTCTTTTCCTTTGGCTCTGCCGCCGGAGGCCCGGGGAGCGACAGGCGGCCCTCTTCAGCCTTGGCGCACCGGTTCGCCAGGTTGAACATCTCCAGGGCTGAGCACAGTTCATCGTTCATGGCGAGCTCCTCCTTCATTTTGAGGTCCGTGATGCCATCGGTGAACGTGGAGATGATAGCCTCATCCGACGCCTTCGGGACCTTGAGGCGCGTAGTCGTGAAGCGTTGTATGAACTTGTGCAGGGTCTCTTCATCCTGCTGCTTTATGCGCCGCAGGTCGTTCACGGTGAGCACGCGGTCGCGGGTACCTTGGAAGTTGGTGATGAAGTGCTTGCGCAGGTCGTCCCAGGAGGTGACGGATCCCTCCGGGAGGTTGAGGATCCAGGAGAGCGTGCCACCTTTGAGTGCCATGGGGAACCAGCATGCCATGACTTTGTCGTCTCCACCGACAGCCCGGATGCTCAGCGAGTAGAGTTGTAGGAACTCAGTGGGATCCGGGGTGCCGTCGTAGCACGGGGGCAGGTCAGGCTTGAACTTGCAGGGCCACACGGTTGGGTGGAGCTCCGGGGCGATGGCGAGGCACCACACCGGTTCGACGGGTGCTGCGTGCGCGGGAGGGACCCGGTCTTGACGCTCCTGTGGGGCCACATCGAGTGTTGCCCGGTCGCCACGCTGGGTCGGCAGCGCAGGGAGTGCACGCGCGTCGACGCGCGGCCGGCGAACCACCTGGCAGCTTACTTCATCTCTTGCCCTCGCGCGCGGTTCGCGAGGCCGGTCGCGGGGGCGCGCTTCTCGCCTAGGCTCGGGGTCGACGTCACATTGCGGAGGAGGCGGCGGCGCATCGTGGGCCACGTCGTCTGCCAGGGATGGTCGGGGTCGAAGCGAGTAGGAGAGCGCTGAAGCGTCGCCGGCTGCACTGATGAGCTCCGCGATGCGCCGAAGACAGTCGGCGTAGTGGTCGGGGGCAGGGCGGTAGCGGAGCAGCGCGCCGGCCCGGGACAAAAGTGGGAGGACGACCCGGAAGCTGGGGCGATGGCGAGTGCGCCCGAGCCGCGCGCCGGCCCGGGACAAAAGTGGGAGGACGACCCGGAAGCTGGGACGATCGATGGAGTGGCGGTGTGGCCATCGCGCCGCGTAGTGACCGGCTGGGAGGAGTCTTGTTGCTCGTGGGCGTCCGGGCCTGTGGCGGCGTTGGCCACGGGCGAGGGTGACCGGCGCGCGTCGGCGTGGCCCACAGGTGCCGTCTGGGTGATGCGGGCAGCTCGGCGCTCGGCGCGGGCTCGGCGAGCGTCAGACATCGGAACGGCGAGGCGGGAGAAGATCTCGGCTTGAGGAAGACTCCGACACGCCCCCTACCTGGCGCGCCAAATGTCGGATTTCGGGCTCCGCAAAACCCTCAAGATTCGAACACAGGGGCGTGTGCGAAGATCCCCTGTAGCCTCGCCCTACCTAGCTCGCTACTCGATGGCCAAGACGATGAACTCGCACGATGACGAGGAAGCAGATGAACACGGTGGTTTACCCAGGTTCGGGCCGCTGCGAAGCGTAATACCCTACTCCTGCTTTGGTGGATTGCCTCTTGTGAAGGTATGGTGGATGAACTAGTACAACATTGAGGAGCCTCACGAGGGCGCTCCTGAGGTGTTCTTGGCCCTCTGCTGGCTTTGTGGTGGTTCGGTTGGATTGACTGGTCGCCGGATCTCCCTCTACGGTGCAGCCTAGCCTCTAAATATAGCGGTGGCCTGGGTCCTCTTCCCTTATCACAATGGTGGGAAGGGATCCCACAACGGCCAAATTTGAAGGGGGACAGGAGTACACCCTGCCCTATCCAAAGGTGGTCTTCGCCTGCAAAGTAGCTGTCGACGACGCAGAGGTGAGCTCGGTGATGACATCCGTCCTGCGGGGCTCGTGGTCGTGGTCTTGTTGCACCGGAATGGAAACCTTTGGGGGGCATGCTTTGGGAACCCACGTACGTCCTTTCCCCCTTTGCACCAAAGGGGAAACTGCTCCACCTGGCGCGCTGGCGCCCGCCTGTCCTTCCTTCTGTCACCCTTGACTCCTAAGGCCAGGTCCTGCATAGAGATCTCCGCCGCTCCGGAGGGGGCCTGGGGAGGCCCACCCCTTGCCGGTCCTGATGCTGCTACTCCTCGTGAGCCCAGGGTCAACGCGAGGGCCTTGCCTTGAGTGGGGCCATATCTGGTTGTGATTAGCTGGCGAGGTGGGCCAGGCCCTGGGCCGCAGGCAGGCAGGTCTGGGTACCCCCGTTCCCAGAACGCCGACACGGCCCCACGGTGGGTGCCAACTGTTGTCGTTTTCTCAAGGCAGATGCCATGGGGTGGCTTATCGAGAGTGGTTGGGGCCAAAGGACGCCGGCGGACTCCGGAAGCGGGATTGGGCACAAGCAGTGACGGACACACGATGTACCCAGGTTCGGGGCCCTCCGTTGGAGGTAACACCCCTAGTCCTGCTCGTCTAGTTGATGGGTGTCTAGTGTTACAATGGTCCTCCTTGAGCTGTTGTCTAGAGGAAGAAGAAGGAGCAGCCGGCTCTTCTTGCCTCGCTATGTGGGAATGAGAGTGTGAGATGGGGTGAATCCCTTGCCCGTTGCATGGGGGGGCTCAGGGGGTTTTATAGACCAACCCCCCGGCTTATAATATACATAAGGTACTAATTGGGGGCCCCGGCCGGCAGCCTCCCTAATCGGCCAGCGGCCCCACCGGTTGGGCCGTCTTCTCGCTCGTAGGGCCTACCGGCTGTGTGGTCCCATCGCCGACTGGGGCCCGACAGCCGGCTCTTCTATTGGCCCGCGCCCACCTGCCGCGGCACAGGCCATTCCGCGCGGCGTCGTCTTGCGCCAGCCGGCCGAAGTCAGTGGTACGGCCGGCAGCGCTGTAGCCACGCCGGGGCAGGTAATGGAGTAGACGGCGGCGTGGCCGCACTGTTGCCCCGCCGGGTCTCGATCGGTCAGGGCGAGCGGTACGACCGCCCGTACTGTAGCCACGCGTGCCCACGTGTCAGCAGTCGTTGTAGCCACGCCGGAGTCCATCATGGGGGTTGTGTCTTGTCGGTGTACTTGGTCGCAGCGGGAGGAGACAAGTGCCTGCCCGTCCAGAGGTCAGCGGGAGGGCCGGCCGCGGGGCGGCCGGTTGCGGGCCGGCCGGGGGCCAGGCGGCCGGCTCCTGTCCAGCCGGCTGTGGGCCAGACGGCCAGGGGGCCAGCCGGCCGCTCGCCAGCCGGCCATGGGCCAGCCAGCCAGGTGGCCAGCAGGCCGCTCGCCAGCCGGCCATGGACCAGCCGGCCGTATAGTTTTTTCTAAAAGGGGCTTGAACTCCCTTGTCTTGGCATACCCAGGGGTAATATCCCCATCAACGGGGTTGTGGGAGATTTTGATTGCACTCTCGTTGTCGCAGTAGAGAGGTACATGCTTCAGATTGATGTCGTAGTCCTTGAGAGTCTACTTCATCCATAGAAGCTGAGTGCAGCATGCGCCGGCAGCAATGTATTCGGCTTCGGCAGTGGAGAGTGAAACACAGTTCTACTTCTTCAAAGACCAACATACAAGAGATCGTCCCAGAAAGTGACAAGTGCCTGATGTAGACTTGCGATCAACTCTGTCGCCAGCGAAGTCAGAATCTGAATAGCCAATTAGCTCAAACTTTGAACCCTTTGGATACCATAATCCTAGTGTTGGGGTGTGAGCCAGATATCTAAGTATTCGCTTCACAGCAAGGTGATGCGACTGCTTTGGTGCCGCTTGAAATCGGGCGCACATGCAAACGCTAAGCATTATATCTGGCCTAGATGCACATAAGTACAATAAAGACCCAATCATGGAGCGATATACCTTCTGATCGAAATATTTACCATTTTCGTCAGTGCAGAGGTGACCGTTGGTAGGCATAAGCGTCTTGTAGCCTTTGGCTTCATTCATGCCGAATTTCTTGAGGCAGTCCTTTAGGTACTTCTCCTGAGATATGAAGATGCTATTGGGTTGTTGTCGAATTTGAAGCCCTAGGAAGAATATCAGTTCTCCCATCATCGACATTTGATACTTCTCTTGCATCATATAAGCAAACTCATCACTGTATTTGTTGTTAGTACAGCCAAAGATAATGTCGTCCACATATATTTGGCATACAAGCAGTTCATCATCATAGGATTTAGTGAAGAGAGTGGGATCGAGTGAACCAGGTTTGAAGCCTTTCTTCTTGAGGAATTCCTTGAGTGTGTCATACCAAGCTCTTGGTGCTTGCTTGAGGCCATAGAGTGCCTTGTTGAGCTTGAAGACTTTGTCAGGATGCTTTGGATCTTCAAACCCTGGTGGTTGAGCAACATATACTTCTTCCTCAATCTTACCATTGAGGAATGCACTTTTGACATCCATTTGATATAAGCATATGTCATGATGGTTAGCATAGGCAAGCAGCATACGAATGGCTTCGAGTCTAGCAACAGGTGCAAAGGTTTCACCGAAGTCAATACCCTCAACCTGTGTGTAACCTTGGGCCACAAGTCTGGCCTTGTTTCTGATGACTTGGCCGGACTCATCTTGCTTGTTGCAGAAGATCCACTTGGTAGCGATGATGTTGTGCTTCCTTGGATCAGGACGCTTTACGAGCTCCCACACATTGCTTAGCTCGAACTGGTGAAGCTCTTCCTGCATGGCTTGAATCCATTCTGGTTCCTTGAAAGCTTCATCTACTTTGGTGGGCTCTGTGATAGATACAAAAGCAAAGTGCCCACAAAAGTTAGCCAATTGAGTAGCTCTTGAGCGAGTAAGTGGACCTAGTGCATTTATGTTGTCAAGCATTCTCTCAATTTGGACTTCATTTGCCACGCGTGGATGTGCAGGGCGAAGACTTTGTTCAGGCTACTGAGCATTGTCTTCATCAGCAGCATTGTCTTCGGGTTCAGCATTGTCTTCGCGCTGAGTAGATGGAGGAATGACGACTTCTTCTACAACCACATGTTCTTCAGGCACAATTTCTCCAGTGCCCATCAGTCTAATAGCTTCATTGGGAGGTAATTCATCTAGCACAGGAGGCAGGTGCTCTCTTTGCGAGCCATTAGTTTCATCGAATCACACATCTACAGTTTCAACAACCTTGTTGTGAAGGATGTTGAAGACCCTGTAGGTGTGCGAATCCTTTCCATAACCAAGCATGAAACCCTCTTGTGCTTTCGGTGCAAATTTAGAAGTGTGGTGTCGATCCCTTATCCAGCATCTTGCACCGAAGACTTTGAAATAACTTACATTGGGTTTCTTACCAGTGAGAAGCTCATATGATGTTTTCTTGAAGAACTTGTGAAGATATACTCTGTTGATAATGTGACATGCAGTATCAATGGCTTCAGGCCATAGCTTCCGTGGTGTCTTGTATTCATCAAGCATGGTGCGAGCCATCTCAATAAGAGTCCTATTCTTGCGCTCCACGACACCATTCTGCTGAGGAGTATATGGAGCAGAGAACTCATGAGTGATGCAAAGAGTATAAAGAAAAGTGTCCAGGCCTGTGTTCTTGAATTCATTGCCATTGTCACTCCTTATGTGCTTGATCTTGATGTTGTAGTTGTTCATACACCTATTTGCGAAGCGCCTGAAGACATCCCGCACTTCAGTTTTGTAAAGAATGATATGCACCCAAGTGAATCGAGAATAGTCATCAACAATCATGAAGCCATATAGATTTGCAGTGGTAGAGAAGGTGGAATAGTGAGTAGGGCCAAATAAGTCCATGTGTAGCAGCTCGAAGGGACGTGAGGTCGTCATGATTGTGTTCGAGGGGTGTTTGGCCCTGGTCATCTTCCCGGCTTCACAGGCACCACAAAGGTGGTCCTTCTTGAACTTGACACCCTCGATGCCAATGATGAGCTTCTTCTTGGCAAGTGTTTGTAAGTTCCTCATCCCAGCATGTCCTACCTTCTGTGCCAAAGCCAACACTCCGAAGCTTTTGCTAGAAGACATGAGGCAACCTGTGGTCCTGCAGAGAAGTCTACCATGTACAGATCACCTCTTCGAAAACCTTCGAAGACTTTGGTTTTGTCAGAAGCCATTAGTACCACACATCGAAATTTGCTGAATATGACGAGCATATCTAAGTCACTGAGCATTGAGACAGACATCAAGTTGTAACCAAGGGATTCGACAAGCATGACATTTTCCATGTGCCGGTCCCTTGAGATAGCTACTCTACCTAGCCCCAATACTTTGCTGCTGCTCTTGTCAGCAAAGACGATGTGATCTTTTGTTGGAGGTCGAAGAGTTTGCTCCATCAATAGGCTTCAATCACCAGTCATATGACTTGTGCATCCACTGTCCATAATCCATTCAGTGGCATTAGATTTATCTTCCTGCATTGAGAATTAGTCGAGTTCACCAAAGCATGTAGGAGTAACATGCTAAGATGAAGATATAGCAGTAGACAATGGTAGGTATTCTAAACGAGGTATGCATTAGATTTCTTGCGTTCAGACAAGAATGTTTTCGGGTTCCCAGAGATGATCTTCGGGATAGGTTTCTTCCTATCTGGAGACCCGATGCTGCATAGTAGATATTAGATCTTCTTAACCACCCACATGCGAAGGGGTGGCTTAGAAGCAATGAGACATAGGGCAACATCAAAGAATCTAGGCAAAGAGGCCCTAATAGTACGTTTCACAGGAGGGTTAGTGTACTCAAATGAATATGCAGAATAATTCTTAGTAGAATGAACATATCGATTTTTGCCATAGTGCACATATTCATGAGCTTTTTCAGCCCTGCCCTGCGAAACATGATTGTTAGTGTAGTCATATGAAGACCTTTGTCTTCTCGGCGACATTGATCTGGGATCTGTCTTCTTCTTGAGAGATGTCTTCATGACATTCACAGGAAGTTTCTCAAGAAGACATTTGGGAACCCAGATCTTCTTCAGAGGTGAACCATTCCTGGAGTTAGTAACAATGTACCTAGCAAATACTTCACCATTTTTGCATTTGAATAGTTTATAGTTGGAATCGAAAGATTCATCAATAATAATAGGATTCACACAGTTGAAGCTAGATAATGTGGAAGGATCAACTGAAGGACCTTTTGCAGCAACCCATGTGGTTTTGGGGTACTGCTCAGGTGTCCAGTAGGATCCATCAACATTGATGTTTCTTTCGAAACCCACACCCTCTTTCCTAGGGTTTTTGTTCAAGATAGTCTTCTTCAGGACATCACAAAGAATCTGATGTCCTTTCAGACTCTTGTACATGCCAGTTTCAAGAAAAGTCTTCAACCTGTCATTGTCATCAGTGATAGCAGTGGCTTCCTCAGATGAGGGGTTAGTTGCCACAGATACAATTGAAGATAAGGCATTTTCAGAAACATTAGAACAATCTGTAGTTGAATCATTTGCTTCACGGGCAATACACTTTAAGCATGGAGCATCAAATTCATCCTGAGCAGTAATGATCTGTTCTGCTAAGAGTGAGTCATTTTCCTTCCGTAGGTCATCATGTGCTTCCCTCAACTTCTCAAGATCAATCTTTTTCTGAAGATATTCCAGAGAAACCTTCTCGTGATCAGTTGAAAGAGCATCATGACGACTTTGGAGATCCTCAAACCTTGAACAAAGACTACACATGTCTTTAGCCATAGTTTCGTTCAGACTCATCTCTTCGCGTAATAGGTCATCGCTTTTCTCTAGAGTATTTTGCATTTTCTTCATGGCACTTTGTTGTTTAGTGGCAATTTTTACAAGTTTAGCATAGCTAGGTTTCATGTCATCATCAGATTCAGCTTCATACTCAGAGTCATGACGTGAGGGTTTTGAGGATACCTTGGAGGCTTTCGCCATGAAGTAGTAGGCTGGAATGGCATCATCATCACTGACTTCGGTGTTGAAGAAGGGACCATTGTCTTCGGGTTTGAAGACAGAGGTGGAGAGATATTCTGAAGCCAGTGCTAGTCCAGCTACTTCAGCGTCAGATTCCTCCTCAGATACTTCCTCAACTTCTGAACTTTGCTAGTCCAAGGCTGTGAATCCATCTCCTTTCTGATGAAGGCATGTGCCTTGCCAGATGAACTCTTCTTGTGTGATGAAAACTTTGCATACTTCTTCTTCTTCTTGTCATTGGAGTCATAGTCCTTGCTCTTGTTCTTGGATTCCTTCTCCCATCGAGGACAATCAGCGATGAAATGGCCAACTTTCTTGCACTTGTGACAGGTTTGCTTCTTGCTGTCTCTTGAGGACATTTCACCAGACCTCCTGGAATCACGCTTTGAAGATTTTGCGTAGCGCTTTGACTTGGCAAACTTTCGAAACTTCCGGACAAGCAGAGCGAGTTCTTTTCCAAAGTCTTCAACACCATCAGAACTGCATTCAGAGTTGTCTTCGGATGACGACACAGCCTTGGCCTTCAAAGCACGAGAGCGACTGTAACTGGGACCATAGATATCCCTCTTCTCAGCTTGTTGGAACTCATGTGTGTTCAATCTCTCGAGGATATCGGCGGGATCCAAACTCTTGAAGTCAGGGCCCTCTTGGATCATGAGTGCAAGAGTATCAAAGGAACTGTCAAGTGATTTGAGTAGCTTCTTCACGACTTCATGTTTGGTGATATCAGTGGCGCCAAGTGCATTCAGCTCATTTGAGATGTCGGTGAGTCGATCAAATGTGAGCTAAACGTTTTTGTTGTCGAGTCTCTTGAAGCGGTTGAACAGGTTGCGAAGCACATCAACACGAGAGTCTCTTTGAGATGAGACGCCTTCATTCACTTTGGACAGCCATTCCCAGATTTGCTTAGCAGTGTTAAGTGCACTCACACGGCCATACTGTCCTTTGGTCAGATGACCACAGATGATTTTCTTGGTGGTGGAGTCCAGTTGTGCGAACCTCTTCACATCAGTAGCCGTAACACCTTCTCCAACCTCAGCAATGCCTACCATGACGACATACCATAGGTCATTGTCAATGGCTTCGAGATGCATGCGCATCTTGTTCTTCCAGTAGGGGTAGTCAGTGCCATCGAAGACAGGGCACGCAGCGGAGACCTTGATTATCCCTGCAGTCGACATAGCTAAACTCCACGGTGGTTAAACCGAAACACAGAACAAGGGAGTACCTTGCTCTGATACCAATTGAATGTGCTAGTTATCGACTAGAGGGGGGGGTGAATAGGCGATTTTTATGAAAGGCTTCGAAACAATGAATGTATTCGAAGTATGCGGAAGCGGAACAGGAACAAGTAGGAATAGTAATCAACGCTCTAGTCAAGGCATGCAATGCAGTGAAGACATACAGGCAAGTTACCCATTATCATCATGCACACTAAGATGAGTCGAAGACAAACTTAGATAGAATGAAGATAAACAACTGAAATGAATGTCTTCAGGACACGTCTTCGAACAATTAACAAGCAACGGCTTCACGATACAGAACAGGAATGTAAGTAAGTGAAGGATAGAACCAGTTGCTTGAAGAAGACACAGGATTTGTTGGACCAGTTCCAGTTGCTGTGACAACTGTACGTCTGGTTAGGGAGGCTGAGATTGAACTCAGAAGACCTCGTCTTCACCTTATTCCCCTTGAGCTAAAGTCACTTAGACAGCTCCCAATCACTCAGGTAAGTCTTCAGGGGAGACTGCCGAAACCCGTACAAACTTGGTCACCCGGCGATCCACAATGACACTTGGATTGCTCTAGACCCAGACGCCTAACCGTCTGGAAGATCACAGTCTTCAAGTGTAATAAGTCTTCAGTTCTCTCAGAACAGAATGACTTCGGTGATGCTCAAACACACTAGCTCTAGGTGTTTAGGTGTATCCTCGCAGGATGTGTCTCTCTCAATGTCTTCGAGGTGGGTTGCTCCAAAACGACAACAGCCGTATCTCTCTCTGGGCAGCCACCTTCTCATGGTGGAGGGGGTGGGATATTTATAGCCAGCGGGCAATCCCGACCTGATATGACCGAAATGACCCTCGGTCAATGGCCAACCGACATGTGTCACAACGGTCGGATTTCAAACACACGCGGCAGCTTTACTTGGGCTACAAGTAAAGCTAACTCAACCAACTCTGGAAGAGATTTCCTCTCATTGTCTTCGCTCGAAGACATAGGCATGGGTTGAGCATCATGTCAGCATCTGACTTCGATCACATCGACCCCACTTAACAATACGGTGGTTCCTATGACTCAGGAAAGAAGAAACAAAACTACCAAAAGACTATGTCTTCGCGTTTCATTGTCTTCGGACGAATGTCTTCATCTACCACCAATGGCTTCAGCTGTCATCAATGTCTTCGGACATTTTTGGGGGTCGTCTTCGACGGCTAAACCGAAACTCCTGGGACTTCTCTCTGTGTTAACCTGTGAACTCTCACAAACACATTAGTCCCTCAACCACGTTTGTCTTCAATACTCCAAAACCAAACAAGGGTGGCACTAGATGCACTTACACTGTTGTCTCAGTCAAAATAGGAGATCATAGCTATCATGGTTTATGTGATTTGGGTGCTAGTGTGAGTTCTATCCCTTTTACTTTATACCAAGAAATTATGAATGAGATAGCACCTGCTGAAATAGAAGACATTGATGTTACTATTAAACTTGGAAATAGAAACACCATCACACCACTTGGGATTGTTAGAGATGTTGAAGTCTTTTGTGGGAAAGTAAAATACCCTACTAATTTTCTAGTTCTTGGTTCCCCACAAGATAACTTTTGTCCCATTATTTTTGGTAGACCTTTCTTGAGCACCGTCAATGCTAAGATAGATTGTGAAAAACAAATTGTCGGTGTAAGTTTTGGTAGTGTGTCTCATGAGTTTAATTTTTCCAAGTTTAGTAGACAACCTTGTGATAGAGCATTATCTAGTAAGGATGAAACAATTGGTCTTGCTTCTATTGTCGTGCCTCCTACTGATCCATTAGAACAATATTTGCTTGACCATGAAAATGATATGCACTTGCGTGAAAGAAATGAAATAGATAAAATTTTCTTTGAACAGCAACCTCTCCTGAAACAAAATTTGCCTATTGAAACTCTTGGAGGTCCTCCTCCACCTAAAGGTGATCCTGTGTTTGAATTAAAGCAATTGCCTGACACTTTGAAGTATGCGTATCTTGATGAGAAGAAGATATATCATGTTATTATTAGTGCTAACCTTTCAGAACATGAAGAAGAAAGATTATTAAAAGCTCTGAGGAAGCACAGGGCTGCTATTGGATATACTCTTGATGATCTTAAGGACATTAGTCCCACTCTATGTCAGCAGAAGCTTAATATGGAACCTGATGCTAAACCCGTTGTTGATCACCAACGGCGATTGAATCCTAAGATGAAAGAAGTGGTAAGAACTGAAATATTAAAGCTTCTGGACGCAGGTATAATCTATCCCATTGCTGATAGTAGATGGGTAAGTCCCGTTCATTGTGTCCATAAGAAAGGAGGTATTAACATTGTTTGTAATGATAAAAATGAACTCATTCCGCAAAGAATTGTCACTGGCTATAGAATGGTAATTGATTTAGAAAATTAAATAAAGCTACTAGAAAGGATCATTACCCTCTGCCTTTCATTGATCAAATGCTAAAAAGATTATCTAAGCACACACACTTTTGTTTTCTGGACGGATATTCTGGTTTCTCTTAAATACCTGTGTCGCAATCTGATCAAGAGAAAACCACCTTTACTTGCCCTCTTGGAACCTATGCTTATAGATGTATGCCTTTTGGTTTATGCAATGCACCTGCTACCTTTCAAAGAGGTATGACTGCTATATTCTCTAACTTTTGTGAAAAGATTGTGGAGGTTTTCATGGACGATTTTTCCGTTTACGGAACTTCTTTTGATGATTTCTTAAGCAACCTTGATCGAGTTTTGCAGAGATGTGAACAAACAAATCTTGTCTTGAATTGGGAGAAGTGCCACTTTATGGTTAATGAAGGTATTGTCTTGGGGCATAAAATATCCGAACGAGGTATTGAGGTGGATAAAGCTAAAGTTGATGCAATTGAGAAAATGCCATGTCCTAAAGATATTAAAGGTATTCGAAGTTTCCTTGGTCATGCTGGTTTCTATAGGAGGTTCATTAAAGACTTCTCTAAAATTTCTAGGCCTCTTACTAATCTTTTGCAAAAGGATATTCCTTTTGTTTTTTATGTTGATTGTGTGGAATCCTTTGAAACACTCAAAAAAGCCTTAACCACTGTCACTCAAAAAATTATGTGTGATGCTAGTGACTATGATGTTGGCGTTGTTCTAAGACAAAGAGTTGATAAGAAATTGAATGATATTCATTATGCTAGTAAAACTCTAGACAGTGCTCAACGCAATTATGCTACTACTGAAAAGGATTTTTTAGCAGTTGTGTTTGCTTGTAATAAATTTAGATCCTATATTGTTGATTCCAAGGTTATCGTTCACAAAGATCATGCTGCTATAAAATATCTTATGGAAAAGAAAGATGCTAAACCTAGACTTATTAGGTGGGTTCTCTTGCTTCAAGAATTTGACTTACATATCGTTGATAGGAAGGGAGCTGAGAACCCCGTAGCTGATAACTTGTCTAGGTTAGACAATATTCTTGATGACCCACTACCTATTGATGATAGTTTCCCTGATGAACAGTTAGCTACAATAAATGTTTCTCAAAACACTCCTTGGTATGTTGATTATACTAATTACATTGTCGCTAAATATATTCCACCTAGCTTCACGTACCAACAAAAGAAAAAATTCTTCTATGATTTAAGACATTACTTTTGGGATGACCCACATCTTTATAAAGAAGGAGTAGATGGTATTATTAGACGTTGTGTACCTGAGCATGAACAGGAACAAATCCTACGGAAATGTCATTCCGAAGCATATGGAGGACATCATGCGGGAGATAGAACTGCTCAGAAGGTATTGCAATCTGGTTTTTATTGGCCTACTCTCTTCAAGGATGCCCGTAAGTTTGTCTTGTCTTGTGATGAATGTCAAAGAATTGGTAATATCGGTAAGCGTCAGGAAATGCCTATGAACTATTCACTTGTTGTTGAACCATTTCATGTTTGGGGTTTTGATTATATGGGACCTTTTCCTTCCTCTAACGGGTACACTCATATTTTGGTTGCTGTTGATTATGTCACTAAGTGGGTAGAAGCTATTCGAACTAGTAGTGCTGATCACAACACCTCTATTAAAATGCTTAAAAAAGTTATCTTCCCGAGGTTTGGACTCTCTAGATATTTAATGACTGATGGTGGTTCACACTTTATTCATGGTGCTTTCCGTAAGATGCTTGCTAAATATGATGTTAACCATAGAATTGCATCACCCTATCATCCTCAATCTAGTGGTCAAGTTGAACTTAGCAATAGAGAAATAAAATTAATATTACAAAAAACTGTCAATAGGTCTCGAAAGAATTGGTCTAAGAAACTAGATGATGCGCTTTGGGCCTATAGAACAACTTATAAAAATCCTATGGGTATGTCTCCATACAAAATGGTATATGGAAAAGCTTGTCATTTGCCTCTAGAGTTAGAACATAAAGCATTTTGGGAAATTAAAGAACTCAATTATGATTTCAAACTTGCTGGTGAGAAGCGGCTATTTGATATTAGCTCACTAGATGAATGGAGAACCCAAGCCTACGAAAATGCCAAACCATTCAAAGAAAAAGTAAAAAGATGGCATGACAAAAGAATCCAAAAGCAGGAATTCAAAATAGGAGACTATGTTCTTTTGTTCAACTCTTGTTTAAGATTTTTTGCAGGTAAGCTTCTCTCCAAATGGGAAGGACCTTATATTATCGAGGAGGTTTACCGTTCTGGAGCTATCAAGATTAATAATGCCGAAGGTACTAACCTGTCAGCGTTCTGGAACCGGGGGTACCCAGCGCGTGGCCCACCATGAAGGCCCAGTACGGCCCTGCAACGAGCCACCCAAGTCAAGGCCCTCGCGAGGAGGACAATGCTAAGACCTCCAGAGGGTGGCACCCCTCCAGGCCGCCTCCTGAGGAGTAGAAATTCCTATGCAAGTGCCCGGCCTCGTGAGGCCAGGGTGACATGGGTTCTGACGATCAAGCCAGTCGGGCGCCAGCGGGCGTAGAGGGAGGACAGTTTCCTCTTTGGTGCAAAGGAGACAGGGACATACGCGGGTTCCCAAGGAACCCCCCCCCCCCCCCAAAGGTTTCCTTCCCGGTGCAAGAGGACCGAGACCACGAGCTCGGTAGGACGGATGTCATCGCCAAGCCTTCCGCTGCGTCACACCCGGAAGCTTTGCAGGCAAAGACCGCCTTTAGTCAGGATAGGGTGTACAAATTGTCCCCTTTCAAATTTGGCAGTTGTGGGATCCCTTCCCACTTGTTTGATGGGGGAAGAGGATCATGGCCCCTATAAATAGGGACGAGCTCCCATCGTAGAGGGGGGGTCAAAGGAGGTCGAACCGGGTCGAGTTCATCACCATCGAGAGCCCTCGTGAGGCCACCCAACCAGTGTACTAGTTCATCCACAGACTCCTCGAGAGGCCAATCCACCACAAAGCAGGAGTAGGGTTTTACACCGCAAGGTGGCCCGAACCTAGGTATAGACTGTGTGTCCACGTTCGTTTCCCCTTAAGAGCATCACCGTGGTATCGCTGAGAAGCAGTGAAGTTGAGCGGGATTGGAGGGCGAGCGCACCCCAGTGTTCGAACCTTGTTAGGTTTTGCAGAGCCCTGATTCCGACATTTGGCGCGCCAGGTAGGGGTGCGCCGACGTCCTTCAGTTCCGTCGACTCCTGCTTCACCGGCGGTCAGTCACCTCCCGCTACTGCTTCACCAACGCCATGGCTAGCTCAGGATGTGCGCGCCCCGGGGGCTCCGTGATGGATGGCCGTTATCAGGCCACCAACGTCGTCGCCGTCACCACCGCCGCTCACACCACTCGCGGGTAGCAAAAACCCTCGCGTCCACAGCGGCGCCCGAACAGCCGCCCCGCCGCGTCCTCTATGGACCCTGTCCATGTGGGGGACCTGAACGCGTAGGACACGTTGCTCATGGCCAGCGAGCTCCTTCGCCATCGCCCGACGGAAGGGGGCTACGATGCCTGGGCCGACCACATCGTCGAGCTGGTTACTGTCGCAAGGAGGGCCCTGGCACCTTACCTTCCTCTACGGCCCCCGGCGCAAGGAGCGGAAGGCTCGGCCGGCGAGCCAGCTCCGCCGCCGCGCGTCAACACGCACGCCCCCCAACTCAAGGAGCCCGAGCAGGGCCCACCTCGTGTTGTACTTCTCCTCCTCAGGGTTCCGCTGGCCGATTTCGGGCCGCCGCCCGGCCCCAGCAGCAGCGTGCCTAAGGGAAATGACGGAACGCCCAACGCACGCCATGGCGCGTAGGCCGACAACATGGAGAACCACCACACTCTCGCGCCCCCTCGATACGAGAGCACCAACCGGCGCAGGGGCCGAGTAGCTCGCGCCGCCGCGCAAGGAGGAGGTCATGGCGGGGGCACGGGGAGTGGCCACGGCGGCCATTCTCGCCCAGACGAGCGCGACCAACCTAGTGGCGGCACAGGAGGCGGCCAACTTCGGGTGGAAGCTCGGCGCAGGCACGCCCGTGGGATGCGTGCCCAAGACAACGTCACGCTGTTGCCTAGAGGGATCAGCCTCGGGGCATCCAACGGGGCGCCAGGAGGGAACCCCAGCCCTCACACCGCGGCCCACGCTCCAGGTGACGCAGCGACAAGCGCCAGTGCCGTGTCTCTTGCAACCGCCGCTAGCACCAGCAACCCCCCGGCGTAGGGGGCACACCCGGCGCCCCACGTCAAGCCAGGCCCGGGGGATTCCATTGTGGAGGCACCTGGTCCGGTCGGCATGACAAAGGGGGCGCCGGGGTCGCATGGGGGCGCGCCGTAACGGGCGCCCTCGCGAGCAGGGAACCAAGCACCAGGCGATGGGGCTGCAGGGGCCCGTCACCCAGATGATCGGCAAGGCTCAAGCAGTGCGGGCCACCCGCGGTCGGCACCGTGAGGACACTCCACTGGCAGGGCATGCTCCATGGGGCCTCGCACGTTCCGCGGCTCGGGGGCGCCGGCGTTGTACCCAAGAGGCTGCCAAGGCCTGGCGAGCCTGGGGGCTCGGGAGACCTCTGGGCCGCAGCTCGGCTGGCACCGCGGCGCCTCCCGAGGCAACTGCACCAACACAATACTCCTACGGTAGCGCGGGGTGTGTTGCGCTCATGTTTGGCCGCGGAAGTGCAATTCCGCGGTCACGCGGGGAGTAATGCACCCATGTTTGGGCCGTAGGAGCGCGCAACCATGCCGAAATGCGCGGGGTGTCTCCAGAACCCGGTCGGGAACTCCAGGGCCTTGCACCTGGGGTCCCCGCCCAACTATCTCCAATCGTGACACTCGGAGCCCCCCGAGGACGCTGAGGGGTTCCCACCCACGCCCAAGTGGAAGCCCCATGCTCCGCGCTGGCGGACGACACTGTCCTCCAATGACTATGCCCACGCCCAGTGGATGCCCCATGCTCCGTGCTGGGGGAAGACGAAGACTAGACTAGGCGCCGGACGCCGCTGTTATTTGCTCTCTTTTGTAACCAAATTTGCCGTCTTTTTTGAATGAAGTTTGAAGTTTTCGCGTCTTATTCAGAAATGGGGTGGGAACCTTCTTCTTGCAGCATTTTCTTGTTCTGAGTTCTTTTTACAAGGGTTTGGCACCCGCCAGCTCTCCCTCGCGCGCCCCGCGAGAGGGGGCGGGGCATGGTACGTTGTGCAGGCTCCGGGCCGCGCACGCACCTCGCCAAAACTTTGGCATCCTAACCCTCGCGCGATGCTCTCGAGGTGAGCTAGTGCACAACATCACCTCCAAACTCCGGCCTCAGGAGCGCCCACCTCCTGGCCTTGTCGGGCGTCATGACCCGGCACACTAGCGGTGATCGACCCTCGCAAGGGGGCTCGGGGGCTCTACGGCGAAAGAAGAAGCTCCGAAGGGACGGGCCCCCGCGACGCGGGAGCCTACCGCGGGCGAGTCAAGCTAAGTTATCCTAATCACAAGTTACCCTAATTGCGGCGGGTGGTGAAATTCCAAATTGCAGCGACATAAAAGCTGGGATGCAAGAAGAAAAATGCTAACGTAAAGGCGCAACCGCCGCAGTTCATTACACCCCGTGGGTCCCTCCATGGTTTTTTGCGCAGGAAACAAAAGCAAAGGATGGCCTCCCGAGGACCGCCACTCCTGAGGACTGGCCCAGGAACCACTCGCGCTCAGTCAGAGGCCTCCTCCTCCTTGACGGTGGCGCGGCGGCATGGCGGCTCGACGGCCTCCGGGGCAAGGGCGCGGCGACGCGGCGGCTCGCCGCCCTCCTTTGTCCGGGCCCTCCGACGTGGCGGCTCATTGATACGTCTCCAATGTATCTATAATTTATGAAGTATTTATGCCATGTTTACAATAATTCTATATGATTTTGGTATGATTTTATTAGAACTAACCCGGACTGACGCTGTTTTCAGTAGAGCTACCGTGGTGTTGTTTTTGTGCAGAAATAAAAGTTCTTGGAATGGGCTGAAAATTTACGGGGAATATTTTTGGAAAATATAAAAAATACTGGAGCAAAAAGCTGGGCCAGGAAGTGACCGAGGAGGCCACAAGCCTGGGGGGGCGCCCCCCCTAGGGCGCGCCCCCCTAGCTTGTGGACTCCTCGGGGACTGCCTTGACGTGAAACCGATGCCAAAATCTCCTATAAATACAGAAACCTCCGAAAAGAAACCTAGATCGGGAGTTCCGCCGCCGCAAGCCTCCAGAGCCATGAAAAACCAATCGGGAGCCCGTTCCGGCACCCTGTCGGAGGGGGAAACCATCACCGGAGGCCATCTTCATCATCCCGGCGGTCTCCATGACGAGGAGGGAGTAGTTCACCCTCGGGGCTGAGGGTATGTACCAGTAGCTATGTGTTTGATCTCTCTCTCTCGTGTTCTTGACATGGCACAATCTTGATGTACCGTGAGCTTTATTACTATAGATGAATCAAATGGAGTTTTCCCCTCTCTATCTTCTTGTGATGAATTGAGTTTTCCCTTTGAAGTTTTCTTATCGGATTGAGTCTTTAAGAATCTGAGAACACTTGATGTATGTCTTGCGATGGGATATCCGTGGTGACAATGGGATGTTCTATTGATCCACTTGGTGTATGTTTTGGTGATCAACTTGCGGGTTCCGTGACCTTGGGAATCTATGCATAGGGGTTGGCACATGTTTTCGTCTTGACTCTCCGATAGAAACTTTGGGGCACTCTTTGAAGTTCTTTGTGTTGGATTGAACATGATGAATCTGAAATTGTGTGATGCATGTCGTATAATCAAGCCCATGGGTACTTGTGGTGACATTGGAGTATCTAGGTGACATTAGGGTTTTGGTTGATGTGTATCTTAAGGTGTTATTATAGTACGAACTCTAGGGCTGTTCGTGACACTTATAGGGATTGCTCATAAGATTGATCGGAAAAGATAACTTTGAGGTGGTTTCGTACCCTACAATAATTTCTTCGTTTGTTCTCCGCTATTTGTGACTTTGGAGTGAACTCTTTGTCGCACGTGAGGGATTTACATATGATTCAACTATGTTAGTATTGTTGAGAGAACTTGCACTAGTGAAAGTATGAACCCTAGGCCTAGTTTCCAAGCACTGCAATACCATTTTTGCTCACTTTTGTTACTTGCTACCTTGCTGTTTTTATATTTTCAGATTACAAAAACCTATATCTACTATCCATATTACACTTGTATCACCATCTCTTCGCCGAACTAGTGCACCTATACAATTTACCATTGTATTGGGTGTGTTGGGGACACAAGAGACTCTTTGTTATTTGGTTGCAGGGTTGTTTGAGAGAGACCATCTTCATCCTACGCCTCCCATGGATTGATAAACCTTAGGTCATCCACTTGAGGGAAATTTGCTACTATCCTACAAAACTCTGCGTTTGGAGGCCCAACACGAGTCTACAAGAAGAAGGTTGCGTAGTAGACATCAAGCTCTTTTTTGGCGCCGTTGCCGGGGAGGTAAGTGCTTGAAGGTATATCTTTAGATCTTGCAATTAAATCTTTTAGTTTCTTGTTTTTCACTAGTTTGGTTTTATAAAAGAAAACTACAAAAAAAATGGAGTTTAGGTTGCATCAATTGGTTCGTCTTTATAATGTCTTTCGTGAAAATGATGGTTTGGAAAATTGTGCTCAATTGGTAGAGGAAGAATTTATGAAAATACTTAATGAGAATTCCTTGAATGGTGAGCATGATTGCAATATTTCTAGTATGAATTCTCTGAATATCCATGATGCTAATGATATGCAAAGCTACAAGCTTGGGGATGCTATGTTTGATGAATATGATATTT
Source organism: Elymus sibiricus (assembly GCA_039707655.1). Classification (NCBI taxonomy): domain Eukaryota; kingdom Viridiplantae; phylum Streptophyta; class Magnoliopsida; order Poales; family Poaceae; genus Elymus; species Elymus sibiricus. The sequence continues at coordinate 427,725,176 of CM077675.1, forward strand.
TTACTCCCGCAAGTTTTGATGAGCAAAACTATTATGATGATGGCATGCCTCCTATCTATGATGATTATTGTGATGACACGTATGCTATAAAGAGTGATAGTAATCATGAAACTTGTCATCATGATTTTAATATTCAAAGTGGTTATGTCAATCAAGTATCTCATGATAGTTATTTTGTTGAGTTTACTCCCACTATTAGTCATGAGAAGAAATTTTCTTGTGTGGAGAGTAGTAAAATTTCTATGCTTGTAGATCATGAAAAGAATGCTTTATGTGCTGGTTATATTGTGAAATTCCTTCATGATGCTACTGAAAATTATTATGAGGGAGGAACATATGCTTGTAGGAATTGCAATAATATCAAGTTTCCTCTCTATGTGTTCAAAGTTTTGAAGTTATGCTTGTTTTGCCTTCCTATGATAGTTTATTCTTGCTCCCATAAATTGTGTGCTCACAAAATCCCTATGCATAGGAAGTGGGTTAGAGTTAAATGTGCTTGTCATGAGATTCATGATGCTCTCTTACATGTTTCAACTATTATTCCTATGTGAGCATCATTGAAATCATCATGCCTAGCTAAAAGGCATTAAAGAAAAGCGCTTGTTGGGAGACAACCCAACACTTTTCCTTTCTGTTTTTGTGTGTCCACATGATTAAGCTATTGTATAATCATGTTTTATAGCTTTTGTTTCAATAAAGTGCCAAGTAAAGCCTTTGGGATAGTTTGGATGATAGTTGACTTGATTTTGTGCAAAAACAGAAACTTTTGCTCTCAGTCCAAGAATTTTGTAAATTCACTGGAACGTTATTTTGATCTGAATTTTTTACACATGATTGATATACAAATTAACTAGATTTTCCTAATATTTCAGAATTTTTAGAGACAGGGAAGTATGGTCACACTACAGATCTTCACAGACTGTTCTGTTTTTGACAGATTCTGTTTTGCATGCATAGTTTGCTTGTTTTAGTGTTTCCATAGCTTATATTTGGTGGTATAAATTATGGGAATGATAGAATACAGTAGGTATGATGTGGGAACAATTATGAATCTTGTCTTGATAGTACCTAAGTGAATGATCTTTGTTTATTATACTAACCCATCTCACGAAGTTCCGTTAAGTTTTGTGTGATTGAAGTTTTCAAGTTTTGGGTGAGACACCGATATGAGGAGAATAAGGAGTGACAAGAACCTAAGCTTGGGGATGCCGAAGGCACCCCCAATGTAATATCCAAGGAAGACTCACGCGCCTAAGCTTGGGGATGCCCCGGAAGGCATCCCCTCTTTCGTCTTCAACATTATCGGTATATCTTACTTGGAGCTATATTTTTATTCGTCACATAATATGAGTTTTGCTTGGATCATCATTTTATTTTATTGTTTTCTGTTAGGTGTTATTTATAGTCTTGTTTTTCAATAAAAAGTTCCAAGAATTGTCTTAGGATGCTTGCATTGCATGTTTTGATGTGTGTTGTGTAAGAACAGAAACTTTTTCTGTAGTGTTTGAATTTTCATATTTTACTGGAATGTGGAAAGTTTCTGAAATTTTTACACAGTATTTTCATATAAATTATTTAGCATTTCCTAAATTTTCATAATTTTTTGAGTTACAGAAGTAGACTGTTTTCATAAATTGCTACAGACTGTTCTGTTTGGACAGATTGCTGTCATAGTTTTGTTATCTACTTATCCTATAGTTTCCATAGCCTATATTGGTAGATATAAATTGTGGAAATGATAGTATAGAGTACCTAATGTTTGGAAATTATTATGCAACTTGTCTTGGCAGTACATGAAGTGTTGATTTATTATTATGTGTACTAACCTATCTCACGAGTTCTTTTTGAGTTTTGTGTGGATGAAGTTTTTGAGAATAGGTGAAACCGGGATACGAGAGGATTGAACGAGATACAAAAGATCAAGCTTGGGGATGCCCAAGGCACCCCAAGTAAATATTTCTAGAAGTCTCAAGAATATAAGCTTGGGGATGCTACGCATCCCACCTCTCTTCATCAACAATTATCGGTTAGCCTATGTTAAGCCTAAATTTTTATTCGTTCACATGATGCGTGCTATTCTTGGAATGATATTTTTATTTTGCTTGCTGTTTAATAAAATACTCAGATCTGAAAATATTTATTGAGAGAGAGAGAGTCCTCACATAGCTGCTTAATTGTTTGACTACTCATTGATCTTCACTTATATCTTTTGAGAGTAGCTTGTCATTTCCTCTCATGCTTCACTTATACCTTTTTGAGGAATGAAATCTTTATGCTCATGTGCTTCATTTAAATTTTTTTGAGCTTGTCGAAAAAGCAATGGCAATATTTGAAACTAGTCCCAAAGTGATAGATATCCAAGGAGGATATAATAAAAACTTTCATGAAGATCATGGGACAAATTAAACTTGATTCTTTGTAATAGTTTTGAAACATGATGATAGTAATATGTGAGTCATGTTAGTGAGTAATTATGCTTTAGTAGGAATATTGGTGTTAAGGTTTGTGATTCCCTATGCAAGTACGAAAGTCAATAGTTATGCAATGAAGTTACATCCTACTTGTGGTGCATTATTCGGTGTTAGTTATGTTCAATGCTCACTTATGTGAATTTTCGTTTCTTGGTTTGGTTGCTTCCCAATCTATTTGCTAGCCTCCATTTGTACTAAGTAGAAATACTACTTGTGCATCCAAAATCCTTAAACCAAGTTTTGCCTTATGAGTCCACCATACCTACCTATATGCGGTATTTCCATGCCGTTCCAAGCAAATTTGTATGTGCCATCTCTAAATTTTCAAAATAAATTTTCTCTTTTGTGTGCCTGTACCGCTCATGAAACAGTGGGGAGTATCCAATATTTTTCCATGCTAGGTGTGTTATTCTCACGATATGTGTTGATTCACTATCATTCACGAGAAAGTGGCTGGTATTCGGGATGCCCAGTTCCATGCTCAAAATTCAAATCAAAATATAATGAAACAAAACTCCCCCAAGATTGTTGTTTGTATGGACGGTACTCGTGGATTCGGCTCGCCGTGGAGTGTGATTGATTGGTGGAGGGGGAGTAAAAACTTTACCATGCTGTTTGGGAACCGCCTATAATGTATCTAGCATGGAAAGTATTGTGAGCTACTTTGTCGTTTTCGTTGACAGGAAAAGCATGCCTCTCAAAATATTTTTCTCTCTCAATTTAAACCTTGAGCTCTGGCACCTCTACAAATCCCTACTTCTCTCTGCGAAGGGCCTATCTATTTACTTTATGCAATTTTTATTTTTGCTTTGAGTCTCCATCTTCTCTTATAAGCACCAACTAGGGGGCACTATGATCATACTTGAGCATTGGGCATAGCTAATATTTGAGTGTGTTTCATGAATGGATCAATGATTGAGCATGATGGGCTAGGGATAACTTTCTTTAGTGTTGATATTTTGAAAGACATGGTTGCTTATTGACATGCTTGAATATTGAAGTCATTATTTTAAAACTAGACTATTGCTTTGAATCATTTACAAGTCCAAATGTCCATGCTATAAAAAGGAGAAAAGAATATGATGAACATGTTAGGTAGCATTCACACTTCATAAATTTTTTCTTTTATCATTTACCTACTCGAGGACGAGCAGGAATTAAGCTTGGGGATGCTGATACGTCTCCAACGTATCTATAATTTATGAAGTATTCATGCCATGTTTACAATAATTCTATATGATTTTGGTATGATTTTAATAGAACTAACCCGGACTGACGCTGTTTTCAGCAGAGCTACCGTGGTGTTGTTTTTGTGCAGAAATAAAAGTTCTCGGAATGGGCTGAAAATTTACGGAGAATATTTTTGGAAAATATAAAAAATACTAGAGCAAAAAGCTGGGCCAGGAAGTGACGGAGGAGGCCACAAGCCTGCCCCCCCCTAAGGCGCGCCCCCCTAGCTTGTGGACTCCTCGGGCACCGCCTTGACGTGAAACCGATGCCAAAAACTCCTATAAATACATAAACCTTCGAAAAGAAACCTAGATCGGGAGTTCCGCCGCCGCAAGCCTCTAGAGCCATGAAAAACCAATTGGGAGCCCGTTCCGGCACCCTGTCGGAGGGGGAAACCATCACCGGAGGCCATCTTCATCATACCGGCGGTCTCCATGACGAGGAGGAAGTAGTTCACCCTTGGGGCTGAGGGTATGTACCAGTAGCTTTGTGTTTGATCTCTCTCTCTCTCGTGTTCTTGAGATGGCACGATCTTGATGTACCGTGAGCTTTATTAATATAGATGAATCAGATGGATTTTTCCCCTCTCTATCTTCTTGTGATGAATTGAGTTTTCTCTTTGAAGTTTTCTTATCGGATTGAGTCTTTAAGGATTTGAGAACACTTGATGTATGTCTTGCGATGGGATATCCGTGGTGACAATGGGATGTTCTATTGATCCAGTTGGTGTATGTTTTGGTGATCAACTTGCGGGTTCCGTGACCTTGGGAATCTATGCATAGGGGTTGGCACATGTTTTCGTCTTGACTCTCTGGTAGAAACTTTGGGGCACTCTTTGAAGTTCTTTGTGTTGGATTGAACATGATGAATCTGAAATTGTGTGATGCATATCGTATAATCAAGCCCATGGGTACTTGTGGTGACATTGGAGTATCTAGGTGACATTAGGGTTTTGGTTGATGTGTATCTTAAGGTGTTATTTTAGTACGAACTCTAGGGCTGTTCCTGACACTTATAGGGATAGCTCATAAGATTGATCGGAAAAGATAACTTTGAGGTGGTTTCGTACCCTACAATAATTTCTTTGTTTGTTCTCTGCTATTTGTGACTTTGGAGTGAACTCTTTGTCGCACGTGAGGGAATTACATATGTTTCAACTATGTTAGTATTGTTGAGAGAACTTGCACTAGTGAAAGTATGAACCCTAGGCCTTGTTTCCAAGCATTGCAATACCATTTTTGCTCACTTTTGTTACTTGCTACCTTGCTGTTTTTATATTTTCAGATTACAAAAACCTATATCTACCATCCATATTACACTTGTATCACCATCTCTTCGCCGAACTAGTGCACCTATACAATTTACCATTGTATTGGGTGTGTTGGGGACACAAGAGACTCTTTGTTATTTGGTTGCAGGGTTGTTTGAGAGAGACCATCTTCATCCTACGCCTCCCATGGATTGATAAACCTTAGGTCATCCACTTGAGGGACATTTGCTACTGTCCTACAAAACTCTGCGCTTGGAGGCCCAACATGAGTCTACAAGAAGAAGGTTGCGTAGTAGACATCACTCATCATAATCACAGTCGCTCGAGCTTCCCCCGGAGGAGGTGTCGTTGCTGCTGGAGGCGCCGCGTCCGTCGCCAAGGGCAAGCTCACTGCCGAGGACGCCGCCACCGCAATGGTCATCGTCGGTGGAGAAGAGGTCGCTGTTGTCGCCGTCACCCTCCGGACAGCACCCCAAGCGCCTACCGTCTTCCCCGAAGACTTTGACGAAGAGCATCGCCGTCCCGTCATAACTTAAGTGGAGGGTACACCTCCCCCCACAGCCCGCGGGCACGCGCGAACATCTGCCACCCGCGGGTCAGGAACACGTAACCCGCGGGGGTGACCTCGACCTCCACCCATGAAGCTCGGCTGGAACAACCGTCGGCCTGCAGCCATAGGCCGGCGAGCCCTCCGGCTAGCAACGCCCCCGCGAAGAAGCGTGGGAGCTGGACCCAGGAGACGGCCAGCCTCTCCTCCCACACCACGAACTCCTGGGCCACGTCGGCCGAGTGAGATTGCGAGCGAGGCGGCCGGGCACCAGCTGCATACCTTCCTCCTCGACCACGAGCGCCACGGCTACCGCTGCCGCCTACGCAGGAGGGGGCCCTCCCGCGCCTGCCGGAGGCCGCGCCGGCCCGCGCCGGAGTGCGCCCGCGCCCTCGAGGGGCCTCCGCAGGCGTCGTGGTGTGCTTGCAGGGACAGCCACGACCCCTCTTTGGCGGTGGTGAGCCCGGTCCCTTCAAGCGGCCCTTCCCTTCTCGGCAGCAGAAAACCTCCTCACTGGTGTCATGGTTGTGGAACCGGCAGACTGAGGTGAGGAGGCAAGAAGATGAGGATGGGCTAGGGGGGCTCCGCCCCCTCGCCCATTTATAGTCGATCGGAGGCCAACCGGCGTCTCTCCGCATGTCGGGCAATGATGACTCCACAGCACGTGCCAGCCCTTGTCCGTCGGGGCATTTACCGAGGCGACGTGGGGAAGTGGAGGCGTCTGCGCCCCGTCGTGCACCACGCGTCAAGACCGGCCCGCAGGCGATTGGCGGCCTGCAGCACTTCGGCCACCCTTCTCCAGCTTCGCCTTGAAGCCAGCCGTGCGCGGCTTGGGCCCGGGGGCTACTGTCGGCGTTCTGGGACCAGGGGTACCCAGACCTGCCTGCCTGCCGCCCAGCGCGTGGCCCACCACGAAGGCCCAGTGCGGCCCTGCAACGAGCCACCCAAGTCAAGGCCCTCGCGAGAGCCCCCGCCTCGTGAGGAGGACAATGCCAAGACCTCTGGAGGGTGGCACCCCTCCAGGCCACCTCCTGAGGAGCGGAAATTCCTATGCAAGTGCCCGGTCTCGTGAGGCCGGGGTGACGTGGGTTCTGACGATCAAGCCAGGCGGGCGCCAGCGGGCGCAGAGGGAGGACAGTTTCCTCTTTGGTGCAAAGGAGACAGGGATGTACGCGGGTTCCCAAGGAACCCCCCAAAGGTTTCCTTCCCGGTGCAAGAGGACCGAGACCACGAGCTCGGCAGGACGGATGTCATCTCCGAGCCCACCGCTGTGTCACACCCGGAAGCTTTGCAGGCGAAGACCGCCTTTAGTCAGGATAGGGTGTACTACTTGTCCCCTTTCAAATTTGGTCGTTGTGGGATCCCTTCCCGCCTATTCAACGGGGGAAGAGGAACATGGCCCCTATAAATAGGGGCGAGCTCCCATCATAGAGGGGGGGTCGAAGGAGGTCGAACCGGGTCGAGTTCATCACCACCGAGAGCCCTCGTGAGGCCACCCAACCACTGTACTAGTTCATCCACAGCCTCCCCGAGAGGCCAATCCACCACAAAGCAGAAGTAGGGTTTTACACCGCAAGGTGGCCCAAACCTGTGTAAAGACTGTGTGTCCACGTGTAAAGACTGTGTGTCATCTCACCCCTATTGAAATAGAAGCTTTTAGGGCTTTTGAAGCGGTCCGTGTTCAGAATAAATTTCTCACGCGTGAAAATATTTTGCTAGAGGAGCACATCAATACCCTTCGGAGAGTTATCCGCAGATTGGAGTACCTATTGAGTCTGAAGTGTGACACTTCATCACCACCACCAAAGGAGACTTGAGAACACGGGTATGGGCACTCCCCTTGGCTTGAGCCAAGCTTGGGGGAGGTGCCCCGGTATCGTATCACCATCACTTTTATCCACCTTTACCTATTTTAGTTTGATCTTTAGTTTCCCTTTGATTTAGTTGAATAAAAGTTTAGTATGATCTATTTTCGTGTGTTAGTTTCGTGGTCTATCTATCTATGTAATCGAGTGAGAGTTATATAATAAAGTTTGGTTTGAGCTTTTGCTTCTCTACTTTCTTGTTGCAATCAAAATAAAAGGAAAGAGAAATTGATGAAAAGAATCATATGCTAATCTTATGGTAGGTAATGTCATCACATAAGGAAAAGTATAAGTAGTAAAATTTGTTGGAGATTGACAAACACAGCATTGGTCAATAATGCAATTCATGAAAAAATTAATAGGGAAGAGAAGATTGACAAACACATGCAAATACACTATCTTGGACATCTTTTATGATTGTGAGCCCCCATTAAATATTATATGTCAAAATTGTTGACGTTGGACAAGGAAGACAACATAATGATTTATGTTTGTTCATATCCACATAGAAGTTATATTGTCATAGATCCTTCAACATGTGGTGCTTGCTCAATATCTTTGCTAGCCAAAAATTCCGCACTAAGTAGAGATACTACTTGTGCATCCAAAAACCCAAAACCCAAATTCACTCTTTGAGAGTCCACCATACCTACCTACGGATCGGGTAAGATCCTTCAAGTAAGTTGTCATCGGTGCAATAAGGCAATAAAAATAGCTTCTAAATGTGTTTGATCAATTAGTGTAAGAGAAAATTGAGTGTTATACGAACTTATGATGGCAAAGCAATAAAAGTGACGGACTGCATAATAAAGGTTGCTATCATAGGGGGCAATATAGCGTGACGTTCTTTTACATTAAGAGATTGGGCGTACAAACCAAAAAGCGCATGACAACCTCTGCTTCCCTCTGTGAAGGGCCTTTCTTTTACTTTCATGTATTTACTTTTATGCAAGAGTCAAGTATTCTTCCCTATTCCTTTTTACTTTTTCTTTTGCAAGCATCATGTGGTGAGGAATCATCTAGGCACATATATCCAGTTGGATGTGAGTGGGCATGAGTTATTATTGTTGACTTCACCCTTGAGGTGAATACGTTGGAAGGCGAAACTATAAGCCCCTATATTTCTATGTGTCCGGTTGAAACTTTTTGCTCATGGGTATGCTGTGAGTGTTAGCAATCATAGAAGACTAAATGATGGTTGAGTATGTGGACTTGCCAAAAGGCTCCGACATGAGACCCTTCCTGAAAATATGATGAATTGTAGTTGCAAAGTTGACTGAGAACATAGTTTGTTGGTTTTCAATAAGGTTTATGCTTTATACTTCTATGTTGTGATGAATTGTTACTTATTCATGAGAAGTTATATGATGAAACCTATATGAATAAGTTTTATGATAGAGTTTGTTGCTGTTATGATAATAAGCATGATGCTACCATGTCTGTATTTTGTTTTTATCGACACCTCTCTCTCAAACCATGTGGACATGCTTTTCAATTTCGGCTTTTCGCTTGAGGACAAGCGAGGTCTAAGCTTGGGGGAGTTGATACGTACATTTTGCATCATGATTTCCTACTGTTATTTATTATGTTTTGTTGAATATGTCACGCCCAAGATGCGATCCTATCCTTATTTTGGCACGAGGGCCTCGACAGGGGTAGAAGCGCATCTCGTCGTTTTGCAAGAATGGATATCATTACAAGTACATGTAAACAAGAGATGAGTATATGGAATTGGCTTACACTCGCCACAAGCTACATCAATATCACTTCAATACAACAACATATCCAAACATCATACAGAAGAGCAGGGTCCGACTACGGACGAAAACAAACGATAAAATGACATCCATCCTTGCTATCCCAGGCTGCCGCCTGGAACCCATCCTAGATCGATGAAGAAGAAGAAGCAGAACTCCAAATCAAACAAAGCATCGCGCTCACATCATGTCATCGCATTACCTGTACCTGCAACTGTTGTTGTAGTAATCTGTGAGCCACAGGGACTCAGCAATCTCATTTCCAATGGTATCAAGACTATTAAAGCTTAATGGGTGAGATATGGTTAAGTGGTGAGGCTGCAGCAAGAACTAAGCATTATTTGAGTGGCTAACTTACGAGTACAAGAATAAAGGGGGATGGTTGTCGAATAAACGGACGTGATCTAGTAATGATCTCTAAGAGATCCTGAACACCTACTTACGTCAAACATAACCCCACCGTGTTCTCTCTCGGATAAGGACTCACGAGAAGAGACTGTCACGGTTACGCACACGGTTGGTGTATTTTATTTGAGTTTACTTCAAGTTTGCTATGACCGGGTGTTAAACAAAGTTTCCAAGTTGCCACGTAACCGCGGGCACGGCTTTCCGAAAGATTTAACCCTGCAGGGGTGCTCCAACTCATCCATCACAAACTAACCACACGCAGCGGGAATAACCTCGACCACGAAGCTCGTGATCTTCCTAGGCAATTCCACTGGAAAACCGCAACCTCGAGATAGCCCGAAGTATTCTCGGAATTCCTCGCACAAGACGTTCGAGAAAGCTAAAACAAGTCCAGCAAGACCGCCCGACGTATCGACGAACCCGATAGGAGCCGCGTATCTCGTTCTCAGGACACGACCAGATGAACACTACGTACGGCGACCTGATCGAAATCCCTCGAGTTACCCCGAGGTGGCCCCGCAAGTGGCTCTGTTTTGGACCAACACTCATGAGGAGCACTGGCCCGGGTTGTTGATTAAAGATCCGCGGGTGCCGGCGGGTCCCTATGCAATTTTAGTTGTTATTAGGCAAATGTAGTACCAATGTTGGGCCTTGCCAGACAAGTTTTATCCTAAAACGAAAATCAAGGGGGTCCCCATAACAACCCCGAGCATGTTAGGAGCACTCAATTATGGAACATAACACCGGTACACAAGTAACTTGGGGCGGCAAGAGTGGAACAAAACACCGAGCAAAAGGCCAAGCCTTCCACCCTTTACCAAGTATATATGTGCATTAAATTAAATAGCAATAATATTGTGGTATATCAAAAGGATATCCATGTTGGCACATTGAAAACAATTGCACCTGCAACTAGCAACGCTATAAGAAGGGCTGAGCAAGCGGTAACATAGCCAAACAATGTTTGCTGGGATGTGGAGGGGTTAGAGGCTTTTCATGGCAATTTGGGAGGCTTGACATACAAGTGGTAGGTAGCGAGATAGCGATAGAAACGAGACATCTAGCATGGCAATGATAGTAATGGTATCCAGGGAAATGATCTTCTTGCCTGAGATCCTGCTTGGAAGAAGAACGAGTCCATGAAGAAGACGAGCCAAGGTAGTCGAACGAATCCTCACACTCCGAACGCTTTCGGAACTCTATCGAGAAGAAGCAATCCGAAAACAACAATCAACACACGAGAACACCACAACATATGCATGACATGATGCACTTTAAATATGATGCATGTTATGCATGATATAGCAAGCACAACAATCAACTTCTACACATTAAGTGAAGCTCAATATGCAACGAGTTGCATATTGACGAAACTCCACATTCGAATTACTTGGTTCACTCTCGTTAGGTACACGACAATATTAAATGTTGTTAAACATGGCAAGAGGTGAAGCATAAGTAAACTACACATCTAGGCAAGTTTAAATGAGGCCGGAAACAACATATAGCATTTCCAAAATGACCCCATATGTTAATTTCGAAATTGATCCAGATCTGAACTAATCAGGTTTTATATTTATTAAACAGGGAAATAAAGTGCACAATGAGATTCTACTCGTCATTCTAGTCGATTTACATATATGGAACATCTCAAACGGAGTTACGGTCTAAAAGATATGACCTTCACAAGATTATATGCCATGAATGCAAAATGCATGAAAATGGCAAACACAAACATTTCAAATCATGAATGCAGCAAGATAATATGATACTACATGAGATTCTAGTCAAGTTACATATATGGCTTGCCCAGAACGGAGCTACGGTACAACCACAACAACCAACACAAGTTTTATTTGAAATCTGCCCAAAACAGCAACATGGCAATTTGCACACAGGAAAACAACAAGCTACAAGATTCTAAAATGCACAACTAAGCATGGGGCAGTAGCATATAATACACACTTCATTTCATCTTCACATATCATACTCAAAAGAGTCATGGATCACATGGTAGGAAGCTCACAACATGGCAACAAAATATAGCAGATTAGGACTGAAAATAACAGGTTTTAGCATGCAGATTTTCACGGAGGCATATTGGCAGCAGTAAAACTATATGCTACAGGGCATATTATGACATGAAAATCTAAAGCATGGTAGAGGACGTGATGCATTACAAATCATTACTTTATGGAAACATCAAATTATGCTCAGATTCGTGGCAACCATCAACACAACATGGCATATTGAAGAAAACAGATTCTCAGACTTAGTGAAAATTAGGCTAGTCAGGAGCAGCAGCTTTTAACAAATTGACATATTGGACAGCAGGTTTAACTATAATGTAAAACCTATTCATGCAAACTATTGGCACAACATGATAGAGAATAACATGCTTAACAAAGCATTCCATTGTGGCAACACCAAAAGAGCTATAGATCACTAGCAAACCACATGGCAACACAGCAATAAAATAACAGATTTCCAGACTTAAAAATATTTTGGACCCTCAAAACAACAGATTTTTATAGCATGTTGGCTACAAGAAAACAACTCCTAAACATGCATTTCTATAGCAACCAAAAATACCAGGGCCTAGCCCACATGTCCAAGGGCATATCTCATGTTCAAAATTATTTCATATCATGCATGAATTAAATCACACGAAATAGACAAAAGGGCATCATGTCAAAAATGGCATGCATGCAAACTTCCTCCAATGACAAAACTAGATGCACAGTTAAATTTTATGGATTTTTCTACCCCGAAAACACATGTAATATGCATAGGTTCATGTAGGGAAATATGTCACAATTAATTATGCAAGTTTATGGCCTAGTCCCTTTTTTAGCAATTATAAATGCAAGTTAACTGCAAATATTACAATGGACAAGTTTGTCATGCATGAAAATACGATGCCGATAACATGAACATTTTTAATATATTGTTGGGTTAATTCCAATGTACGGGTAAATAAATATGACAATGCAAAATAATGGCAATTATGCAAAATGGTGCAAAACTGCGAGTGTAAGTACTTCAAACATGGATGAAAATGACATGCTAATAATTTACACATTTTTCTGAGCATTTTTCATATACAAAACATTTGGATCCGATGCACGGTTATTTATTTATTAACAGTTAAGATAGGGCTTTTTTCTGAAATTAGCAAAATCGCAGATGCAGGAAAAAAACGTGCAATGGGCCGAATCGGAGCACAAGGGCCGAAACAGGCAGTGGCAATGGATACTATATTGCGCCTACGGCGGCTGATAGAGCATGGCTGGGCTGCTCACCTTGGGCCTGCTGGTGGGCCGGAGGAGCAGCTGGGCCTGGCGCGGGGGCGGTCCACGCAGGCGGGGGAGGCCGAGCGCTCGGGTCGTCGTCCCCCTCCCGAGCGGGAGGCCATGGCGACGCAGGGTCAACGGCACGGGCGGCGGCTCCGGCGAGGCGGGACGAAGGCGCGGAAGACCGGATCCGCGACGGGGAACCCCGGATCCGTCCATTCCCGGCGACGGATAATCGAGGCGGCGTCGGGGTGAGGAGATCGGGCGGCTTCCACGGCGGCCCCTGTGAGGAGAGAGAGAGGTCGGTAGGGAGTTAGGGCAGAGGGAGAGAGGAGGAAGAAGGAGAGGGAAGAGAGAGGGCGACCGGCGGCGGGGTCCTTGGTCGCCGGCGACGCGGCTCCGGTGAGCTCCGGTGGCTCGAGGGAGGTCTGGCACGGGGCTGGTTCGGGGCTCCTCCCGATCTCGCGCACGGGGACGGGCGGTGGCCTTCGGGCCCCGATGGGCTTCGCGGGCGGGCGCGCGGGCTTGCCCCGGGCCCGGGCGGCCCTGCCGCGGTGGGAGAAGATAGGGGCGACGTGGCGGTCTGGGAGAGGCTGGAGGGGGCACTCGCGGCGGCGCCAAGTGGCGGGCAGCAGCTGGAGGCGCGGGATCCGAGGAAGGAGGCTAGGGGCTAGGGTTTGACCATTTTTGGCAGGGTATGCTGTCTATTTATAGACACGGGTTAGGAGAGGGGGGTTTGAGGCCGTTTCGGACCGTTTGATCACGATCGAACGGTCCGGAAGCGGAGGGGTTGCTAGGTGGGTTTTGTTGGGTTGTGGAGAGGTGGTTGGGCCAAGAAGAGAGGGAGGTTGCGGCCCGTGACAAAGTTTTAGAACACCGAAAACGACCGACGAATAAACCGATGACGGTGCCGCTACGGTCGACCGTTCGGGTATCAAACGACCTCTGATTGCGACAAAATTTGGCAGGCGGTCTACCTACAATACAATAAGGCCGCACGCCAAGTTTCGACCCAATCCGAGAATATTTTTATGCGCACTTTTGAAACAAGATTTTATCGATGTCGCGGGCGCGTGTGTGTGTGGTTGGGCTCGAAACGGACGACGACACGAACGGAGAGAACCGGCAGCTACGAACGGATGCAAGTTTTCGAAAACGAGTGACGATGCTATGCAGATGATGCGAATGATGCGATGATGAATGCAACAACCACTCGAATCACATGATGGCAATGGAATAAAAGGGGAATCTTCTGAAGCGTCGGTCTCGGGCTGTTACAACTCTCCTCCACTTACAAGAGATCTCGACCCGAGATCTTAGAATGAAAAGGGGAAGAGAAAGAGAAGAGTAAGAGGTAAAACTTAGTTGCTTCTTTGACAAACAAGAGAAACCAATGAGCATGAAGGTTGGAAAGAGATGAAGAATGATATGAGAAACAAGCAAGAAATTCAAAAGAAATTTGGCAGCACTTCGGTAGGATAGAGGGGCAAAATTAGGTAAGATAGAAAGAACTTGAAAAGAGGACACAACACTCCGGTTACATGGACAAGCAAGGGGAGATCATGATCTGAATAAAACGAGATGATGGTTCGAAGAGAGCAACATCACACGCCTTCGGAACAAAGAATAGAAACTAGAACGTTGGAAAGAAAAGAACGGAGAAGGAGATGGTAACTTCACCTCAACTGAATTAGGAAAGCACTCTTACACTGAAGGATTGAATGGAGTTGTTGAAAATTCAACAACGAAAAGAATAAGCTTGTTGTGGGCTTATGGAAAACATCCCAACCTAATGAGGTGACAACCGGCCACAAACGGAAACAATTTATTGGTTGGAAGCAACAAGAGATGAAAGCTTCTTCCAACAAGAGGATACATTGAGAACTTGGATCATTGATAAACACCATGATAGCAACAATCTTTAGGAATTGCTTTATGTGAAATCCAATCCAAGATAACTCTAAGAAAGGAATGATGGATTTAATTATCTCACTCTTGATAATTCTCTTCGAGACTCCTCATGAATCAAGAATGCTATAATACCATCTCAAAGATAAGGGAGAAGAATTGCACTTCGGAATACAAGACGAATGATCCTTGAGCCTCTCCAACAGAATCTTGAAGAATACTTGAGAATGAGAGAAATCTTGATGAACCATCATGAAGAGCCTCCGGAAATGAAGGATGATAGAAAAGAATTGAAGGTTGAAAGAATAGATTATGACCTCCAAGATTAGATGAAGCTTCATGACGAGATACTTGAGAAAACTAGGAACTCCAGAAAAGAAAAGATGAAACACTTGAAATCCAAGAATTTGATATCATGAACAACTCCGGAAGAAGGATTGACTCGATTGATCAAACAAGAATAAGAATTACGTTATGCCTATCCTTCATCAAGTTAAATTGATGACAAGCAACGGATTTGGCATACCACTTATTCTTCTTGAGAATGATTGAAGAGAGACAAATAGAGCACAAACTGAAAGAAGTCTTCAACGAAACACCGGAATAATTGAGAGATGACGAAGAGACAACAATTCAGAAGAATTTGAGAACAAAAGCTGAAAGCTGAGAACGAGTAAATCTTCTGAAATGATGCCTTCGGAGGATCGAGAAATCAAAACAACACTCAAATGCTCCAGATAGATAGGGAAGGAATTACTCATGATTGTCAACAATTTCGAAGAATAGCATCAAGCTGAAACCATGAATATCTGAGAATGGAACCAGATTTAAGAGAAACTCTCCTTCGGTCTTCATGCTGAGAATAATGACGAGAAACACCACCAAGAATTACTGAGATACTCCGGAATATTGAATAAGAAAAGGTTGAGCCAATGATGAGAATGATTTAGCAGCGATCTTGGAGAAGGAATATGACTGATGAAATTCATTCTTACGTCATATAAGAAAAGAACTTGAGATCTCCGGAAAGATCAGAAGAGCCAGGTAAGATCCTGGGGAAAAACCTGTGGGTTATGGTCCCACTCAAAGAAAACACCATTGAAACGATTGCTTAGAAAGGGATATTGCACCGGAACAAATGAAGACTTGTTGAGGTGAGAACCTTGAAACACTTAAGAGGATTTGGATGGAGACATGAGTCTTCTGAGATATCTTCAGCACTCCGGATAAAATAGAAAGAAGCTTGGCTAAGAATTTCCAACATGGGAAAGCATATGAGGAATGAAAACGATATGATGAGCACCGAAAGCTTGAATTGAATCCACCGAAAAAAAAAACCAAGATGGCGACTAAGAAATGCTGAACTTGAGCACTGAGCATCTTCACAACGAATGACCGGATACATCACGGAAGAGAAGATAGCAGAAGCATCACATGAATAGAAAGGCACTTGAATGAGAATTTAATCTTTTGAAGAAAAGGGCGGGAGGGCGGGGAAAAACAAAGACAACTTGAGACAGATGAGATGATCTCTGAAAAGAAATATGAGGATTGATCTTGCAAATATTGGAGAGGGTTGAATTATCTTGATGAGAAACACACTGGTTAGGAAAGATATGAAATCACCACTTGACATCGAAGCAACTCGAATTACCATACTCCAACAGAACAAAGGATGAGGCTTACGAAACAAGCCGGAAACAAATTCATGACAGAGATTCCGTCCGATATATTCGTGGTAAGGCTCGCACGGGCTCGATCGTACATTGGATTATCATATTGAAATGACGCTCGAATATGCTCCCTAGGCGTAGCGAACTACAAGGCTTGACGAAGCATACCGAGACTGTCCTCTGTAAGAAAGACCGTGAACAAGCGAACCACTAGATGTCGAACCTAAACCTCACATCATGCATTTGTTGAAGGATAAACCTAGATAACTACTTGAATTCCCACCTAAGAACTCCCGAAATCTCGGTTATGCAATCGGGTACACGGATACACGGAGTTTTACATGATCACTCAACTCCTAGCAGTAATACTACTCTCCAGTGTATCACATCCCTCAACACACAACCAAAGGTCTCGGAAACTCATCTACCTCAGATCCTCATAATCGCAACGATACTAAAGATGGCAGTACATCCAAACTCTCTCCACCAGTACTGGGGATGCCGGACTCCTCTCGCCACTACCAGTATTGAAGCAATTTCGAATATCCTCCGTCCTGAGATACTAAGGAAACTGAATGATAACGATGTGTCAAGAATCCCCTGGAGCTCAACTCCCCGAAAGAAATCAAGTCAGACAGGAGGCACCAAGACAGAACTCCGTCACATCGGCATCATATAGTTTCCAAAATACCGGCGTGATCCTAAAAAAATTTGAGCGAGAAGAGGAGTAGAATGAAAATTCCTAAGTCGAATACCTCACCAGAGCATAGAAGAGGAGTAAAAAGAATCCTACACTCCGATATAACTAGACTCAAAATAGTTTTTAACTAGACTCGACTCGGCCAAGTTCGATCAATCAAGGGGGCTCCTAGGTCGGTACAGGCTCTGATACCAACTTGTCACGCCCAAGATGCGATCCTATCCTTATTTTGGCACGAGGGCCTCGACAGGGGTAGAAGTGCATCTCGTCGTTTTGCAAGAATGGATATCATTACAAGTACATGTAAAGAAGAGATGAGTATATGGAATTGGCTTACACTCGCCACAAGCTACATCAATATCACTTCAATACAACAACATATCCAAACATCATACAGAAGAGCAGGGTCCGACTACGGACGAAAACAAACGATAAAATGACATCCATCCTTGCTATCCCAGGCTGCCGCCTGGAACCCATCCTAGATCGATGAAGAAGAAGAAGCAGAACTCCAAATCAAACAAAGCATCGTGCTCACGTCATGTCATCGCATTACCTGTACCTGCAACTGTTGTTGTAGTAATCTGTGAGCCACAGGGACTCATCAATCTCATTTCCAAGGGTATCAAGACTATTAAAGCGTAATGGGTGAGATATGGTTAAGTGGT
Source organism: Elymus sibiricus (assembly GCA_039707655.1). Taxonomy (NCBI): domain Eukaryota; kingdom Viridiplantae; phylum Streptophyta; class Magnoliopsida; order Poales; family Poaceae; genus Elymus; species Elymus sibiricus. Next base: position 427,742,966 of record CM077675.1, read on the forward strand.
GAGGCTGCAGCAAGCACTAAGCATTATTTGAGTGGCTAACTTACGAGTACAAGAATAAAGGGTGATGGTTGTCGAATAAACGGACGTGATCTAGTAATGATCTCTAAGAGATCCTGAACACCTACTTACGTCAAACATAACCCCATCGTGTTCTCTCTCGGATAAGGACTCACGAGAAGAGACAGTCATGCTTACGCACACGGTTGGTGTATTTTATTTGAGTTTACTTCAAGTTTGGTATGACCGGGTGTTAAACAAATTTCCAAGTTGCCACGTAACCGCGGGCACGGCTTTCCGAAAGATTTAACCCTGCAGGGGTGCTCCAACTCATCCATCACAAACTAACCACACGCAGCGGGAATAACCTCGACCACGAATCTCGTGATCTTCCTAGGCAATTCCACTGGAAAACCGCAACCTCGAGATAGCCCGAAGTATTCTCGGAATTCCTCACACAAGACGTTCGAGAAAGGTAAAACAAGTCCAGCAAGACCACCCGACGTGTCGACGAACCCGATAGGAGCCGCGTATCTCGTTCTCAGGACACAACCGGATGAACACTACGTACGGCGACCTGATAGAAATCCCTCAAGTTGCCCCGAGGTGGCCCCGCAAGTGGCTCTGTTTTGGACCAACACTCATGAGGAGCACTGGCCCGGGTTGTTGATTAAAGATCCGCGGGTGCCGGCAGGTCCCTATGCAATTTTAGTTGTTATTAGGCAAATGTAGTACCAATGTTGGGCCTTGCCAGACAAGTTTTATCCTAAAACGAAAATCAAGGGGGTCCCCATAACAACCCCGAGCATGTTAGGAGTGCTCAATTATGGAACATAACACCGGTACACAAGTAACTAGGGGCGGCAAGAGTGGAACAAAACACCGAGCAAAAGGCCAAGCCTTCCACCCTTTACCAAGTATATATGTGCATTAAATTAAATAGCAATAATATTGTGGTATATCAAAAGGATATCCATGTTGGCACATGGAAAACAATTGCACCTGCAACTAGCAACGCTATAAGAACGGCTGAGCAAGCGGTAACATAGCCAAACAATGTTTGCTAGGATGTGGAGGGGTTAGAGGCTTTTCATGGCAATTTGGGAGGCTTGACATACAAGTGGTAGGTAGCGAGATAGCGATAGAAACGAGACATCTAGCATTGCAATGATAGTAATGGTATCCAGGGAAATGATCATATTGCCTGAGATCCCGCTTGGAAGAAGAACGAGTCCATGAAGAAGACGGGCCAACGTAGTCGAACGAATCCTCACACTCCGAACGCTTTCGGAACTCTATCGAGAAGAAGCAATCCGAAAACAACAATCAACACACGAGAACACCACAACATATGCATGACATGATGCACTTTAAATATGATGCATGTTATGCATGACATGGCAAGCACAACAATCAACTTCTACACATTAAGTGAAGCTCAATATGCAACGAGTTGCATATTGACGAAACTCCACATTCGAATTACTTGGTTCACTCTCGTTAGGTACACGACAATATTAAATGTTGTTAAACATGGCAAGAGGTGAAGCATAAGTAAACTACGCATCTAGGCAAGTTTAAATGAGGCTGGAAACAACATATAGCATTTCCGAAATGACCCCATATGTTAATTTCGAAATTGGTCCAGATCTGAACTAATCAGGTTTTATATTTATTAAACAGGGAAATAAAGTGCACAATGAGATTCTACTTGTCATTCTAGTCGATTTACATATATGGAACATCTCAAACGGAGCTACGGTCTAAAAGATATGACCTTCACAAGATTATATGCCATGAATGCAAAATGCATGAAAATGGCAAACACAAACATTTCAAATCATGAATGCAGCAAGATAATATGATACTACATGAGATTCTAGTCAAGTTACATATATGGCTTGCCCAGAACGGAGCTACGGTACAACCACAACAACCAACACAAGTTTTATTTGAAATCTGCCCAAAACAGCAACATGGCATTTTGCACACATGAAAACAACAAGCTACAAGATTCTAAAATGCACAACTAAGCATGGGGCAGTAGCATATAACACACACTTCATTTCATCTTCACATATCATACTCAAAAGAGTCATGGATCACATGGTAGGAAGCTCACAACACGGCAACAAAATATAGCAAATTAGGACTTTGTGAAAATAACAGGTTTTAGCATGCTGATTTTCACGGAGGCATATTGGCAGCAGTAAAACTATATGCTACAGGGCATATTATGACATGAAAATCTACAGCATGGTAGAGGACGTGATGCATTACAAATCATTACTTTATGGAAACATCAAATTATGCTCAGATTCGTGGCAACCATCAACACAACATGGCATATTGAAGAAAACAGATTCTCAGACTTAGTGAAAATTAGGCTAGTCATGAGCAGCAGTTTTTAACAGATTGACATATTGGACAGCAGGTTTAATTATGATGTAAAACCTATTCATGCAAACTATTGGCACAACATGATAGAGCATAACATGCTTAACAAAGCATTCCATTGTGGCAACACCAAAAGAGCTATAGATCACTAGCAAACCACATGGCAACACAGCAATAAAATAACAGATTTCCAGACTTAGAAATATTTTGGACCCTCAAAACAACAGATTTTTATAGCATGTTGGCAACAAGAAAACAACTCCTAAACATGCATTTCTATAGCAACCAAAAATACCAGGGCGTAGCACACATTTCCAAGGGCATATCTCATGTTCAAAATTATTTCATATCATGCATGAATTAAATCACACGAAATAGACAAAAGGGCATCATGGCAAAAATGGCATGCACGCAAACTTCCTCCAATGACAAAACTAGATGCACAGTTAAATTTTATGGATTTTTCTACCCCGAAAACACATGTAATATGCGTAGGTTCATGTAGGGAAATATGTCACAATTAATTATGCAAGTTTATGGCCTAGTCCCTTTTTTAGCAATTATAAATGAAAGTTAAATGCAAATATTACAATGGACAAGTTTGTCATGCATGAAAATGCGATGCCGATAACATGAACATTTTTAATATATTGTTGGGTCAATTCCAATGCATGGGTAAATAAATATGACAATACAAAATAATGGCAATTATGCAAAATGGTGCAAAACAGTGAGTGTAAGTACTTCAAACATGGATGAAAATGACATGTTAATAATCTACACATTTTTCTGAGCATTTTTCATATACAAAACATTTGGATCCGATGCACGGTTATTTATTTATTAACAGTTAAGATAGGGCTTTTTTCTGAAATTAGCAAAATCGCAGATGCAGGAAAAAAACGTGCAATGGGCCGAATCGGAGCACAAGGGCCAAAACAGGCAGTGGCAATGGATACTATATTGCGCCTACGGCGGCTGATAGCGCATGGCTGGGCTGCTCACCTTGGGCCTGCTGGTGGGCCGGAGGAGCAGCTGGGCCTGGCGCGGGGGCGGTCCACGCAGGCGGGGGAGGCCGAGCGCTCGGGTCATCGTCCCACTCCCGAGCAGGAGGCCATGGCGGCGCAGGGTCAACGGCACGGTCGGCGGCTCCGGCGAGGCAGGACGAAGGCACGGAAGACCGGATCCGCGACGGGGAACCCCGGATCCGTCCATTCCCGGCGACGGATGATCGAGGCGGCGTCGGGGTGAGGAGATCGGGCGGCTTCCACGGCGGCCCCTGCGAGGAGAGAGAGAGGTCGGTAGGGAGTTAGGGCCGAGGAAGAGAGGAGGAAGAAGGAGAGGGAATAGAGAGGGCGACCGGCGGCGGGGTCCTTGGTCGCCGGCGACGCGGCTCCGGCGAGCTCCGGCGGCTCGAGGGAGGTCTGGCGCGGGGCTGGGTCGGGGCTCCTCCCGATCTCGCGCACGGGGACGGGCGGTGGCCTTCGGGCCCCGATGGGCTTCGCGGGCGGGCGCGCGGGCTTCCCCTGGGCCCGGGCGGGCCTGCCGCGGTGGGAGGAGATAGGGGCGACGTGGCGGTCTGGGAGAGGCTGGAGGGGGCACTCGCGGCGGCGCCAAGTGGCGGGCAGCGGCTGGCGGCACCGGATCCGAGGAAGGAGGCTAGGGACTAGGCTTTGACCATTTTTGGCAGGGTAGGCTGTCTATTTATAGACAGGGGTTAGGAGAGGCGGGTTTGAGGCCGTTTTCGGACCGTCTGATCACGATCGAACGGTCCGGAAGCGGAGGGGTTGCTAGGTGGGTTTTGTTGGGCTGTGGAGAGGTGGTTGGGCCAAGAAGAGAGGGAGGTTGCGGCCCGTGACAAAGTTTTAAAACACCGAAAACGACCGACGAATAAACCGATAACGGTGCCGCTACGGTCGACCGTTCGGGTATCAAACGACCTCTGATTGCGACAAAATTTGGCAGGCGGTCTACCTACAATACAATAAGGCCGCACGCCAAGTTTCGAGCCAATCCGAGAATATTTTATGCGCACTTTTGAAACAAGATTTTATCGATGCTGCGGGCGCGTGCGTGTGTGGTTGGGCTCGAAACGGACGACGACACGAACGGAGAGAACCGGCAGCTACGAACGGATGCAAGTTTTCGAAAACGAGTGACGATGCTATGCAGATGATGCGAATGATGCGATGATGAATGCAACAACCACTCGAATCACACGATGGCAATGGAATAAAAGGGGAATCTTCTGAAGCGTCGTCTCGGGCTGTTACAGAATAATAATGCTTTAAGGAGTGATTCTAATGCCTTTTCTCTCACAATATGCAAGGTTTACACAAAGAGGGAGAATACCGGCAGCTGGAATTCTGGATCTGAAAAAGCACATCAGAGATACCTATTCTGCACATCTCCAATGAAGCTGAAACTTTATGAAGAATATTTTTGGATTTATTAAAAAATACTGGAGCAAAGAACTACCGGAGGGGGCCACCCTGGTCGGCACAAGACACCAGGCCCCCCAGTCACGCCCTGGTGGGTTGTGCCCTCCTCGGCCCACCTCCGGTGCCCATCTTCTGGTATATAAGGTGTTTTGACCTAGAAAAAATAAGGAGAGGACTTTCGGGACGGAACGCCGCCGTCTCGAGGCGGAACTTCGGCAGGAGCACTTTTGCCCTCCGGCGGAGCGATTCCACCAGGGGAACTTCCCTCCCGGAGGGGGAAATCGAAGCCATCGTCATCACCAACACGCCTCTCATCTTTGGGAGGCCAATCTTCATCAACATGTTCAACAACACCATCTCCTCTCAAACCCTAGTTCATCTCTTGTGTTCAATCTTTGTACCGGAACCTCAGATTGGTACCTGTGGGTGACTAGTAGTGTTGATTACATCTTGTAGTTGATTACTATATGGTTTATTTGGTGGAAGATTATATGTTCGAATCCATTATGCTATTCAATACCCCTGTGATCTTGAGCATGAATATTATTTGTGAGTAGCTACGTTTGTTCTTGAGGTCACGGGAGAAGTCATGTTGCAAGTAATCATGTGAATTTGATATGTGTTCGATATTTTGATGATATGTATGTTGTGATTCCCTTAGTGGTGTCATGTGAATGTCGACTACATGACACTTCACCATCCTTGGTCCTAAGGGAATGCATTGTGGAGTAGTTATTAGATGATGGGTTGCTAGAGTGACAGAAGCTTAAACCCTAGTTCATGCGCTACTTCATAAGGGGCTGATTTAGATCCAAACGTTTAATGCTATGGTTAGATTTTATCTTAATACTTTACTCATAGTTGCGGATGCCTGCGAGGGGGTTAATCATAAGTGGAATGTTGTTCAAGTAAGAACAGCACCCAAGCACTGGTCCACCCACATATCAAATTATCAAAGTAGGGAACACAAATCAAACCAACATGATAAAAGTGACTAGATGAAATTCCCGTGTACCCTCAAGAACACTTTGCCTATTACTAGAGACTATTCTGGCCTGTCCTTTGCCACAAAAGGATTGGGCTACCTTGCTGCACCTTATTTATCATTACCGTTACTTGCTCGTTTCCAATTATCCTGCTATCAAACTATCTATTACCTACAATTTCAGTGCTTGCAGAAATTACCTTGCTGAAAACCGCTTGTCATTTCCTTCTGCTCCTCGTTGGGTTCGACACTCTTACTTATCGAAAGGACTACGATTGATCCCCTATACTTGTGGGTCATCAATAGGAGAAGGAGTGGGAGGAAGAGATAAGGCAGCGGGCCCTTGTGGGCCCCACAAGCCAACTGGCCGCGCCCCTAGGGGGCGGCCTGTTGTGTGGTGGCCCACTAGCATGCCCCCCTGCAGTAATTTTTACACCAATTTTTTTATTTATTCCAGAAAAATTCATGTTAAAATTTCATGCACGGGAAAACAGAAAACAAGAATTACATGGAATTTTATTTTTATTTTTACTAAGAGAACAGAATATAAACTTGTGATACAGGGAGTTGTGAATATTCAATTCATCAATCTCATTTCTTTTGAAAAGAATTCATTAATAAGGTTGATCAAGTCTTATTAATAAACATTTCCGATTAACATGAAATCGAAGAATCTTCATATGTCACTAGGTTACCTCAATTGGGATTTGTATCTCCCCAACAATAAGATTATAATAGTTCTTCTTCTTGGCAGTAGGGTGAGGAATTGTAATATCTCCAATGATAATCGTGGGAAAAGGATCAATGACATTAATATTATTAACCAAAGTTTGCTTCCTCGGAAAATGCGCGGTATGTTGCTTGCCATTGATATGAAAGGTGACCTTGCTTTTATTGCAATCTATAACATCCTGCGCCAGGTATTTAGAAAAGGTCTACCAAGGATGATCAATATATTGTCGTCTGATAACCCACAACAAGTATAGGGGATCGCAATAGTTTTCGAGGGTAGAGTATTCAACCCAAATTTATAGATTCGACACAAGGGGAGCCAAAGAATATTTGAGAGTATTAGCAGCTGAGTTGTCAATTCAACCACACCTGGAGATTAAATATCTGCAGCAGAGTGATCAGTAGCACAGTAGTATGGTAGTTTTGATAGCAGTAGTAGCAGTAACAGTAACGATAACAGTGATATCAATAGTTTTGTAGCAAGTGTAACAGTAGCAGTAACAGTAGTAACTTAGCAAGAACAATATGTGAAAAACTCATAGGCACTGGATCGGTGAACTCGTTGGATGATATTCATCATATAACAGTCATAACCTAGGGCGACACAGAACTAGCTCCAGTGCATAAATGTAATGTAGGCATGTACATACGTGCTTATGGAAAAGAACTTGCATGACATCTTTTGTCCTACCCTCCTGTGGCAGCGGGGTCCATAAGGAAACTAAGGGATATTAAGGCCTCCTTTTAATAGAGAACCGGAACAAAGCATTAACACATGGTGAATACATGAACTCCTCAAACAACGGTCATCACCGGAAAGTATCCCGACTATTGTCACTCGGGTTTACGGATCATAACACGTAATAGGTGCGTATGACTAGCAAGATCGGATCAAGAACATAGATATAATGGTGATAACATAAACGGTTCAGATCTGAAATCATGGCACTCGGGCCCTAGTGACAAGCATTGAGCATGGCAAAGTCATAGCAACATCAATCTCAAAACATAGTGGATACTAGGGATCAAGCCCTAACAAAACTAACTCGGTTACATGATGAATCCCATCCAACTCCTCACTGACCAGCAAGCCTACGAAGGAATTACTCACTCCCAGTGGGGAGCATCATGGAATTGGCGATGGAGAAGGGTTGATGATGACGAAGACCGAAGATTCCCCTCTCCGGAGCCCCAAACGAGCTCCAGATCTGGCCTCCCGATGAAGAATAGGAGGTGAATGCGGCTCCGTATCGTAAAACGCGATGAAACTTTCTATGTGATTTTTTTCTCCAAAATAGGATTTTATAGCGTCAGAATTAGGGTCAGTGGGGCCCCGAGGTGGGCACAACCCACCAGGGCGCGCCCTGGTGTATCGTGCCTAGCCAGGGATCCCCCTCTGGTGGTTCTTGGCTCCAGTATTTTTTATTTATTGTAAAATAAATCTCCAAAAAGTTTCGTCCAATTCCGAGAACTTTTATTTGTGCACAAAAACAACACCATGGTAGTTCTGCTAAAAACAGCGTCAGTCCGGGTTAGTTTCATTCAAATCATGCAAATTTGAGGCCAAAACAAGGGCAAAAGTGTGAGGAACAGTAGATACGACGGAGACGTATCAACTCCCCCAAGCTTAACCCATTGCTTGTCCTCAAGCAATTCAGTTGACAAACTGAAAGTGATAAAGAAAAACTTTTACGAACTCTTTTGTTCTTGTTTACATATATATGCTTAAGTAGCACCCATGTTTTCCACAAAGATTATGACTAACCATGCCAGCAATAACTCTTAGAAATTATATTAACTCATATCAATGACATAAGCAACTAGTGAACAATAATAAAATATCTCAAACGCCAACACTTTGTCAAAACAATCGTGATATAATATGACAACAGTGGTATCTCGTTAGCCCTTTCTGAGACCGCAAAACATAAATGCAGAGCACCTCCAAAGTTCAAGCAGCGACTAAACATTGTAATTCATGGTAGAAAAGATCCTGTCATGCTGCACCCAACATTAATTATACACAATTCATGAGGATGACAATAGTTCTCTCAGGTCTGGCGCTTATTTGAGAAGGTGATGACTCAACGTAAAAGTAAATAGATAGTCCCTTCGTAGAGGGAAGCAGGGATTTGCAGAGGTGCCAGAGCTCAAAGCTTAAAACAGAGATAGATATAATTTTGGGAGGTACACCCTTCCCGTCAACGTTACGACCAAGAGTTATCAATATCTTCCATGCTAAACACATTTGTGGCGGTTCCCAAGCGGTAAAAGTAAATGTTTACTCCCCCTCCACCAACAAGCGCACTCCACGGCTAGCCGAATCCACGGGTACCGTGCATACCAACAACATTCCTCGGGGAGCTTTGTTTAATTATTTGTAGTTTTTGATTTTGGGACTGGGAATCCCTATTACTGCCCCTCTCGTGTAAGGACGAGTGAATAAACACTCATCATGAGAATAACCCGCTTAACATGGAAGATATTGATGACCCCCTGTCGCTCCATGAGCGGTCCAGGCACACAAAACAGATGTTCATTTGAATTTTTAGAGGTGGCACATGCAAAGTTACTTGGAACGGCAGGGTAAAACCGCATATAGGTAGATATAGTGGACTCATCTGGAATAACTCTGGTTTAAGGATTTTGATGCACAAGGAGTGTTCCTTCTTAGTACAGGTGAAGGCTAGCAAATAGATTGAGAAGCGGCTAGCTAGAGAGCGAAAACGGTCATGAGCATGCATTATACATAATAAACATTGACTACTAGCATGAGTAGGATATGGACACCATGAACATAAATATCATGAAGGCTATGTTGGTTTTGATTCAACTACATGCGTGAACATGTGCCAAGTCAAGCCACTTGAAACATTCAGAGGAGGATACCACATCATCATACCACATCACAATCATTTTAATGCATATTGACATCCAAGATAAATCATTATCAACTCCTAGCTACTTAAGCATGGCATGAGCAACTATAATCTCTAATTGTCATTGCAAACATGTTTGATCATAATAAGCTGAATCAAGGATACTAGTTTAAACATATTTACAAAAACAAAAACAGGTTGAGTTCATACCCGCTTTTCTCTGCCACAGTCACTTCATCAAATATTATCATTATTGCCTTTCACTTGCACGACCGAATGATATGAAAATTATAATAGTGCAAGAGTGCCGTGGACTATGCTGGAATCTGCAAACATTTTATTCAAGAGGAGAAGACAAGGTAACATGGGCTCTTTGTTAGATTAACAATAGTGCATATGAGAGCCACTCAACATTTTCATCATGGTCTTCTCCTTGGTATGACTCAAATAAAAGGAAAAGAATTTCAAAGAAACACACTGAAATATTTTTGGAGTTTTGGGTTTTTCACGAAGAAAGCAAATTAAAGAGGGAAAACAAAAACGAGAAAACTATTTACACGGGAAAGCTCCCAACAAGTAAAAGAAGAAACGAGAAATCTTTTTGGGTTTTATTTTAATACTACAACTAATCTAAGCTGGAAAGAAAAGCCGAAAAGAAGTAGGAAATATTTTTGGGTTTTCTCAAAGTTTTTCAAACACGCAAGAAGAAAACGAGAAAATAAATCTAGCATGGATAGTACAATGAAAAAGTATGAACACCGACAACTGGAATGAAATGTGTGAACATGAATAAAATGTCGGTGGAAATACATACTCCCCCAAGCTTAGGCTTTTGGCCTAGCTTGGTAATCACCATCCGTAGCATGGATAAAAGTCAGAGTGATAGCCCACCGAGGTCCTTGGTGCAGACTCCTCGGCCCTCCTAGCAGCTTGGACCTCTGCATTGTACGCATGGGCCTCGCTCTCAAGAACATAGTATCTTCCCCTACTGTGAAAATCCAAGAGAGCAGGAGCATGCAAAGTAACAGGCACAACGGGTTTTTTATTAAACCTCAAGTTATAGGTGTAATTAGTGACTAAGCACTTAAGGAACCTATGACGCTTCATGGCCTCAAAGTCTAAGTACCGAGTAGGTAAAATGGGGTCATTAGGCCAAGGTGATACATTTAGTCTCTCTGCTACACGGGAGGCATAGATTCCTCCATAAAAATTACCACTAGCGGCATTGAGCTGCAGTCTCCATGCAACAATTGCACCAAGATTATAATATTTATTTCTAGTTATGGCAGTGTGTATGAGACTCAAATCATGAGCACACAGTGTGCTACAATCTTGTTTTCCTACGATACATTTGCCATTAAAGAGTGTGAAGTAGTGTATTGATGGGAAAAGGATGCTTTTAATTCTTCCTTGTGTCACTCCCCTATCTTCACTGTAGCAAAGGTTAATCAAAAATGACTCATACTCAGATTTTGGTGGTTCATGAAGGGAACCCCAATATGGAATTTTGCATGCTTCACTGAACAATTCTAAAGGCATGGTGAAGGGACGATCATAGAGGTTGAATGAAACTCTAGACTGACGAGGAAAAATTTTAAATTTCTTTGTGAATGTTTTCGTGAGATCGAGATGTTGAGGGCACTTATCTGCGATGAAGGGAGCAAGTTCTGCATTGTGGATAAATTGTTCGAACTCCTCCTTGATACCTGCACCTTCCATGAATTCGTCACACGGACACAAACATGATTTGGTAGCGGCATCTCGCATCGAGCTTTCACTTGGCTCAACATAAGATTGCCGGACCGAGCTTCCACTTGATGAGGCCTCCGAGGACCTCCTCCTCAAAGAACTCCTAAAGAATTGCATTTTATTTGCGAACAAATTTCTGAAATACTTTTGAGACACAAAATTTTGTTAAGAAAACTTCGTGAAATTGATAGCCACTACTCCTAAGGATGCATAGAGGCCATATTAAGCATTCAAACTACTTAGAACTCTAAGAATTCAACATGCAAGCTCATCTACAGCAGCACCAAGAGTGGCTAATTATTCTAAAAATAACCCGCTAAATCAAAAACTAATTGGAGCAATGGACGAGTCACATACCAAGTAGCAATCTCCCAAAACAGTTTCAGAAACGAAGCTTCGAGCAAAGAGATCGAAATCCGCGGGTTTTAGAGCAAGAACACGGGAATGGGAGCTATGGTGGTTTTTTTTCTGGAGGTAGGGGATGGCATCAGCTAAGGGGATAAGTGAGGGGGCCCACGTGGGGGCCACAGCCCACCAGGGCACGCCTGGGGTTGCTGGCGCACCCTGGTGTCTTGTGGGCACCAGGTGCACCCCCCTGTGATGTTATTTGCACCAAAAATTTAGAAATATTCAGAAAAAAATCGTATCAAATTTTCAGGACATTTTGAGAACTTTTATTTTTGGGTCATTTTTTATTGCACGGGGAAAACAGAAAACATGATAGACATGGCACTTTATTTTATTGGACTAAGTAAAACAGAAAATAAAAGGTGGGAGCAGAAGATTGTGTTTACCAGATTCATCAACTTCATACCTCTCAAAAATGATCCATTAATAAGGTTGATCAAGTCTTATTAACAACCAATTCCGATTAGCATGAAACCGAAGAGCTTTCGTAAAACACTAAGTAACCTCAATGGGGATGTGCATATCCCCAACAATAAGTATGTCATATTTCTTTTTGGCAGTAGGTAGAGGTAATTGAAAACTTCCAATAGTGAGTGTCGGAGATTCTTCAATAACATTTATACCATTCACTTGGAATTGTTTCTTCGGAAAGTGCACCATATGCTCATTACCATTGATATGAAAAGTGACTTTGCTTTTATTGCAATCAATAACAGCCCCTACAGTATTCAAAAAGGGTCTACCACGGATAATCGACATGTTGTCGTCCTCGGGCATCTCAAGAATAACAAAGTCCGTTAAGATAGTAACATTTGCAACAATAACGTGCACATCCTCACAAATACCGATAGGTATGGCAGTTGATTTGTCAGCCATTTGCAATGATATTTCAGTAGGTGTGAGTTTATTCAAATCAAGTCTTTTATATAAGGAGACATGCATAACACTAACACCAGCTCCCAAATCACACAAAGCAGTTTTGACATAATTTCTTTTAATGGAGCAAGGTATAGTTGGTATTCCAGGGTCTCTGAGTTTTTTAGGTACTCCATCCTTAAAAGAATAATTAGCAAGCATGGTGGAGATTTCAGCTTTAGGTATCCTTCTTTTATTAGTGATGATGTCTTTCATGTATTTTGCATAAGGGGCCATCTTTAAGATATCAGTTAAGTGGGTACGCAAAAAGACTGGCCTAATCATTTCAGCAAAGCGTTCAAATTCTTCATCATCCTTTTTCTTAAATGGTTTAGGTGGAAAGGGCATGGGTTTTTGAACCCATGGTTCTCTTTCTTTACCATGTTTTCTAGCCACAAAGTTTCTTTTGTCATATCGTTTATTTTTAGGTTGTGGGTTATCAAGATCAACAGCAGGCTCTATTTCAACATCATTATCTGGTTCTTTATCATTGTTCGGTTGAGTATCCTCATGAACATCATCATTATCATTTTCATTTTCACTAGGTGAATGCTCATTACCAGACTGAGTTTCAGCATCAGAAATAGAGACATCATTATTATCAGGAGGTTTTTGTATCTCAGGTTCACTAGAGGTATGCAGAGTCCTATCATTTTTATTTTCCTTTTTCTTTTTAGAAGGACTAGGTGCATCAGTGTTAATTCTCTGAGAGTCTTGCTCAATTCTTTTAGGATGGCCTTCAGGATAAAGAGGTTCTTGGGTCATTCTACCTCCTCTAGTTACTAGTCTAGCAGCAAAATCATTCATATTATTATTCATTTCATCAAGCAATTCTTTTTGAGATTTAGCAACTTGTTCTAACTGGGTTTGAACCATAGAGGCATGTTTTCCTACACCTGTAACATCGTTACTGATTCTAAATAACAAGTCACTCAAGCGAGCAATCATATTGGAGTTATATTTCAATTGTTTCAGAACATGTGCATTGAAGTGATCTTGTTTCATAATGTAGTTATCAAACTCATATAAGCATTGACTAGGATGTTTATTGTAAGGGATATCACTTTCATCAAACTTTAATAAAGAATTTACCTCTACCACCTGTGGATGTGGTGGTGTGTCAAGGCCATGTATTTCTTCAAAAGGTGGTAAATTCTTAACATCCTCAGCTTTAATACCTTTTTCCTTCATACATTTCTTTGCCTCTTGCATATCTCCGGGACTGAGAAATAAGATACCCCTCTTCTTCGGAGTGGGTTTAAGTGGTGGTTCAGGGAGAGTCCAATCATCATAATTCTTCAATATATTATTCAATAGTTCCTTAGCTTGTTCAACAGTTTGTTCCCTGAAAACACAACCAGCACAACTATCTAGGAAGTCCCTAGAAGCATAAGTTAGTCCATTATAGAATATATCAAGTATTTCATTTTTCTTGAGAGGGTGATCAGGCAAAGCATTAAGCAATTGGAGAAGCCTCCCCCAAGCTTGTGGGTGTCGTCGTTTTCTCACGACAGATGCCATGGGGTGGCTTATCGAGAGTGGTTGGGGCTGAAGGACGCCGACGGGCTCCGGGAGCGGGATTAGGCACAAGAGGTGATGGACACACGATGTACCCAGGTTCAGGGCCCTCCGTGGGAGGTAATACCCCTAGTCCTGCTGGTCTAGTTGGATTGGGGGTATTACCTCCCACGGAGGGCCCTGAACCTGGGTACATCGTGTGTCCATCACCGCTTGTGCCTAATCCCGCTCCCGGAGCCCGTCGGCGTCCTTCGGCCCCAAACACTCTCGATAAGCCACCCCATGGCATCTGTCGTGAGAAAATGACGACAGTTGGCGCCCACCGTGGGGCAGAACGCGGCGTCGGCTGGAGTCACGCTCTGGGCGGGACCCTTCACCACCTCCCTCGGCCGCCCCACGTCCGGGCGGAACTGCATGCTCATGGGGCTTGCTCCGGCAGGTCCTGCGGGCGACGCGGGTGGCCTCTCCGATGAGCACCTCGGCAGCGACCTCGCGCTCGATGCCGCCGCGCTCGCCGAGCGTCTCGGTAAGCTGAGCCTCGCCGACGCGCCAGCTGCCGACGAGTACCCTAGCCAGGTGCTCGAATGCCTTGACCTGCCCTCGTCCGTAGGCGCGCTCGCCCCGGGCGAGGCCGGCAACTCCCACGTCCGCGCGGGGGTGATGGCCACCGGCTCATCCACGACCTCCGGCCGTGCCAGGGCGGAGGCGGACGCGGCCGCCGCGGCCGCTCGCACCGGCACCTCTGACCCCCTCGGCGCCGCACTTCGGGGCCTCAGCACCCCAGTCGCGCCAACGACGAACCCAGCTACGGCTATGGCCGAGCTGGAGGCCACTCGCCAGCTGCTGTTTGACGAGGCAACCATGCTTGCCGCCACCAAGCGCCGGATGTAGTCCGCGCAGCGCGAGTATAACTCCCCCTATGGCCTCACCCCCGCCGGCAACGAGCCCAGCCGGCGCGGTGACGTCCGAAACAGCGGCCGCGTGGTCGCGGAGATCCTCGGCGGCCGCCTGCGCGTCTACGACATCCCCGCGGCTAACCTGTGGGCTGCCAAGGTAGCCTACGAGGACCTAGCTACCTTGGTGGGCGAGGAGCGCGCCGCACGCGAGCGACACATCAAGGATCTTATCGACACCGCCAACGCGCAACAAGCCGGCCTCACCCCCGACGGGGCCGTTTCCAAGGTTCCCCGTCCTGAGGGCATGGGCACTGGGGCTGCTGACCGTCAACCGGCCCAGCACTCCCGGTCCCCTCACCCCTCCGGCCGGCGGGCCGAGGGAAGCAACGTTCGGCGTTCCCAGCTGTGTGGGAACGAGCAGCCGGCCGTGAATAGCCAGTGCAGCAACAACCCGGCTGGCAGCAACCGCCGCAACGAGGCGCCGGCTGGAGGCAGCCGGCGCAGTCGGGACCATACCCCGCCTCCGCCGCAGGAGCGTGCCCGCACGCCTGCCCCAACTGTTCGCCCCGAGCTCGCCGCTCGGCTCGGCCCACGTGTCCCGCGAAGCGAGAACGACACGCGGACCCGCATCGAGCGGCTGGCGCAGTCAGCCCTCCTCGAGGTGGAGGGCTCGATCGTCCCAGCGTGCTTCGGCCCCCGAATTCGCAATGAGCCGTTTCCGGCCGGCTTCACTCTCCCACGCGACACCCCAAAGTATAGCGGCTCCGCCAAGCCGGAGGACTGGCTGGTTGATTACACCACCGCAGTCGGCATCGCCAGGGGGAACAAGCGCATGGCCGTGCGCTACGCCCCCCCTAATGCTAACCGGCTCGGCACGAACCTGGCTTAATAGCCTGTCGGCCGGCAGCATCAACACCTGGACGGACTTCGAGGAAGCATTCGTCCGCAACTTCACCGGCACCTACAAACAGCCAGGTCGGCCCCGCGAGCTGGCCATGTGCGTCCAGGGGCCGGAGGAGCCCCTCCGAGACTACCTCATGCGCTAGACCGAGCTTCGCAACTCCTGCGAGGGGGTGCACGAGGTGCAAGCCATCCAGTACTTCATCGAGGGTTGCCGCGATGGCACTCACCTCAAGCACAAACTCTTGTGCTCCGAGCCGGCCACCCTGGCAGACCTAATGGCCAAGGCAGACAAATACGCCATGGCCGACTCTGCAATGCGGATGAAGGACGCCACGCCGGCCAAACCGACTCCGCCGCCCGCCACGCCGCGGGCGGCCGCCGACAACCGGCAGCAGCAGAATAACAAACGCAAGCCCAACCAGCCGGACCCCCGCTACGGGAGCCGGCAGGTCGCCACCATTGAAGAAGAGCAACCGGCTGCCCAGGCCCCCAGCCAGCATCAGCGCACCGGCAAGGCCGCCTGGCAGCCCAAGCTTACCTTCGAGCAAATGCTCGACCTACCCTGCAAGCACCACTCTGGGGCCAAGCCGGCCACCCACACGCTCCGGCAGTGCAGCTTCTCCCAGCAGCTGGCCCGAGGCGAGGGCCTTCCGGCTCCTCCGCCTCCGGCTCCCCGCGAGCCGGCTCCGGCCCAGGCCCCGCCACCTGCTCCGGCCCCGGCAGCCAATGACGACCGCCTCCACGACCAGTTCCCTCGCTAGGACGGGTCCTACGTTGTCGTCACCAGCGAGGCCACCGACAAGCACAGCGTGCATCAGCGCCGACACAAGCTGAACGCCACCGCACCCTCGGTCCCCCAGTTCATGCACTGGTCTGAGAAGCCGGTCACCTGGAGCCGGGCGAACCACCCGGCCGTGATGCCAAACCCGGGCAGCCACGCCCTCGTCCTCGACCCCACCATCGTCTCCGAGAGGCGCACCTGCCGTTTCTCGCGGGTATTGGTCGACGGGGGTAGCAGCATCAACATGCTCTACCGCGACACAATGCTAAAGCTGGGGCTCAAGGAGAAAGATTTGCGAGCAAGCCGGACGGTCTTCCACGGCATCGTGCCGGGAAAGTCCTGCACCCCCATCGGCAAGATCGAGCTCGACGTCCTCTTCGGTGACCAGAGCCATTTCTGCCACGAACCAATATGGTTCGAGGTGGTGGACCTCGACAGTCCCTACCACGCGTTGCTTGGCAGGCCGGCCCTCGTCAAATTCATGGCGGTCCCCCATTACGCTTACCTCAAGCTCAAGATGCCGGGCCTCAAGGGCATCATCACCATCACAGGCAACTACAAGATGTCGATCGAGTGCGCTCGTGACGGCAGCCGGCTAGCCGAGGCCCTAGAGATAGCGGAGGAGAAGCGGCAGCTCAACCGGCTCGTGGCGCACGCCTCCAACGTGCCGGCTCCTCCGTCCCAGACAACCGGCGAGGCGTCGTTCCAGCCGTCCAAAGACACCAGGCAGGTGCCGCTCGACCTGGCCAACCCCAAGCAGTGCGTCACCATCGGCGCCAACCTCAGCAGCAAATAGGAAGGCGAGCTCGTCGACTTACTCCGTGAGAATCGGGACATCTTTGCATGGTCTCCAAAAGACATGCCGGGTGTTCCGAGGAAGTTCGCCGAGCACAAACTTCATGTGCAGCCGGATGCAATGCCGGCCAAGCAACCCCTGCGCCGTTTCTCCGAGGAGAATCGGTGTACCATAGGAGAAGAGATCGCCTGGCTGCTCGCAGCCGGCTTCATCATGGAGGTGTTCCACCCGGACTGGCTGGCCAACCCAGTTCTGGTGTTGAAGAAAAACAAGACGTGGCGCATGTGTATCGACTACACGAGCCTGAACAAGGCATGTCCCAAAGGCCCGTTCGCCCTGCCACGGATCGATCAAGTTATCGACTCCACGGCCGGCTGCGACCTGCTGTCTTTTCTGGACGCCTACTCAGGCTACCACCAGATCAAACTGGACCCGGCCGACCGGCTGAAGACCTCCTTCATTACCCCCTTCGGGGCCTACTGTTACATCACCATGTCCTTCGGCCTGAAGAATGCAGGCACTACCTTCCAGCGCTGCATGCAGAAGTGCCTCCTGCCGCAGATCGGCAGAAACGTCCACGTCTGTGGCACCCCGGCTCAGAGAAAACCGGAACGCCCCGTATTCCAGCCCAAGGACAAGTCTTCTGGAATACGGCACTGTTGGCATAGAACAAATCAGCTCTATGCTAACAGCGGAACAACCTGAGGAAGCGGAATACTCTTGGCAGCGGAACAGCGACTGCGACGATGGACTCCACTCTGCAGGGACTCTGGCTGGAACGCGCCTCCTAGCTCGCACACTCGACATCCACGACAAGCAAGCAATCATGACATGACCTGCAAACTGGCATGATACGCCAGGTGAGTACTTTGAATGTACTCACAAGCTCAAGACAACCAAACAATGCAGCAAACAATAGCATGGCAAATATCATATTAAATACTTAAGTGCTCCACTTACTTTTACCAGTCATCAACTTACTCTCTTTCGGGTTGTGCCACAACCCTCGGAATACTCACTCCCACGGAGTACTTCCGAACACAAGACGAGTTCTTCCATCATTAACCTCATTATTCTGGTTGACCATCTACTGAGGTCTGGACGGGCTGTCCATTACCGTGGACACGGCTATTCGAATAGATTTTGACACTCTGCAGAGGTTGCGCACTTTACCCACACCATGAAGCACCTGGCCTCGTGATCCCATTCGGGTGGACCAGCGTTGCTTCAACAAAACCTGCCTGACCCTTGACTCTTTCATCGTACCACCGGCACTCTTCCTCCCCCGGAGGTCAGCCTTGGGTGGCCCCTGTGTCCTCATGACACCTGCCACCGTCGTGGCCAAACTCTGTAGACCCAAACGGGGCCTACTGTCCCAAACGGGGACTCCCGGGCTAAACCAAACAACAACTGGGCTCACAGGGTTATCGCCGCTTACCGGGCCAGGGTAGCATGCCGCGCCTAACCCTCCCTCTTTGGAGGTACCGATGAAAGATCACGCAGTCAGACCCGGTCAGGGCCGTCCCATACCGGCAAATGTGGTTGCACGAATATGCCCGGACAGGTGACTCAAGATCAACCACTAAGTTCATTTAGCCAATATAGTGGTTCATCACAAAACTTAGGATGGCAGCAACTAGCCATTTAAATTAACTACTATGAATTATCACATAGCAAGTAAATGAAAGTAATTCATTGGTAAATGCAAGCAATTTAATTAAATATGTAATGCTATTGAAATACTTCATGGAATGGGTGTCCTGGCTTGCCTGGGGCGGGGGATCCACCGGGAAGGAGTGCGGAAGGGCCGCGGAAAGGACTGCCGGAAACAGTTCTCTCTCGGGGAGGGACTGTTTGCGGACAAGGGCAGAAGGGTCACTTTCCCTGTGTCAAGATAGTATGAAAGTGATACCAACATGACGGGCTCGACGGGACGAAGACGAGGGCTTTGGAATCACCTCAATCGGAGCTATGGATAAAAAGATATAAGGGTTTCTTTGCCAGGGACTAATCTGCAAAAGAAATAATCACAGAAGGGTCCTTGACAGCCTAGCCAGTTGCGCATTGCATGATACGTTTCCTAAATAAAGAAAACGTATTTCTGCCCGAAGGCATGACCGAAACCGCTTCCGTTTGCGGAAAGCGTATTCCGAAGAATACGCTTCCACTTATCCACGTCAGCGGTCAGGGTCAACGCCCCCTGCGGCTGACTGGTGGGGTCGCACGGCCGATGGGGCCTGCCTGGCCGGCGCCTTCTTCCTCCTTGCTATGCCCCACCGGAAACAGAGGAGTCAGGGGTGGGGCAGCGATGCCGGCGGTGGCCTGACCGGCTCTGGCCGTCTCCGGCCAAGCGGAGGCCACCGGAGGACGCGGGGCGATGCGCCGCTCCCGCCTGGAGCAGCAGCAGCACCGGAGGGGAAACGGGGCGACGGCGGCTCGCGGGGCCGGGAGCAGCGGCGGCGGCCAGATCCTGGGCAGGCGACCACAGGGCCTCTGATGACGAGGCGAGGAGATGGGGAGGGTCTGCATGCTCCGGGTGATTCTTTGACAGAGGCTAGAGGAGGGGGGGATGCTTAGCTCGCCGGAATTTGAGCCGAAGCAAGCGGCGGCCAAGGCGGCGATTGGAGGCGGAGAGGAGCTCCGGGGCTCAGAAGCAAGGCTGGGAAGGGGAAGAGGAGAGCGGCGAGGGCGATGAGATGCTCGGGAGGGGCTCGGGGCTTTAAATAGGCGGGGCGACGCTGGGCTCGGCCACGGCCACGGCGACGCGTGCGCCGGAGCTTCGGGAGAGCTCATGGAGGAGGGGAGAGGCGACTAGAGAGATCGGGGAGAAGCTGAGAAGGCTCGGGCGCGCTCAGGAGGACTCAGGCGAGCTCGGGAAGGCTCGGGATGGAGAAGACGCCAACGGCGGCCACGGGCAGAACAGGGCGAAGCTCGTCACGGAGCGGCAACGATGGGACTGGAGGGGAAGAGGGGTCCAGGAGGAAGGAGACGACGAAGGGGAGCTGCTGGATACGACAGGGCGTCGAGGGAGGCGAGGAAACGGACGAGACCGAGGGTCCCAACTGCCAGAGCACGCACATGGCATGCCGGCTGCGTGGTCACCACGGTTACTGGCTCAGAGGGGACAAGAGAGGCTGGCAAACATTGTCTGGGGTGGAGTCCTTGATCCCCAAGGAAGCCTGGAGGAGATAGATCAGAAATTGGGTCACTGGTGTGATGGCAATGGTCACTGCAAGTTTGCTGTATCAACCTTGTCTGCACATCAGTGATCCACAGGAAGATGATAAGATCCAACCAAGATGTCTAGGAGGTTTAGGGCAGGAAGGACTACAATTCAGGAAAATTTGAGAGGAAGAGGTCCAAGATTTAGCAGGGTTGCTTTGCAACTGACCAATCCGGTCCAGAAAGCAAAACAAGATGTGGCATTCACATACAATGTTTCCTTGAGCTGAAAATGGGCACAAGATGAGGATTTGGTCATATGAGAGTCCCATAAAAATTTCATGCCATTTGCATGAGCACAAATGGTACTTCCTTCATAATGGTCCTCTCTGACCAGAATCTTAGGAAAACTCCTGAGGAAGAATGGCCAGAGTGAACGAGGCAAAATTTGGAGGAGATGAATTATATGGATGGGAGAATGCTCTGGTAAATTTTCAGCAATTATGAAGCAATATAAAATATAGTTGCTTCACAACAAGAAAATATGACCAGAAACAAAGATTTGATGCTGAGGTCACATGGAAGATGGGATGATGATCAAATCTTGAGGAGAGCCATGATTTGAGCCTATGAAGATGCCTGCAAAATTTCAACTTATTGGCATACTCTTAGCTAGCACTTGCTTCACAAAGCTTCCATTGAATCAGAAACTTTGGAAATTTGCCAAGAAATATTTAATAGCCAAATTGAGTTTAATTTTGGCATGCAACAATGATTTGGATAGGAAAGAGTCCCCAAAAAGTTTGAGAGCAAGCAAGCCAAGATAAATGGCACTTGCTTCACAAACTGCCACCAGGGACAGAATAGGAAAAGGAATATTGGAGGAATATTTTTGAACATGACAACGAAGGGTTTTGACACATTTGAATAAGATAAGATCCAAAGAATTTATGAGAATTAATTGGGAATTTTTGGAATGATGGAAATATGGGTTGCTTCACAACCCAAGGCAGACAGGGTTATTCCTTTGCTAGAAAAAGGAATATTCCCAAGAAAAGAATATTGGGATTGGCTCAAGATGGAAATGACAGGGTCTTGGGATGGGCTAGAGGTTGAA
Source organism: Elymus sibiricus (assembly GCA_039707655.1). NCBI lineage: Eukaryota > Viridiplantae > Streptophyta > Magnoliopsida > Poales > Poaceae > Elymus > Elymus sibiricus. The sequence goes on from CM077675.1 coordinate 427,764,642, forward strand.
AAGCCACTAGGGAGGAGAAATCAAGGGGGATCCTTCCAGGTTCCAAGATTACCAAACCACGGAAAAGCAAAACCAGACCAAAATCAAAAGAAAAAGAAATGGGCAAAATCCAGGGTGTTACAAACCTACCCCCCTTAAAGAAATCTCGTCCTCGAGATTTGGTTGCTCAGGGGTTGACCATAAATATCCCCACTTGAGGAAACCGTTTCCAACTCGGGTTTCCTTTTTGCCTTTGTACTATGCTCCCACTGGATTTTATCCGACTCACTGTCTGGCTTCAGAGTGGTTTGTTTCACGGGATGCACATTCTGACAGGTCTTACCTCATATATTACTCTGACTTCAATCCTTTTATGTCTGCTGACCTGTCTAGGGTGCAATGGATTATCCTGTCTGAAATACTTGTCTTTCCCGCAGGTCCGGGAGTTATTCCTCATGGACGTGTTGTGCTGGAGTCCAATACAGACAGCCGTCCATTGAGTTGTGAATAGATTCTCTTGGTATACACGAAATCTTTTACCCCTTGCATTGGGTGGCTTTAAATGACTTGTGTGCCCTCCAGACTCAACTGGTGTTGTGAATCATACCGTTCTCCTGGCGGAATCAGACTTCTTGCAGGGGTTACGGAAACATCTTGGCTATGTTCACTGTCCTTAGCATCACATATGTACCAATGACTTAGCCATAGCCTGTCATGACTAGCGTGAAGGGTACGACCTTATAACGGTATTTTCTGCAGACTTGACCGACGGGGGTCCTAACAGGAAGATCTTGTCCCCAGCAGGTTATCTTTTGACTGATTTCCCTAGATAAGGACACATGCTTTGAGGCCGTTATCATCCTTCGTGTCGTTCCATCTGACAGGCTTGAATATCCCCTTCTGACGATTCTGAGAATATATAGCTGGCTGAGCGGGTTGACTCGACATGGGTTCCTTGCAAATGGAATAGACTCTGTGGGTGCGTACCCGCGGTGATTGGTTACGAGCCAGACTGTTTTGAGTATCTGTACCATGTTGATCTTGCAACCATCAACATACCTGTATGGCCAACTGTGCTCCTTCATTATGGTTCTCTTTGACTGGATCCTCAGCTGAAAAAGCTTGGCCTGATGTGTTCCTGATTCTGCGGATGACCATGGGTGCTGCCAGGTACAATATTCCGGCAGGCATATTACTCAGCAAGTTTTAGCTGTAGGGTAACGACCGTCTGAACCCTTGGATAAAACCGGCAAATAAACTAGTAGCCACCAGAACGGTCTTTACAACTCAGATCTGGGACATTACTGGAATAACTCAACCCCAACTTAAGACAGCTGAAAAGCAGCTCAGAGCAGGAGACGGTGTCGATAAGAAGAAAGTAGCAGTTCCCTAAGACGGCCGAGAAACAGCTCAGAGCATAGGGTCACTGTTACGGAAAGAAATTCAACAGCTGCCCGAGACGGCCGAAAAATAGCTCAGAACACGGGCCAGTTGCTGACAAGAGAAATAAAAGTCGGCATCCACCCCGGACGGCCGAAAACATCTCAGAACACAGGCGTGGTGCCGTCACCAAAGGGTTCATCCGTGTCCCATACAGCTTATCCATAGGTCATCTCACTGAAGTGTATAACTGGTGTTCTTCTTCTTCTCACATAGCTCATGCAATAGTCAGATTCTCATCGGCTGGCATCATTGTATGACTAATATGGCCTTGGCAGCATGTCCACCATATCTATTAAGTATATGCGGCTGAGCGCTTGATTCCTGAAGAAGGCTTGTGTCCTGACTAACTTTTTGCCTTCTGACCAACTCTTGCGGATCTGATCCTTGGAATGCATGGTCATATGCTGTCAAATTTTGGTGGAATAGCTTGTATTGATGTCAATGCGATGCCTTGCTGACGAAGATTGCATAGCTGGTGCTCAAAAGCTTCCCTCTCAAAGGCTTGCTAGGGAAGACTCGATACCTTATGGTAGAATATGCGGCGGTATCTTATTGAGGAAGCACGAGTACCTTGCATCAGAAGATGTCCGTGGGTCGTATCGAGGAAGGCACAGGAATCCATGTGTAGTACGCTTCTCTGATAGCTTGCGGAGAAGGACTAGGTTGCTTACACCTGAAGCTTTCCTTTTTGCCATATGCAGTTGAGTGTATATATACATCCCTTAATGTTCCTGCTGTCGGTTACTTGTTGTATGCGACAGGGTGTTCGGCTATCCTTCTTGCTGAACACTAAGTTCATAGCACATTCTGACTTGCTTCCGGAATATAGCAGGTTTCAAATTGCACTCATAGCAAACTCAACCGCGTATGTAAATCATACCTTTGACACAGGATGTACTGTGGATCGGGCACACAGTCTGTCGTCTTGCTGATTCGATGATTACTGCTGTGAATGTTGCACTGATGTATACTTGATGCTGATAACCAATCCAGCCAGGATATCATTTATATTCAGGCCCGTTATTCCTGATATAATGCAGTCTGCTGAAAATTCTATATTGCTGAACTGAGCTTCCAAATGACTGTCTCTTCACTGATTTCTTTGAGTCCAGTGTCGGTGAGCAACTTCCATAAGGGGAATAATGTAACACCAAGGGCCCAAAGAAAGAAGCAAAAGAAATGACAAAAGCACACAAGATCACACGCAAGCAATATCATGCATTCCTACTTAAGCACACAAATCTCGCAAGAACTCCGGTACTACGGTCTACATGCCGTGGCGGTGTGCACGAAAGGGAATCAATGTGTGGAAGGAGGTTGGTGTAAACAAGGCTACACCAAACAGAGGCTTACACCGATTCCATCTGGACGGACACGGTGGCGAGGACAACTTGATGATCGTGGGTCGGAACACCAGGGTCACGACCCCATCATTATCAAGCGGACGCAAAGCAACCGTACTCGTCCAGAGGATGGATGGCAGGGAAGGATGGCGATGGAAAGAAGGGCTTGCGGCATTGCCCTGTTCTGATAACTTAGATCAGTGAGGGTTGCCCAAAGCGATGAATGGGATGGCCCAATCTGGGATAGAAACATGTCTATCACCGAAACAATAGGGGAAAACTAAAGAGAATGGGTTGGTGTGGTACCGGTGCATCAATCCAGCAAGGGATCGACACGCCAAGCACCTTGGCATCACTCCGCTGGGACGGAGATAACGCCACACCAAGGAACAAGCATGCAAACTGGAGAGCGCGGGTGGTGAATCGAAACCGATGCCACCTACACTCACCAGGTCCATCGTTAGTGATAAGATATCTAGTCTATATGCATGCTATGCACAAACAAATGCAACAAACAAGTGCAGCAAACCAATTGGATACTATACTACCGGTTACTAACGCTCGCGTCTAGACCGCGCGTCCTACAGCCAGCCTGGCTCTGATACCAACTCTTGTGGCACCCCGGCTCAGAGAAAACCGGAATGCCCCGTATTCCCTCCCAAGGACAAGTCTTCTGGAATACGGCACTGTTGGCATAGAACAGATCAGCTCTATGCTAACAGCGGAACAACCTGAGGAAGCGGAATACTCTTGGCAGCGGAACATCGACTGCGACGATGGACTCCACTCCACAGGGACTCTGGCTGGAACGCTCCTCCTAGCTCGCACACTCGACATCCACGACAAGCAAGCAATCATGACATGACCTGCAAACTGGCATGATACGCCAGGTGAGTACTTTGAATGTACTCACAAGCTCAAGACAACCAAACAATGCAGCAAACAATAGCATGGCAAATATCATATTAAATACTTAAGTGCTCCACTTACTTTTACCAGTCATCAACTTACTCTCTTTCGGGTTGTCCCACAACCCTCGGAATACTCACTCCCACGGAGTACTTCCGAACACAAGACGAGTTCTTCCATCATTAACCTCATTATTCTGGTTGACCATCTACTGAGGTCTAGACAGGCTGTCCATTACCGCGGACACGGCTATTCGAATAGATTTTGACACTCTGCAGAGGTTGCGCACTTTACCCACACCATGAAGCACCTGGCCTCGTGATCCCATTCGGGTGGACCAGCGTTGCTTCAACAAAACCTGCCTGACCCGTGACTCTTTCATCGTACCACCGACACTCTTCCTCCCCCGGAGGTCAGCCTTGGGTGGCCCCCTTGTCCTCATGACACCTGCCACCGTCGTGGCCAAACTCTGTAGACCCAAACGGGGCCTACTGTCCCAAACGGGAATCCCGGGCTAAACCAAACAACAACTGGGCTCACAGGGTTATCGCCGCTTACCGGGCCAGGGTAGCACGCCGTGCCTAACCCTCCCTCTTTGGAGGTACCGATGAAAGATCACGCAGTCAGACCCGGTCAGGGCCGTCCCATACCGGCAAATGTGGTTGCACGAATATGCCCGGACAGGTGACTCAAGATCAACCACTAAGTTCATTTAGCCAATATAGTGGTTCATCACAAAACTTAGGATGGCAGCAACTAGGCATTTAAATTAACTACTATGAATTATCACATAGCAAGTAAATGAAAGTAATTCATTGGTAAATGCAAGCAATTCAATTAAATATGTAATTCTATTGAAATACTTCATGGAATGGGTGTCCTTGCTTGCCTGGGGCGGGGGATCCACCGGGAAGGAGTGCGGAAGGGCCGCGGAAAGGACTGCCGGAAACAGTTCTCTTTCGGAGAGGGACTGTTTGCGGACAAGGGCAGAAGGGTCACTTTCCCTGTGTCAAGACAGTATGAAAGTGATACCAACATGACGGGCTCGACGAGGGCTTTGGAATCACCTCAATCGGAGCTATGGATAAAAAGATATAAGGGTTTCTTTGCCAGGGACGAATCTGCAAAAGAAATAATCACAGAAGGGTCCTTGACAGCCTAGCCAGTTGCGCATTTGGACATGATACGTTTCCTAAATAGAGAAAACGTATTTCTGTCCGAAGGCATAATCGAAACCGCTTCCGTTTGCGAAAGCGTATTCCAGAGAATATGCTTCCACTTATCCACGTCAGCGGTCAGGGTCAACGCCCCCTGCGGCTGACTGGTGGGGCCGCGTGGCCGATGGGGCCTGCCTGGCCGGCGCCTTCTTCCTCCTTGCTATGCCCCGCCGGAAACAGAGGAGGCAGGGGCGGGGAAGCGATGCCGGCGGTGGCCTGACCGGCTCTGGCCGTCTCCGGCCAAGCGGAGGCCACCGGAGGACGCGGGGCGATGCGCCGCTCCCGCCTGTAGTAGCAGCAGCACCGGAGGGGAAACGGGGCGACGGCGGCTCGCGGGGCCGGGAGCAGCGGCGGCGGCCAGATCCTGGGCAGGCGACCACAGGGCCTCTGATGACGAGGCGAGGAGATGGGGAGGGTCTGCATGCTCTGGGTGATTCTTTGACAGAGGCTAGAGGAGGGGGGATGCTTAGCTCGCCGGAATTTGAGCCGAAGCAAGCGGCGGCCAATGCGGCGATTGGAGGCGGAGAGGAGCTCCGGGGCTCAGAAGCAAGGCTGGGAAGGGGAAGAGGAGAGCGGCGAGGGCGATGAGATGCTCGGGAGGGGCTCGGGGCTTTAAATAGGCGGGGCGACGCTGGGCTCGGCCACGGCCACGGCGACGCGTGCGCCGGAGCTTCGGGAGAGCTCATGGAGGAGGGGAGAGGCGACCAGAGAGATCGGGGAGAAGCTGAGAAGGCTCGGGCGCACTCAGGAGGACTCAGGCGAGCTCGGGAAGGCTCGGGATGGAGAAGACGCCAACGGCGGGCACGGGCAGAACAGGGCGGAGCTCGTCGCGGAGCGGCGAGGATGGGACTGGAGGGGAAGAGGGGTCCAGGAGGAAGGATACGACGAAGGGGAGCTGCTGGACACGACAGGGCGTCGAGGGAGGCGAGGAATCGGACGAGACCGAGGGTCCCAACTGCCAGAGCACGCACATGGCATGCCGTCTGCGTGGTCACCACGGTTACTGGCTCACAGGGGACAAGAGAGGCTGGCAAACCTTGTCTGGGGTGGAGTCCTTGCTCCCCAAGGCAGCCTGGAGGAGATAGATCAGAAATTGGGTCACTGGTGTGATGGCAATGGTCACTGCAAGTTTGCTGTATCAACCTTGTCTGCACATCAGTGATCCACAGGAAGATGATAAGATCCAACCAAGATGTCTAGGAGGTTTAGGGAAGGAAGGACTACAATTCTGGAAAATTTGAGAGGAAGAGGTACAAGATTTAGCAGGGTTGCTTTGCAACTGACCAATCTGGTCCAGAAAGCAAAACAGGATGTGGCATTCACATACAGTGTTTCCTTGAGCTGAAAATGTGCACAAGATGAGGATTTGGTCATATGAGAGTCCCATAAAAATTTCATGCCATTTGCATGAGCACAAATGGTACTTCCTTCATAATGGTCCTCTCTGACCAGAATCTTAGGAAAATTCCTGAGGAAGAATGGCCAGAGGGAACGAGGCAAAATTTGGAGGAGATGAATTATATGGATGGTATAATGCTCTGGTAAATTTTCAGAAATTATGAAGCAATATAAAATATAGTTGCTTCACAACAGGAAAATATGACCAGAAACAAAGATTTGATGCTGAGGTCACATGGAAGATGGGATGATGATCAAATCTTGAGGAGAGCCCTGATTTGAGCCTATGAAGATGCCTGAAAAATTTCAACTTATTGGCATACTCTTAGCTAGCACTTGCTTCACAAAGCATCCATTGAATCAGAAACTTTGGAAAATTTCCAAGAAATATTTAATAGCCAAATTGAGTTGAATTTTGGCATGCAACAATGATTTGGATAGGAAAGAGTCCCCAAAAAGTTTGAGAGCAATCTAGCCAAGATAAATGGCACTTGCTTCACAAACTGCCACCAGGGACACAATAGGAAAAGGAATATTGGAGGAATATTTTTGAACATGACAAGGAAGGGTTTTGACACATTTGAGGAAGATAAGATCCAAAGAATTTATGAGAATTAATTGGGAATTTTTGGAATGATGGAAATATGGGTTGCTTCACAACCCAAGGCAGACAGGGTTATTCCTTTGCTAGAAAAAGGAATATTCCCAAGAAAAGAATATTGGGATTGGCTCAAGATGGAAATGACAGGGTCTTGGGATGGGCTAGAGGTTGAAAAGCCACTAGGGAGGAGAAATCAAGGGGGATCCTTCCAGGTTCCAAGATTACCAAACCACGGAAAAGCAAAACCAGACCAAAATCAAAAGAAAAAAGAAATGGGCAAAATCCAGGGTGTTACAACGTCTACGTGGATGATATCGTCGTCAAGACCAAGAAGCATTTCAGCCTCCTCGACGATCTCTGGGAGACCTTCGCCAACCTGCGCGAATACAAGATCAAGCTAAACCCGAAGAAGTGCGTGTTCGGCGTGCCAGCCGGCCAGCTCCTGGGTTTCTTCATGTCCGCCCGTGGCATCGAAGCTAACCCGGAGAAGATCAGAGCCATCGAGCGCATGCACAAGCCGGCCAAGCTCATCGACATCCAGAAGTTCGCCAGTTGCCTTGCCTCGCTCAGCCGGTTCATCAGCCGGCTAGGTGAGAAGGCGCTGCCTCTTTACCAGCTCATGAGGAAGTCTCCCAAGTTCGAGTGGACCGACCAGGTGGATGCGGCGTTCCGCGACCTCAAGCGCGCACTCACTACCGCGCCCATCCTGGCGGCGCCGGCTGAGAAGGAGCCGATGCTCGCGTACATCGCGGCCACCACCCGCGTGGTCAGCGTCGTGTTGGTGGTGGAACGACCAGAAGAGGGCAAAGCGCTGCCGGTCCAGCGCCCCGTCTACTACCTCAGCGAGGTCCCAACCCGGCCGTATTCCTTTTAGAAACTCGCCTCTGCCGGCTTGCTCCGACCCTAAAAACCACGCGTTTTCCCTAAGGACGATGCCCCGTCCCTGTCCCAGACCGGCTCCCGGCTGGCTGATAGGCGGGGCGGAAGCCGGAAGGAACCCGTGCGCAAAATACGAGTCGAAAGGCGAAGGGGCAGGAGAGGAGCCGGCACGCAAATGCTTTAAAACTTCAAACAGATCCATAAGCAAAAGGCCGCTGGCCAAGGATTCCTTACAATACACCCCAGTGGGTGGAAATGTGTCTTCTCAGACAAACAAGTTTCTTAACAAGAAAAAAAAAGGGTACGAAGTGCACAGGACCGCTCAAGCTACCGGTGCGTCGCCAGCCGGCTCTTCCTCCATGGTCTCGGTGTCGCTGCCGCCGCTGGAGTCGGTGCTCTCACCAGCAACCTCGTCGTCTTCAGGGCCTTGGGGGTTGCCGAAGGAGTCTTCAGCCGCCGGCTCGCCGTCCTCGCCAAGCGCCGGCAGAAGCTCGTCCAGGTCGACGTACGAGGCCAGCTCGTTGGCCCGGCGGATGAGGGCGTTTTCCCGGGCGATCCGTTCCGCCTCGGGGACATCGCGCATCGTGGCCAGTCGGTCCAGATTGATGCCGGGGTACCACGACGTGACGAACCGGAGGGCCATCTGCGCCCCGGCCCGAGCCGCCGACGCCTTCCAAACTCCGAGCCGGGCCACCGCGTTCTCCAGCCACAGCGCCACGCGACCCACCGGCGCCCCATGACCCGGCCAGAGGGCCGCGATCACCTCTTTGCCGGCCGTCTGGAGCCGGTCCGTGCAGCGCTGGACGTGGATCAGCCGGTTCTCAATGGCCAGCGCAAGCTCCGCCACGTCCCAGCCGACATCATCTTCAACCTCCTGCCCGCGCTGCCGCAGGCACTCCCGGTGATCCACCACAGCCCGCTCGGCGCGGCGCTGGGTCTCCGGGAACCGGCCTAAGGGGGGAGAAGAATCAACGAACAAGACAAAAGTGAGACAAGCAAGAAAGGGTTAGATCCGGCCCGGCTGCCATGCAGCCGCGCAGCCGGCCCGAATCTCGGGGGCTACACCCAGTGGGTGCGCTCGCGCACCCCCACTGATAATTCAATGCAGGACAGAAGAGTCTTACCTCCACCGCCGCCTCCACGCGCCGAAAGTTGCTCTCGGCAGCCTCCGCAAACTGGGCCAGCCCCTCACGGCAGTGCGCCATGATGCGGCCGGTCTCCCCAGGCACGAGGGCCGGGGTGCCGGCTGGCGGGGCCGGAGCGCCCGTGACGAGGGCCGGCGCCTCCCAGTCCCGGATCACGTCCAGCATGGTCCGCGTCGACCGGCTCGACCCGCCGCTCGACACGGCGTCCACAACTGCAGCAGCCGGTGGAGGCCTGGCGGTGACCACCAAGGCACGGGAGCCGGCCTCGGGCCCCTCCACGACCGGCACCACCGGCTCTGCCACCTGCCGGACCGGCTCGACTGCCGGCAGGGCCGGCTCACTCCTCCCATCGGTGGGTGCCTCCGGCACCGCCTCCGGTGCAGCCGAGGCAACGGGCTCGTCGCCCGCGGCCGGCTCGATGGCGGCAGGGGTCACCACTGCCTCCCCCCGCTGCGCCGTTTCCGCAACCGGCTCGGAGGTCGCTCCTGCCGGCTGGATCACCTCCGTCACGGGAGGAGCCCCGGGCGTCTCCACGACCGGCTCTTGCGGCTCGATCGACGAGGGCCTTGACCTCCGCGTCGACTCCGCAGCGGAGTCCGTCTCACGCTCCGGGTCGGCAGACCGCCTCCGCCTCGCGCCGTTCGAGGCCCCCGAGCGTGAGGGCGCGCCCTTTGCCCCCGCCATCGTGGCCAGCACCTCCGCGAGCCGCCTCTTCTCTTCCCGCGCCGTGGCCGCGTGCTCCCGCGCCTGTAGGGTGGCGGCATCCACCGGGCCGGCAGTCGACTCCGTATCATGGAGCTCGATGGCGTCACTGGGGCAGACAAAGAAACAGGGCCTCAGGCGCTCGCCGGCTCGCAAAACTAGAAAACCAGTAAAATTCCAGAAAAAGTACTTACCCGGCGAGAACGGGCAGGTCCCGCTTGGCCTGGGCCGGCGGCTTCGCGGCGGCCGCTCGCGCTCTCTTACGAGCCGGCGGCTGGGTCGACGGCTGCCCCGCGGCCAGCCTCTTCTCCCGGCGAGAAGCCTCGGCCGTCTGACCACGGGCCGGCCGCTCCTCGCTCCGTCTGTGTGTCTCCCGCCGAGATGCGGAGGGTGGCGCGTCCAGGATCCGAACATCGTCATCGTCATTATCGTCATCATCGTCGTCAGTCCAATCTTTGATGGAGGGTCCGGAGAAGAACTCACCAGCCGCTCTGGACCCGCCGGCTCCCGGGTCTCCCATCGTGACGTCCGCCTCGACCTCTCCCGAGGAACCGGCCCCCTCTTCGACGCCGCCCCCGGCTCGAAGTCCTCCGGGTCGGACTCGGCACGCTTCGCCTGGAAAACCTGGGGGTGCGGGCCGTTCGGCATGTTCTGTCGCACGGAGTGCTGTGGTCAGCATGGAATGTGAGCTGGGAGGGGCCGGCTGAAGAGTCAAAGAGGGGAGAAAATCACCGCGGCAGGGTGTACCAGGGGCGCCGGGTCGTGCTGGCTGTACGGCAGCTTACCAAACCTCCAAGTCCCCGGCGCCAGCTTGAAATTGGTGATGGCGTTCACCCGCTTCGCCACCTGGGACGGTGACTGGTCGAAGGTCGACAGCCGGCAGGGGTCCCGCCGGCCTGACATGTCGCAGATCCGTTGCGGCCTCTGCTGCAGAGGCAACACCCAGCGGTCGATGAAGGCGGCCACCAGATCGGCTGCGACCAGCCCCTTGCCAGCTTTCATGGTCTTGAGCCGGGCCAGCTCCGCGGCGACATCCGCAAATGGCCCGTCGCCCGTCCAGTTGATCCTGGAGGACGGGGCGTTGATGAAGGCCGGCAGCCGGATGTAGTCCCGCGCCGGGTCGACGTTCTTCACGTAGAAGAACGTCCGGTGCCACCCCTTGACGGATTCGATGAGTTTGATGCGGGGGAACAAAGGGCCCTGGACGCATATCACCGCACCCCCGCAGGCGTACGGCTCGTCCTCGTTCCTCAGGCCCTTGAGGTAGAAGAGCTTCCTCCGCAACTCCACGAAGGGGAGGAGGCCGAGGTAGCCCTCGCAGAGCGTCACGAAGCTCGAGAGCTGGAGGACGGAGTTGGGACCGAGGTGGTGCGGCTGAAGATCGAATGTATCCATGAAGTAGCGACAGAATTGGCTCACCGGCAATCCGAAGCCGCGCGAGAAATGCCAGGCGAAAACCACGAACTCCCCCTCCTGGGGTTCGGGCGCCACCTTGCCGCCCGCCGGACGGGCGGCGACGAGGTCCTCCGACGGCAGCATCCGGGCACGACGGAGGCGCGCGATGTCCTCCTCAGTGATGATTGACCCGTCCCAGCTGCCGGAAGGTCTGTCAGCCATCTCCGCGGCGACAGAGCGCGAGAAAGAAGGTGGGCGGCGCAGCAACGTGAACCGAAGCAACGAGCGGCGCGAGAGAAGGAAGACGAAGGGAGACAGAGGGGAGAGGGGCGCGTGAGCTGCCTCCGCCCCTCCCCCTCCTCTTATAAACACAGGGCGGCGCCCGAGGGACGTGGGGATTAACTGCGCCCACTCCCCCGGGAAACCCGCGGGACGTGGGCATCATATGCCATGGCTGCTGGGGTCGAGGCGCAGAGGATCCCGGCCTGCGGCCCGAGGCCTACCATGCTAGGCCAACGGCCTATCGGACTAGGCCCGGGAAGGCGTCCCGTCGGGCCACAGGCGCGGGGCCCACGACATCATTACGCCCCACGTGGCGCGCTACGGTCCGGCACGAGGCTCGAAGCGGCGAGACGGGACCCGAGGCGTCGGAGGCGACGGCCGGCGCGGCCGCTCGGCTGGCCTGGCACGACCGGCGGGCGTGGCCGGATGAAACCGCCGGTTGCCCCTCGTCAGGCGGACGTGGGCCCCCGCCGGCTTCGGGGACTACTGACGGGGTTATTACCCCTGGGTATGCCAAAGGGAAGTAGTTTCGGCTCCTCCTTGAAGGAAAAACTATACGGCCGGCTGGTCTGTGGCCGGCAGCCTCTCTGGCCAGCTGGCCCCTTGCCGGCTGGCCCGTGACCGGCAATGAGGAGCCGGCTGGTCCCCTAGCCAGCTGGCCCACGGCCGGCTGAACGGATGCCGGCCATCTGGCTCCCGGCCCGGCATGCCTGGCCGCTATGCGACTAGCTCGTCCGCTGATCTTCGGGCGGGCAGGTACCCGTCCCTTCCTACTGCGGCCGGGTACGTTGACAAGACGCGACCCCCACGACGAACTCCCATGTAGCTACAGCGGACGCTGACGCACGGACGCGCATGGCTACAGTCCGGCAGACTGTACCGCTAACTGAGGACTGATTGGGACCCGGCGGAGTCACAGTACCTCTGCGCCGCCATCCACTCCGTTACCTGCCCCGGCGTGGCTACAGCGTTGCCGGCCGTACCGCTGACTTCGGCCGGCTGGCGCAAGACGACGCCGGGCGGGGTGGCCCGTGCCGCGGCAGGTGAGCGCGGGCCAATAGAAGAGCCGGCTGACGGGCCCCAGCTGGCGATGGGACCGCACAGCCGGCGGGCCCTACGGGCGACGAGACAACCCAACCTGCGGGCCCCCTGGCCGGCTGGAGAGGCTGCCAGCCGGGTCCCCCCTGTAATATGTTATGGATACTATACACCGGGGGGTTGGCCTATAAAACCCCCCGGAGCCCCCATGCATCGGGCAGGGAGGACACGCACGAAGGCATTCGACCCTCTCTCACACTCACACATAGCAGGGGAAGAGGAGCCGGCTGCTCCTTCTTCTACCCCCAGATAAACAGCTCAAGGAGCATCATTGTAACACCTCTCCCAATCCAACTAGACCAGCGGGACTAGGGGTATTACCTCCCACGGAGGGCCCTGAACCTGGGTACATTGTGTGTCCATCACCGCTTGTGCCTAATCCCGCTCCCGGAGCCCGTCGGCGTCCTTCGGCCCCAACCACTCTCGATAAGCCACCCCATGGCATCTGTCGTGAGAAAACGACGACAGTGGGAGACTCTCTTCTTCAATTTGCACAAAGTTAAATATTTCCTGTAAGGCAGCTTGTTTCTTATGAGTAGGAAAATATTTTTCAGAGAAGTAGTAAATCATATCCTGGGGACTACGCACACAACCAGGAGCAAGAGTATTGTACCATGTCTTAGCATCAACCTTTAATGAGAATGGAAATAACTTAAGAATATAGTAGTAGCGAATCTTCTCATCATGAGCAAAGAGGGTGGCTATATGATTCAGCTTAGTAAGATGTGCCACTACAGTTTCAGTTTCATAGCCATGGAAAGGATCAGATTCAACCAAAGTAATTAACTCTGGGTCAACAGAGAATTCATAATCCTTATCAGTAACAAAGATAGGTGAAGTAGCAAACTTAGGATCACATTTCATTCTAGCATTCAAAGTCTTTTCCTTATACTTGCGTAGTAATTTCTTAAGATCATTTCTATCCTTACAAGAAAGGATTTCCCTAGTTGTCTCCTCATCCATAACATAACCTTCAGGTATCTTAGGCATTTCAAATCTAGGAGAGCCAGGTCTAATAGGTGTTTCATAATCATCAGTTTCAAGAGCTTCATCAGTTTCAGCAATCTCATGAGTTTCAATAATTTCATTCTCTTTAGCTCTAGCAATTTGTTCATCAAGAAATTCACCTAGTGGCACATTACCATCAAGCATGGTACTAGCATCATCATAAGCAACATTCATAGCAGAAGTAGCATCATCAATAACTTGCGACATATCAGGATTAATAGCATGTGGTGGTGTTGTAAACTTACTCATAACCGAAGGTGAATCAAGTGCAGAGCTAGATGGCAGTTCCTAAACTCCCCTCGTCTTAGAGGGAAAAATCTTGGTTTTTGGATCCTTCAGATTCTTCATGGTGATCAATTGATATAAATCCCAAGTGACACAACAAATATAGCTATGCTCCCCGACAACGGCGCCAGAAAAACGTCTTGATAATCCACAAGTATAGGGGATCGCAACAGTTTTTGACGGTAGAGTATTCAACCCAAATTTATAGATTCGACACAAGGGGAGCCAAAGAATATTTGAGAGTATTAGCAGTTGAGTTGTCAATTCAACCACACCTGGAGATTAAATATCTGCAGCAGAGTGATCATTAGCATAGTAATATGGTAGTTTTGATAGCAGTAGTAGTAGCAACAGTAACGGTAACAGTGATAGCAATAGTTTTGTAGCAAGTGTAACTGTAGCAGTAGCAGTAGTAACTTAGCAAGAACAATATGGGAAAAATTCGTACGCACTGGATCGGTGAACTCGTTGGATGATATTCATCATATAACAGGCATAACCTAGGGCGACACAGAAGTAGCTCCAGTTCATAAATGTAATGTAGGCATGTATTCCGTAAATAGTCATATGTGCTTATGGAAAATAACTTGCATGATATCTTTTGTCCTACCCTCCCGTGGCAGCGGGGTCCATAAGGAAACTAAGGGATATTAAGGCCTCCTTTTAATAGAGAACCGGAACAAAGCATTGACACACTGTGAATACATGAACTCCTCAAACTACGGTCATCACTGAAAAGTATCCCGACTATTGTCACTCCGGGGTTTACGGATCATAACACGTAATAGGTGCATATGACTAGCAAGATCGGATCAAGAACATAGATATAATGGTGATAACATAAACGGTTCAGATCTGAAATCATGGCACTCGGGCCCTAGTGACAAGCATTGAGCATGGCAAAGTCATAGCAACATCAATCTCAAAACATAGTGGATACTAGGGATCAAGCCCTAACAAAACTAACTCGATTACATGATGAATCTCATCCAACTCCTCACCGACCAGCAAGCCTACGAAGGAATTACTCACTCCCGGTGGGGAGCATCATGGAATTGGCGATGGAGAAGGGTTGATGATGACGAAGACCGAAGATTCCCCTCTCCGGAGCCCGAAACGGGCTCCAGATCTGGCCTCCCGATGAAGAACAGGAGGTGGCGGCGGCTCTGTATCGTAAAACGCGATGAAACTTTCTCTCTGATTTTTTTCTCCAAAAATAGGATTTTATAGCGTCGGAATTAGGGTCAGTGGGGCCCCGAGGTGGGCACAACCCACCAGGGCTCCCCCTCCGGTGGTTCTTGGCTCCAGTATTTTTATTTATTGTAAAATAAATCTCCAAAAAGTTTCGTCCAATTCCGAGAACTTTTATTTCTGCACAAAAACAACACCATGGTAGTTTTGCTGAAAACAGCGTCAGTCTGGGTTAGTTTCATTCAAATCATGCAGATTAGAGTCCAAAACAAGGGCAAAAGTGTGAGGAAAAGTTGATATGATGGAGACGTTTCATCGTCCTCCGGCATATCAAGAATAACAAAGTCAGTTAAGATAGTAACATTTGCAACCACGATAGGAACGTCCTCGCAAATTCCAATAGGTAAAGCAGTGGATTTATCGGCCATTTGCAACGATATCTCGATAGGTGTGAGTTTATTCAATTCAAGTCTTTTATAAAGGGAGAAAGGCATAACACTAACACCGGCCCCTAAATCACATAAAGCAGTTTTGACATAATTCCTTTTAATAGAGCAAGGTATTGTAGGTATACCCGGATCCCCAACTGCTTAGGTACTCCACCATCAAAAGAATAATTAGCAAGCATGGTGGCAATTTCAGTTTTAGGTATCTTTCTTTTATTAGTGACAATATCTTCCATATACTTAGCATATGGAGGCATTTTCAATATATCAGTCAAGTGAGTGCGTAAATGGACAGGTCTGATCATTTCAGCAAAGCGCTCAAAATCTTCCTCATCTTTACTTTTAATGGCTTTACGAGGGAATGGCATAGGTTTTTGAACCCATGGCTCTATTTCCCTTCCATGTTTCCTAACAACGAAGTCTCTCTTATCATAATGTTTATTTTTAGAAGGTGGGTTATCAAGATCCTCAGCAGGTTCAATTTCTACATCATTATCATTTTCTTTGTTATTATCTGGTTGAGAATCTATATGAGCATCATCATCATTATTATCATTTTCGTTATCACTACGTGTATGCTCACTACCAGAATGAGTCTCGGTAACAGAAACATAAACTGCATTGTTTTTCTCAACAGTTTTTTCTATAACAGGTTCACTAGAGGCATGCAAGTTCCTATCATTTTTCTTTTTCTTCTTCTTCTTAGATGAACTAGGTGTATCTTCATTAATTTTCTGAGAATCTTGTTCAATTCTTTTAGGATGACCTTCAGGATAAAGAGGTTCTCGGGTCATTCTACCTCCTCTAGTCACTACTCTAATAGCATGATCATTTATATTATTCATTTCAGCAAGAAAATCATTTTGTGATTTAGTGACTTGGTCTACTTGAGTGTGAACCATAGAAGCATGTTTGCCTAAACCTTTCACATCATTTGCAATTCTAAACATCAAGTCACTTAAGCGATCTATTGTCGGTGCACTAGGACTTGGGTACCCAGTGCCCCTGACTTATGCATAGACAGTAGTAGCAGAACCCATCAACACGCATAAAGTCAAGACCAGTCCAAGCCAGAGAAGCCGCTCTATGTGAAATCAAGGAGCGCATCAAGGAGACGAAACCAGCATTCAAGACCAAGACTCCGCCAGAAGCAGCCTACGCTGGCTAAGCAACCCCGACAAGGTTGAGGCAACAGCCCGGAACGGGCCCGAACCGCACCAGTCAAGTCACCAGTGCCTGCCAGGGACCAAGGAGTGCACATCTTCAGGAAGACCCGGCAAGCCGTCCCCGGCACGCATGGACCGATCGGCCACTGCTCCACCGCATCGCAACGCCAGTCATTTTTCGATGCGCTGCCAAGCCCTCAGGTGGCTAAGTGGCTCTCGCTAAGTACGTGGCGGCGTGCTAGGAGACAGATTATGCCCATTTGACACCCGTCCAGAGGCGTGTCAAGATACTAAGCAAAGGATAGCCAAAGCGGTGGTAGAAGCCTGCCAGGGATGCATCCCCGCACGCCACCTAGTCTAGCATTTATGGCATTTTGTCCTAAGTGCCAGAGTTAGGTATGATAGCACTGTTAGCTATCTAATCACTAGATAATCTTTGTTTTTCCACTGTGGTTGCCCCTTGAGCTATAAAAGGAGGCCCAAGGCAACCTAGCTAGAGATTCGGACCTTTGGACACTTGTACTCGCGTAGTAGCTCTCCCAAAGGCAACCTTGTCGGGTTTGAGCTCTGGGTGTGCTTCGTGTTCCTCTGATCAATCCACCAAAGCAGGAGTAGGGTTTTACGCTTCCCAATGGCCCGAACCTGGGTAAAACACCAGTGTCTCATCGTCGCCCTGTCTCACCACCTCTTCTCTTTGTGCAACGTGACCTCACCCCCGCCGAACCACAAAGGGGCTGATGGCCCCATAGGTGATCGTGTGCATCGTGACCCGACATCTTTGGTGCGCCAGGTAGGGGGTGCGTCATTTGCGTGAACCTGAGTTCGTGAGCAGTGTGTCGATCTTCATCGTCATCTTCTTCCTTATGGCTCCCAAGAAGAAGCCCGACGTGACCACGCATCCCTCCACTTCGAAGGCCCCCTCGCGCGCAGCTGCGGACGCTGTTGGCACCGCGGCAGCGACGAGTGAGGTGGGCGTCGTGGGCGACGCGACCGGCATAGGCGGCACCACCGTCGTGTCCCCCATGGCCGAAGTTGGAGCGGGGAACGCCGAAGAGGAGCAGCAGCAACAACACTTTGGCGAGCTCGACCCTAGTGCCGCGGGAGGAGGGAATGTTCAGTCTCCACCTCCCCGCCGCACTGGTGGCCGCGGCCGCAACAGCGGCACCCAATCTGGAGCAAGTCATGATCTTTCAGCTGGGCGCGCGCCTCGCCCAGAGCCAGACGAAGCGCCGAGCGGGACCATAGACCCACAAGTTCGACCTCCTCCACGTCAGACCGCCCCGGCGAATGGTGCACGGCGACAGGAATGTGGCAACGCCCCTCTTGGTTCCACCAGGAGTCGAGCGACGTCGCGGTCCGCCTCTCTAGCCATGTCGGCCACGGCAGCAGAAGCAATGGCGCGGGCCCAGCAGCTGTTAAGCTTCCCGTCGGCGGCTGACAAGATGGACGAGTGGAGAGCCACCATCCAGAGTCTGGTCGGATTCATCGGAGCCAGCAAATCGCAACATGCGGAACCATCGCGACGCCCGCGGACGGCGACGACGGCCCGGACTGGCGGTCGTGTCGAGGGGGCCGTGCCAACGGTGCAATCCCCTCCGCGACAACAGACCCAGAGGCAGCCACAACGAGCTCCACATGCCGACGAGCCTGACGAAGCGTCTATGGCCTCGTCCGGCCAGCACGATCGCCGGGACCAGCGGCGTGTCCTGGAAGACCGGCGGAGGGAAGACGCGCGCATCACCATAGAGCGACGCCGGGAAGCACACCGCAAGTCCGACAGGCATAACGGCCCAGATGCTGACGACCCCGCGCCCAGTGTTGGCGGTGTTGGAAATATGCCCTAGAGGCAATAATAAATTGGTTATTATTATATTTCCTTGTTCGTGATAATCATTTATTATCCATGCTATAATTGTATTGATTGGAAACTCAATTACATGTGTGGGTACATAGACAAACAATGTGTCCCTAGTAAGCCTCTAGTTTAACTGGCTCGTTGATCAAAGATGGTGAAGGTTTCCTAGCCATAGACATGAGATGTCATTTGATAACGGGATCACATCATTAGGAGAATGATGTGATGGACAAGACCCAAACTATGAACATAGCATATGATCGTGTCAGTTTATTGCTATTGTTTTCTGCATGTCAAGTATCTGTTCCTATGACCATGAGATCATGCATCTCACTGACACCGAGGAATACCTTGTGTGTATCAAACGTCGCAACGTAACTGGGTGACTATAAAGATGCTCCATAGGTATCTTCGAGGGTGTCTGTTGAGTGGGCATGGATCAAGACTGGGATTTGTTACTCTGTGTGACGAAGAGGTATCTCAGGGCCCACTCGGTAATACAACATCACAACAAGCCTTGCAAGCAATGTGACTAAAGTGTTAGCCATGGGATCTTGTATTACGGAATGAGTAAAGAGACTTGCGGGTAACGAGATTGAACTAGGTATAGAGATATCGACGATCGAATCTCGTGCAAGTAACATACCGAAGAAACAAAGGGAACAACATACGGGATTAACTGAATCCTTGACATAGAGGTTCAACCAATGAAGATCTTCATAGAATATGTAGGAACCAATATGGGCATCCAGGTCCCGCTATTGGTTATTGACCGTAGAGGTGTCTCGGTCATGTCTACATAGTTCACGAACCCGCAGGGTCTGCACACTTAACGTTCGGTCATGTTTCGGTAGTATAGAGTTATGTATGGTGGTGACCGAAGGTTGTTCGGAGTCCCGGATGAGATCTTGGACATCACGAGGAGATCCGGAATGGTCCGGAGGTAAATATTGATATATAGGAAGTCCTGTTTTGGTCACCGGAAAAGTTTCGGGTACTTCGGTAGTGTACCGGGAGTGCCGGGAGGGTACCGGGGGCCATCGGGAGGGGTGTCTCGACCCAAAGGACCTCATGGGCTGTGGGAGGAGTCAAACCAGCCCCTAGTGGGCTGGCCGAACCCCCCACTAAGGCCCATGCGGCTAGGGGTGGGAAAAACCTAAAGGTAGAAAGGGTTTCCAAGTGGAGAGGAGGAATCCTACTCCTAGTAGGATTGGAGTAGGACTCCTCCACCTCCAATTTCGGCCAACCCTTGAGGGTTTGAGGCTGCCTCCTCCCCTCCCTCCCTCCTATATATACTAGAGGATTTAGAGGCGAGAGCTAACCCTAATTGCCACGTGCTCCCTCTACTTCATCTAGATCGTTTTCTCCTCTAGTCTAGTTCGGCGGTGCTTAGGCGAAGCCCTGCCGGAATAGTTCCACCACCATCGCCACCATGCCGTCGCACTGCCGGAGAACTCATCTACCTCTCCGCTCCCTCTTGCTGGATCAAGAAGGCGGAGATCGTCATCGAGCTATACGTGTGCTGAACGCGGAGGTGCCGTCTATTCGGCGCTAGATCGAAAGGACCGTGATCAGGATCGCAAGACGGTTCGTGATTTGATCGCAGGACGGATCGTGATGGGATCGCGGGACGGATCATGATTGGATCGCGTGACGGATAGTGATTGGATCACGGGACGCTCGGCGATTTGGATCGTGAAGACGTTCGACTACATCAACCACGTTTCTTAACGCTTCCCGCTTAGCGATCTACAAGGGTATGTAGATCCACTCTCCCTCTCGTAGATGCTCATCACCATGGATAGATCTTGTGTGTGCGTAGGAAATTTTTTGTTTCCCATGCAACGTTCCCCAACAGGCGGGTACCTGCCTTATGAGGTTGGGTGGCCTGCCTTCACTCGCGAGCTGTGACAGGTCCGCTGGCCATCGGGCCGAGCTTTCAAGCCTAAACTGACAGAGAAATATGACAGGAAGCTAAACCCGGCAGAATTCTTGGGCATCTATACGATAGTCGTTCAAGCCACCGGGGGAAGAGATGAGAAGGTTCTCGCCAACTATTTCCCTTTGGCACTCAAGCCAAATGTGAGATCGTGGCTGATGCACCTGCCAAGGAACTCTATTTCATCATGGGCTGACTTGTGCAATGAGTTTGTCGGCGCCTTCACAGGTGGCTACGAGGAGCCAGGACAGCCCAGCGACCTGCAAGTCCTTCCGCAGAAAGAGGGAGAAACCTTGCGGAAATACATCCAGAGGTTCAGCCGGGTACACCGCAATATTCTAGAGATACACCCCGCAGTTGTGATTGCCGCGTTCCATTCGAACGTGCGCAACAGGAGGATGCGGGCCAAGATGAATGTTAGACTCCCCAAGACCGTCTATGAATTGTATGCATTGGCGGACAAGTGTGCTCGTGCTGAGGAAGGAAGGCGACTCCTCGGAGAGGAGGCTGGTGTCGAAGTTGACTCAGAGGACGACGACGATGCCCCTGGCCCGAAGGGGAAAAGCCGAAGGCTCAACAAGAAGCGCAAGGGAAAGGCAGTGTTGGCCGTCGAGAGCTCTGGTGATCTCAGTGCCAACAAGAAAGCCAAGGCCGAGACCCCCGGCAAGGGAGCTATCGCGTGCGCTGATTGCCGGGAGGCCACGGCGGCAAAGAAAACCGGAAAGTCCGACGGGCCATACTGCAAAATCCACCGCACCAAAGGTCATGACCTCCAAGAATGCCGCCAAGTTGAGCAACTTGCTGAGAAGCAGAGGGCTGAATACGAGAAGCGCGACAAGGAGAGAGGCCAAGATGGTGCTGCCGGGAAGGGCCGTGGTGGTAGAGGAGGCCGCCGCAGCAAGGCCCCGCAGCAGAAGGAAAAACCTACTAGAGGCCGTGAGAAGAAAGAAGGAGATGATATGAGTGATGATGAGGATGATGAAGAGTCCAGTGATCGAGAGTTCCAGAAGGCAACTGAAGCTATCTGTGTTGACGAGGGTGCATCCTTGCATTCCTCTCATCGCCAGCTCAAGCAGTGGGTGCGTGAGATCAATGCCATGGAGCCAGCTGCACAGTCCAGAAGGCCACTCAAATGGTCACGCATGCCTATCATCTTTGATGAAGAGGATCATCATGTCCGCACCACTGCGGTCGGATGTTTGCCGTTGTTGGTCTCCCCAACAATCCGCAACCTCAAAGTAACCAAGATGTTAGTTGACGGTGGGGCGGGGTTGAACTTAATCTCCCCTAAAGTGGTTGAAAGGCCACAGATCCCTGACGGAGAGCTCAAGGCTACGGGTACATTCCAAGGAATCAACCCCGGTAGGAGCCGACCCAAGGGAAAGATCACTTTGCCTGTGACGTTTGGCGGGGAGTTGAACTACCATACTGAAAAGGTGGTGTTTGATGTGGTTGAACTCCCTCTGCCTTACAACGGAATCCTTGGTCGCCCAGCTTTGGCAAAATTCATGGCAGCATCCCACTATGCTTACAACACTTTGAAAATGCCAGGGCCCGTGGGAATCATCTCCATCCCATATGATAAGAAGGATGCAGTTATATGCGTGGACAAGATGTATCGAGACGCGGTAGCAGCTGAGGTCACAGAAACCCCAGCTCCCGCCAAGGAATCAAAGGAGGGGATGAAGTCTAGCAGGGACACCGGCAAGGACTCCGGGAAGCGTGCCTCTTCGGAGTGCGCTGCACCCGTCGATGACCTGTCGGAGAGTTCCACTAGCAAAAGATCCAAGATCACCAGTCCTGCGACGAAGAAGATCCCGGCAGGGCAGTATGGCTCTGATGGTACGTTCACCATCAGTGCCACCCATAATGACAAATAGGAAAGCACGCTCGTTGCCTTCCTGCGGGCGAATGTCGATGTGTTTTCCTGGCAACCATCTTACATCCCCGGTGTTCCCAGGGAGGTAATTGAGCACCACCTTGTTGTCTGCCCTCATGCCAGGTCCGTCAAGCAAAAAGTTAGGAAGCAAGCCTTGGAGCGGCAGCAGTTCATCACCGAAGAGATCAAGAAGCTCGAAGCAGCTGGTTTGGTCAGAGGAGTGCTGGATCCAACTTGGTTAGCCAACCCGGTAGTGGTGCGCAAGGCGAATGGGAAATGGAGGCTCTGCATTGATTTCACTGACTTGAATAAGGCATGCCCAAAGGACCCTTTTCCCTTGTCGCGCATCGATCAGATTGTTGATTCCACTTCCGGACGTGACTTGCTTTCCTTCTTTGATGCGTACTCCGGATACCACCAGATGTTGATGGCCAAGGAAGACGAGGAAAAGACCGCGTTCATAACTCCGTGTGGCATGTACTGCTTTGTACGTATGCCCTTCGGGTTAAAGAGCGCTGGTTCTACCTTTGCAAGGGCCGTGCAGATTGGATTTGAACCTCAGTTGCACAGAAACATTGAAGCTTACATGGATGACATAGTAGTCAAAACCAGAGATGAAGCAACCCTCATACAAGACTTGGAAGAACCTTTTATGAACTTGCGCAAGATCAATTTGAAGCTCAACCCTGAGAAGTGTGTGTTTGGCGTCCCATCCGGCAAACTGCTTGGTTTCTTTGAATCTCGGCGAGGAATAGAAGCCAATCCTGACAAGATCAAAGCAATCGAGCAGATACAAGCGCCCAAGTCCGTCAAGGATGTAAGACGTTTGGTCGGGTGCATTGCCGCGTTGAGTAGGTTCATCTCCAAATCCGCTGAACGCGCCCTACCGTTTTTCAAGATTCTGAAAAAGGCCGGCCCAATGAAGTGGATCCCGGAAGTAGAAGCAGCGCTGCAAGATCTGAAAGCTTACCTTTCCTCCGCTCCTACCTTGGTCGCGCCTAAACCACAAGAACCGTTGCTGCTATACTTGGCGGCAACTAATCAAGTGGTTAGTGCAGCACTGGTGGCGCAACGAGAAGTGGATGAAGATGCAGCTGCTACGACTGATTTTGCCAGGGGAGGAACCGAAGCATCCATAGCAGGACCTGATACAGACCAAGGGGAACCTAAGCAAGCAACGAAGGCAGTTTCAAGGAAGTGGCAAAGAAGAAAGTGGTGCAGCAACCAGTATACTTTGTCAGCTTCTTGTTACAAGGGGCTTGGTCAAGGTACTCTGGAGTGCAAAAGCTGATCTTTGACCTTCTCATGGCCTCGAGGAAACTGCATCACTACTTCCAAGGCCACGAGATCACAGTTATGACCCGCTTTCCGCTGCAACGCATATTAAGGAACCCCGAAGCCACTGGTAGGATAGTTGAGTGGGTGCTAGAGCTGTCAAGTTTTGGTTTGAAGTTTGAGAGCACTTCCACAATTCAGAGCAGGGTGTTGGCGCAATTCATTGCAGAATGGACGCCAGACGAAGAGGTTCCAGAGACAATTCTTCCCGGCAAAGAAACGCCTAAGGAATGGGTCATGTATTTTGACGATGCTTTCTTGCTTCAGGGCGCCGGAGCACGCGTGCTCCTCGTCGCCCCCATCGGAGAGCATCTCAAATATGTGGTTCAAATGCACTTTCCCCCGGAGGAGGCCACCAACAACACCGCTGAGTATGAGGGGCTCCTTGTCGGCCTCAGTATTGCGGTGGAGTTGGGAATCAAGAAACTTATCATCCGAGGAGACTCTCAACTCGTGGTGAAGCAAGTCAACAAAGATTATCAGAGTCCGTTGATGAAAGCATACGTGGAAGAGGTGAGGAAGCTGGAGGAGCACTTTGATGGATTGCAAGCAGAGCATGTACCACGAGCAGAAAACAGCATCGCTGGTCATCTATCAAAGTGTGCAGCGCAGAAGCTTCCTGTGGAACCAAGAACATTTGTCCTCCATCTCACTCAGCCATCGGTATCCCCGTCAACGATGACCAGAAAAAGGAGAAAACTGAACTCCGGCAAGCATTTCCCGGCAGGGCTTCCCGAAGCCACTGGTAGAGAGACTGCCGGGGACAGTCGCAGCTCCCTCCTGCAGAACCCCGGGTTCTTGCGGTCGAGGTAAGCACTCCCACGAACGAGGAGACGCCTTTAGTCCTCGTTGTCGAGCCACAGGCTCCAGCTTGGGCACAGCATATCGTCCACTTCCTTCAAACAGGAGAACTTCCCGAAGAGCAAGAAGAAGCCAACAAAGTAGCTCGTCGGTCAAGTATGTACCAGTTTGTCGATGACACTCTGTACAGAAAAAGGCCAAACGGTGTGAAATTGAGGTGCATTTGCCGGGAAGATGGGCTGAAGCTGTTGGCAGAGATTCACGGGGGCATGTGTGGGTCCCACATTGGATCAAGGGCCCTTGCTGGAAAAGCCTTCCGGGAGGGTTTCTATTGGCCCACTGCCCTCCAGGATGCAACTGAGCTAGTCACCAAGTGTGAAGCCTGCCAGTTCCATTCCAAGAACATACATCAACCAGCGCAAGCTCTCCAGACGATCCCTTTATCCTGGCCATTCTCGGTCTGGGGGCTCGATATTTTGGGCCCCTTCCCCCACACCGTCGGGGGCTTTGAATTCTTGTTCGTAGCAATCGACAAGTTTACAAAGTGGCCTGAGGTGGAACCAGTGAGGAAGGTGATCGCGCAGCCAGCTGTCAAGTTCCTGAAAGGACTGGTGTGCCGTTTTGGAGTGCCCAACAGGGTGATCACCGATAATGGCACCCAGTTCATGAGCCGCACCTTTATGCAATACATCCAAAGCCTTGGAACAAAGTCTCCTTCGCCTCTGTTGCTCACCTAAGAAGCAACGGGTAAGTCGAGAGGATGAATGATTAAGTGTTGCGCGGGCTCAAGACAACAACTTTCGATAGACTGCGAAGAAGCGGCAAGCGCTGGATAGATGAGTTGCCGGTGGTTCTTTGGACCCTCAGAACGACACCAAATTGAGCTACCGGCCAGACGCCCTTCACCCTAGTATATGGGGCGGAAGCAGTACTCCCCACGGAACTCATATACGGGTCACCTCAAGTATTTGCGTACGATGAAGTAGAGCAAGAGCAGCTATGGCATGCCGATGCCATGCTCCTCGAGGAAGATCGTCTCCGGGCCGCTGTGCCTGCTATACCAGCAAGCCCTGCGCCGCTATCATAGCCGCAGGGTTCATGCCCGGAGTCTTGAGGAAGGCAACCTTGTCCTTAGGCGCATTCAGTCCGCCAAGGGTACCAACAAGTTGACGCTGAAGTGGGAAGGCCCTTACCAGGTAGCACGAGTCACCAGACCTGGCGCAGTCCGTCTAGAGACCGAAGATGGCATCAAAATGCTTAACTCATGGAATATTGAGCATCTTCGTAAGTTCTACCCGTAAGGCGCGGCTGTCGGGCTCAGTCCCCGGCAACCACCTTTTGTACAAGCCTTGCCGCAGTTGCATGTAACCCTTTGTACAAAGCCAGGCGCAGACCCTGTGCATGCAATAAATAAGATAGGCATTGCATCATATCATCAAACTGCATGTTTTCTATGCATTTTTATGTTGCAATGTTATCGCTTTTAAATTTTAGAAATTTGCTAGAGTACTTGATGAGCCTATTATCCTTGTTACCACGTTCTCTCTCGCCAGGGGATAGAGGCCTCTTTCCCTACATGTTTGACCATTAGGAAAATAAAGAGGGAGGGCAAAGAAACAAGGACGGCGGCTCGTCGTACTCCAAAAAGGGATACTGCCTGAAAATATAAGTCTAATCACGTATCCCAAGCTCGGAAGCCATTTGCTCCCTTAAGGAAACCCCTGCTATCCTTTTGTAACTGTGTACAATGGAGTCCTTCACGCAATGGAAACCCATGTCAGGACGAGCCGTCCCCCAGCTCCTGTCGCTTATCAGCTTTGGGGGGCTGCGCCGATACCGACAAGGAACCTTGCCGGGAGATGATACCAGCCTGCTGCCGGGGGCTCGCTCCCCCTTTGGCGCTCGCAGTTAGTACTAACCCGACAAATGGTTCCGCGCGGCAAGGGCAATCTTGCAGACACAGTATAAGCAAGAGGAGAAAGGGACAGTACTTAAGGAAGAGAAATAGCGTTCTTTCATTCATTTTCGGTACAAAATGGATAAAGATTACATTATGATTAGCTAAAAACTTGGCGAGCGCCTGCATCTTTTGATTTATAAAAAGATAAGTGCCCCATAATGCCTTTCTTGTCCCTCTCCTCCTAGGGATCTGGTGGAAAAGAAAAAGAGGGAAAAAGGAGCGCCTGGCTGGGATTCGGCGCCTACCCACCAGGGACCGCGGGATGCGCCCCCGGAGGATCATGGGGATCCTGCCCCCAGGTAGGGCGGACGAAGCCGTCAGGGAGGAAAAAGACGGAGGGCAGGTGCATATGGTGGCACTGCCGAAGCACAGCTGGTGATGATGGTGCTGCCGGCAATCATGACGCGTCAGAGCTGCCGTCCCCGCTCTTGAAGCGTCGTGGGTTGCCGCCGCCATCTTCCTCATCGCCACCGCTCGAGGGGACACCTCAGCCGTCGTCCGAGCCCTCGACGCAGCAGTTGAGGAAAACGCCAAGCCTCCCGAAGAGCCTCACAGAGAGCATGGTCGTCCTCATCGACCAGAGGCAGGGAAGACTCCCTGCCCTTAAGGAGTACGCGTAGGCGAAAGGCTCCCACCCATGTGCAGAATACATAATGCCATGGGTGGGGAACTCTGCCACGACCCATGATGGACCGCTATTGCGGCCACTCGCACGCAGCCGATGGCCGTACGGACGATCTTTCTCTGTCGCCTTGAAGAAGGAGCGCAGAGACCGCAGTCGATCACAGCACTGTGTCTCCGCTATGAACTCCAGCGTAGTGTCGTCTGCGCGGCGTTCCGCCAAGACTGAAGCAGCGAGCGACGCAGCGGCGGGTGCGCCACCGTAGCTGCCCCTGGCGCGGCCGCCGTGCCGCCCGCTTCCCCGTCCAAGGCCCCTCCCGCCAGCTCTCAGTCGGAAACCATTGACCCAAGCTGAGGGCGGAGCATGGACACAAAAAAGAAGACCCTGCGGTGGCAGGCGCGCTCGCCCGACCCTCCCCCTGACCATCAGGAGGGAAGGGACGACCGACGACCGGGGAAGAAGGGCAAGCTATGTGAACCTAAGATTGAGGAGGATAAGGGAACAGATGAGCATCGCCCGCTATGGCCCCCTATTTATAGGGAAGGGCACGGGGGCTGGCTCTCCTCCGCTCCAAGGCGGCCGCCCATCTCCACCAATCCCACTACCCACGATCACGGGTGAACATGTAACCGCCCCATCGCTCCAACTCCTGGCACTGCAGTTTCTGCCACTCCATGCCTTTGAGCCATGCGCATCCACCGCAAACTCCCCGCAATGCACGCGGCTCACATGGCGGAAACGGCCTAAGGTAGTAATAAGTGCTGGCTTGAAAGTCGGCAGTTACTCCCTCACATTGTGCGCCTGTGCATAAATTTTGGGCCTGACCCAACGGCGCTGGGCAAGCACGTTTGGGCCAGACCCGGGGGCTCCTGTCGGTGCACTAGGACTAGGGTACCCAGTGCCCCTGACTTACGCACAAGCAGTAGTAGCAGAACCCATCAACACGCATACAATCAAGACCAGTCCAAGCCAGAGAAGCCGCTCTACCTAAAATCAAGGAGCGCATCAAGGAGACGAAACCAGTATTCAAGACTAAGACTCCGACATAAGTAGCCTACGCTGGCTAAGCAAACCCGGCAAGATTGAGGCAACGGCCTGGAACGGGCCCGAACCGCGCCAGTCATGTCCCCGGTGCCTTCCGGGGACCAAGGCACGCACATCTTCAGGAAGACCCGGCAAGCCATCCCCCGGCAGGCACGGACCGATCGGCCACCGCTCCACCGCATCGCAACGCCAGTCATTTGTCGATGCGGTGTCGAGCCCACAGGTGGCTAAGTGGCTCTCGCTAAGTACGTGGCGGCGCGCTGGGAGACAGATTATGCCCATTTGACACCCGTCCAGAGGCGTGTCAAGATACTAAGCAAAGTATAGCCAAAGCGGTGGTAGAAGCCTGCCGGAGATGCATCCTCGCACGCCACCTAGTCTAGCATTTATGGCATTTTGTCCTAAGTGCCAGAGTTAGGTATGATAGCACTGTTAGCTATCTATTCACTAGATAATGTCTGTTTTGCCACTGTGGTTGCCCCTTGAGCTATAAAAGGAGGCCCAAGGCAACCTAGCTAGAGATTCGGACCTTTGGACACTTGTACTCGCGTAGTAGCTCTCCCAAAGGCAACCTTGCCGGGTTTGAGCTCTGCGTGTGCTTCATGTTCCTCCGATCAATCCACCAAAGCAGGAGTAGGGTTTTACGCTTCCCAGCGGCCCGAACCTGGGTAAAACACCAGTGTCTCATCGTCGTGCTGTCTCACCACCTCTGCTCTTTGTGCAACGTGAACTCACCCCCGCCGAACCACAAAGGGGCCGATGGCCCCATAGGTGAGCGTGTGCATCGTGACCCGACATCTATCATCATAGCATTACGTTGCAATTGATTCTTAACATATTTGTCGAAATGTTCTTGCTTAACAACGTAATTATCAAATTCATCCAAGCATTGTTCACGAGTCTTAGTATAAGTTATATCACTTTTATTAAAGGAACGGAGAGAGTTTACCTTTACTACCTATGTAGGGGTATCAAGTCCATGTATTTCTTCAATAGGTGATAATTTCTTGACATCCTCAATTTTAATACCTTTTTCCTTCATAGACCTTTTTGCTTCTTGCATATCTTCGGGACTGATAAATAGAATACATCTCTTCTTTTGAATAGGCTTTGAAGGTGGTTCAGGGTGTGTCCAATCATCGGCATTTTGCATTATGTTGTTCAATAATTCTTCAGCTTGTCCAACAGTTCTTTCCGTGAAAACACAACCAGCACAACTATCTAGGAAATCCCTAGAAGCATCAGTTAGTCCATTATAAAAAAATATCAAGTATTTCATTCCTCTCAAGTGGACAATCAGGCAAAGCTCGTAGTAACCGGAGAAGCCTCCCCCAAGCTTGAGGGAGATTCTCTTCTTTAGTTTGAGAAAAGTTAAATATTTCCTGTAAGGCAGTTTGTTTCTTATGAGCAGGAAATTATTTTGCAGAAAAGTGCTGAAGCATATCTTGGGGACTACGTATGCAACCAGGAGTAAGTGATAAGAACCATTCCTTGGCCTCGCCTTTTAGCGAGAAAGGAAAAGGCTTAAGGATATAATAGTAGCGAATCTTTTCTTCGTTGGTAAACAGAGCAGCAATATCATTCAGTTTCATAAGGTGTTCGACAACAGTTTCGTTTTCATAACCATGGAAAGGATCAGACTCTTCTATAGGGATTAACTAAGGGTCTATAGAGAACTCATAATCCCTATCAGTAACAAATATAGGAGAAGTAGCAAATTTAGGATCACGTTTCATTTTCTCCATCATAGATTTTTCTTTTAGTTTGCATAATAGTTTCTTCACATCATCTCTATTTTCACAAGCAAGAATGTCCCTACCTACCTCATCATCCATAACATAACCTTCAGGTACAAAAGGCAATTCATATCTATTAGGTGAGCGAGGGCTAATAGATGATTCAAAGTCTTCCTCAATTTCAGCATTCTCAAGTTCTCTAGCTTTAGCAATATGAGCATCAAGTAATTCATTCAGTGGCACAGGTTGAGTTTCAACATGTGTAGCAATAATTTCATCATTAATTTCAGAAGTAGCATCATCAAGTTCATGTGACATATTAGGACGATCAACAGGTGGTGGTGTAACAAGCTGATTCAAAACAGAAGGTGAATCAAAAGCAGAGCTAGATGGGAGTTCCTTACCTCCTCTCGTGCAAGAGGGGACTGATACGTCTCCAACGTATCTATAATTTTTTATTGTTCCATGCTGACATATTATCATTTTAGGATACTTTTGGGTATTTATTTACCAATTTATAATATTGTGAGCACTAACCTATTGACCCAGTGCCTAGTGCCAGTTCCTGTTTTCTGCGTGTTTTTGCCTTTTCAGAGTTACAATAGTAAACGGAGTCCAATTGCCATGAAACTTTTTGGTGATTTTTTCTGGACAAATACAAGACCTAGAAGTTTCGGAGGAGGGCCAGGAGATGCACCAGGGGCCCACCACATATCCAGCCGCGCCCCCTAGGGGGGGCTGCCAGATATGTGGTGGCCCCCTGGAGCCTCTCCCGACGTCGTTCTCTGGCCTATAAATTCACATATACCCTAGAAACACCAGAAGCGCTCCTGGAACACTTTTTCTGCTGCCGCAAGTCTCTGTTCCGACAGGAGGCCATCTACACCTCCGTTTCGGCACCCTGCCGGAGGGGAGATCAATCACGGAGGGCCTCTTCATCAACCTTGCTACCCTCACCATGGTGTGTGAGTAGTTGACCACAGACCTATGGGTCTGTAGGTAGTACCTAGATGGCAATCTCTCTCTCTTGATCTTCAATACAATGTTCAACACATCTTTGCCTTGATCTATTCGATGTAATCCCTTTGTATGGTGTGTTTGTTGGGATCCGATGAATTGTGAGTTTATGTTCAGATTATTCATGAAAAGTATTTGAGTCAAACCTGATTACTATGATTCTTATTTGCATGATCATCATAGCTTCGTAATGCTCTCCGATCTATTGAGATAGTTTGGCCAACTAGATTGATATTTCTTCAGTGGGAGTGGTGCGTTGTAGTAGGTTCAACCTGACGAGTTTATATATCTTAGTGACGGAAGGGGACAAGTTGCGTCTTTGTGTTGTTGCTACTAAGGATAAAACGATGGGGTTTATTCATATTAGTTGAGTATACTTTGTCTACATCATGTCATTGTTCTCCAAGCATTACTCCGTTTGTCATGAACTTAATACGTAGAGAGGCAAGCAAAGAAGCTCTCTTGAAGTGGAGTAATAGTAGTAGGTGCAGGCAGGAGTCGGCCTATTTGCTTATGGATGTGATGCCTATATACACATGATCATTGCCGTGAACATCGTGTAATAATTCGCTTTTCTATTAATTGCCCAACGGTAATTTGTTTACCCATTGTATGCTTTGCTTATGAGAGATGCCACTAGAGAACTCTACGGCCCCCGGGTCTATTCACTTATATATTCACAAACGATATCGTTACCTTGTTTTTATTTATTACCTTTGATTTTATTTTGCACCTTACTATTATCTACAATTATCTACACAATTCACTTGCTTGCAAATAACGAGATCAAGGGGATTGACGACCCTCTTGCCGGCGTTGGGTGCAAGTTGTTTGTTCTTTTGTGTGCAGCCGCTGAAGACGGTTGAGGATTGGTATTCATATTGGTTCGATAAACCTTGGTTTCATAACTGAGGGAAATACGTACCCACTTTGTGCTGCGATTAACCATTCCTCTTCACGGAAAACCCAACGCAGATCACGAGTATCAGGAAGGATTTCTGGCGTCGTTGCCGGGGAATACCATCACCAACTATCAAGTAACTTCACACAAAATTTCATTCACTTGTTATTCTTTTTATTTGCTGTTATATTTAGTTTGTCTCATAAAAATCTAAAATACAAAAATATTTATCTTTGCTAGTTACTAGTTTGCTTTACTTGCTAGTTTGCTTGCCTTGCTATCATGTCTGAATTCGAGAAAGTTATCATTGAAAGTGCTAGTGAAGGTAGTGCTAGTGATTTGGATGAAGAAAGACAAAAGTTTATTGATTCTACTCATGATCCTCCTAAAAGTCAAGTCCCCATTACCAACACTCACACTGTACTAAATTCTAAAATTTATCATGTGGGTAGTGGGAACATCATTGGGAAACATGATATTCAAGAATTTTTTGAGCATTCAATAGTTTCCCCTCTTATTAAAGGATCTATACTTGATGAAACAAATTGTTATGAAGATGCTATTACTATGCTTATATTGAAACTGGAAAGAAAGTTTGTGCACCTCCATCCTATGCTACAAAAGATATTTTTGGGACTTCCTAGCATAGACAATCTTGAGATTAAGAAAATTTCCACCAACATCCTTATGCATGAATTTGATTATATTGTGCGTGAAGCTAAGGATATTTTGCTTTCTATGGAATAAAATCTGAACATCCTCCTATAGAAGTAATCCTTCATAATAGAGATGCATTGCGTAGGATGGAATCTAATGATTATCAAAGATTTGATGAGAATATGAGAAGAAATGTCCTTCCCGAAGAATTGACACAATCCCTATTTCTCCACACTTGTGATAAATTTGAATGGATTGCTAAGGGAATTAATGAAGGATTTAATAATGATTGGCATGAAAATATTATTAGAGAACCTATTAGCGATAAAGTCCATGCTCTTTATGAGGACCCTTATGATGAAAATGATGTTAGTGATGATTTCATAAATTACTTTGAACACTTAGGTTTTCCCACTAGCTTTGAGAAGGGTGGCTCATTTAGTAAGATTTTGGAGGAGATAATTTTGAAGGACATGAAGGGGTCCAACACTTGAAACTATGCATTATGCCAAGCTAGGGGCATAAAACAATAGCGCTTGTTGGGAGGCAACCCAATATGTATCTTTATTTTTGTTTTTACTTTCTGTTTTTTGTGTGATAACATGATTGTTGCCTATGTTATGATTGTGTTTTTATGTTTAATTAGTGTTTGTGCCAAGTAAAGCCTTTGGGATAACTCACGAGATGAGTAGAAACGATGCTGAATCTGAAACAGAAACTTTGACTCCAGTGCAGGAATTTTCATTTTTTACTGGAGCGTGATAATGATCTAAAATTTTAACACAGTATTTCTATACAAATTCTTTACGTTTTCCTAATGTTTCAGAATTTTTAGAGTTACAAAAGTATGGTCTCTTTACAGATTGCTACAGACTGTTCTGTTTTAAACAGATTCTGTTTTGCTTGCATAGTTTGCTTGTTTTGATTATGCCATGGACTATATCGGGGGGTGTAAGCCATGGGGAAGTTAGAATACAGTATCTATTATGAAAAAATGAATTTGAATCAATTTATCACGGTACCTCAAGTATGCAATATGTTTCTTATACTAACGGATCTCACGAAGTTTTGTTGAGTTTTGTGTGATTGAAGTTTTCAAGTTTTGGGTGTGATCACGATGGACTACGGAATAAGGAGTAGCAAGAGCCCAAGCTTGGGGATTCCCAAGGCACCCCAAGTATAATTCTAAGGAGACTCAAGCGTATAAGCTTGGGGATGCCCCGGAAGGCATCCCCTCTTTCGTCTCAATCCATCGGTATGTCACTTGGAGCTATATTTTTATTCATCACATGATATGTGTTTTGCTTGGAGCGTCGTTTGCTTTTGTTTGCTTTTACTTTCAGTTTGTCACAATCATCGTCTGCTGGACACACCTATTTGAGAGAGACACACCTTCATGTTAATTTGCTAGAATACTCTATGTGCTTCACTTATATCTTTTGAGCTAGGCAGTTGCTCTAGTACTTCACTTATATCTTTTTGAGCACGGTGGCGTGTAGATTTTATAGAAATAATATGCTCTCGTTCTTCACTTATATTTGTTTGAGAGATGAGTAATAGTGACGGTAATTTGCATGGGTCATAAGACTAGTCCAAGAATATTAGGTATTCAATGAATGATAATCAAAACCATTGTGTAGCACATATAGAGAAGTTGTGGATTAATGACATTGATGTAGTAATATGAAAAAGGTGTGAGTCCAAAAAATTTAATTCGTAGAAGTGTCAAGATTAAGAGGTGTTAACTTGTTATTCATCTAAAAAATAAAGAGGCATGGTGATGATGTGTGAGCATTTATATTCCTCGTTAAAATCCTAGTGTTGTTTTGAGTCGGGGGCGCGCGATGGTTAACTCCTACCAACCTCCTCCCCCGGGGCATGTGAGGAGTACTTTGATTTATGATAAAACTAATAAAACTTTGCAATAAGTATGTGAGTTCTTTATGACTAATGTGACAGCATGGACATACGCATCTTCACCTTCTCATATTTGCTAGCCTCTTCGGTACCGTGCATAGCCCATTCTCACCTCGAGGATCGGTGCAAATATTCGCCGGTGCATCCGAACCCCGTGACATGATACGCTCTGTTGCACATAAGCCTCATTATATCTTCCTAAAAACAGCCACCATACCTACCTATTATGGCATTTCCATAGCCATTCCAAGATATATTGCCATGCAAATTCCATCATCACTTCACATGACTAGTTCGTTCATCATCATAATGCTTTGCATGATCGTATAGAGCTAACATAGTATTTGTGGCAAAGCCACCTTCCTTCATATTTTTGGTACATGTCATGCTAGATCATTGCACATCCTGGTACACTGCCAGAGGCATTCATACAGAGTCATATCTTCCTATCAGTTCTTCATGTTGAGTTGTAAGTAAATAAAAGTGTGATGATCATCATTATTAGAGCATTGTCCCAGTGAGGAAAGGATGATGGAGACCATGATTCCCCCACAAGTCGGGATGAGACTCCGGACGAAAAATGAAATAAAAATGGGGGAGGCCAAATGAGCCCACCATATAAAAAAAGAGAAAATGGGGGAGGCATAAAAAAAGAGAAAATCCCACCATATAAAAAAAAGAGATGAGAGAAAAGAGAGAAGGGACTTTGCTACTATCCTTTACCACACTTGTGCCTCAAAATGGCACCATGTTCTTCATATAGAGAGTCTCCAATGTTGACACTTCCATATGCTAGTGGGAATTACCTTTTCATATAATAAACTTGGCTTGTATATTCCTATGACGGGCTTCCTCAAATGCCCGAGGTCTTCATGAGGAAGCAAGTTTGATGCACACCCCACTTAGCTTCAGTTGAGCTTTCATACACTTATAGCTCTAGTGCATCATTTGCATGGCAATCCCTACTCCTCGCATTGATATCTATCGATGAGCATCTCCATAACTCGTTGGTACGCCTAGCTAATGCGAGACTATCTTCTCCACTTTTTACCCCTTTGATACCTACCGCCATACTCTATTCCACCTATATGGTATGTCTAATGGTTCACACCCATGTATTGCGTGAAGAATAAAAAGTTGATGCATATTAAAAAAAGTATGATCCAATTGCCTCACTTGGACACCGTGGTGCTTAACATTTGTATCTATGTAGTGAAGATGGAGTCATGCCTTGCTAATCTAATAAGATGAATAGGGCTAAAACATTCTTTTAGGATCATATACTTTAAAAAATTAATGATTTAGTTTCTTATACTTATAAATATTGCTGTTTGTTAATTCATTATTTCTCAATAAACATACATACCAAAGATTACATAATGGGTAGCATGCCACATCAAAAAATCTGTTTTTATCATTTACCTACAAGAGGACGAGCAGGAATTAAGCTTGGGGATGCTAATACGTCTCCAATGTATCTATAATTTTTGATTGTTCCATGATGACATATTATCATTCTAGGATACTTTTTGGGTATATATTTACCAATTTATAATATTTTTGAGCACTAACCTATTGACCTAGTGCCCAGTGCCAGTTCCTGTTTTCTGCATGTTTTTGCCTTTTCAGAGTTACAATACTAAACGGAGTCCAATTGCCATGAAACTTTTTGGTGATTTTTTTTGGACAAATACAAGACCTAGAAGCTTCGAAGGAGGGCCAGGAGATGCACCAGGGGATCACCAAATATCCAGCCTAGGGGAGGGGTGCGGCCATATATGTGGTGGCCCCCTAGAGCCTCTCCCGACGTCGTTCTCTGGCCTATAAATTCACATATACCCTAGAAACACCAGAAGCGCTCCCGAAACACTTTTTCCGCCACCGCAAGTCTTTTTTCCGATGGGAGGCCATCTATACCTCCGTTCCGGCACCCTGCCGGAGGGAAGATCGATCACGGAGGGCCTCTTCATCAACCTTGCTGCCGTCACCATGATGTGTGAGTAGTTCACCACAGACCTATGGGTCCGTAGGTAGTACCTAGATGGCAATCTCTCTATCTTGATCTTCAATTCAATGTTCATCGCATCTTTGCCTTGATCTATCCGATGTAATCCCTTTGTATGGTGTGTTTGTTGGGATCCGATGAATTGTGAGTTTATGTTCAGATTATTCATTAAAAGTATTTGAGTCAAACCTGATTACTATGATTCTTATTTGCATGATCATCATAGCTTCGTAATGCTCTCCGATCTATTAAGATAGTTTGGCCAACTAGATTGATATTTCTTCAGTGGGAGTGGTGCGTTGTAGTAGGTCCAACCTGACGAGTTTCTATATCCCAGTGACAGAAGGGGACAAGTTGCGTCTTTGTGTTGTTGCTACTAAGGATAAAACGATGGGGTTTATTCATATTAGTTGAGTATATTTTGTCTACATCATGTCATCGTTCTCAAAGCATTACTCTGTTTGTCATGAACTTAATACGTAGAGAGGCAAGCATAGAAGCGCTCTTGAAGTGGAGTAATAGTAGTAGGTGCAGGCAAGAGTCGGCCTATTTGCTTATGGGCATGATGCCTATATACACATGATCATTGTCGTGAACATCGCATAATTATTCGCTTTTCTATCAATTGCCCAACAGTAATTTGTTTACCCACCGTATGCTTTGCTTATGAAAGATGCCACTAGAGAACTCTACGGCCCCCGGGTCTATTCACTTATATATTCACAAACGTTATCGTTACCTTGCTGTTATTTATTGCCTTTTATTTTATTTTGCACTTTACTATTACCTACAATTATCTACACAATTCACTTGCTTGCAAATAGCGAGATCAAGGGGATTCACGACCCTTTTGCCTGCGTTGGGTGCAAATTGTTTGTTCTTTTTTGTGCAGCCGCTGAAGATGGTTGAGGATTGGTATTCCTATTGGTTTGATAAACCTTGGTTTCATAACTGAGGGAAATACTTTGTGCTGCGATTACCCGTTCCTCTTCACGGAAAACCCAACGCAGATCACGAGTATCAGGGACGATCTTAGTTCGAGTATCTTTCAGATTCTTCATAGTAGAAATTGGATATCCTTCAGTTAACACAATAAATAGAGCTATGCTCCCCGGCAACGGCGCCAGAAAAAGGTCTTGATAACCCACAAGTGTAGGGGATCGCAACAGTCTTCATGGGTAGGATTTCACCCTAATTTATTGATTCGACACAAGGGGAGCCAAAGAATATTTATTGGCCTTGACAGTTGAGCTGTCAATTCAACCGCACCGAGGATATCTCTCTGCAGAAAAGATTTAGTAGCACGGCAAATAGTAGTAGCAAAAGTAACAGTGATTGTGACAGTAACAGTCTTGTAGCAAGTGTGACAGTAACAATAGCAATAGTAACTTGGCAAGATTTAGTATATGTAACACGTAGGCACGCGGATCGGTGGTGGATGATGATTTAGATGACATTGATCATATAACAGTTACACACTAGGGTGACACATAACTAGCTCCAATTCATCAATGTAATGTAGGCATGTATTCCGTATATAGTCATACGTGCTTGCGATAAGAACTTGCATGACATCTTTTGTCCTACCCTCCCATGGCAACGGGGTCCTATTGGAAACTAAGGGATATTAAGGCCTCCTTTTAATAGAGAACCGGAACAAAGCATTAACACATGGTGAATACATGAAGTCCTCAAATTACGGAAATCACCGGAAAGAATCCCAATTATTGTCACCTTGGGGTATGCGGATTATGACACGTAATAGGTACATATAACTTGCAAGATAGGATCCAAATCACTCTTATATTCATGAAAACATAATAGGTTCAGATCTGAAATCATGGCACTCGGGCCCTAGTGACAAGCATTAAGCATAGCAAAGTCATAGTAACATCAATCTCAGAACATAGTGGATACTAGGGATCAAGCCCTATCAAACTTAACTCAATTACATGATCAATTCCATCCAATCCCACCACCGTCTAGCAAACATAGAAAGGAATTACTCACTCCCGGTGGTGAGCATCATGGCGGTGTTGATGGAGAAGGGTTGGTGATGCCGACGGCGACGATTTCCCCTCTCCGGAGCCCAAAACAAGCTCCAGATCAGCCCTCCAGAGGAAGAACAGGAGGTGGCAGCGGCTCCGTCTCGTGAAATTCGATGAAATCTTCTCTCTGATTTTTTTTCTCCGCAGATGTGAATTTATAGCGTTGGAATTAGGGTCGGAGGGGTCACGAGGGCCCCACAAGCCATCTGGTCGCGCCCCTAGGGGGCGCGACCGGTTGCGTGGTGGCCTTCTTGTCCATCCCCTCCGTCAGTTCTTCGCTCCAAAATTCCTTATATATTCTAGAAAAAATTCACAAAAAGTTTCGTCCAATTCCGAGAACTTTTATTTCTGCACAAAAATAACACCAAGGTAGTTCTGCTGAAAACAGCGTCAGTCCGGGTTAGTTCCATTCAAATGCAAATTAGAGGACAAAACGAGAGCAAAAGTGTTTGGAAAAGTAGATACGTTTGAGACGTATCAGTAAGGGTCACTAAAAATAAGGTTCATAGAGAGCATTGAGACACAGGGATCCTTGAAGATAGTTTTCCCCCTACAGTTATCTGAAAACCTTAAGATTTCTCCCCCTTTAACGAAGGGATCCTTGAACGTTTGAGATTTTGTTTGACAAACTGCACAAAAGATGGCAAAATCGGTGGCTCTGAGGCAAAGTGAATCGGTATGACCGATGTGTGTATGTGCAACTTATCTGCAATATCGGTGAGACCGAGTTACTTTGATCGGAGGGTCCGAATGCCAAAACTGAAACTTGGCAGAGTTGGTCTTTGTCATTTTGTCAAAAATAGTTTTTCAGAAAGTCTCAATTGAATAAAATAATTTGCAAGGAATTTTCAAAAAGATGTAGATTGAGTGGTTCCAAGAAAGCAGCAACTATAAGATGAACCAAACAAGATACTACATCAAGATGATGGTCGGTGACTAGGTCACCTATATTAGAGTATGTTGACTTAGGAACCAAGCAAGAATACTTGATCATAGGTCATACTCTATGTTAAACTCAAAATGGGGTTACCATTTTTCGTTTAAGCATTTTAATGTATTCATATCACTTGAATTGCTTTAGCTCATGACTTGGAGTAAAGCTTCTTCAAGGATATGATCACATACCTTGGCGTGATGAAGATGACATTCCGTGTAGGAGGGCTTGTAGTGGATGCTCAAAGTTGATGAAGATCAGCTTGGGTTGGGAGCAATCCTTCTTTTCTTTGAAGCTAGGTCCTCCTACAAGGGTTAGTCATGCAAGGAAGAACATGATATATCTTAATGACAAGAATTTGCTTTTCATCATATGTAGGTCAAGGATATGTTTGGTGTTGTCTTCTTCCTCCATCACAACATAGGGTTGTTGATACTTGGTCAATACAAGATTGCTTTTGATGTGAGTTTTTTGCAATCTCGTGGAATGTAGTTCATCCAAGTACCTACAAAAGGTTAGACGCAATACAAGGGAGCATAGATTTCCAAGATATAAGATATTATGTCAAAGGTATCAAGGAATAGTCATGTAAGCTTATGCCCTTGCATGCATCCGAGTGACTATAGATAAAGTTTGAAGCATCAATGATGTTCAACTCACTCCTCAAGTGACAAAATATTTTCTCATCAAGTGGCTTAATAAAGATATCGGCCAATTACTAGTTGGTGCGAACATGTTTGAGATTAATGTCCCCTTTGGCAACATGATCACGAATGAAATGATGATGAACTTGAATATGTTTAGTTCGGGAATGTTGCACGGGATTATGAGCAATCTTAATAGCACGCTTATTGTCACACAACAATGGAACATGTCTCACATGGATTCCATAATCCTTAAGAGTTTGAGTAATCCATAGTAATTGCGCACAACATGATCTGGCGGCAATGTATTCCGCTTCGCCGGTAGATAGAGATACCAAGTTTTGTTTCTTGGATGACCAAGACACAAGAGATCTACCAAGGAACTGACATGTACCCGAGGTGAATTTTTTATCAACCATATCTCCGGCATAGTCCGAGTCGTAATAGCCAACAAGGTTAAAAGAAGATCCCTTGGGATACCAAATGCCAAAGTTTGGTGTTTGTATCAAGTATCTCACAATTCTTTTCACGGCCTTAAGATGACACTCTTTAGGAGTGGCTTGATATCGAGCGCACATGCACACACTAAGCATGATATCGGGTCGGGAGGCACATAGATATACGAATGAACCAATCATTGATTGGTATACCTTTTGATCAACCGGTTTGTCCTCCTTGGTAAGATCAACATGTCCACTAGTAGGCATATGAGTTTTCATACCTTTACACTCTTGCATGTTGAACTTCTTAATCAAGTCCTTGGTATACTTGGTTTGAGAGATGAATGTTCCTTCTCTCGTTTGCTTGATTTGCAAACCAAGGAAAATTTTCAGCTCATACATCATAGACATCTCATACTTCTCGGACATCAACCTTCCAAATTTCTCACTAAAATGTGGGTTAGAAGATCCAAAGATAATATCATCCACATAAATTTGGCACACAAATATTTCACCGTTAACTCTCTTAGTGAACAAGGTTGCGTCAATTTTACCAATTTCAAAACCCTTTTCAATAAGAAACTTCGTTAAGCATTTGCACCAAGCTCGTGGGGCTTGCTTAAGACCATAGAGAGCTTTATGAAGCTTGTAAAAGTTTTAGGTTTCTTAGGGTTCACAAAACCAGGGGGTTGTTTAACATAGACCTCTTCTTCAATTTCACCATTCAAAAGTGCACTTTTAATATCCATTTGGTAAAGAGTGATATCATGGTGATTAGCATAAGCAATAAGAATGCAGATAGCTTCAAGTCTAGCAACGGGTGCATAGGTCTCACCGTAGTCCATACCTTCGACTTGAGTGTAGCCTTGAGCCACGAGACGCATCTTGTTGCGTACCACTTGACCGTCTTCATCTTGCTTGTTCCAAAACACCCACTTGGTTCCGATGATATTTTGCTCATCCTTGGGCTTCTCCACCAGTGTCCACACTTCATTCCTTTCGAAGTTGTGTAGCTCCTCATGCATGGCATTCACCCAATCAGGGTCCTCAAGCGCTTCTTCCACCTTCATAGGCTCAGTACTAGAGATGAATGAGTAATGCTCACAAAAGTTAGCCAAATGAGTTTTAGAGCGAGTTATCCTCCTGGTTTGTATGTCATGGAAGATTTGCTCTAAGGGATGATTTTTGTTCACTCTTGCTCGAACTCGTGGTAGATTTTGCTTGTTGGATGGTGGAGCTTCCTCATCCTCATCATCTTCATCGTTGTTGAAGGTGTCGTTTCCTTGAGGTGGTGGTGAAGGTGGTTGTGGTGGATCATCATGATGAACTTCCTCCTCCTCTTCATCTTGTCGTGTACCGCTTGTGTATGCTTCCATGTCATTTCGAGGTTCTCCTTGACGCGAGGTTGGAGCTTCCACTTGTGTATATGAAGTGCGTTCCTTCACCTCCATGGGATGAATCTTGCCGATGGATAGATCCTTAATGGCGTCCGAAGGTTCCTTATCTCCTACATCATTAGGCAATTGTTCGACTTGCGAACCATTAGATTCATCAAACTTCACACCTACCGTCTCTTCAACTTTTCGTGTGAAGTTGTTGTAGACAAGGTAAGTGTGAGAGTTTGATATGTAACCGAGTAGGAAACCTTCATGAGATTTAGCAGCAAATTTAGAATGACGGTGCTTATCAAGAATGTAACACTTGGAGCCAAATACCCGAAAGTATCCAACTTGGGGCTTGTTACCGGTGAGTAGCTCGTATGCCGTTTTACCGAGAAGCTTGTGAAGGTAGAGTCGGTTCGTAGCATGATAAGTTGTTTCCACGGCTTCTGCCCAAAAGTGTCTTGGCATCCTGTATTCGTCGAGCATCGTTCTAGCCATCTCTATAAGAGTCCAATTCTTCCTCTCAACGACTCCATTTTGTTGAGGTGTGTACGTAGCCGAGAACTCATGTGAAATCCCTTCTTCGT
Organism: Elymus sibiricus; assembly: GCA_039707655.1. Taxonomy (NCBI): domain Eukaryota; kingdom Viridiplantae; phylum Streptophyta; class Magnoliopsida; order Poales; family Poaceae; genus Elymus; species Elymus sibiricus. The sequence goes on from CM077675.1 coordinate 427,806,832, forward strand.
CAAGAACGGTGTCCACATTGGTGTTCTTGCACTACGATCCGTTGTCGCTCCGAACTTTCTTGATCTACACTTCAAATTGATTTTGAGCCTTGCGAGCGAAGTTCTTGAAGATGTTTTGCACCTGCGACTTATCATCAAGAAAGAATACCCACGTAAATCTGGAAAATCAGCTACTATAACTAGACCAAAGGAATTTCCACCGAGGCTCTTGTAAGCATTGGGACCATAGAGATCCATATGAAGCAACTCGAGTGATCTCCTAGTAGTCATGATATTCTTTACAGGATGACTTCCGCCTACTTGCTTTCTAGCTTGGCAAGCACTACAAAGTCTATCTTTGTGAAAAATAACATCTTTAACACCAAGTATATGATCACCTTTGATGAGCTTGTCTAGATTACGTATACCAACATGTCCTAGCCTTCTATGCCAAAGCCAACCTTTTGAAGATTTTGCAATAAGACAAGTACGAGGTTTGGATCTCTTAGTGAAATCAACAATGTATAGATGAAAGCACAATGTGCTCCCTTGGTGGTTTTGATAATTCATGACAACATACATTGTCTCTTGGACTAATATTTCTACCTAGTGTATTTCAGGTGAAAGTCCATAGAGAGAGATGGGTTGGCAAAAAGGATTGTGCAGGTACCCCAAGATGCAAGGAAATGGATTGGCAAAGCTTCAAGCAAGAGGACTCTACATTTTACTTTGTGAGAAATCACTTTGAGTCCATAGGAAAGCCAATACTATTAAAAGGGGGTAAGGTACTGTTGGTGAACAAGATGCTCCACGTGCACAAGAGATAGTCACCAAAAACACCCACAAGCTCTTCCAAAAAAGTCTGTCCAAAGTCAAATATCCAAAATCGGTGCAACCAACACTTCCCACTCGGTGCCACCAATTCCAAAATTCAGACAGACCCATGCCAAGCCCTAGCACATCGGTGCAACCGATTCCACTTCGGTACCACCGGGTTTGGGTTGCCAACTTTCTGTTACCTCAATTCACAAAATCGGTACCACCGAGTTTTCTGGATCAGCGTCACCGAGTTGCGCAATCTGACCATTGGTCACCTAATCGGTACCACCGAGATTTATATATCGGTCTCACCGAGATTCAAAAGTTACTGCCTTTTGGTCACTTCGGTACCACCGAGATTCACACATCGGTGTCACCGAGTTGGTCACTTTAGGTGTAACGGTTGGATTTTTGGGGATGCCTATATATACCCCTTCACCACCACCCACTCGAAAGAGAAGCACTCAGAACTATTCCATACTTGCCCCATCATATTTTCTGAGAGAAAGCCACCTACTCATGTGTTGAGATCAAGCTATTCCACTCCATCCATATGAATCTTGATCTCTAGCCTCCCCAAGTTGCTTTCCACCAAATCAATCTCTTCCACCATAGCCAAATCTATGAGAGAGTGATTGTGTGTTGAGGAGTCTATCATCTTGAAGCACAAGAGCAAGGAGTTCATCGACATTACCGAGCCTATTACCTTTTGGAGGGTCGTGCCTCCTAGATTGGTTAGGTGTCGCTTGGGAGCCTCCTACTTCGTGTTGTGGAGTTGAACCAAGAAGTTTGTACGGGCAAGGAGATCGCCTACTTCGTGAAGATCTACCCATAGTGAGGCTAGTCTTTCATGGACGGAAGCCGTTATGGAATAGTCAAGGTTGCTACTTCGTGGACCCTTATGGGTGGAGCCCTCCGTGGACTCTCGCGACCGTTACCCTCCGTGGGTTGAAGACTCCATAAACGTGGACGTACGATAGCACCACCTATCGGAACCACGGGAAAAATCTTCGTGTCCCTCATGCGTTTGATCTCCCTATCTCAACCCCTTACTTCCATGTGCAATGTCTTTACTTTCCGCTGCCATACTTGTTGACATGCATGTGTAGGGTGTGCTAGACTTGCTATAATTGTTAAAATCTGCCAACCAATTAACTTGGGAAAAGGTTAGGTTTTTAATTCCTGCTAGTAGTCTATTCACCCCCCCCCTCTAGACACACACTTCTAGTGATCCTACAAGTGGTATCAGAGCATTGGTCTCCATTGCTTCGGTTCCATCACCGTGGAGGAAGATGGATGTGTCTAGTATAGGGAGTTTGAGTTGTAGAGTGCCTATTCTTGATGGGGAGTACTATAGTCAATGGAAACATATGATGCTTGAGCTATTTAATGAATTTCAATTGAGCAAGTATGTTAAAAACCCTTATGTACCTCCCATTGATCCTTTACATCCCACACACGAAGAGGAAATTGATATGCTATGCAATCTTAGAACTGTCAATCTTATCGTTAGAGGATTGCCTAGAATTGTGCTTAATCAAATGAAGAATTTTGAATGTGCTTATACCTTGTGGAATGACTTGGAGGAACGATATCCAAGTTATTCATTGAGTAATCTTGATGAAATTCTTCATAAAACTATTGCCTTTCACAAAATGACGCCTAGTGATCCCAAGTTTGATGACTATCTATTTGAGCTTAGAGATCTCATGCATGCTAAAGGAGATGTCATAACTATCAACAACATCATTGTTGAAGCCATTCGAATTCACAAGTTTGAACATTGTCATGATCACAACCCTAACGAATTTCTTGTTCCTTGTGACGAGGATTTCCCACTTGATGATGACAATGTGGAACATGGCTACTATGATGAAGATGAGCTGTTCGACATCGAGTATGAGAAGATCATGAAGAATCTAAGTCTTATGGTGAAGTTTAAGGATTACATGTCCGGAGGAAAAGAGTGGATTCTCGATAGCGGATGCACCGATCATATGACCGGAGATAGAGAAATGTTTGAAGAGATCACACCAAACCATGGACCGCGAAGGTACAAAACGTTTGGAGACAACTCCAAGGGTAAGGTACTCGGTCTTGGTAAAGTGGCCATATCCCATGATAGCTCTATTCAAAACATCATGCTTGTTGAATCCCTTGGTTACAATCTTCTTTCCGTATCTAGACTTGCTAACTTTGGTTTTAATGTGCTATTCACGAAAGTAGATTGCCAAGTGTTTCGTCAAGATAATCATAAAATGGTCTTTATCGGTTTCCGTAGAGGTGATCTTTACATTGTCGATTTCACTAAGAGATCCAAACCTCGTACTTGTCTTATTGCAAAATCTTCTAAAGGCTGGCTTTGGCATAGAAGACTACGACATGTTGGCATGCGTTATCTAGACAAGCTTATCAAAGGTGATCACATACTTGGTGTTAAAGATGTTATCTTTGACAAAGATAGACTTTGTAGTGCTTGTCAAGCTGGAAAGCAAGTAGGTGGAAGTCATCCCGTTAAAAATATCATGACTACTAGGAGACCACTCGAGTTACTTCACATGGATCTTTTTGGTCCCAATGCTTACAAGAGTCTCGGTGGAAATTCCTATGGTCTAGTTATAGTTGATGATTTTTCCAGATTTACGTGGGTATTCTTTCTTGATGATAAGTCGCAGGTACAAAAGATCTTCAAGAACTTCATTCGCAAAGCGCAAAATCAATTTCAAGTGAAGATCAAGAAGGTTCGGAGCGATAACGGATCGGAGTTCAAGAACACCCATGTGGATACCTTTCTTGACGAAGAAGGTGTTTCACATGAGTTCTCAGCTACGTACACGCCTCAACAAAATGGAGTTGTTGAGAGGAAGAACCGAACTCTTATTGAGATGGCAAGAACGATGCTTGTCGAATACAAGACGCCAAGACACTTTTGGGCAGAAGCCGTGGAAACGACATGTCATGCCATAAACCGACTCTACTTGCACAAGCTTCTTGGTAAAACGGCATACGAGCTACTCACAGGTAACAAACCCCAAGTTGGATACTTTCGGGTATTCGGCTCAAAGTGCTACATTCTTTATAAGCATCGTCGAACTAAATTTGCTCCTAAATCTCATGAAGGTTTCCTACTTGGTTACGGATCAAACTCTCACACTTACCGTGTCTACAACAACTTCACTCGAAAGGTTGAAGAGATGGTAGATGTGAAGTTTGATGAATCTAATGGTTCGCAAGTCAAACAATTGCCAAATGATGTAGGTGATAAGGACCCTTCGGAAGCTATCCAAGACTTGTCCATCGGCAAGATTCGTCCCATGGAGGTGAAGGAAAGTACTTCGTCAACTCAAGTGGAAGCCCCTACTTCACGACAAGGTGAACCTCAATATGACATGGAGGCAACCACAAGCGGTACACGACAAGATGAGGAAGAGGAAGTACATCATGAAGATCCACCACAACCTCCTTCACCACCACCTCAAGGAAACGACACCTTCAACAACAACGAAGATGAAGGAGATGATGATGAAGAAGAAGCTCCACCATCCAACAAGCCTAAGCTACCCCGAGTTCGAGCAAGAGTGACCAAGAACCATCCTCTAAACCAAATCTTTGGTGACATACAAACCGGGAGAATCACTCGCTCTAAAACTCGCTTAGCTAATTTTTGTGAGCATTATTCTTTCATCTCTAGCATTGAACCCTTGAAGGTAGAACAAGCTCTTGAAGACCCGGATTGGGTGGACGCAATGCATGAAGAGCTTCACAACTTCGAGACGAACGAAGTGTGGACACTCATGGAGAAGCCCAAGGACGAGCACAACATCATCGGAACCAAATGGGTGTTTCAAAACAAGCAAGACGAAGACGGTCAAGTCGTACGCAACAAGGCACGTCTCGTAGCCCAAGGATATACGCAAGTTGAAGGTATGGACTACGGTGAGACCTATGCCCCCGTCGCTAGACTTGAAGCTATTCGCATTCTTCTTGCTTATGCCAATCACCATGATATCATGCTTTATCAAATGGACATTAAAAGTGCCTTTTTAAATGGTGAGATTGAATAAGAAGTCTATGTTAAGCAACCACCTGGTTTTGTGAATCCCAAGAAACCTAATCATGTTTACAAGCTTCGTAAAGCTCTTTATGGTCTTAAGCAAGCCCCACGCGCTTGGTACAAATGCTTAACGAGGTTTCTCATTGAAAAGGGTTTTGAAATTGGTAAAATTGACGCAACCTTATTCACTAAGAGAGTTAATGGTGAATTATTTGTGTGCCAAATCTATGTGGATGATATTATCTTTGGATCTACTAACCCACAATTTAGTGAAAGATTTGGAAGGTTGATGTCCGAGAAGTATGAGATGTCCATAATGTGTGAGCTGAAATTCTTTCTTGGTTTGCAAATCAAGCAAACGAGAGAAGGAACTTTCATCTCTCAAACCAAGTATACCAAGGACTTGATCAAAAAGTTCAACATGCAAGAGTGCAAAGGTATGAAAACTCCGATGCCTACTAGTGGACATGTTGATCTTACCAAGGAGGACGAACCGGTTGATCCAAAGGTTTATCGATCTATGATTGGTTCATTGCTATATCTATGTGCCTCCCGTCCCGATATTATGCTTAGTGTTTGCATGTGTGCTAGATATCAAGCTGCACCTAAAGAGTGTCATCTTTTGGCCGTGAAACGTATTGTGAGATATTTGATACAAACACCAAACTTTGGCATTTGGTATCCCAAGGGATCTTCCTTTAACCTTGTTGGCTATTCCGATTCGGACTATGCCGGTGACAAGGTTGATAGAAAATCCACGTCGGGTACTTGTCAATTTCTTGGTAGATCTCTTGTGTCTTGGTCTTCCAAGAAACAAAACTCGGTATCTCTATCTACCGCCGAAGCTGAGTATATTGCTGCCGGATCGTGTTGTGCACAATTACTATGGATGACACAAACGCTTAAGGATTATGGAATTCATGTTAAAAATGTTCCATTACTTTGTGACAATGAGAGTGCTATTAAAATTGGTCATAATCCTGTGCAACATTCTCGAACTAAACATATTCAAGTTAGACATCATTTCATTCGTGATCATGTTGCCAAAGGAGATATTGATCTTAAGCATGTTCGCACTAACAAGCAATTGGCCGGCATCTTTACTAAGCCACTTGATGAGAAAATGTTTTGTCACTTGAGAAGTGAGTTGAACATCATTGATGCTTCAAACTTGAGCTAGACTCACTCAGATGCATGCAAGGGCACATGAGCTTACTTGATACTTCCATGATACTCTTGACATATTACTCTATTCCATGGAAATATATGCTCCCTTGCATTGCAACTAACCTTTTGTAGGTACTTGAAAGAACCTCATTCCACAAGATTGCCATCAACTCCAATCATAAGCAATCTTGTCATGACCAAGTATCCACAAGCTCTCCTGATGATGGAAGGAAGAAGACAACAAAAACATATCATTGACACAAATTTGTACTTCACAATTGGTATCGTGTCATATCATGTTCTTCCTTGCATGACTAACTTATGTAGGTGACAAGTGTACTAAAACGAGAAGGATTGCTCCCAACTCAAGATGATCCTCATCAACCTCGAGCATCCTCAACAAGTTCACCTACAAGCCACGTCATCAACATCACTCGAAGGTATGTACTCATATCCTTGAAAGGCTTTACTCCAAATCATGAGCTAAAGCAACTCAAGTGATATGAAGACATTAAAATGCTTAATCAAAAAATGGTAACCCCATTTTGAGCTTAACGATGAGTATGACCTATGATCAAGCATTCTTGCTTGGCTCCTAAGTCAATATACTCTAATATAGGTGACCTAGTCACCGCCCATCATATAGTTAGGTATCTTGATTGGTTCATTCTCAATTTGCAAGATTTCTTGGAACCACTCAAATCTTCTCTAGTTGATATCTTTTTGTAAAATCTTTTGCATTTCCTTTGAAAATTTCTTTTGACACTTTGTTATAAGTTTTCTAAATTTATTTGCAAGTTTCTCAAACATTGCCAAGTTTCTATTTTAGCCTCTGAGCCGCCGATACAAATAACTCGGTTCTACCGAATTAGCAGATGAACTGCAAAACAACATCAAGGTACCACCGACTTGTTTGTCTCGGAGCCACCGATTTGATATCTTCTCCAGTCTGTGTTCATGTTAGTGAATCTTTGTTTCCTTAGTGATCCTATTATGATATTTTCATTTCTTCGATGATCCCTTCCCAAAAAAGGGGGGGGAGAAACTTTATTCAAGGATCCCTAACTCAAAGGAGGAGAAGTCTTGCAAGCTCTCAGATCAGCCAAAGGGAGAGAGATTATTTTCCCTGATTTCCTCAGTATTAATGATCTCTAAAATTTTCATGTCTATGGACCCTACATTCAATGACCCTTGTTCTCAAGGATCCCTTCTTAATCAATGATCCCTGTATCTAACCCTGTGTATGACCTTTTTGGAAATTAATGCCAAAGGGGGAGAAATACCAAAGCTTCAAAGCTAAAGGGGGAGATACATGCTTATGCAAAAGGGGAGATATAATCAAGGGGGAGAGGAAAATATCAAGCTTACTTATATAGACAAGGATAGAATACCAAAGTAGGGGAAGAAAAATGTTTGGGGGAAATGTTTATTTCATTTGACTACTCATCTTAGACTTTTCTCACCCTATCCAATCCCAATATCTACATGCTAAGATTCAGGGGGGGGGATGATCTACTATTTCATACCTAGGGGAGAAAGTTTTAAATGATCTTGGAGACATATCAATCTTACACTACTAGGGAAAACCTTATACACATAATCTTACCAGCAGCGCGGGATAGCATGGGGTGCTACTGCTAATTAGCAGTAGCGCGGTCTGAAGACAGGCGCTACTGCTACCAACTTAGCAGTAGCGCGGCTCGGTAGAACCGCGCTGCTACTAAAATTGACCGACCGTTCCCGCCACGCTAGGTTTAGCAGTAGCGCGTCCATGATAACCGCGCTACTGCTAATGTGATAGTAGTAGCGCGCTTTGTTTTCATGTCGCTACTGCTAATTTTGAAACTGGCCACATGGCGGGCCCCGCTTAGCAGTAGCGCGTGTGAAGTAGGAGCGCTACTGCTATCCTATTAGCAGCAGCGCGTTTTTCTCCCAGCGCTACTGCTAAGCCGCAGCCATACCACCTTTTTCCTCCCCCTCCCCTCCTCTCTTCCTCACTTTCCCCTAGCTCCCACCTCCTCTCTCCCTCACTTTCCTTCTTCCTCACTACTTCTCCCCCCCCATTACTCTCCTTCTTCTACCTATCTTTCTCTCTCTTTATTACTCCTAGCTAACTACACCAACCTCCATTAATGCATTTCCTTTCTCTTTTTCCTTCCCCCTCCACTAGTTGAACTTGTCTCCTCCCAAACTAGCTAGCTAGGTAGATCTAGCTAGCATTTAGTGAAGTGACCTATGTACCTCCCTAACTAGATCTATAGCCTTATCAAGAAGAGCTTTGTCCACTTTTGATCATTCCATAGGTGTGTGTGGCGACACCTATCGACATCATCATCACCGTGCTCGATCTCGAGATAGGTACGGTGATTAAAAATTTATGCTTTTGCAAGAATGGAAATATGTGTATGTGTGCGATATGACATAATCGGGCGATCTGATGGAAATTGTGTGTGTGGCATGAGTTGCCGCCGAATTGTGCTTGTGAGTTGCCTATGTTTTGCCAAAATGTCGATTTATTTCCGTTTCGGCGAATTCCGGGCAAACTCTATATGTCCTAACTTTAGGGAAGGTCATGCCAAATTTTTGTATGACTTTGATGCATGCATGCATTTTTATAATCAATTTGTTTATTATTACCGTGCAGGCGTTCATGATGGTCAGTGGAACGGTGGTGGACAGGTGGTTGCGGTCGGCGGTGCAGGACATGAAAGAAAATAACCTGACAGAGGTTTTATGTCCATGTCGAAGATGCAAAGGACGAGCTTGGCTCGACCCCTATGACGATGGTCGTGTGATGGCACACCTTCTCATGACTGGTTTCATGGATGGCTATACTCGGTGGATAATTGAAGATGAGGATGATGATGTTGAGGATGCCGACGGGGCAGGCAATGACGACACGGGGCAAGACGAAGAGATGATCGATAATGGCGGCGGAGAAGGGGCCGGACATGGCGCCGAGGAAGAGGCCGTACATGGCGGCGGAGAAGGGGCCGGACATGGCGGCGGAGAAGGGGCCGGACATGGCGGCGGAGAAAACGTGGTCTCCACGCCGCAGAATTCGTCGGTACTAAGTTCAATCGTGTGGGACCCTCATGTTCAAGCACTGCTTCGCAAGGAGACGAGTACTGAGAGAGCTGCTTCTAGAGAGGAGGCCAAGCTGCAGCAACTGGTGGTAGACTCGAACACTCCATTGTATCATGGTTACCATCCCGAGGTGACCCGCTTGAGTTTCACGCTCGAACTCCTGAAGACGAAGGCTAAAAACAAATGGACCGACACTAGCCTCGATGAGCTTCTCAGGTACCTAAAGGATGTTCTTCCCGCGGGGAATCTATGTCCTACTAGTGTGGATGAGGCCAAGAAGATCGTGTGCCCTCTTGATCTGCCGCACGTTAGATACCATGCATGCATCAACGATTGCATAATTTATCAGAAGGAGCACGCGGAAAAAACAAGTTGTCCGGTGTGCAATGCTTCTCGATACAAGAAGGCCGGGAAGAAATGTCCACAGAAAGTTGTATGGTACTTACCAATCACTCCCCGTCTCCAGCGGTATTTCGTAGATCCCAAGGAAGCAAAGCTCATGCGCTGGCACGCGGAGAGGAAGAAGCCCGACGATGGAGATGATCCGAAGCTGAGACACGTCGTGGATGGAAGCCAGTGGAGATCGTTCAACGGCGAATATCGGTATTTCGCATGTAATGCAAGGAACATCATGCTCGGCGCGTGTACCGATGGCATGAATCCGTTTGGCAACCAGAACACCAACCATAGCACATGGCCCGTGTTTGTATGGATGTACAACCTCCCCCCCTAGTTGTGCATGAAGTCGAAGTACATACACATGAGCATGCTGATTCAAGGGCCGAAACAACCGGGAAATAATATTAATCCGTATCTGGGGCTACTTCAAAAGGACTTAGACACGTTATGGAAAACACTGGCCAAGACATGGGACGCCAGCAAAGGCGAGTATTTCTATATGAGAGCCGCGTTGATCACGACGGTGCACGACTATCTCGGTTACGGATATGTCGCAGGACAGGTGTGCCATGGATATTGCGGATGCACGCGGTGCATGGATGATATGACGTCTCAGCAGCTAACGTCAAGGAAAGATGGCAGGTCTGGGAAAATCGTGTACATGGGGCATCGAAGATGGCTCGAGAAGGACGACCCGTGAAGAAACCGTGGAGATCTATTCAATGGGGAGGCTGAGCATCGAGGACCTCCACGTAAGCGGAGCGGCGCCGAAATCGATGAGCTGTTGAAAAACTGGGAACAGTGCCCCGTGCCGGGAAAGACGATGAAAAAGGCGCCGGAGCCGCTGCTGAAGGTATGGAAGACGAGGTCTGTTTTCTGGGACTTGGAGTACTGGCACAAACTCGACACGCCTCATTGCCTTGATCAAATGCATATCTGTAAGAATGTCCTTGAGAGCTTGCTTGCGACACTGATGAACATGTCGGATAAGACCAAGGATGGGCCGAAGGCAAGAAAAGACTTGCAAGATTTGGAGATCAGGGCAGATCTGCACATGCCGCCCCGTAAAATGTCAGAAGAGACAGAGACGGAGACAGAGGCGCGGGAGAAGAAGGGCAAAAAAGTAAAGGAAGAGGATTATTGCCCCCCTTCTTGCTTCACCTTAAGTCCAGCTAATATCGATCAATTCTTCAAGTGCCTTACCGGAATCAAAGTTAGTTCCGGTTACTGTGGCAAGATAAGCAGATATCTAGACACGAAGAAGAAAAGGTTCAGCGGGATGAAGTCCCATGACTGTCATGTGATGATGACGCAGATACTACCTGTTGCCCTTAGAGGGATAATGGACAAGCACGTCCGTGACACGCTTATTGGTCTCTGCAACTTTGTCGACGTCATCTCTCGAAAGTCGATCAGTGTGAAGCAGCTCCGAAGGCTACAGGAAGAGATCGTTGTCATACTAAATGAGCTTGAGATGTACTTCCCGCCCGCGTTCTTTGACGTCATGGTGCATCTGTGTGTCCATATTGTGGACGACATAATAGACCTGGGGCCGTCATTCCTGCACAACATGATGCCGTTTGAGAGGATGAATGGGATCATCAAAGGATTCGTTCGTAACATGTCCCATCCGGATGGAAGCATCGTCCAGGGCTATCTGACACAAGAGTGCATCTCTTTCTGCGAGAATTTTCTATATGGCGCAGACCGGCCGCCTGGTGTTGGTTTGCCCGTTAACAAGCATGATGGGAGGCTCGAAGGAGAAGGTCACTCCAACGGTCGCAAGGAACTGCATGTGGCCTACTCAGATCGACGCAACGACTCTGACATAGCAAACTTGGTAGTGCTACAACACCTACACCAGGTAGATCCTTTCGCTACACTGCACAAAGAAACTATCGCAAAGAAGTATCGTGACCGGGGGGTATGCAGGTCGGACGCCGAAGTTACTAGAGAGCACAACTCCACTTTCCTGCATTGGTTCAAAGAGCATATTATTGCTAATCCCCCGGAAGAGGGCTCTAAGGACAGATTGCTCATATATGCCTTAGCACATGGCCCCTCGCCCAACCTCGTCACCTATCAGGCATACGATATCAACGGATACACGTTCTACACGGAGGCCAAAGATATGGACAGTGATGATCAGAACTCAGGGGTGACGATGGAATGCATGATCGACAGTGACAACGGCGCAACTGAGAGATTTTACGGAAGGGTCGAGGAGATCTGGGAGCTTGACTACTCTGGACTGCTGTGGCACCCCGATAGAGGGCCGACGCACGCCAGTCCCCAGGATAAGACCTGACGCACGCCAAAGACATGACACAGCAATTCCAGGCAAAAATTGGCTTTATTAGTTATCTTGGAGTATTACAATACTGTTGCTTACAACAATATGCATAGCTCCAAGGCTAACTAAAGGGCAGAAGGGGTCTTGGCAACGACGTCTCTGGCTGGGCTCCATAACGCACAGGACTGGCTTGGTTACGCTCTAGCACGACGGATCTTCTCCTGCAACTAGCCACGTGCAAGGCCAGGTGAGTACTTTGAATGTACTCGCAAGACAACCAAATACATAGCATCCAAACAAACAGATGACAAAGCAAGCCCTATGCTATGCATGAATTAATTCTAGGCATGGCATGAATATTAACAAGACAAGCATGGATCAAACATGGCATATTATGGATCAGATATATAATCTATGGCAAGATCATACTAAGTGCTTAGAATACTTACTGTACCGGATACCAACTTACTCTCTGCTGGGTTGTCACACAACCCTCGATATACTCATGGTCCAACCTGACCTGACTCAAATCCAATCCAAATCATGTGGTCATCCGACCACTCATCATATAGCCATCCCTTGGCTAACTCATCTTATTCCTGACATCATCGGATGTCTACCCAAGATAAGTTCTTTCATCATTACTAACACTGATACGGTTCATCACCTACTGAGGTCTGGACGGGCTGTCCAATACCGTGGACTCGGCTATTCGAATAGATTTTGACACTCCGTAGAGGTTGCGCACTTTACCCACACCATGAAGCATCTGGCCTCGTGATCCCATTCGGGTGGACCAGCGTTGCTTCAACAAAACATGCCTGGCCCGTGACTCTTTCATCGTACCACCGGCACTATTCCTCCCCCGGAGGTCAGCCTTGGGTGGCCCCTGTGTCCTCATGACACCTGCCACCGTCATGGCCAAACTCTGTAGACCCAAACGGGGCCTACTGTCCCAAACGGGGACCGCGTGCAAAACTCAACAACAACTGGGCTCACAAGGTTATCGCTGCTTACCTGATCAGGGTAGCACGCCGCGCATAACCTTCCCTCTTTGGTGGTACCGGTGAAAGATCACGCAGTCAGACTCGGTCAGGGCCGTCCCATACCGGCAAGTGTGGTTGCACGAGTATGCCCGGACAGGTGACTCAAGATCAACCAACTACGTTTAGTTTATTAGACCAACTCAACATATCCATCATCGTACTATCACACTGACAATAACAAGTGCTATCATAGCCAGATCATAGTACTGATTATTATGGCATGAGATCAATCATAATACTAACATGGCAATGATATTAACCATATCATTATTATGGCAATATGGAAATAAGACATGGCACTAGATGAATGAAAATGCTAGTGTCTAATACTGATGTCACCACCGGTGCATGAAAGTGCAGCCTAACAGGCAATACAGATAAACACACAGGTGCAAGCAAAGTCATCACGCAAGTCCGGAGCTCATGGAAGAGGTTGGCTTGCCTGGGGGTCGACGAATACGCCGGGAGGAAGCACGATCACCTTGAGGAAGAAATCGCCGAACAGGGGTCTCTCTCAACGGGCTCGATCGGAGGGCAAGGGCAAAATGGTTATTTCCACTGTGCGACCACATAGTGAAAATGGAACCATCGGAACGGGCTCGACGAGACGAAAACGGGGGCGCTGGTTTTACCTGATTCCGAGCTACGATCGCAAAGTTATAAGCGTTTAAGCACCAAGGACCAATCTGTAAAGAAAATTACTAAAAAAGGGTCCCTGGGCTAAAACAGAACGCGCCTTCGGGCATATTACGCTTTCTGCGCTGAAAAGCGCCTTTCCAGCCGAAGTGGGTTGGAAGTACGCTTTCCAAAAGCGAAGGCGTATTCTTGAAAATACGCTTTCACTTAAAACTGCGCGGGCCCAGATGACTTGTCTTTCTCTCACCGACGGGCGGGGCCCGCCTTATCCTCTTTCCCTTCTCTCTCTTCCTCCTCTGGTCTTCTCCTTTCCCCCCGACCGAACAAAGCAGGGGCGGCCGGCTGCCGGCGCCGCCGACGCATCGCGGCACGGGAGGGTCCGCCGACGCGCGCACCGGAACCGCCGCTCCTTGCCGCCCCCGAGGGCAGCCGCAGGGTGGCCGGAGGCGACCTACAGCACCCGCGCCACAAGCAAGGCTGCGGCGGCCGCTTGGCATCTAAGGGCCGCTCCGGCGGTGCTTCCCCAATCCAAAACGAGGACGGCGGCGGGACTGAGGCTCAAGGGGCGGCCTAAGGCGAGGAGAGAGGGGAAGGGGAGGGCCAGGACCCAGGTTGGCCGAGGGCAACCGGCGGCGGGGCTTCGGCCATTGCTGAGGGTGAGAGCTCCACGACCTCGCGAGGAGGAGGGGGATGGGTTGCTGGTGCTAGGGGGGCTCGGGCACTCCTATATATAGCTCGGGGACGGCCTCTCTCGACGACAGCCGAAGCTCCGAGATGCACGGCGAAGCGACGGCGCTCCGGCGACTGCCAGAGGCGACTAGGAGCTTCGGGACGAGGGGGAGAGGGCTCCAGAGGGTTCAGGCACGCGAGGGGGAGCTCCTAGACACTCCCGGACGAGCTAGAACCAGCTGGAGACGAGCTCCCGTCCACTCCAGTGCACAGGACATGGTTTTGGCATGCTCTGCCCATGGTCACCGCGTGGCCACGACGATGCCACGCCGCACATGAAGCCAAACCATGTCTAGGGCCATTTACACACTATCCTGAGTTGACCTATGCATATGGATAGCTCCAGGGAGGACTGATGTGACTGCACCAAGGTCAAACATTTGCCAACAGCAACCTGTTTGTGTTGTGGTGTGGCCACCACAGTGCTCCTCTTGGCCTGATCCTTGGCATGGGTCAATCAACTACTAAGGTCACTCACCTGGCAAAATCTCAGCCCAAATGAACCATTCTAGATGGTACTTCCTTTGTAAGTTGGCAGCCTGACCAGAATTGGAAATGGGGTTGCTGGGGACAAATGGCTACATAGACTTGGATGATTTTTGGAGGAGATCAATGATTTGGGCATATGGAGACACTGTAAAGATTTCATACCATTTGCATAATTTAAAATGGTACTCTCTTCACAATGCTCAAATCTAGACTGGAACTTGAATAAATTGCTGAGGGAGATTGGCTAGAGGGATTGGGCTAATTTTTTGGTGTCCAAGGTTAATTTATCACCATGAATCACCATGCAGAATTTCAGCCCTTAGAGATCAAGGAATCATGCACTTCCTTTGCAAACCAGAAATCTAGACAGAATTTGCAAATGGAAGTGGGGCTCAAAATTTGAATTGGGGAACTTGATATTTTGATGGAAATGGAGAATATATGGATATGAGAAGCTCCACAAATTATTTGGGATTTTTCCTAGCTACCAAAATGGTAGTTCCTTTGGAAAGGCCCCAAATTGAAATATTGGCTTTAAATAGGAAAAGGCAATTTTCCTAATTTAATTATGGCCAATATTTTTATGAGAGCTCAACATAACCACAAAGAATATCTCCACAAGTTTTCACAACCTCTGGAGATGGATAGATATTTTCCTGGATTTAATTCCTCAGAAGGGCAGAAAAAGGAATTGATTCTGGAGGGAAAATATTGCATATGCCTTAGCAATATTTTTGCACATCTAGGGTCTATGGATGAAGGAGGATCTCTGGAAATTTTGGGAGAATTAACAGAGCAAGGAAAAGGATAGCTCCTTTGAAAACACAAAGGCAGGATTTCTAGTTCCGATATTTCTGAACTAGGGTTTGAATGAGATTCGGGATTGGCTGACGGAAGGATTAGCTGGCACAAGAACATGGGAAAGGCACGGAGAGGTTGAGGATAGACTGAATTCATCTGGTCACTTGCCAAATTCCAGAGGAAAAAATTCGGGAGAGAAAAGCTAGGAAGGAATAACAGCACAAAAATCGATAACCCGATTTTTGGGGTGTTACAAACCTTCCCCCCTTAAAAGAATCTCGTCCTCGAGATTCCTAGGGTTAGCTTATAACAAAACTACTACGCCTTCTAGAAGAACCTCTGGGCTGGGTGTTAACCCTGCTGTTGAAAACAACCGGGTTAAGAGTACCAAAACTGGTACACCCAAATTGAGACACGGCTATCGCGGAATCTAATCTACAGGTAGGGGCCGCTGGGTAGCCCTGATATTTTCAGAAAAAGCAAAACCTCCTTTTTCCAAAATGCTCGGGGTACCGCATGAACAGTGGCCTCTACCGCTGACAGGTGGGCCTAGGGCCCACTGGCAGCCTTCTTCTATCTATCTCCAGCCAACGGCTCTCTCTCTCTCGCGCGCGCTCTCGCTGCCCTGAGTGCGGCTAGGCACTGCGCACGCCTGGCTCCTAGGGCACGGAGTACCCTACGGTGATAGTGCGCGGCGCGCACAAGGGCACTCAGAGAGCACTCCCATCGCGGGCCAGCGCCGGTCGGCATTGCTCACGGGTGCGCCTCCTGAACGCCGGTGATCGAGCGGCGCGCGGTCTCCTGAACCTTGCTCACCGAACCCCGGACTCGGGCTATAAAAACGACCGCGGGGTCTCTACTCTCTACCTACCTCTTGCATCCTACCTCACTGCTTCTTCCTCTTCTCCTTTTCCTTCTGGTTGCAAGAGCGCGAGGAGAGGCGCTAATGGCGGACGTGGGCTCGGAGCTACTCACGATCCTTCTGGCTGGCATGCTGGCGGCATTGGTTGGAGGCGCGCTGCTGCTATGCGCGATGATCCTCGATGATCGCCAGGATGCTGCTGCCAGAGAGGCGGCTAGGGGGCAACTACGCCGTCTCAGGCCAGCAGAATAGACGCAGGCTGTGGCGGCGAGGGGCGGCCTGTCAGCATCACACCAGATGGTGACTGAGGCGCCGTTAGGGCTAGGGTTAGTGTGGTGCGGTCAGCGGAGCTTCTACCAGTGTGGAGGTCACGCTGCTAGTTGCTCCTTGCTGAACGACATCCACAATAGGGCTAGAGGTCAAATCGGGTCTTAGGTCTTAGGCTCGAAGGGTTGGACCGGTCTATGCTGCAATAAAATGTCCTAGAATTCCTCCGCGATTGCAACCGGCGTGCAGACTTTGCTTACCAGATACACATGCAATCTATACTAATATGCAGGCAGATGCAGAGTGCATATGGTGACAAAATGCAGGTAGAAACAAGCATATCAAGCAGATTATACTACAGCGTTTTAATGCCGGTGGGTGTATGTACTCCTGGTATACATACACCTACACCAGCTCGCATTTTATTATAGACTCTGAGCGAGTCCAACGTTGTTATTAGGTGTAAGTGCTCTACTGACGAAAATCTTGTTAAGAGTCCACTGCCAGCTATGTTAAACATTTCTGCTTAACAGAGTGACAGATGAACCAAGCACACAGAGCAAACAGGCATACGTAATAGTACAACAGCACACAGGCATAAGCAGTACAGGCAATACAAGCATACAACAACACACAGCCTTACTAGGCGGCTAACAACATCGCTCACTCCGAACTACAGAGTCCTAAACGCAGGCGAAGAAACAGTCTTCGCAACACCTACTCACGGCATCTCCTGGCTTCGATCACTGCCAGAGCCACAAATGGGCCTACTTCCGCTGGGGCTCTCCTGGGGGACGGAGACTGAGCCAACTTCCATCTTCATCGTCGGACACCTCAATAGGCTGGGGCTCAACTGCTGGAGCTGCAGCGGGAACTTGACCAAACACATCCCGACGACGAAGTCGCCGGATAGCTCCCTGAATGGAATTTGGGTGGATGATGGCTGGGCGAAAAAGGTCTATGGATTGCGAGGGTGGAACTGGCTGCGAAGGTGGCACTGGGTTTGGCAACAAGGGACGGGTGGTCTGGGATGCAATTTCACGGGCCGCACGGTATGCTTCCGTAACAACCCGGGTAGTGTCTTGGTCAATGGCTTGGAACTCTCTCAGGATGCCAGAGAGCAGAAGTCTCTGGGCATCAATATACTGGACTAGGCGAGCTGTGGTCGGGTCAACATCTCCCACTATGCTGGAGAACCTGCTAGTTGTGTCCAACGAAGATGGAAAATAGCGTAACTCTTGCATCTCCGCTATTTGCGGAAACTGGCTACGAAGACGGCCGATGGCTCCTGCGGCAGCCTGCTGGACAGCCAACGCGGGGGTGGGCATGGGTTTGCCCTGAAAATTCATGGGCTTCCCATCCGCCGTTGGACCTGGGCTCATATACACCCTTGCATAAAATCGGCAAAGGTAGGGAACAGGGTCCGACTGAAACACCAAGTACACTGGAGGGGTGCTACAGCCAAGGGCTCGAGTGAGCACACTCGAAAGGATGGACGAAAAGCCGGGATGACCATTAGCCAGGGTCCGGCTATGGAAAATGGGGGCTATGGGGGCCTTGGAAGAACTGGCCATGGCTACTGGTTTGGGGGAATACTAGCCTGGGTTCTCTTACTGGGTCTGGCTTACTCAATGGGGAGGGCTACGACTCGCAAATGGGAGGGGGCTAAAATAGGCAGTCGGCTGGAACACACCAGCATGGCATGGATCCTTCTCGTGCCGGGTAGAAGATACACCGGTACGGCCGACAACCAAGTAGGGTCACGGTCTAATCCATGGTGGCTGGGTGGGCGGACAGCTGGGAAGGGTCACGTCCATTCCGACTGCGCCGATTGTTGATCCACAGTGGCCATGTCGGATGCCAGAGACGGGTCAAATATATTGGGCTCGCTACTGGTTAAACCTAGGGGTCGGGTTTGAGCTAGGGTAACCTATAGCCAGCCTGGCTCTGATACCAAGTCTTGTGGCACCCCGATAGAGGGCCGACGCACGCCAGTCCCCAGGATAAGACCTGACGCACGCCAAAGACATGACACAGCAATTCCAGGCAAAAATTGGCTTTATTAGTTATCTTGGAGTATTACAATACTGTTGCTTACAACAATATGCATAGCTCCAAGGCTAACTAAAGGGCAGAAGGGGTCTTGGCAACGACGTCTCTGGCTGGGCTCCATAACGCACAGGACTGGCTTGGTTACGCTCTGGCACGACGGATCTTCTCCTGCAACTGGCCACGTGCAAGGCCAGGTGAGTACTTTGAATGTACTCGCAAGACAACCAAATACATAGCATCCAAACAAACAGATGACAAAGCAAGCCCTATGCTATGCATGAATTAATTCTAGGCATGGCATGAATATTAACAAGACAAGCATGGATCAAACATGGCATATTATGGATCAGACATATAATCTATGGCAAGATCATACTAAGTGCTTAGAATACTTACTGTACCGGATACCAACTTACTCTCTGCTGGGTTGTCACACAACCCTCGATATACTCATGGTCCAACCTGACCTGACTCAAATCCAATCCAAATCATGTGGTCATCCGACCACTCATCATATAGCCATCCCTTGGCTAACTCATCTTATTCCTGACATCATCGGATGTCTACCCAAGATAAGTTCTTTCATCATTACTAACACTGATACGGTTGATCACCTACTGAGGTCTGGACGGGCTGTCCAATACCATGGACTCGGCTATTCGATTAGATTTTGACACTCTGCAGAGGTTGCGCACTTTACCCACACCATGAAGCATCTGGCCTCGTGATCCCATTCGGGTGGACCAGCGTTGCTTCAACAAAACCTGCCTGGCCCGTGACTCTTTCATCGTACCACCGGCACTATTCCTCCCCCGGAGGTCAGCCTTGGGTGGCCCCTGTGTCCTCATGACACCTGCCACCGTCATGGCCAAACTCTGTAGACCCAAACGGGGCCTACTGTCCCAAACGGGGACCGCGCGCAAAACTCAACAACAACTGGGCTCACAAGGTTATCGCCACTTACCTGATCAGGGTAGCACGCCGCGCATAACCTTCCCTCTTTGGTGGTACCAGTGAAAGATCACGCAGTCAGACTCGATCAGGGCCGTCCCATACCGGCAAATGTGGTTGCACGAGTATGCCCGGACAGGTGACTCAAGATCAACCAACTACGTTTAGTTTATTAGACCAACTCAACATATCCATCATCGTACTATCACACTGACAATAACAAGTGCTATCATAGCCAGATCATAGTACTGATGATTATGGCATGAGATCAATCATAATACTAACATGGCAATGATATTAACCATATCATTATTATGGCAATATGGAAATAAGACATGGCACTAGATGAATGAAAATGCTAGTGTCTAATACTGATGTCACCACCGGTGCATGAAAGTGCAGCCTAACAGGCGATACAGATAAACACATAGGTGCAAGCAAAGTCATCACGCAAGTCCGGAGCTCATGGAAGACGTTGGCTTGCCTGGGGGTCGACGAATACGCCGGGAGGAAGCATGATCACCTTGCGGAAGAAATCGCCGAACAGGGGTCTCTCTCAACGGGCTCGATCGGAGGGCAAGGGCAAAATGGTTATTTCCACTGTGCGACCACATAGTGAAAATAGAACCATCGGAACGGGCTCGACGAGACGAAAACGGGGGCGCTGGTTTTACCTGATTCCGAGCTACGGTCGCAAAGTTATAAGCGTTTAAGAACCAGGGACCAATCTGTAAAGAAAATTACTAAAAAAGGGTCCCTGGGCTAAAACAGAACGTGCCTTCGGGCATATTACGCTTTCTGCGCTGAAAAGCGCCTTTCCAGCCGAAGTGGGTTGGAAGTACGCTTTCCAAAAGCGAAGGCGTATTCTTGAAAATACGCTTTCACTTAAAACTGCGCGGGCCCGGATGAATTGTCTTTCTCTCACCGACGGGCGGGGCCCGCCTTATCCTCTTTCCCTTCTCTCTCTTCCTCCTCTGGTCTTCTCCTTTCCCCCTCGACCGAACAGAGCAGGGGCGGCCGGCTGCTGGCGCCGCCGGCGGATGGCGGCACGGGAGGGTCCGCCGACGCGCGCACCGGAACCGCCGCTCCTTGCCGCGCCCGAGGGCAGCCGCAGGGTGGTCGGAGGCGACCTACAGCACCCGCGCCACAAGCAAGGCTGCGGCGGCCGCTTGGCATCTGAGGGCCGCTCCGGCGGTGCTTCCCCAATCCAAAACGAGGACGGCGGCGGGACTGAGGCTCATGGGGCGGCCTAAGGCGAGGAGAGAGGGGAGGGGGAGGGCCAGGACCCAGGTTGGCCGAGGGCAACCGGCGGCGGGGCTTCGGCCATTGCTGAGGGAGAGAGCTCCACGAGCTCGCTAGGAGGAGGGGGATGGGTTGCTGGTGCTAGGGGGCTCGGGCACTCCTATATATAGCTCGGGGACGGCCTCTCTTGACGACAGCCGAAGCTCCGAGATGCACGGCGAAGCGACGGCGCTCCGGCGACTGCCAGAGGCGACTAGGAGCTTCGGGACGAGGGGGAGAGGGCTCCAGAGGGTTCACTCACGCGAGGGGGAGCACCTAGACACTCCCGGACGAGCTGGAACCAGCTGGAGACGAGCTCCCGTCCACTCCAATGCATAGGACACGGTTTTGGCATGCTCTGCCCATGGTCACCGCGTGGCCACGGCGATGCCACGCCGCACATGAAGCCAAACCATGTCTAGGGCCATCTACACACTATCCTGAGTTGACCTATGCATATGGATAGCTCCAGGGAGGACTGATGTGACTGCACCAAGGTCAAACAGTTGCAAACAGCAACCTGTTTGTGCTGTGGTGTGGCCACCACAGTGCTCCTCTTGGCCTGATCCTTGGCATGGGTCAATCAACTACTAAGGTCACTCACCTGGCAAAATCTCAGCCCAAATGAACCATTCTAGATGGTACTTCCTTTGTAACTTGGCAGCCAGACCAGAATTGGAAATGGGGTTGCTGGGGACAAATGGCTACATAGACTTGGATGATTTTTGGAGGAGATCAATAATTTGGGCATATGGAGACACTGTAAAGATTTCATACCATTTGCATAATTTCAAATGGTACTTTCTTCACAATGCTCCAATCTAGACTGGAACTTGAATAAATTGCTGAGGGAGATTGGCTAGAGGGATTGGGCTAATTTTTTGGTGTCCAAGGTTAATTTATCACCATGAATCACCATGCAAAATTTCAGCCCAAGGAGATCAAGGAATCATGCACTTCCTTTGCAAACCAGAATTCTGGACAGAATTTGCAAATGGAAGTGGGGCTCAAAATTTGAATTGGGGAACTTGATATTTTGATGGAAATGGAGAATATATGGATATGAGAAGCTCCACAAATTATTTGGGATTTTTCCTAGCTACCAAAATGGTAGTTCCTTTGGAAAGGCCCCAAATTGAAATATTGGCTTTAAATAGGAAAAGGCAATTTTCCTAATTTAATTATGGCCAATATTTTTATGAGAGCTCAACATAACCACAAAGAATATCTCCACAAGTTTTCACAACCTCTGGAGATGGATAGATATTTTCCTGGATTTAATTCCTCAGAAGGGCAGAAAAAGGAATTGATTCTGGAGGGAAAATATTGCATATGACTTAGCAATATTTTTGCACATCTAGGGTCTATGGATGAAGGAGGATCTCTGGAAATTTTGGGAGAATTAATAGAGCAAGGAAAAGGATAGCTTCTTTGAAAACACAAAGGCAGGATTTCTAGTTCCGATATTTCGGAACTAGGGTTTGAATGAGATTCGGGATTGGCTGACGGAAGGATTGGCTGGCACAAGTACATGGGAAAGGCACGGAGAGGTTGAGGATAGACTGAATTCATCTGGTCACTTGCCAAATTCCAGAGGAAAAAATTCGGGAGAGAAAAGCTAGGAAGGAATAACAGCACAAAAATCGATAACCCGATTTTTGGGGTGTTACAACTGCACAACGCAACGATGTTCCGTGTCAGATGGGCTAAGAATGTCGAAAGAGAAAACCGGTATTTCACTACCATGACTAGACCCGATGTCAAGAGCGGTACCATGAACGCTATCGCAAAAAACAAGCCATGGGTACACGCTAAGCACGTGACACAATGCTTCTTCATAACCGACCCGTGCAATCCCAGCCGTGTTGTCGTGAGGAGAGGCAAAAGGAACATCATTGGAATGGATGGAGTCGCCAACGAGGAAGACTACGACCAGTACGGCAACCCAATGAGGGAAGATGACGATGAAGATGAAGTATACGTCAAAAGAAGAATCAATACTACATTACCTAAGAAAGATCGTACTCCATGGAAAAGGAAAAGTCACAATAAGGGGCTCAATTATTCTTCAACGAACAAGAAGGGAAAGAAGCTCACTCAAAAACGAAAACGTCGACGTTGAGGAACCGTTATCGGTCAAATGATGTAATATATATGTTCCTATTTTGTGTACACACTAACCATTATGCATGGGTCAAATGATGTAATATATATGTTCCTATTTTGTATACATACTTAACCGTCAAATGATGCAATATATATATATCGCCTTAGTTATATACATTGTATCACCTTCCCTTCGTTCCTGCTCTCGGAAAAAAGGAAAAGAAAAGAAAAGAAAAAGAAGAAAAGAAAAGGAAGAGAAAATAAAGGAAAAGACAATAGAAGAAACAAACAGGAAAACTGCTATAGGTACTGGTTATAGCAGTAGCGCTTTTCCGAAAAAGAGCTATAGCTAGTCAAAATAGCAGTAGCGCCTTTTGGCGAAACGCGCTATAGATAACTTAGCTATAGCGCGTTTTGAGGAAACGCGCTACTGCTATGTTGACTTAACCCCCGGCCCTAGCGGGCTTCCCGCCTCTGCTTCCCCCAAATCCCCACTCTCTCTTCTCCCCCCTCGTCGCCGCCGGAGCCCGTGCCCTCGCCGCCGGAGCCCGTGCCCTCGCCGCTGGAGCCCGTGCCCTCGCCGCCAGAGCCCTGCCCTCGCCCGCGACCTCGCCCACACCCCTGCCTCAAGCGCCCGTGCCCTCGCCCCCGACCCCGGCGTTCACCCCCGACCCCGGGGCTCGCCCCCGACCCCCCGACCCCGGCAACCTCGCCCACGCCCCCGACCCCGGCGCCGGCGCGCCACGCCTCCCTCCTCGGCTTCCTCCCCTCCCAACCTCGGTCGTCGTCGGGCCTGCCTCCTCGCCCCTGCACCCTCTGTAAGCAGAAATTTAGGGTTAGGTGTTTTTGGTGTAGTTAAAAGAAAAAACAGAATTGATTATATAAGTTTCTGGCATTTTTTAGTTTAAGCAATTGTTGCTATTTATTTTTTTTAGTTTAAGCAATTAGTATGAAACCTAGTACAGATTAGTTAAAGCAACTGTTGCTATTTAATTTTTTTAGTTTAAGCAATTGTTGTTATTTAAAAAAACAGAATTTGAAGTGGACAGATTAGTTAAAGCAACTGTTGCTATTTAATTTTTTAGTTAAAGCAATTGTTGCTATTTAAAAAAACAGAATTCGAAGTGGACATGTGATATGTGGACATGTGATTTGGACATGTCATATTTGGAATTTGGACATGTCATATTTGGACATGTGATGTTTTGGACATGTCATATTTGGAAAATGATGATTATGTGCTGGGTAAATGATCCGAGTGGTCTATGTTTCGCCGGAATGTTGATTCATTTCTGTTCCGGTGAATTTCAGGCGCTCGATATGTCCACTTTTTAGCAAAGGTCATGCCGAAATTTTCCGTGAATTTTGGCATGACTTGTGCTAGAAAGTAGGCATATCGAGTGCCGGGATTTGCTGGGAAACGGCATTCCAGCAAACATAGATCTTTTTTTATGTCATTTCTCATTTTTTTATAGTTTTAGAATTAAACGAGGAGACTTAATCATAGGAAACATGTCGAACAACGAAGAAACCGGGCCTTCTGACCAAGATGCAGACGAGATGGATTATGAGGGTGAACAACAGTACCTCGACTTTTTGTCTGCTAAGCACAGTCAAGGTTTGCAGGTCGGCCTCAATGATGGTACTGACGCCGACATCGACACCGACGGCGCCGGCACCGATGGCAGCGCCGAGACCGGCGGGGAAGGTACCGGCGGGGAAGATACCGGCGCTGATGCCGCTACCGAAAAGAAGAAGCAGAAGAAGCAGAGGATACGAAAACCTAACAAACTCGGCATCGGACGACTGGTGATCACAAAGATGGCCCCTGGCAAGTTTGAGCCATTAGAGCCGGAAGAACCTCACAAGTGCTATGGGAACCAAGTAGGATGCATCCTACAGGAATGCACGAGCATCAATGACGATGACTTAAGGAGTAAAGAACATTTGAGGCAGTTGCTCCTGACGAAGTTGCACAAGAGATTCAAGTTCCCCGACCGGGATGATAACATAGAACAACCGTGGGATGATCCGAAGATGAAAAAGATTAACAATCACGCCATGGGCATGTTCAGCAATGATTTGGCCTCCTGGAAAGGGAGGGTGAAACGAGCTATTGAGGCTGAGGAACCCCTGTCCAAGATTCTGGAGGAAAATCCGACACTTACGGAAGAGGAGTTCGAAAAGTTCAAGGACACTTGCGCTACCGAGGCAGCCAAGGCTAAGGCTGCGAAATGCAAGAGCCTTCAGCAAAGGAACACGGGGAAGCATCGCCTCGGAAGCCGTGGCTACCTTGGCAAAAGGCCCATATGGGATAAGGAGGACGCGGAACGTGAAGCCGCGGGTCTCCCAGACCCCTTCGCGAAGTTCACCAACCCCTTGGAGCGTGACTTCATCAGGGCCCGCTACAAGTGGGACAAGGAAAAGAAGGTTTTTTACACGGACCAGATCACGAGGAAATTGATTAGAATACTGGTAATTATTCTTTTACCACCTTACATTTAGCTTCTGATCAAGTCGACTACACATTCGTAAACGGTTCACGTTCCTTCTACAGGAGAAGCAACACCAGCTTGCAGTCGAAAGCCCTACTTCGCTGATGAGGCCCAAGTGGGACACCCCTCTCAACCGGGCCTTGAACGAACTTAAGGGACTCCCTTTGGGCCAGCGGCCGCAATATGGGCGTGTGCACGGCGCCGGAGACGGCGCCACGTGGAAGGTGTTTTACAACGAGGGCCCGGAGGACAAGAAGCAGAAAAAGAAGTTTAGTCAGACGGGCATCGATGCGAAGGTGAAGCTTGCGTTCGAGAAAAGAGCAGCTGAGGACGCGGAAAAAGCAGCCGGGGAGAAAAATGAGTTGCTACAGCAGGCAGTCGATGCAGCTGTACATGCCTGCAGAAATGATTTCGCTACTAACTTGATCCTGGCTATCATCAACTGGACGAAGGAAAATCCAGACAAGATGGTACATGATTTCCCCATGCCCAGTTTCGTCGGGAGCAACTCGGTGAACAACACCACCGCACCATCACCTGCTCACGCAACCGGGCTTGCTCCCGCACCCGCACCCGCTCATAGCAGCCCGTCCTCAGTCTCTGGCGCGCTAGGCGGGCCTTCGTCTTTGGCTGAGCTCGACGCCCTCACGGTAATTACATGTCGCACCAACATATATCTAGAATATTCCATTTTCGTTGCCTTTCGGATGTTTTACGCCGCAGACATGTGTTTGCAGGCCGACGAAACCCCGTGCACCGTACTCTGTTAGGGAACGTTGCATGGGAAACAAAAAATTTCCTACGCACACGCAAGATCTATCCATGGTGATGAGCATCTATGAGAGGGAGAGTGGATCTACATACCCTTGTAGATCGCTAAGCGGGAAGCGTTAAGAAACGCGGTTGATGTAGTCGAACGTCTTCGCGATCCAAATCGCCGAGCATCCCACGATCCAATCACGATCCATCTCACGATCCCATCATGATCCGTCCTACGATCCCATCACGATCTGTCCCGCGATCAAATCACGAACCGTCTCGCGATACTGATCACGGTCCTTCCGATCTAGCGCCGAACGGACGGCACCTCCGCGTTCAGCACACGTACAGCTGGATGACGATCTCTGCCTTCTTGATCCAGCAAGAGGGAGCGGAGAGATAGATGAGTTCTCCGGTAGCGCGACGGCGCGGTGGCGGTGGTGGTGGAACTATTCCGGCAGAGCTTCGCCTAAGCACCACCGAAACTAGACTAAAGGAGAAAACGATCTAGAGGAAGTAGAGGGTGCACGTGGCAATTAGGGTTAGCTCTCCCCTCTAAATCCTCTAGTATATATAGGAGGGAGGGAGGGGAGGAGGCAGCCTCAAACCCTCAAGGGCTGGCCGAAATTGGAGGTGGAGGAGTCCTACTCCAATCCTATTAGGAGTAGGATTCGTCCTCTCCACATGGAAACCCTTTCCACCTTTCCCCCTTTGGGTTTTTCCCACCCCTAGCAGCATGGGCCTTAGTGGGGGGCTCAGCCAGCCCACTAGGGGCTGGCTTGACTTCTCCCACAGCCCATGAGGCCCTTTGGGTCGAGACACCCCTCCCGATGGTCCCCGGTACCCCTCCCGGCACTCCCGGTACACTACCGAAATACCCGAAACTTTTCCGGTGACCAAAACGGACTTCCTATATATCAATCTTTACCTCCGGACCATTCCGGAGCTCCTCGTGATGTCCAGGATCTCATCCGGGACTCCGAACAACCTTAGGTCACCACCATACATAACTCTACTATACTGGAACGTCACCGAACCTTAAGTGTGCAGACCCTGCGGGTTCGAGAACTATGTAGACATGACCGAGACACCTCTACGGTCAATAACCAATAGCGGGACCTGGATGCCCATATTGGTTCCTACATATTCTACGAAGATCTTTATCGGTTGAACCTCTTTGTCAAGGATTCAGTTAATCCCGTATGATGTTCCCTTTGTTCTTCGGTATGTTACTTGCCCGAGATTCGATCGTCGGTATCTCTATACCAAGTTCAATCTCGTTACCGGCAAGTCTCTTTACTCATTCCGTAATACAAGATCCCGTGGCTAACACTTTAGTCACATTGCTTGCAAGGCTTGTTCTGATGTTGTATTACCGAGTGGACCCTGAGATACCTCTCCGTCACGCGGAGTAACAAATCCCAGTCTCGATCCATGCCAACTCAACAGACACCCTCGGAGATACCTGTAGAGCATCTTTATAGTCACCGAGTTACGTTGCGACGTTTGATACACACAAGGTATTCCTCCGGTGTCAGTGAGTTGCATGATCTCATGGTCATAGGAACAGATACTTGACATGCAGAAAACAATAGCAATAAACTGACACGATCATATGCTATGTTCATAGTTTGGGTCTTGTCCATCACATCATTCTCCTAATGATGTGATCCCGTTATCAAATGGCATATCATGTCTATGGCTAGGAAACCTTCACCATCTTTGATCAACGAGCCAGTTTAACTAGAGGCTTACTAGGGACACATTGTTTGTCTATGTACCCACACATGTAATTGAGTTTCCAATCAATACAATTATAGCATCGATAATAAACAATTATCATGAACAAGGAAATATGATAATAGCTAATTTATTATTGCCTCTAGGGTATATTTCCAACAGTCTCCCACTTGCACTAGAGTCAATAATCTAGTTCACATCACCATGTGATTTACATTGTTATGAATCTAACACCCAATGAGTTCTGGGGTTCGATCATGCTTTGCATGTGAGAGAGGTCTTTAGTCAACGATCTGCAACATTCAGATCCGTGTGTTCTTCGCAAATCTATATGTCGTACTGCAGATGCTACCATGCTCCACTTGGAGCTATTCCAAATGGCTACTCTGCTATACGTATCCGGATTGCTACTCAGAGTCATCCAGATTGGTGTTAAAGCTTGCATCAACGTAACCCTTTACGACGAACTCTTTATCACCTCCCTAATCGAGAAATATTTCCTTAGTCCTCTAGTTACTAAGGATAACTTTGACCGTTGTCCAGTGATCCACTCCTGGATCACTCTTGTACCACTTGACAGACTCGTGGCAAGGCACACACAGGTGCGGTACACAGCATGGCATACTATATAGAGCCTATGGCTAAGGCATAGGGGACGACCTTTGTCCTTTCTCTTTCTTCTGCCGTGGTCGAGCTTTGAGTCTCACTCAACTCCACACCTTACAAATCAGGCAAGAACTCTTTCTTTGACTGATCCATTTTGAACTCTTTCAAAATCTTGTCAAGGTATGTACTCATTGAAAGTCTTATCAGACGTCTTGATCTATCTCTATAGATCCTGATGCCCAATATTTAAGTAGCTTCATTCCAGGTTTTTCTTTGAAAAACTCCTTTCAAACAACCCTTTATGCTTTCCAGAAATTCTACATCATTTCCGATCAAAAATATGTCATCCACATATACTTATCAGAAATTCTATAGTGCTCCCACTCACTTTATTGTAAATACAAGTTTCTCATAAACTTTGTATAGACTCAAAAACTTTGATCACCTCATCAAAGCGTATATTCCAACTCCGAGATGCTTGCTCCAGTCCATAGAAGGATTGCTGGAGTTTGCATACATTTTAGCATCCTTAGGACTGACAAAACCTTTCGGTTGTATCACATACAACCTTTCCTCACGGATACCGTTAAGGAAACGATGTTTTGACATCCATCTGCCAGATTTCATAATCGAAAAATGCAGCAACTGCTAACATAATTCCAAAAGACTTTAGCATCGCTACGGGTGAGAAAGACTCATCGTAGTCAACTCCTTGAACTTGTGAAAAACCCTTTGCCACAAGTCGAGCTTTATAGACGGTGACATTATCGTCCACGTCCGTCTTCCTTTTAAAGATCCATTTGTTCTGAATGGCCTCTCGCCCTTTAGGTAATACTTCCAAAGCCCATACTTTGTTTTCATACATGGATCCCATCTCGGATTTCATGGCCTCTAACCATTTCTCGGAATCCGGGCCCATTATCGCTTCTCCATAGCTCGTAGGTTCATCGTTGTCCAACAACATGACCTCTAAGACAGGGTTGCCGTACCACTCAGGAGCAGTACGCGTCCTTGTTGACCTACGAGGTTCGATAGTAACTTGATCCGAAGCTTCATGATCATCATCATTAACTTCCTCTTCAACTAACATAGGCTCCATAGAAACAACTTTCTGCGTTGCGCTACTCTCTAGTTGAAACAAAGGTTCAACAACCTCATCAAGTTCTATCTTCCTCCCACTCAATTCTTTCGAGAGAAACTCTTTCTCGAGAAAGGACCCGTTTTAGCAACAAACACTTTGTGCTTGGATCTAAGATAGAAGGTTTACCCAACTGCCACGTTAAGG
The DNA here is from genome assembly GCA_039707655.1 of Elymus sibiricus. Classification (NCBI taxonomy): domain Eukaryota; kingdom Viridiplantae; phylum Streptophyta; class Magnoliopsida; order Poales; family Poaceae; genus Elymus; species Elymus sibiricus. The sequence goes on from CM077675.1 coordinate 427,836,735, forward strand.
TATTCTATGAAGATGCATTTGTCCGCTTTGGGTTCGAGCTCATTAGGTGAAAACCCTTTTTCACATAAGCGTCGCAGCCCCAAACATTAAGAAATGACAGCTTAGGTTTCCGCCAAACCAAAATTCATACGGTGTCATCTCAACGGATTTAGATGATGCCCCTTTTAAAGTGAATGTAGTTGTCTCTAATGCGTAACCCCAAAACGATAGTGGCAAATCGATAAGACACATCATAGTTCGCACCATATCCAATAGAGCACGAGTACGACGTTCAGACACACCATCATACTATGGTGTTCCAGGTGGCGTGAGCTACGAAACAAATTCCACGTTGTCTTAAGTTGTATACCAATACTCATAACTCAGGTATTTACCTACACGATCATATCGTAGACATTTTATCTCCTTGTCACGATGATCTCAAACTTCGCTCTGATTTTGTTTGAACTTTTCAAACGTTTCAGACTTGTGTTTCATTAAGTAAATATCCCCATATCTACTCAAATCACAAGTGAAGGTAGGAAAATAATGATATCCACCGCACGCTACAACACTCATTGGACCGAATACATCAACATGTATCATTTCCAATAAGTTACTTGCCCGCTCCACCATACCGGAAAACGGGGTCTTAGTCATCTTGCCCATGAGGCATGGTCCGCATGTCTCAACCGATTCGCAATCGAATGAGTCCATAGATCCATCAGCATGGAGTTTCTTCATGCGTTTTACACCAATATGACATTTAGCGGCAGTGCCACAAGTATGTGGTACTATCATTATTAACTTTGTATCTTTTGACATCAATATTATGAACATGTGTATCACTACGATCAAGATTCAATAAACCATTCTCATTGGGTGCATGACCATTGAAGGTATTATTCATGTAAACAGAATAACCATTATTCTCTAACTTAAATGAATAACCGTATTGCAATAAACATGATCTAATCACGTTCATGCTCAACGCAAACACCAAATAACATTTATTTAGGTTCATCACTAATCCCGAAGGTAGAGAGAGCGTGCGATGGTGATCACATCAACCTTGGAAACACTTTTTTTTAGGAACCTTGGACAGTGGGGCACCCCCACTGACTTTATATTAAAGGAGAATCAAACTTACAAAAGCAATTACATAGGGGGGAAGGGGGGATAGAGAGGGTGCCTTATGGACCACTCAATACAAAGAGGAGGTGTATATCAGGGGAGTCTAGCTATCAACCGATCCACAAAGGGCCATAGGCCACTTTTAATCCTATGCTTCATGAGTCCAAGATCAGACTTGAACCTGGTCACCCCGGAGGCATGAGTAGGGGCGACCCCTCTGAAAAGCTTGTTGTTCCTCTCCTTCCAAATGCCCCAGGAAGCAACAGTGAAAACTTCAAAGAACAAGGGGGAGTTCCATGCCCGTTTCGCAGCATGAATCTTATGGAGCCTATTATCGTGCGTCTGACAGTCAATACCAATTGAGGCCCAGCAGTCCAAGCTAAATGCACAACCAAAGAACAGGTGTTCCAGCGTCTCCTCCGGGCAGTGAGCACAGAGCAGGCATGAGTAATCGTTGCCTGGCAGCGTCATCCCCCTCCTACGCAGCATGATCCGGGTGTTCAATCTATCAGCCAGCAGCAGCCATGCAAGGAATTTCCATTTCATGGTGCACTTAGATTTCCAGACCCATGAAAAGGTGTCATCGGCGACCATGTCCTGGAAACAGAAGCGGTAGAATCTGCTTGATTTAAACCCTTCATCTCCCCACACGCACAGCCATTTGTCCACCTGATCCTGACGAATAGCCATAGTGGTGAGGTCCGATTGCAAATCCCGGACTTCCTGCCTGGCCTGAACTGATAACGGAAGATGAAAATTCTCTCCAATGGTGCTTGCAGAGAGGAGGTTTCTGACAGAAACGTCCTCAAACCTGGCAAAAGAGAAAGCTCTCGGGTACTGCTCTGATAGTAAGTCCTGAGTCCATAGATCCTTCCAAAAGAGAGTTGTGGCTCCATCACCCACATCCACTTTCGTGACCCCTCTGTAAATAGGCGTAAGCTGAAGAAGGTCACGCCACCAGAAGGATCCACAAGGATCAGCATTATGCGGCACCACATTTTGTGTTTGGTAATAGGTTTTCCAGATGAGGCTGACCCATGGCACATCCATCCGATTATAGAACTTGTGGAGTTGCTTGAGAAGAAGGCCCTGGTTTTGAATCCTGAGGTCAATGATGCCAAGCCCTCCCTTCTGTTTTGGTCTGCAGACAACATCCCAAGCCGCGAGCGAGCAGTTCTTGATCCCATTTTCAGACTTCTTTGCCCAAAGACAGTGCCTCCGCAGCTTGTCCAAGTGCTCAAGAATCTTGGGTGGGATGCGGATAGAGCACATGTCATAAATCGCTAGTGAAGTAACCACAGAATTGACCAGGGTCAGTTTGGATCCATAATCCAACAGAGATGCTGTTGTAGAGAGTTTCCTCTCAACGGACGCCACCAGTGGCATCATGTCTGTGACAGACGGACGCGTGGTGCCCAGCGGCAAACCCAGGTATGTGAATGGCAGCGCTCCCACCGAGCATCGCAGGATATCAGTGAGAGCTTGTACTCTATCCTTAGGGACATTCAAAGGGATCATGGTGGACTTCTGAAAGTTGATTCGCAGGCCGACAGACAGAGCATAATCCTGAAGGATTTCTTTCATTTTTGCAACCTGAGCTTCGTCCGCAGGCATGAAAACAATGGTGTCGTCAGCGTATTGTATGACAGGGTAATCGTCCTCGCTAGAAGGGATGGGTTTGGATATGAGGCCATTTCTGAAAGCATCATTAATAGCAGCCTGAAGAAGATCAGCAGCAAGGACAAAAATGAGAGGCGACAGGGGATCCCCTTGGCGAACCCCCCGGAGGTAATGAAATTGTCTTCCCGGGACTCCATTAAGCAGGACAAACGATTTCCCCGAAGAGAACAAGCTGTTAATCCAACCCAGCCATCTGTCATCAAAGCCCATGTGTTTCATAATATCCAACATGGGAGCATGCTCAATCGTGTCAAAAGCTTTCGCAAAATCAAGTTTGAAGAGAAGGATCTCTCTGCCCGAAGATTTACATTGATGAATAAACTCAAACGCCCAAGCAAGGCAGTCCTGGATGGACCTCCCCTTAAGAAAGCCATACTGGTTGCGGTGTATGATTTTCAAAATCACTTTCTGCAACCTGTTGGCCAGCAATTTGGTCAGTAACTTCAGGCAGCAGTTGAGGAGGGTGATTGGGCGATAATCATTCGCACTCTCCGGTGATTGGATCTTGGGGATGAGCGTGATAAATCCAGAGTTGATGCTCTCCAAATCGAGCTTGCCATCATAGAAATCGGCACACAGCTTGTAGAAGTCCTGTTTGATGATATGCCAGCAACTTTTGAGAAAGCACCCATTGAAGCCATCTGGCCCAGGAGCTCTATCAGTGGGCATTTCTTTCACCACTTGATCAATCTCAAACTCTGTGAACGGGACTGTGAGAACATCAAGGCCCTCAATCTTTTTAATGATCGCTGAGAGATCAAATTTCATGTTCACTGGATCAGACTTACCAAGGCGATCTTTGTAAGAATTGTACAGCACAGATTCCTTCCCCACATGATCACAAATTATCGTACCATCAGTCAGGTGCAGAGAAGCAATGGAGTTCCTCCTATACCGCTCAGTAGCGGTGGAGTGAAAAAACTTGGTGTTTCCATCCCCATACTTGAAGTATCTGACAGTGCATCTTTTCTTCCAGTATATTCTCTTATAATCCAACAAGGTGAGCAGGTGTTTTTTCAAAATCTTCCTGAAATTAGCTTCAGGTACTGACAGACTTCTCCTGTCCTCGAGACCATCAATTTCTAGCAGAGTTTTGTTACTGTTTTCAATGAGAATGGAAAGTTTTGAGATGCCTTTACTCCATCCCTTCAGATCATAACGAAGAGTTTTCATTTTCTTATAGAGCAAGGCCGCAGAATTAGATGCAAAACACCTTTTAGACCATGAGGCCTGAACAACGTCGAAGAAGCCCTGATGGCCAACCCAAAAGTTCTCAAATCAAAAGATTTTTTCCTTAGGGATAGAGGTTTCAATGGTGATAGAGCACGGAGTGTGATCAGATACAGGTTTGCCCAAAGGCAGCACGACTGTGTTTGGGAAGGATGCTGTCCAATGCAAGGAAGAAAAGTGCCAGTCAAGTTGTTCGAGCAGAGGATCATCCTGCATATTACTCCAAGTAAAATACCTACCCTTGATGGGTAATTCCACTAAAGACTGGGGTCTAATAAAATCATTAAAGATGAGCATGTCATTAGCATTTCCTCCCAGTTTGTTCCTATTATCAGGAGCACGAATGAAATTATAGTCCCCAATCATTAGCCAATCCTCGGCTGCAGGGATATGAAGATTGAATAACCATTGGACAAAATCATCCCTCGCTTGACCCTCACAAGGGCCATAAATATTCACACAGGAACAGACGTTAGCTGTGTGAAGGGAAGAGAATCTAATGTTGAGAGCAAAGGGTTCAGTACAATCAATCACACCCGAGAAGACAGAACTATTCCAAATAGTAATAATACCCCCAGAGTTACCATTTGAAGGAACATAAGCAAATTGATCAAACTTCTTAGGGCAAAAGAGTCTGACATAAGAGATATCAAAAGATGCACGTTTAGTTTCTTGCAAACAAACTACCGAACAACCACTAAGGTCTATAGCATTACGGATAGCTAAATGTTTCTTCTCTGAATTAATGCCCCGCACATTCCAACAGAGAATAGACCACTGTTTCCGATTACTCATGAGCTTCAGGAAAATCGGCCTCTTGAGGTAACTCTGCCAGCAATATCGCAGGAGTCAGTTGAGCCAGAGGAACCCCACAGAGATTGGTACCAATGCTCTGCATCATCAGAATCGGTGTGAGCGGAGGAACATCTTGTGAGTTGCCAATACCACCAAGAGCCAACGGAGCAGTATTAGTTGCAGCAATTTTGATGATGGGCTTGACTCTGTCTTTAACCTTGGAAGCCCCACGACGGATATCCGATGGCTGAGGAACACGGAAACCATCATACCTAGTGGAACGGGTACTCCTGCGCAGCATCACAGTGTCAACATGGGCCTCCTTGTGGGCGATCATCTGATCAATGCTATCAGCCGCAGAACCGACAGGAAGAGGATGCAATTCAATTAGCTGGCGCTGACTGTAGTCCATCAGATCGTGAGAAGAGTCAAGGTTCAGAGATGGCCCACTCATATCCCAAAGATCTTTTGGACAAAAGAGTGGTAAACCATCAGAGATCACCAAACTGAGGGTTCTATGAATCCCATAATCCTCCGGCACGACAGAAGCAAGAATATGCTGGCGAATGCCAAAAAGAATCTGTTGGATAACTCATAACGGGTTCAGAGGGAAAAACACAGTAGACACCTGGGGGGGCAGTAAGGTAGGTGTATAGATTCTTTTGAGCATTCCTCCTATCCAGCACAGGAAATCTCGGTCCACCTCCAAGACAAGTGGCGCAAAACCCCCGTGTGCCCGACTGAAAGCATTCCTCGCTGCTGGCACACCAGAAATGAATTCATCAGCCAAGTTCTCCACATAAGAAGCTTCTGACCAAACATCAGAGAGATTGTCAACCACATTGTACTCTGGAGGCACACCATCCATCAGAGAAGGTCCATCATATTGAAAGAAGTGCCTAAAGCTGAATCCAGCATATGGGGCCTGGACAGCCGGCCACACACGCCAACCATTTTCCTGAACCTATTCCTCCTCTGCTGGCGCAACATTCCAAGCAGCCTCATTTGCAGCCTGCTGCTGTGCTAGTTCATCAATCCTGGCTTGCTGAAGAGCTGTATAGTATGGTAGCTGAAAAGGATGAGGGGAAACATTGAGCATTGGTGGCTCATCCTCATTACCCATAAGACCTGGGACAGTATTCCTGCCATTGAGAACATACACAGGAACAGACCATGATCGTCCCAATCCTGGTAGCATACCCACTCTAGTAAGCAGCAGGCTATGCGGCACCTCTGCCACATCCTTGATGTGACACTTAACTAAGATTCTAGCTTTATTGCCCCCTCTGTTAGGCCAGGACAATAGCTTCCCAAAGTTGGAAACTGCCTTATTGACATAGTGTTCTGTTTGGTAGTCCAGAGGAAAAGCCAACATCATGATCCATACCTCATATTCAAAAGCAGGCATCCTCATATTAATACCTTCATCATGCTGAACTAGCAAAAAGGAGGAATCCTCCTCAAGAGCATGGGGGCTTTCCCTAATCGCTTCATCTCTGCTCTCAACATCCGCAAAAGCAACCATCCCTATACCAATCGGATAGAAAAAATCCTCGGATAACTGATATTGCAGGTCCTTCGTGAGGATGCGACATACCTCATTGAGCCAGAACCTCTTCTGATGATCGGGGACCGGGGGATTAACTGAGACAATAGCATACCGAGCATGATTCAATGGAGGGTCATCCACCACCATGAGACGGCGCTGCACACGGTGAAGAGGACCTTGCTCAAAGTGAGAACCCAGGGGAGCAAAAGCGAATGGCCGCACTGGGAAGTTAGCCATTGATTTTGCAGTACAGGTCGCCGCACACCAAGAAGATGAGGGTTTTCCAATGGGTGAAAGCAGAGCTGGGCGGCGGGGGTTTGGAGACGAAACAGGGGCCCCGGTTGGTGTAGTTTGCATAAAAACCTTGTCAGGTAAACCGGGAGGGAGGCGTATCGTCATGCAATAGGAAGCCACCACCTCCTTAGAATCCAGGATTTTCTGCGTTGGTTGCCAAATAGGGGACGGTGGGGCAGATCCTCCCGAGGCAGACGCCCGAAAATCTCCCGTAACAGAGGGACGACCAGAGTTAATGGGCCTCCAGATAAGTGAAGTGGAAGGAAGCCCAAAGCACTTCTTGTGGCCCACCAGATGACAATGTTGACATCGAAGAAGCCCAGGACATCCATTGGAACCATGATCAGAACGATTGCAGATATAACATTTGACAGCAATACTAGGGCCCAACATGCATGGGCGATTATTGACGTTGACACGTTGAGAACATGAGCAACTATCCACTAGGGATAAGCAGCAATGACGTAATATACCAGGACAGTTCGATTGAAGGTGCCCATGACAAGAACATTTAGAGCACTTCAAAATCCTCTGATCAATGTACTCCTGAGACGGGACGTCTAAAATTTGAACCATGCTTTTAATATCTGGCTCAGAGTACCCAGCCTGCCAACCATCCATGATATGGTAAAGAGATTCATCCGGTAGAGAATCCCAATAAATCCGGCTGAAGTTTAAACCCCTAAAAGATCTTATGGCAGTTGCGCTGATTGCGGGAATTGGGAAGGCAAGAGATCCAATCCGAACAATACCGTCCGACCCCGTAGGAGCCGGAAAATTGAAACCACTGAACGAAATGGAGTGCTCCGGCGAAGGCATTCCGGCAATCCTCCCCGGCGGTGAGGACAATCTAGTTTGCGCTAGTGCATTGAGGGAATCCGAATGAATCACATTCTTGTTCTGGGCTTTAAGCCATTTGGACTGAACTGCAACCGTTTACCATGACTAGGATCAGATAATTCAGTATCAAAATGCCAAGAGAAATCCGAAAAACCGAAGCACCCAATATGATCACCACGAAACAGATGAAAATGACAGATGAAATCCGGCCAAATGCGATCTCTAAGGCCATAAATGAAGTGTCCAACTTTACTAGAATCCACAGAGAAACAGAATCGCCAATCACTCAGACGTAAAACCCAAAAACCATGGCTGAGGCCTCCAATGCAGGATTGAAGAGCAAGACCCACAGATTCCTCCGTGAGAGAAAACGAAGCAGAGGAAAAACTGGCCACCAAGAAGAACTCCTTCGCGGAACCCGAGGAAGAGAAGTGTACCGTCGAATGAAAGCGAGAGCGCACCTGTGCCTCCACCGCGAGGCCGGGATTGAAGTCCCAATGGAGGAGCCCCTCCATAGGGTCACTTGAGAGGAGGGTTTAGGCCAAAACCCTAGAATCGCCATTGGGGGCGGGAGGTGGGAGGTGGGAGGTGGGCGTCCATCTGCTTCGAGTTGTCCTTGGAAACACTTCCAACACTCATCGTCACCTCACCCTTAGTTAGCCTCCGTTTATTCCGTAGCTTTTATTTCGAGTTACTAACATTTAGCAACCGAACCGGTATCTAATACCCAGGTGCTACTAGGAGTACTAGTAAGGTACACATCAATAACACGTATATCCAATATACTTTTGTCGACGTTGCAAGCCTTCTTATCTACCAAGTATCTAGGGCAGTTCCGCTTCAGCGACCGTTCTCCTCATAATAGAAGCACTTAGTCTTGGGTTTGGGTTCAACCTTGGGTTTCTTTACTGGAGCAGCAACTAGCTTGCCATCCATGAAGTATCCCTCTTTGCCCTTGCCCTTCTCGAAACTAGTGGTTTTACTAACCATCAACACTTGATGCTCCTTCTTGATTTCTACCTTCGCGGTGTCAAACATCGCGAATAGCTCAGGGATCATTATTTCCATCCCTGGCATTTTATAGTTCACCACGAAGCTCTAGTAGCTTAGTGACAGTGACTTGGAGAACTATATCAATCACTATCTTATCTGGAAGATCAACTCCCACTCGATTCAAGCGATTGTAGCACCCAGACAATCTGAGCACATGCTCACCGATTGAGCTATTCTCCTTCATCTTGCAGGCAAAGAATCTTGTTGGAGGTCTCATACCTCTCAACACGGGCACGAGCCTGAGATCCCAAGAACATATCATATGTTCCGTGACGTTCAAAACGTTTTGGAGCTTCAATTCTAATCCGTAATGCATGACGCACTGAACTATTAAGTAGTCATCGGAACGTACTTGTCAGATGTTCACAACATCTACAGAAGACGCTAGAGGGGGTGGCATGGCGCACCGAGCGGTGCTTTAAGGACATAAGCCTTCTGTGCAGCAATGAGGACAATCCTCAGATCAAGGACCCAGTCCGCATTATTGCTACCATCATCTTTCAACTATATTTCTCTAGGAACATATAAAAATTCAAGGGAGCTACAGCGCGAGCTAGTAATCTACAACATAATTTGCAAAGACATTTTGACTATGTTCATGATAATGAGTTTAGTTAATCATATTGCTTAAAAACTCCCACTCAAATTGACATCCCTCCGGTCATTCGAGTGTCACATGATCCAAATCCACCAACTCAAGTCCGATCATCACGTGAGTTGAGGTGGTTTCAATGGTGAACATCTTCATGTTGATCATATCTACTATATGGCTCATGTTCGACCTTTAGGTCTCTTGTGTTCCGAGGCCATGTATGTACATGCTAGGCTCGTCAAGTTTAACCCGAGTGTTCCGCACGTGCAACACTGGCTTGCACCCGTTGTATGCGAACGTAGAGTCTATCACACCCGATCATCACGTGGTGTCTCGAAACGACGAACTTTCGCAACGGTGCACACTCGGGGAGAACACAATTTTATCTTGAAATTTAAGTGAGGGATCACCTTATAATGCTACCGTCATCCTAAGCAAAATAAGATGCATAAAAGGATTAACATCACATGCAAATCATAAGTGACATGATATGGCCATGAACTTGTGCTTTTGATCTCCATCTTTAAAGCACCGGCATGATCTCCATCGTCACCGGCATGACACCATGATCTCCATCAATGTGTCGCCATGAGGTTGTCGCGCCGACTGTTGCTTCTCACGACTATTGCTAACTCATAGCGATAAAGTAAAGCAAAATGGCGAAAATAATTAAAGACAACCCTATGGCTCCTGCCGGTTGCCGTACTCATCGACATGCAAGTCGTGATATTCTATACAATACATGATCATCTCATACATCACATATATCTCATCATGTAATTGGCCATATCACATCACAACATACCCTGCAAAAACAAGTTAGATGTCCTCTAATTGTTGTTGCAAGTTTTACGTGGCTGCTACGGGTATCTAGCAAGAACAATTCTTACCTACGCAAAAACCACAACGGTGATACAAAAATTTCTATTCAACCTTCTCAAGGACCGCCTTTGTCAAATCCGATCCGACTAAAGTGGGAGAAACAGACACCCGCCAGCCATCTTTATGCAACGAAGTTACATGTCAGTTGATGGAACCGGTCTCTCGTAAGCGTACGAGTAATGTTGGTCCGGGCCGCTTCTTCCCACAATACCGCCGAAACAAGAAAAGACCAAGGGAGGAAGCAATCCGAATATCAACGCCCACAAACTCCTTTGTGTTCTACTCGTGATCTCATCTACACATAAACCTCGCTCAGATGCCACTGTTGGGGAACGTTGCATGGGAAACAAAAAATTTCCTACGCACACGCAAGATCTATCCATGGTGATGAGCATCTACGAGAGGGAGAGTGGATCTACATACCCTTGTAGATCGCTAAGCGGGAAGCGTTAAGAAACGCGGTTGATGTAGTCGAACGTCTTCACAATCCAAATCGCCGAGCGTCCCGCGATCCAATCACGATCTGTCTCGCGATCCCATCACGATCCGTCCTGCGATCCCATCACGATCCGTCCTGCGATCAAATCATGAACCGTCTCGCGATCCTGATCACGGTCCTTCCGATCTAGCGCCGAACGGACGACACCTCTGCGTTCAGCACACGTACAGCTGGATGACGATCTCCGCCTTCTTGATCCAGCAAGAGGGAGCAGAGAGGTAGATGAGTTCTCCGGCAGCGCGACGGCGTGGCGGCGGTGGTGGTGGAACTATTCCGGCAGAGCTTCGCCTAAGCACCACCGAAACTAGACTAAAGGAGAAAACGATCTAGAGGAAGTAGAGGGAGCACGTGGCAATTAGGGTTAGCTCTCCCCTCTAAATCCTCTAGTATATATGGGAGGGAGGGAGGGGAGGAGGCAGCCGAAATTGGAGGTGGAGGAGTCCTACTCCAATCCTATTAGGAGTAGGATTCCTCCTCTCCACTTGGAAACCCTTTCCACCTTTCCCCCTTTGGGTTTTTCCCACCCCTAGCCGCATGGGCCTTAGTGGGGGGCTCGGCCAGCCCACTAGGGGCTGGCTTGACTTCTCCCACAGCCCATGAGGCCCTTTGGGTCGAGACACCCCTCCCGATGGTCCCCGGTACCCCTCCCGGCACTCCCGGTACACTACCGAAATACACGAAACTTTTCCGGTGACCAAAACGGGACTTCCTATATATCAATCTTTACCTCCGGAACATTCCGAAGCTCCTCGTGATGTCCAGGATCTCATCTGGGACTCCGAACAACCTTAGGTCACCACCATACATAACTCTACTATACCGGAACGTCACCGAACCTTAAGTGTGCAGACCCTGCGGGTTCGAGAACTATGTAGACATGACTGAGACACCTCTACGGTCAATAACCAATAGCGGAACCTGGTTGCCCATATTGGTTCCTACATATTCTACGAAGATCTTTATCGGTTGAACCTCTATGTCAAGGATTCAGTTAATCCCGTATGATGTTCCCTTTGTTCTTCGGTATGTTACTTTCCCGAGATTCGATCGTCGGTATCTCTATACCTAGTTCAATCTCATTACCGGCAAGTCTCTTTACTCGTTCCGTAATACAAGATCCCGTGGCTAACACTTTAGTCACATTGCTTGCAAGGCTTGTTGTGATGTTGTATTACCGAGTGGGCCCTGAGATACCTCTCCGTCACACGGAGTAACAAATCCCAGTCTCGATCCATGCCAACTCAACAGACACCCTCGGAGATACCTGTAGAGCATCTTTATAGTCACCCAGTTACATTGCGACGTTTGATACACACAAGGTATTCCTCCGGTGTCAGTGAGTTGAATGATCTCATGGTCATAGGAACAGATACTTGACATGCAGAAAACAATAGCAATAAACTGACACGATCATATGCTATGTTCATAGTTTGGGTCTTGTCCATCACATCATTCTCCTAATGATGTGATCCCGTTATCAAATGGCATCTCATGTCTATGGCTAGGAAACCTTCACCATGTTTGATCAATGAACCAGTTTAACTAGAGGCTTACTAGGGACACATTGTTTGTCTATGTACCCACACATGTAATTGAGTTTCCAATCAATACAATTATAGCATGGATAATAAACGATTATCATGAACAAGGAAATATGATAATAACTAATTTATTATTGCCTCTAGGGTATATTTCCAACATACTCTACTTGATCAAAGGCCAGAAGGTGGACGTGGGAAAGGGGGTGATAACGAAGCCCTTGGAACTCACGTTCCACGGCCAGCCGATGCCCGGTGGGCACTTCAGGGTTACCTTGTCGAGTGTGAAATCGGGGCACGAGGATTTTCCTCCTCCAGTACGGCTAGGGGGAGAGGATGACGAGACCCCGTCGCGGATTGGAAGCTGCAAGGGTTGGGTGCTGCTATGGCCGAAGAATCTTCTTCGTCTGGAGTCGGCCGAGAGCACACCAATAACCACACATCAACAAGCAGGTATGGACACCACCACCCCGCCTACACAATTACCAGTGCCTGTAGTGCAGGGTGAGAGCGGCGGACGACGTGATGAAGGGGGTCCAATAGTGGCTGATGTAATCGCCCCCGTAGAACAAAGAATGGATGATGAGATGGAGGAGGACCCTCTTCGGTTCCTCAATACAGGCGCCTATGACTGTGACTTAGATATGATGAGTCAGCCATATGACGACTCGGGCTATCAGCATGCTAATGAGGATATGGATGATCTGCCCGGGTAGGAACGTCCTAGCAGGGATTGCAAGAAGTCTCTCTTCATGCAATCCTCACAGGACATGCCTAAAGATGCATGGGGTTGTACAGTGCTTAGCCCGACAACACTGGGGCAGGGGTTAAGGAAGGGTCTGGAAGGTCAGCCCAAGAAAAAGGAGAGGAAGAGAACGGGGAAGATAGGCTCAGCTGCCTACAAACAAGCCAGAGCACATAGCAGCCAGACGGTGGCCATGTTCCATGTCACGGGCGAGCCGATGCTACCGCCGAAACCGCTGGAGGCAATATACGGGGATCTCAGGAGACTGCACGACCATGTGCTATCGACTGAGAAAAGCCTACTAGCCTCGAAGGATCCAGGATATCCGACATATGCGGCTCGTGTGCCTGAGGGGAAGTGCTACGTCGACACGCGGCCCGCGGAGGTGTTCTTCCTGTGGTTTGATCATATCTTCGAGATGTTTCTGACAAGGCGGCTCGATTGTACAATCGTCTGCCTTTTTGCGCTACATATGAGCTCCGTCATGAAGAGAGAAGAAGTCTCGCAAATCTGTGTGGCAGATCCATACTACATGCACGAGTCCTTCTTGAGTCTCGACGACTTTGAGCGTAAAACTGCTAGGGAGTACCTCGAAAACTTCATGGTACAGAATAAGGACCAGGAAATTTTCCTCCTGCCTTATCATCCAAAGTAAGTCAGTGCTGGACAACCCTTTCGTACATTTCAATCATTCCTTCTCGCTCATATGGAGAATAATTTGAGGTGTTTTTTTCCCCGCAGCAACGGTCGCGTCGTCCTTATTGTTCTTTACCCGCGAGTCTCCCACGCCGTGTATTTCGATCCTACCAGAAACTACGAGAAGAAGGACTACACCCACGTAATGAATATTCTAGATGATGCTCTCCAAGGCTTCAGCTTGAGGGGTGGCCACATGCAGATCAGGAAACAAAGGAACCGCAAGACGGGTTTCTCGCATAAAACCAACTTCTGCTGCATCCATGTCCCGAAATCAAGTAGGAACGATGGATTCTACCTCCTCCATCTCATGATGGAGTTCAGAAGGGATCACCAAAAGCTTCGCATGACAACCAGAAACGATGATCATATCCGCAAGTGGGTAGAATCTCAAGGAGATGCGGATTATAAACTTAAAGATGACTTCTTTCGCATCCAGAGGGACATTGCGACGATCATCATGAAAGAAGTCGTCGAAGTGAAGGGGATGTTCCACCACGTCCCTATATCGCGAGCTGACGTTCGAACTTACATAGGCATGCAACGTCAGGACCTCACGCCGTTCAAGAAGCTAGGGTCCACTCTCGATGATCTGGAAGGATGGAAGTTCTAGTGATTTACGATGCCGATGATGATGATATGTGTCGGTTGAACTTGTATACTTTCTATAGCGATGAAACTTTGTGATGTCCACGGTCCCTACCGAACTTGCGTAACGCTACTTTGTTAGTTTGGGTACGATGACCTGCGTACCTCTAGTTAATTAGTTTGCATACGATGAAACTGCGTTGATTATTTATGTTTACTATATGTTGCATCTAGTTGCTAACCCTTTCTTTTTTGTGTTTCTCAAGTATATTTTGTTGCATATGATTGTACATTCTCTTGAAGAAGATGCATCTCTAACAGGTACCTAGATTCTTGATGGCGAAGTACCGGTGCTATGTCGTGTACAAAGGAAAGGTTCCGGGAGTATATGACGAGTGGTCCGAGTGTCAGGCGCAAGTGGAGGGGGTCTCGGGCGCCAGCCATAAAGGCTTCAAAAGCAGACAAGAAGCAGAAGCTAGTTACGTGAGAAGGCTCACGCTAGCGCGAGAGAGGACTCATAACCGCCGCCTCATGTACTACATAGTTTCGCTCTCACTCATAGTGATAGCTCTTCTCGCGTATATCATTGTTTAGATGGATGACGATGTAGTTGCAAGTATTCGAGACTTGTATCGCTATTTTCGAGATGATGACGAGAGACCACTTTGTGTCGGATGATGATTATGATGACGACATGATTTGATGAGACTATTTGTATGTATATGCTATGATTACATTCGTGGTCTCGCACCATTTGTATGTGTATGATGATGGCATTTGTATGTGCTAAAGATTCTTGTATAAAGCCTGTTCAAATACAAAACAAATATGCAGAAAAAAAAACTGAAACTAATAAAGTTAGAAGTAGCGCGAGGAGTAAAGTTAGCAGCAGCGTAGCATTACCAGTAGCGCGGCCTAACACAAGGCGCTACAGATATTAGTAGCAGCGCTGTTCTTTGGAGCACGCTACTGCTATGCATGTATAGCAGCAGCGCGGGCCAACACGCGCTACTGCTACAGGTTAGCTGTAGCGCCGTATCAGTAGCGCGGGAACCCGCGCTACTGATATACATAATACCCGCGTTACTGCTAGGCTTTTCCCCAGTAGTGTTAAGGAATACTATCTTCTACATGTTCTCCATATCTTGGTACTTTTGAGTTCTATTGCCTTTTGATTAGTAGAATACTCTTGTGTTCCCTAACATTGTTTTCTCGAGTGTGTTTCTACTATCAGGATGCTCAAGAACTCAAGGTAAGTACATGCATCATATCCTTGATCAAGATGATCTCTTGCTTCTTGCACATATTGTTTGCAAGAGTGAAGTCTTGAACAAGGATACACCTCATTCATATATATTTGATGCATATAGCCAAGATACACATGACTCATTATATACCTTCTACTATATGTGCGTCCATGCATTCCAAAGCAACTATCCTTTAAAGGGATTGCACACATTTAGGGGGAGCAAGTCTAAGTCATGTGTCTCTCAAAGTCTTCATTATACCCAGGCATATCTTTATTTGAAGCTTTGACTGTATGTTGTCATCAATTACCAAAAAGGGGGAGATTGAAAGCACAATGTGCTCCCTTGGTGGTTTTGATAATTCATGACAATATACATTGTCTCTTGGACTAACATTTCTACCTAGTGTATTTCAGGTGAAAGTCCATAGAGAGAGATGGGTTGGCAAAAAGGATTGTGGAGATACCCCAAGATGCAAGGAAATGGATTGGCAAAGCTTCAAGCAAGAGGACTCTACATTTTACTTTGTCAGAAATCACTTTGAGTCCATAGGAAAGCCAATACTATTAAAAGGGGGTAAGGTAGTGTTGGTGAACAAGATGCTCCACGTGCACAAGAGATAGTCACCAAAAACACCCACAAGCTCTTCCACAAAAGTCTGTCCAAAGTCAAATATCCAAAATCGGTGCAACCAACACTTCCCACTCGGTGCCACCGATTCCCAAATTCAGACAAACCCATGCCAAGCCCTATCACATCGGTGCAACCGATTCCACTTCGGTGCCACCGAGTTTGGGTTGCCAACTTTCTGTTACCTCGATTCACAAAATCGGTACCACCGAGTTTTCTGGATCGGCGTCACCGAGTTGCGCAATCTGACCGTTGGTCACCTAATCGGTACCACCGAGATTTATATATCGGTCTCATCGAGATTGTCGTCGTTTTCTCACGGGGGTCGCGAGAGATGGCAGATGCCATAGGTAGGCTTATTGAGGTGAGAGCAAGGCTGCCGTGGATGATCCGGGACGGGTATGCGAATAGCACGCGATGGTTTACCCAGGTTCGGGGCTCTCCGGAGAGATAATACCCCTACTCCTGCATGTCTGTATATATGTGGTATATCTGGTACATGGTTGCTCCTGGAGCTATATCGGAGAAGGAGGAGGGAGCCGGCTGCTCCCTTCCTTGTCTCACATGCATGCATGCATGGGCATGAGTGAGAGAGAGAGAGAGAGGATAGGAGGAGCTCCCGTGAGTGTGTGTGTGTGTGGTGGAGCTTGGGCATGTATGCCCGTGGGTGTCCATCCCCCTGGATGGATGGATGAGACTCCCTTTTATAGTGGGAGCTAGCTTTGGATGTAAGCTAGGTGGGAGTGGGCATGGTGGGTGGTGGCCCACCCACCAACTACACTATTGGGGATGTCATGCGAGGTGACATGCTACACAGGCAATAGTGCGCCACTATTGCTCAACAGTGCACAGGTACCGCCGTCTTGTCCAGGTCGCGTCGGATGTGATGCTGCGGTTGACTTCGGGCAACCGGCTGGTTGGCGCAGTCGACAGCCGGCCGGGAGGAGCAGTCGGACGGGGAGCCGGCTAGAGCAGCCGGGTGGCGAGCCGGCCGAAGCAGCCGGACAGAGGGGCGTTGGCCGCCCCGATGTTTTGAAGCGTCGACTCGCCGTCTTTGCGTACCCGGGGGTCATCCCCCCAACAGAGATTCAAAAGTTACTGCCTTTTGGTCACTTCGGTACCACCGAGATTCACACATCGGTGTCACCGAGTTGGTCACTTTAGGTGTAACGGTTGGATTTTTGGGGATGCCTATATATACCCCTTCACCACCACCCACTCGATAGAGAAGCACTCAGAACTATTCCATACTTGCCCCATCATATTTTCTGAGAGAAAGCCACCTACTCATGTGTTGAGATCAAGCTATTCCACTCCATCTATATGAATCTTGATCTCTAGCCTCCCCAAGTTGCTTTCCACCAAATCAATCTCTTCCACCATAGCCAAATCTGTGAGAGAGTGATTGTGTGTTGAGTAGTCTATCATCTTGAAGCACAAGAGCAAGGAGTTCATCGACATTACCGAGCCTATTACCTTTTGGAGGGTGGTGCCTCCTAGATTGGTTAGGTGTCGCTTCGGAGGCTCCTACTTCGTGTTGTGGAGTTGAACCAAGAAGTTTGTACGGGCAAGGAGATCGCCTACTTCGTGAAGATCTACCCATAGTGAGGCTAGTCCTTCGTGGACGGAAGCCGTTATGGAATAGTCAAGGTTGCTACTTCGTGGACCCTTATGGGTGGAGCCCTCCGTGGACTCTCGCGACCGTTACCCTCCGTGGGTTGAAGACTCCATAAACGTGGACGTATGATAGCACCACCTATCGGAACCACGGGAAAAATCTTCGTGTCCCTCATGCGTTTGATCTCCCTATCTCAATCCCTTACTTCCATGTGCAATGTCTTTACTTTCCGCTGCCATACTTGTTGACATGCATGTGTAGGGTGTGCTAGACTTGCTATAATTGTTAAAATCTGCCAAGCAATTAACTTGGGAAAAGGTTAGGTTTTTAATTCTTGCCAGTAGTCTATTCACCCCCCCCCCTCTAGACACACACTTCTAGTGATCCTACAATAGATCACCTCTACGGAAGCCGGTAAAGACCATGCTATGATTGTCTTGACGAAACACTTGGTAATCAACTTTAGTAAATAGCACATTGAAACCAAAGTCGGCTAGTCTAGATACGGAAAGAAGATTGTAACCAAGGGATTCAACAAGCATGACATTTTGAATGGAGCTATCATGAGATATGGTCACCTTACCAAGACCGAGTACCTTACCCTTGGAGTTATCTCCAAAAGTCACATACCTCTATGGTCCATGGTTTGGTGTGATCTCTTGAAACATGTCTCTATCTCCGGTCATGTGATCGGTACATCCACTGTCGAGAATCCACTCTTTTCCTCCGGACATGTAACCCTTAAAGTTCTCCATGAGACTTAGATTCTTCATAGTCTTCTCATACTCGATGTCGAAAAACTCATCTTCATCGTAGTAGCCATGTTCCACATCGTCATCATCAAGTGGGATATCCTCGTCATAAGAGACAAGAGATTCATTAGGGTTGTGATCATGACAATGTTCAAGATTATGAATGTGAATGGCTTCAACAATGATGTTGTTGATAGTTATGACATCTCCTTTAGCACGCATGAGGTCTCTAAGCTCAAATAGATAATCGTCAAAATTTGGATCACTAGGCTTCATTTTGTGAAAAGCAATAGTTTTATGGAGAATGAAATCTAGATTTTTCAAGGAGTAATTTGGATATCTATTCTCTAAATCACTCCACAAAGTATAAGCACACTCAAAGTTTCTCATTTAATCAAACATAAGTCTTGGCAATCCTCTAATGATAAGATTAACAGTTCTAAGATTACGAAGCACGTCAATTTCTTCTTCATGCGAAGGATGTAAAGGATCAATGGGAGGCACATAAGGGCTCTTAACATGCTTTCTCAAATGGAATTCATTGAATAGCTTAAGCATCTCATATTTCCATTGACTATAATACTCCCCATCGAGAATGGGCACTCTACATCTAAGACTCCCCAAACTAGACACATTCATCTTCCTCCAATGGTGATAAAACCAAAGCTATGGAGACCAAAGCTCTGATACCAATTTTGGGATCGAGAAGGGACGTCTAGGGGATGAATAGACTACTTGCCAAATTAAAAACCTAGCCGTTTCCCAATTTTGATGGTTGGCAGATTTTAGCAATTCTAACAAGTCTAGTGCACCCTACACATGCTAGTCAACAAGTATAGCAACGGAAAGTAAAGACAAGCATATGTAAGAAGCAGTAGAGATAGGAAGATCAAACGCAATAGATAACACGAATATTTTTCCCGTGGTTCCAATAGGTGGTGCTATCGTACGTCCACGCTGATGGAGACTTCAACCCACGGAGGGTAGCGGTCGCGAGAGTCCATGGAGGGCTCCACCCGTTAGGGTCCACAAAGTAGCAACCTCGTCTATTCCATCACGGCTTCCGTCCACGAAGGACTAGCCTCACTATGGGTAGATCTTCACGAAGTAGGCGATATCCTTGCCCGTACAAACTTCTTGGTTCAACTCCACAACACGAAGAAGGGGGCTCCCAAGCGACACCTAACCAATCTAGGAGGCACCACCCTCCAAAAGGTAATAGATGTGGTAACAATGATGAACTCCTTGCTCTTGTGCTTCAAAAGATAGTCTCGTCAACACACAATCACTCTCTCACAGATTTGGCTTGGTAGAAGAGGATGATTGGGTGGAAAGCAACTTGGGGAGGCTAGAAATCAAGATTCATATGGTTGGAGTGGAAGGTCTTGATCTCAACACATGAGTAGGTGGATCTCTCTCAGAAAAATTGATGGGGTAAGTGTAGGTATGTTCTAAGTGCTTCCTCTACGAGTGAGAGG
Organism: Elymus sibiricus; assembly: GCA_039707655.1. Classification (NCBI taxonomy): domain Eukaryota; kingdom Viridiplantae; phylum Streptophyta; class Magnoliopsida; order Poales; family Poaceae; genus Elymus; species Elymus sibiricus. The sequence goes on from CM077675.1 coordinate 427,856,554, forward strand.
AGGTGGAGGGGTATATATAGGCATCTCCAAAAATCCAACCGTTACAACATTATTGCCCAACTCGGTTGCACCGACTAGTGCAAAATGTGGCAACTTTCGGCTTTTCGATGAGACCGATATATAAATCTCGGTGGTACCGATATGGGTGACCTAGGCAGATTCCAAATCTCGGTACGACCGATTCTCAAAACTCGAAAATTCCGATTCTTGAAAATAGGATACCAGTGAATTGGTCACTGATTTCGGTTGCACCGAAGTGGAAAATTGGTGGCACCGAGACTAGGGTTTTGGCTAGGATTCTGTCTAAGTGAAACTTGGTAGGGTCGAATGGAAATTGTTGGTGGCACCGATTTTGGATATTTGGTTTTGGACAGAATATTTGTGGGAGAATGTCATGTATATTTTTGGTGGCTAATCTCTAACCACTTGAGCAACCAGATCATCATAGACACCTCATCCCCTTTTAATAGTATTGGCTTTCCTATGGACTCAAGGTGTGATTTGTCACAAAATGTAAAATGTAGAGTCTTCAAGCTTGTTGATTTTGTCAATCCTATTCCATTTCTTCTTCTTCTCTCCTTGGAGATTCTCCACACATTCCATGGCCAAACTTCTCTATGGACTTTATCTGAAATAAACTAGGTAAAACTATTAGTCCAAGAGACAATGTATGTTATCATGAACTATCAAAACCTCCAAGGGAGCATATGTTCTTTCACAAAACGGACAAGGAAGCATATGGGAAAATGCACATGACGATGGCCGCATGTATACCATGTCTTTGATGCCGATGCCACTCACGAGACGTCCCTCGATGCTCTCAAGAGTGACACGAAACTTGTTGCACTCTTGTTGTATCATCCTCCAGTGCTTTAAGAGGGACACCCGCCCACGCTTGGTCTCCATCTTGTTGTACGGCGTGAACTTCTTGCGTTCATGGTATTCATGATGAACACGTAGCCAAAAGGTGGATGCCTTTTGCTCGGCGCCGACCTTGGGGTCTTGTCCAATGTCTCTCCAACATTCACAAAGGAGCTTGTCCTCATTCTTTGTGTATGTCTTCGTCCGTTTGCTTTGGTGCTTCTTGTTTGCATTGGCTTGGGTAGCGGGCTCGCCTTCGAAAAGTAAAGGCTTCCCGTAAATGTCAACTTCATCTTCTTCTGCTTGGCCGCAGTCGGCCGGGAATTCGTCCACTTGGGGTAAAGCATAGAAGGGGTCGACTTGGTCTTGATCGAAGGTGTCGGCCGTGCCGGCCATGAAGGGGTTCAGCCGTCTTAGCTTTGTGTCTCACCGGGATCGATGGCCGCGACACCCACACCACCTTCGAAGATGATGTTCTCCATGATGAAACAGTTGTGGCACTCGTCGTCCTCCGTGGCCGGCATTCTATCGAACGGGTTGCGGGCATCGGGACGCATGTCGGCTGGGATCTCCCGCGGGTGTTTTCGGTCTCCGGTCGACGATCCACTGGCCACAGGTGTGGCGTTGAGGTCGATGCAAATGGGCGTGGGCGTGGCCGACGTAACCACGCTCACCTCCGGCGAGCAATCCCCGGAGAAATGGGAGACTTGTGGGTTGGGATGATGGAAGCCGGGCATCGGCGACGCGGTGGAAGTGAGCGGCGACTTAGGCAGCAGCACATGAGGAAAGGCCGACGACCCCGTGTTGCCGCGGCCACCGCGGCGGCAACGAGCCCATGCTGGCCTGGGTTTAACCCTAGGTAGAGTAGGGCCTCCCACGTCGCCGCAGCGAGGAGGGCTTTATTTTCCTCTTGTTTCCCGGCGGCGGCCAGGGTGGCGGTGGACGCGGCCTCGATCTTGTTGGCCTGCACGTGCCTTCGGCCCTTCCTCTTTGCCGACTGTACGGCCCGCTGCTCGGGCATCAGCGGCTTCTTTTTCGACGGCATCGCAGTCTTGCGGGCGACGCGGGGCCTACCTTTGGCGGATGTGGGGCCGGAGGAGGCGAGACCGGCGGAGGCGTCAAGAGTCGCCTTGTCGTCCATGGCGAGCGGAGGCGGGAGCGCGAGCGGGAGATTTTTGGGAAAGTGGACGAAATAGGGGTGGTTGTGTGCCGACAGGCTCGCGAGGGAGAGGAGTAAGCGGGCGTTGCACGTGTCCGCTTCGTGTCCACACCGACCCAAATGAGGCTCAAATTTGGGCTCAAAATGAGTCACACGGGGGACCAAACACGGATGTGCGTCCGTTTGGATCAGCGCATTAGGCCGACTTTTCTGTCTGTTCCGACCCAAACGGACACGCACAGACGAAATGTGTCAGCGTGTTGGAGTTGCTCTAATATCTGGGAGCGAGGACCACCTATTCGGCGACCCGCAAGCCAGAAACCAGGCGCGCATCCCCAACGCGATAGATATTTATCGCCTTCAACGAGACCGAAGGTTCGTCTCGCTGAAGCGTTTCGACTAATCGGGTCGGCCCACTAGCGCACAGTGAAATAAAAAAATTAGGAAGAAAATGAGGACGCGAGGGATTCAAACCGTGGTCGTTTCAATAGAGCATAAAGCCGCTAGCCACTGCACCACTTTTGACTTCATATTTACATAGGAGGCGTGTGCTACGTGAGGTAAAACACCGGATTTTTCCATTTCTCCGTTTTCCTTTGTTTCGTTTCTTTGGTTCTTTGTTTGGTTTTCTTATTTTTCTCATTATAATTATTTTTCTCCATTTTTTCATTCATTTTTCATTGATTCTTTGGTTTTCAATTTTTTTTCTTCTTCTCCGGGTTTTTTTTATTTTTATTCATTCTAAATTTGTTTCTTCGGTCTTTTTCATTTTTCGAGGTTTATTTTTTGGTTTTATTTTGTTTCTTTTGTTTTTCATTCTACATATTTTCATATGTCAAAACAAAATTAATAAGTGATCAACATTTTTTTATACACATTCAACAATGTTCAAATGCTTATTCATCATTTTTCAACTACTTGTTCAACATTTTAATACTTATACATTTTTCAAATACACGTTCAACATTTTTTAATGCTTTTAGATTTTTACATACTTGTTCAATATTTTTCATATACTCGTTCAACATTTTTTTAATACTTGTTTCACATTTTTAAAATATTTGTTTAACATTTTTAATACTTATTCAACGTTTTCAAATACTTGTTCAAAATTTTGTAATACTTATTCAATATTTTTAAAATACTTTTTCAATATTTTTCAAATGTGTTTTCTATAATATGTATATAAATATTTAGAATATTTTAAAGTATACACAAAATTTAAAAATGAAGCAAAAAGTGAAAAGAAACGAAACAAGAAACAGGCAGGTGTTTCGCGCGTGGGCCGGCCCATATGCTCGCTCGTTTTAGCAGGAAACAGGAAGGCTCGACTTGCTAAACGTGTGACGTAGCGGAGAGCTCCTGTCTAACGCTCATTAACGTCAAACAGAGAAGCTTTCGCTGAAGGTAGGTGCAGATGGGGCGCCCCGTTTCATGGTCAAGAACTCTTTTTTTAGTAAAAAAATCGCCAAAAATAACGCCCGGCTCGTGAACTCTAGAACCAAACCAATGGAGCTGAAAAGTTCTACTGCATTGCAAGCAACACGAGAACTTAAAGTACTGAGCAACTTTATAATTTGTTCGAACAATTCAAGAAAATCAAGAACAAAAACTAGAAATTTCAGAACAAAATTAGACAAACGCGAGCACTTTTCAAAACAATGAACAATTTTTGAAATTTAAAAAAACTTTACAAACGTGAAAAATTATTGAAAAGATGAACAAAAAATCCAAAAATCCAAAAAGATGAAGAATTTTCAAAATATACATTGAACCTTTTATAATATACGCTTAACAAATTTAAAATACACACTGAATTTTTTTAAAATACGCAGAACAAATTTTAGATATACATTGAACATTTCTCTAATGTATGTTGAACAAATTTTGAATTTAAACAAAATTTAAAAATCATGATTTGTTTTCTGAAATTATGAAGAAAATATGGAATTTCAAACATTTTCTAAAACAAGGATGCAAATAAAAATGAAAAGGATAAAATAAAAAGGGAATAAAAAATTAAAAAGAAATTCAAACAGAATAAAACAGAAACGAAAAAAATAAAAATCCGGAAGAAAAACTAGTTTAGAGCCCAAAACCAGTTTGCTTGACACTGCTTTAACCCGCTCCCTTATAACGGGCCCATGTACGGGCTGGCACGTCTCCAGTATTTTCTTATGCCTTTTTCCTTTTTTATAATAATCCGGGATATAAAAAGTTCTAAAATTTAAAAAGTTGTGAATTTTGGAAACAATGTTCAAGAATCCCCAAAATGTTCCTGATTTCAAGAAAATGTTCGCGAATTCAATAAATGTTACCAGTTTAACATAATATTGACGAATTTGCAAAAATATACACGAAATTAGAAAATGTTCATGAAGTGTAAATAAATGTTCATGATTTTCAAAAGTGTTAGCACATACGAATAATAATCATTATTTAAGATAAATGTTCACGAATGTAAACATGTTCACGATTCGGAAAAAAATCATGAATTTTAAAATGATAAGTATTTCAAATAATTATTCAGGAATTCTAAAAAAACTATATTTAAGAAGATGTTCACGAATTTTTCAAAAATAATAATGAATTTAGAAAATGTTCACAATTTCAAAGAATATTCATGTATTTGCAAAATCTTTGTGATTTCAGAAAATGTTCACGATTTCAAAAGAAAATGACAAATTTGAAAGATGTTCATAAATTGGAAGAAAGAAGATAGTAAAAGATAAAAATAAAAAATAAAATTTAAAATAAGAACTAAAAAGAAGAAGAAGGAAAAACCGAAAAGAATGAAACGAAATTGGGCGGCCCATACGAACACTAACGTGTCACAGCCAGGTCGCTAGCGGGTGACCTATGCGCCAAATTGGAGTCGCCTTGCAGTTGTTGGCACAAACTGAGCGTACCCCAGTCGGCGTCGTTGCCACAAACTGGGCCGCCTAGTATGCATAGCGACGCAACCACGGTAGGTCTCTCGGTCTCTCCCCTTCAAAAGAACACAGTACGTCTATATTCTTTGCTTTCTTTAGCTGTTTTGTCTATTTTTATATTTCAGTCAATTATCTATTCAAATACTTTCTGTCGAATTTGAAAAATGTCCAAAAGTTCAATAAAAATCACGAATAAAAAATTGTTCACGTTATTCCAATTTTCCATTTTAGAACCATCCCAGACCAGTTTTTCATTGTTTCCCTCAGGCTGTCGAATTTGAAAAACATGGGACGGCCCAGTTTTGGGTTACTTGGGCCGCCCAAATTCACCTTCTTCCACTTTATGTTTTTCATTGTTTCTCTAAATAATATTCAGGATTTCCAAAAAAATGAATTGAAAAAATGTTCAAGAATTTGAAAATTTTAATGTTCCTGAATTTCAAAAAATTACGATCTTAATTTTTTTCCTGAATTTCAGAAAATTCCAGAATTGGAAATAATGTTCCAAAATTTCGAAAAACGTTTCGAATTAAAATTTTCTTTATCTACACTGATCAAATGTTTGATATATCCATAAAGCTAGGCGGAAGCAAAATGACTAATCAAAGTAACAGAAGTTCGATCCCTTGATGAACCATCCGGCATATAAGTCGCAGCTGCATGAACGATGAAATGATTGGCAGTTGGAAAATATTTTACATGTTTGCAAAAAGGGGAAATTTTCTTACAGGGAATCACCTCTCTTTGATTAGCAAGACAAATGTGTGCACATCAAGTGAAGTGGATAGTTAGGCCCATTCCAATGCTTCACCGTGTACAGGTGCTAAGGGTGTCAATAAAAAAAAATGATGTGGCAAAGCAATTAAAGATGAGAGAAAGCATTATGATGACCCCAGAAGGAAATAATGCTAAGCACATGAACCTATGCAAAGTGCCTACCAACCAATGCATGAAGGAGTTTAATTCATAAACAATTAAATATAACATACTTAGCTACAAAACCTAAGCATTCATACATTATGGACATTTGTTGCTAAGATATTTGATGCACTTAACATCTCGTCTAAGCACCATTCCTTTGGAAAAGGTCTTACACGCACACACAACCCATCGAGCCGCACTGGTCAAACGAGCAAGACGCCACCACGTTGGTCCGATTAGTCAAAACTAAATAAAAAAAATGCAGAGTTAGGTTAGTGTCGACGTTGGCGCCATGAGTACAAATGGAACTGCCAAAGCCTTTCGCTGTTCCTGGTTGCAGACCAGACAGCGAAGTGATAGAGCGTGAGTTCCTCGTGCCTTGGACGTCTCGGACAGTGAGTGAGTTTGTGCGTGCTCAGCGCTCACGCAAGTTGACCATTAGCATCCAATGCTTACGCCATGATTCCTGTAGTTTTGTTATCCCAGCGCGTTGACGCATCCGGCTGATTGGCTAGTGGTCAAGGACTCAAGGTAACTTCAGGTTACCCCGCAAAAAAAAAAGGTAAGTTCAGGTTTCCCAGATTGCAACAGTTGACGCATCACAAAAATTAGAGAAGAGAGGCGGGCAGTGGTGGCTGGATCGCACCAAAAAGTTGAGGCCCTGTTTGGCAATGGCAGAGAACACTGTTCTTTCTTTCCCGTTTCTTTTATTTGATCCATTCATACGCAGTTATCTACGCCGGCAGCCGCTCGCGTCAACAGGTGGCTCCCGGTCGAGAGCATTGATCGGGACAACGACACTGCGTGCGGTGCCTGGGCCGGCCAGGGAGAACGGCATGGAGCCCTGCCACTGCATCCTACGTCGATGGGTAGATTCGTAGCCGGAGCGAGAGCCCAGATATGGGAGCGCCATGGCACCGGCACATGCCGGTTTGGTCGGTGCGCGACGACCGTGCTCCACCAATTCATTGCGACCGTTCCAAGTGCCAACGGCGAACGAGATTCTCCCTTCCACCTTCTATCCATCCTGTGATCAATGCGAACCAGCGACGCGCTGCCCATCTTTCGGCGTGCTCTTTCCGGTCGGGAGAGAAAGCTTCTTTATTTTCTTAGTTTTTCACTTTCCTTTTCGGATCTTGTGTATTCGCTGGTTTCGGCTCATGCTTCAACTCTACAGGAGACGTGAAAAAACGACATCGCAAAGAGAAACGATATGCTAATGGACGTCGTGACTTGAGCACAGTTCCTCTCACTGGTATTTACAGGCCTGAGCTTTAGCTTTTCCTTAGAGCATATCTAGCGGATCCCGGCAAACCGGGTCATTCGGTAAAATAATCGTCGGTTTGCGGAATAGTTCCCGTAAACCTGGTCAGAATAGATTCCCAAAATCGTCCGTCCCGGGTTTTTTTTTACGGGATCCCGCATCCGCGACCCTATTTTCTTCATCTCTACTACTTATAAAAGAGCAAACATAATCTTTTCTAAATACACCCCATAAAATGTACACAAATCCATTACCACCGCATGATTAGGCCCACTAAACTCAATCTAACGGTTAGCCTTAACCTAATTAATTCTTTGTGTGCACTTAGCAATTCATATTGACTGACCGTACTCCACCGCAGAGGAAAATATGAAACTTCACGCCTCATCAGTTAGGAAACTATAATCAACGGGCGCGTTATATTAGGAAACTAATCACAGTGCATCCTTCTTATTAGGAAACTAATCACCGGTGCATCCTTCTTATTAGGAAACTAATCGCGAGTCGCCTGCCGCCACCACGCACGCGAGCCACGGTGGGGGACGTGCGAGGAGAGGAGCTTCGGCTTCCTCCGGGCACACACGTGCCGTCGCCGCCGTCATCTTCTTCCTGGAGACCAGGGCGCTCTTCTGCCGCGAGTACGATGACTCCATCCGTGTTCAGGCCATGCTCTCCGGCAACCATCGGCATCCGCCTCGGCTTCAGCTCCGTCCGCAGCACCCACGCCGACAAGCCGACAACCACCCACCACCGACGCCCTACAAGTGCAAGCTGCCAATCGCCGTCGTCCTCAGGGCGGCGCCGATCTTGGCCGCGGCGCAGGAGGTGGCATCGTCGTTGTTCCTGCCGTCGTCCGGCTGGGCCGTCGAGGACCTCCTGCAGTTCTCCCTTCGTGCACCGTCGAGGACACCGAAGGTCTATCTCAAATCAATCAGACGAACCCTTAATTTTATTTGGGGATATTCTGGGCTTTGCACGACTAATACTGCACTTTTGGTACTTGGTGGTGGGTTAGATCTTTTAGATCTGCAGTTTCATCTACCAACCAATCCGACTCTGATGCATACTAGAAACATTTTTTGGGACAGGAAGAAATTGCTATTCCAGAGTTTAATTAATCATTTGATAATTCCTTTGGAAAATACATGTGATCTTTAGCATGAAAATCACTCCCATATATAGATATAGGATGAAAAGGGACTGATTGTAAGAGTGTGGTTGTTTAGCCCTGTAAAGTTACAATGAGGTTCATATTTAGACCAAGATGCATTTAGAATTTGACTACATGCATAAGTTTGGCTGGTTGAGAAATTTGAATTCACTATCCCTCATAAAGTGTATGTTCAGTGGGTGCACGTGCATTACAGATTAAATAAGAATTATGGCTCTTCAAGCAATCTAGAATTCTAGGTTTGGGATTATCTTAGGTTGTCGATGGCTGTACTGAAAATGTGTAATTAGATATTATACGTACATAAGAACTATGCAGCAGTCTTGTCTTACAAATTAGTATCAAGGGGGATACTGAAGAAGTGAAGATGCAGAGTCTCTGTTTCTGGGACTACTTCTCATGTTCATATCGGCTTCCTTGGGCTTTACATCCTACCAACAATCACCAGATGCATTAAACTGGAGAATATCAAGAGGTAACGCCATCACCTTGATTAGAATTGCCTTATTTGTGCTATTTGGTCAGTTTGTGTTTACGTATGATGTCGCTTAGCTTGGAATTAAGGTGGGTTGAGCCTGCCTAGGCACTAGCTCCAGGGATAGGTTGGAAATCAGAATATATGATTCATTCTTAGAGAGTACTACTTTGCACGCAGACTTCATCCGCTCATGTGTCGTCTTAACGTAATTGCATAGCAACCCAGAAAACTATGTAAGATTCAGTAGGAGGCAGGATATTGTAGATGTTCTACTATTTCAGTTACATGATTCTATACATCTAAAAAAGGTTACATGATTCTGCAACTGTTGTTGGAGAATATCTCTCGCTGTTCTATAAAGGTGTGCAATCACTACTGTGTTGCAAGAAAGATAATTTTACCATACAGAAGGATCCAATGAAGAAACTAATCCTGGTGAGTTCCAATAAATAGACCCTTCGAAGGATCTGTTCTAATACAGTTGCCGTATATTGGTACAGAAAAATCATATAAACTGGATTAAGTCAGATTTATTTTGTTTCATGATAATGTAAGTTCTTTCATTTCCTCATCTGCATTTCATTAAAAACTTACTTGGTGTGTGATTTATGCTCCTGTTTTACATAGCTATCCCAACATCAAGAAATATGTTGAAGCATTTATTCCTTACCACTCCCGATCTACTAATTAATATGCCTACTTTTGTACAAACCTTTTGTGGTTGTTCACGCAAACAAAAGATGCCCTGAAAGATAATGGAGAGAAGCACAAGAAAATGCAAGTATGTATGTACCTAAATTGATAGGTTTGACTCTATGTATATTGCATTATTATGCTGCGGTGTGCTATATATATATCCTTCCACTGATTTAAAAAAAGCAGCTGGAAAACATTGAGCTTAGTAAACATTGTTACCCTTCTCCTAGAAAGTTTGATACATTGTTGAAGAAAATAAAATTCTGATAACCGTTGAGCGATAACTTTCATATTTGACGAGCAAGATTATTTGGTTCAACTCTTCCAAAGTTTGTTGGAAGAAGTCTCCCATACTTGGGGAAAGAAATAATGCTTAGAGATCAAATCCTTTCCTATGTAGTGTAAACAATTGGTGGTATAATTAGTTTTTCTTTTCATTTTTGTAGGATAATAACGATGCATGCAGGGGAGGGTGAATTAGTCTACAGTACTTTCATGTCTACCGAGCTGACGGAACATCAAAGGTATTTCCTTCCGCAACTTGAAGAATGTTGTTTCATTGTGCACGATAGGCATGATTCAGGAACAGTGTGGCTTCAATTAGCTTGCAGCCATCCTTTAACAAGATCATACGTACCTTGATATTCCTCTGTTTTCTCCTTTTTGTCCCATGCATTTTTAAGAACTGAAATAATGAAATAATTATGTACCATTGCATCATAACAACAAGGTTACTAGACTTGTGTGAATAGGCAAGAAAGGTCCTACTAGCAAAAGCAGATGAGGATGTTCTTACAGTTCTTTTTCTTATATGTGAGTTTATAATGCACATGAAAAAGGAAATATGTATACCTTTTGCTATTTTGGCACATACATTTATTCTTATTTACTTGTGCAGTTTCGAATGATCCAACATTTCTGCAATCATCAAACTTGAAGACATACTGTTTAAGGCCTTATTTGCAGGTTATTTGCACCGCTTATTTTCTTCGTCTGTGTGCTTCTTTCTATCTTCACCAGTTTTGTAGCATGCTCGAAATTGTTGGCTCTTTCCTATGGAAAATTTGAAACTAAATGAGTTGGCCTAGAATTAAGTATCTGTATTTAGACTTGCTTTTGACACAAGAAATCTGTTTATTTTTGAACGGGTAATACCCTTTCCAACACGGACTGTATCATACAATAATGAAGCAGCTTCGTATCATTATACCCCACATTAATTTTTGTGATGCATAAATTATAATTTTCTAGGTAGATGCATATAGTATCATTCAAATTCTGAACTTCAGTCCTTACCTATTATCACAATTGCTGTTTCCAATTCTGTTTTTTTTTTTTTTTGCAAACTATACAAAGATTCCTAATTAATTTACATTAAAATAATATAAAGTTATAAACAAGAGGTAGTATTAATTACAAGATTTGGTAAGAATACGTGACTCAGCTGTGGGGCGTTGCTTGAAGGTAAACACAATAGATTTTATGCATTCCTATTTGAGGTTTCATCATGTTTTTGTGATTTAGAAGCTGACCTGCCTCAAAGCTTGATAAGGTTAAGCTTGACAAATACTCTAGAATACTTTTCCTTCCATTTTTATTTTTATTCATAATCCCATTTCAGTTTCTGTACGTAAAGACTGTCTTATAGCGTTGCAAGTTAGTCTGGTTGCCAACGCGTAAATTTACACGAAACCGGATAAATACTTTTTATCATGATGATTATTGGATTTCATTTAGCCCTTTTACATTTCAATTAATTAGTTCTTGTAAAGCACCTTCTATTTCTGCACATATAGAAGTCGTTGTATTCACATATCATCTTCTATTTCCTATTATCCATAATAGGTAGCTATATAATTTTGGCAGTCCACATAACCAAAAGATATATATAATTTTTGATCCGAAATAGTAAAAATATAGTATATTTTGAGATGCAGATGCAGAGTTGTCTTTCGTAGAATAAAATAAGATTTGAGAGGTAAGCATCTTGAACAAAGTAATTGCACTGTAAGGCAGTTTATCCTTTTTTTCTAGCTACACTCGAAGAGAAGAATACACTACATGCCTATATTACTGCATTATTAAATAACTGCTGATTAGCAACATAACAACAGTGGTGTCTCATTTTTGAAAATACAATTTGAGCGACATCAAACATTGTGTATCCATTTGATTTATATATATTTTGCAATATTTATTTTTATTTTATACTATGTGAATGTCACCTGGATTACGTTTGATACGTGCGTTGCACGTACATGCTTACTAGTATCTATAGGATTTCATCCTTTTTTTACAGGATCCTCTGTTCTTGACCGCGGGGGGGAGGGGGGGAATTCAGCCCAAACGGTTTCCCTCGCAGCCGGCGGCAGGACCTTCCGAACTCGAATTCGACCAAATCTCGCCGGCCGTCGCGGCCCGCTCGCTGCCATATGCGCTCGCCGCACACGAGTTCACCGCTGAACACCGACGCAACAGCAACGCGGCCGCGTACGTGATTTGCTAGTTAGCTAGCCGTGTACGTGATTTGCTAGCTAGCTAGATCGAGCGGGCCGCTAGCAGTAGCTTGGCCGTGGCCGCGAGCAGGGAGGCCGCGAGTAAGAGCTCGGCCGCAGGCGCGAACAAGGCGGGTGTGAGCAGGAGCTCGGTCGCTCCGATCAAGTGCGCGCCAACAGCGGCGGCGGGAGGAGCCTCCAGCGCGGGCGCCACAGCAAGAGCTCGGCCGGCGCGAGCACGGACTGTGAATTGGAAAACCTAATTGTAATTTAGATTACGTTTTTAGGGGGTTTATGTAATTTTGTCAGGAACATAAACTTCTTTTACAGAATCTATTCTGACGAAACAAAAGTCATACCGTAAAAAAATAAACGGAATCTTGTAAGCCGAATTTTACGGGACGAGGTATATCGGATCTGCTAGAGATGCTCTTATCCTTCTTTCTCCGGTCTCCACCGTCGCTAGCTCGGTGTCGGCTGGGTCAGCATGGGAAATCATTAGGTGCTCCAGACCCTCGTAGGCGTCCATGCTCCCATGTTAAAAAAACTGAATTTAAATATTAAAAAAAACTGAATTTAAATTTCACAAACGGGTAAAATAAAAAAATGTTGGATTTGTCCCTCTTATTCCCAATGTGTATTTCCAATTTATATTTGATATTTTAGGGATTGTAGCCACATGTCTAATGAACATTCACATTTTTTGAATTTTTTTGAAACGTTTAACTTGACTTTTTTTTCTAACATTAAACCATGTGACTGCTGGGAGTACCATATATTCTCACGGGTCAGCACACTGGAAAAATTGACGGCCTCCCACACTGGAATAGCCATCGATGAATTGATTATTTCTTAACAAAGAAATTTCTATTGGTTATAAATGGGATAATTAACATTATACCGAATCGATTCTCTAGCTTAGTAAGACAAATGAGTAGACCCGATAGGTCTATTATAAGTTGGATAACTTACATTCTACCGATCAAATACAGTGAGTCCTCTCTTACTTGGTTAATATGACAAATGAGTAGACATCAAGCGAGGACTCTGTGCACGTACGTGCATATAGAAGGATTTGGGTATGTTTGCTTAGAGCATCTTCAGCCACGACTTGCAAATCCGGCCCCTCAAACGCCCGCGGCCGGGCGTGTCCGTTTTGAACCCCTACTTTTTCATCCGTGCAGCCGCATCTCTCGTATTTTTCCTCATATGTCCGGTCACTTGCACGTGATTGGTGGAGAAGAAGAGAGAGAAAGAAAAGAATGAATAAAGAAAGAGAAAAGATGGTCCGGGGTGGGGTCACGTCCTACATGGCGGACTGACCGGGCGCGTCCGGGCGCGTCTGCGACCCTTCATATCGTCCTCATATTTGAGATGGATATGAAGGGTGCCGGTCAGTCCGGGCGTTTGAGATGGGTATGAGGGGTCCGTCTGAATCGATTTTTTGTGACCGGACAGTGACCGGGCGGCCTGCCCGGGCATTTGAGGAGAGTATGAGGGGTCCGGCTGTAGATGCTCTTAGTGTACAAATTTACATTGCCAAACCTTACCAAAAAAAATTTGTCAACAAAGGTTTGGCCAGCGAATGGTTGGCAGAACTTGGTAACGCATACGACGACATGAACCAAACATACTTGCATACATACACAACCGATCAAGTTACACGGATCAAACAAAGAACGGCTCATGCCAGATCATAGCATACACATGTGACTCGAGAGAATATCACATGATACCACCCCTCAGGTGATACCATGATGCCATTTCAAAAAATAATAATTTAAATGTTTAAAAAAATCTGAAAAAACTTGTGGATGTTCACATCACATGAATGTACAATCCCTAAAAATTTCAGATTCAAATTCTAAATATACAATGAGAAACAAAAAACACAAATCCAGCATGAATAGTGGCAATGTGCATTTTGAATTTGGACCTGAAATTTTTAGCGATTGTACATTCAATCGATGTGAATATCCACAAAAGATTTCAGATTTTTTTGAAACATTTAAAACAGGAAGTTTTAAAATGGGATCATGGGAGCATTTGAGAGGTGGTATCACCTAATACTCTCCCCATGTGATTCAACTGAGGATGCCGGTTGCCGAACCTTGCTGGTTAGTCAGAAAAAGGAAATTTCTGATGAGCGGTTGCATGCCATGGATCGTTGGTGCCACGATTATACAATTGGAAACGCCAAAACCTTCGTTGTTCTTCGTGCTTTGCCGATCAGATATTTTATATTGGTGACTTGGTGAGGTTACATGGCGTGTGATTCCCGCGTGACCTGGACGTTCCCCAGGCAGACTGACAGTGAGATGGCACCAACGGTATAACCTTTTGCTCAAAGGAATGCTCGGCGCATTCGTCGCAGGCTCGCGGCTGGGTGTGTATGAAGCATCCGATTCGATGTGCATTGGATCGTCGAATGGCTTCACCAAAGCAGACGGAGACCAGCACCATCCAACGATCCTCCGATGCTTGCATCATACGTGCGTGAATGCGTCTGGCTTGATGGCTACTTCTGGCGCGTAGTAAGTTCAGGTTTCCCGAACTGAAGAAGAGGGCAGTGGTTAGCTAGATCGCACCCGGAAGCCGATGCTCTGCTCGGTTTGGCGGGAACGTGTTTTTCTTCTCTTCAGTTCATAGTTCGTGCCCTGTTCCAGACGTGACCCGTGGAAGAGGGGTGAAACCGGATCGAAATTGGATGGATATATAATCCTCATGCCATACCCTATTTCATGTGTATTTTCGCATTCGGAAGCGGAACGGATGCGGATTTGAATATCGGAGTATCCCATTATGCGACTTTGAATACCGGATTATCCGATTCGGACATGGTACAGTAACAAAACGGCGTCGGATCGGAAACGTTCATTTATCATATTCATATGCGAGGAATATATAAATGCTTTAAACTAAAAGTTATGCATAAACAATGTGCAAATGTTAATACTAATACACTTTAAGAACACATAAAGCACATGATGGTATTTAACATAAGCCAAATAAATCACTAACAAGCATATGCCTTGCCTCATAAGGAAAAATAGCATTCACGTATTGCTAGTTAATACTTAAACATTATCCAAAAATCGAATTCGGAATTTAGAAGATGGGATTATCGGGCTAGAAAAACGGATTATATTTTTCTTTAGAAAAACGGATTATACTAGTGTGACGTATATTAGTATTGCCATATCCCATATTGCATCCTATCAATCGGATTCGAATTCGAATCGGATTGTTGTTGGATGTCAAAATTTTCTTGACATATCCTATAAGAAAGTATTTAAAAACGGTTTCGGACGGAAGTTATCCTAACCACATTCACCCTTCAACAATACTACATTCACGGGCTTAATACGAGGGTTTTACGGAGTGAGTCTGACTTGGTAGGTTCTGATAGGATTAAGGGGGGAGGTTGGGCCCCACCCACTTGAAAATAAGGGGGGTGATGGGGATATGTACCTAGGGTAGGGTCATAGGCCTGACCTACATACCCTATCCAAGGGTACTACCTTAGAGAACTTAAGAATTACAAGGAAGTCTCCGACTGAAATCACCAAGGTGCATGAGTCACTCGACAACATCCACTCGGAGGTTTCTCTCTCCACTCGACAGTTGCCTTTCACTCGGAAGAACCAGAAGACAGTCGACCGCAGAAGACCAGAAGCCACCCCAGGGAGGCCAACAGGCAGGCGTTCGGCTGGTCGTCGTTAGTAGCCTTTATTACATACGTTAGCAGTAACGTTCACCTTTATTGCCACGATCGAACCCTTGGTTGCTGGATATTGATGAGGGGTAGCGCACTCTATATAAGCCACCCCTCCCCTCTGGCACAAGGGTTCGCACCCCTTGTAACTCTCATATTCCACACGACAAGCTCCCGAGCACTGAGACGTAGGGCTGTTACCTCCACGAGAGGAGCCTGAACTCATACATCCGTGTGTACAATCTCGCCGTAGCTAGGACTCTGCCCTCTTCTTTCGTACCCCTAATCTCTACTGTCAGGCTCGTTCCCACGACAGTTGGCGCCCACCGTGGGGCAGGCGTCTAAGCGACTTCCGGCGAGGTTGCATTTTTCCCCTTTGTCATGTCTTCCGGCGGTGGTCTGTTCTTGGGCCACGAGATCCGTCTCGGTGCGCTCACCTTCGTCGCCGACGACTCGGCATGGCTTCAGGAAGCGCCTCTGGACGTTGAGGCGCTCCCGATCCGCGGGGCTACGCATTTCCATGCAAGCTCCTGCGGCGTTCTACTTCGGCAGCCGTCGACTCCGTACCTGTCGGCTCTCCCTGCTGTTCGTCGCCACAAGCGATCCGGTCGCTCGCGGCTCCAGCGTTGGGTCAGGCATGCGGTGGCTCGCCAAGCATCATCTCCGCAGATTGCGGCTATCGAGCCCGTCGAATCACTTCACGGTGCGTTCGACTCGGCGTCGGATCAGTCTGATGTTCCTTCCGAGTGCGAGAGCTGTGATCCAGCGGCTGAGGTTCTTATGGCGGGTTCTCAGCAAAGCCCGCCTGGCTTCGGTCGCGGCAGACGCGAGGCTGGAGGACCGTCGGATGAGCAGCAGCACCGGGATGAGGAGATTCTCCATACTCCCATCGTCGGTGCGACTGCTGAGGCCCAGACCATGGAGGCCACGCACCTTCGGCTCAAAGAGATGCAGGAGGCACTCGACGAGCGTGCCCGCCAGCGTCCACCCGTTTCCAGTCGACGTCAGCGACAGTTGTTTCCGAGTAGATCTCATAACAACGTCAAGGTATTCCGTACTCCAATGCTGAATGTTGCAGCAGCTGCTAAGACTGCAGATTCCATTCAACCATCCCGTTCGGAAGCTGGCAGAGGTTTGCAGCAGATCCGAGCGTTGCTTGATGCAGCGCAACTGCAGAATTTGGCTGTTTCTCAGTCGCGCAACAGGTTACACGGTAATTCGCCCAGAGCGGACACAGTTCAGTCGGCGCACAGCCCGGGGTCACCTCTGCACCGCAGGGGCGGAGGTTACCGTGAAGATCAGTATCAAGATCAGTGGCGAGATCAGTTTGCTCCACGTTATCACCGTGATGACCGCCGTCGAGTGCCTACTCCTCCGCGGAGTGGTTCATATGTGCCCCGGCACTATGACGATAGGCGCCCGTTCGGCGATGAGCGGAATCCTGGGTTCGACGCGAGGAATGTCCTCGCTCAGAAGCGGATCGACAGAGGCAGGGCTCACAGGAATGATTATGATAGAGATTATCCTAGCGGAAGTGGTGCCGTTGTTTCTGGACCCGAGTGTTTCAGCAGAGCCATTCGATCTGTTGAGATTCCCCCAACTTCAGGTTGGCGGCTGGAATAAGTAAGTTCACTGGTGAGTCGAAGCCAGAAACGTGGCTAGATGATTACCGAGTGGCTATGCAGATTGGTGGAGGAAATGACAACATAGCCATGAAGCATTTATCCTTGATGTTGGATGGTTCGGCCCGAGCGTGGTTGAATCGTTTGGCTCCATCTAGCATCTATTGCTGGGAAGATCTTGCCCGAGTGTTCATCAGAACTTTCGAGGGCACTTGCAAGCGTCCTACAGGTTTGATCGATTTGCAGCACTGTGTTCAGAAGCCCAATGAGTCCTTGAGAGATTACATTCAGCGTTGGTCCACCTTGCATCACACAGTGGAGAATGTTTCCGAGCACCAAGCTGTTTGTGCTTTCAAGGCCGGTGTGAAGTACAGAGAGCTTTACCTGAAGTTTGGGCGGACAGGTGATATTTCCCTGAGCAAGATGATGGAGATTGCCACTCGGTATGCCAATGGCGAAGAGGAAGACTGCCTCCGCAGCGGCAAAGGAAAAGCAGTCGACAATGATGCCGGCGGCAATTCCAGTCGTAAACAGAAGCGCAAAGCTGATGGCCCTGCTCAGGCAGAGGCGGCCGCTCTGGCGGCACAAGGAAAAAATAAGGGGAAGTCCAAAGGGCAGTTTACCCCCAAGAAAGGAAAGAATCAGTCGGGAACAGACGTTTTGGATTTACCGTGTGCAATCCACACGAAGAAAGATGAGGAAGGCAATTTGATATTGCCTAAGCATACCACTCGACAGTGCCGTTTACTGATCTAGCAGTTCAAGGAAGGTCAGTCGAGTGAGAAAACTCCTGAAAAGGAGGATGATGAAGACAAAGAAGAGTTTCCTGAGGTTAATTCCACTCTGTTGATTTTTGCTGATGTAGAAAGCAAGAGTTGACTGAAAGTTATCAACAGAGAAGTCAACATGGCTGTTCTTGCCACCCCCACATACCTCAAATGGTCTCAGACTGTTATCACATTCGACCAGTCAGACCACCCTGCTCATATCGCTACCCCCGGTCGGCAAGCGCTGGTGGTGGACCCGGTTGTGGGAGGCACTCGACTCCGCAAAGTCTTGATGGATGGTGGGAGCGGTTTGAACATCTTGTATGCGGATACCCTAAAGGGGATGGGCATTCCGATGTCCCGACTCAGCGAAAGCAACATGCAGTTCCACGGAGTCATCCCTGGGAAGAAGGCCAAGTCACTCGGTCAGATTGCATTGGATGTGGTGTTCGGCACCGACAAGAATTTTCGCAAGGAGAAGTTGACTTTTGAAGTTGTAGACTTCGAGAGCGCATATCATGCCATTCTTGGTCGACCGGCTTATGCCCGTTTCATGGCCCGTCCATGTTACGTGTACCTTAAGCTGAAGATGCCCGGGCCCAAGGGTGTGATCACAGTCACAGGAGATCGACAGAAGGCTGAGGAGTGCCTCTAGCGAGGCTCCAAGATTGCCGACCAGCAAATGGTTGTGGTCGAGTTGAAAGAATACAAGAGGAATACTGATCCTGCCGATCTGCTGCGTGCCAAGAAGCCCGCTTCTCAGCCTGCAGTTCAGTCGGCAGACGAAGTGAAGCAAGAGAGCGTTCATCCAACAGATCCTAATGCTGCCTCGACCAGCATCACGACGACAGCAGATCGCCAAGCGTCCTCTCCACAGATTGCGGTTATCGAGCCCACTGAATCACTTCACGGCGTGTTTCACTCGCCATCAGATCAGTCTGACGTCCCTCCCGAGTGCGAAAGCTGCGATCCTGCGGCTGAGGTTACTATGGCAAGTTCGCAGCAAAACCTGCCTGGTTACAGCTGTGGCGGACATGAGGTTGGAGGACCGTCGAATGAGCAGCAGCGCCAAGGTGAGGAGATCCTCCATTCGCCCGTCGTCGATGCAGCTGTCGAGGCCCAGGTCTTGGAAGCCGTGCGCCTTCAGCTCGAAGGGATGCAGAGGACACTCGGCGTGCGTGCCTGTCATCGTCTACAATTTATCATGCCTTTTGGTTTGAGAAATGCAGGCGCCACTTTCATGCGCATGATTAAGAAATGCCGGCTCGAGCAAATCAGCCAGAATATTGAGGCCTATATGGATGATGTTGTCATCAAGTCTCGCAAAAGTTCCATCATGTTCAACTGAGTTGTTTTGATGTAATAAAAGTACTCCAGACAATGTTGTTTATCAAAGTTATGACTCCCGCAGTCTTTTGTCGATTCCGAGCGCACAATTTCATATTCAAAAACACTCCGAGTGGTGAGCAACCCTCTCACTCTGGGGCTTAGCTGCGAACCAGTTTTCGCCTAAGTTAAAAAAACCTGCCGATTGAATAGCATCCTATTCACTCGGAGACTTAGCTGCGAACCAGTCTTCGTCTAAGTTGTAAAACACTCCGAGTGGTGAGCAACCCTCTCACTCGGGGGCATAGCTACGAACCAGTTTTCGCCTAAGTTAAAAAAACCTGCCGATTGAATAGCATCCTATTCACTCGGAAACTTAGCTACGAATCAGTCTTCGTCTAAGTTGTAAAACGTTCATCACTCAGCTGAACAAACTTACATCACAACCCCCAGTGGGTGAACGACGACTTAGTTGCGAATCAGTCTTCGTCTAAGTTGTAAAACACTCCGAGTGGTGAGCAACCCTCTCACTCGGGGGCTTAGCTGCGAACCAGTTTTCGCCTAAGTTAAAAACCCTATCGAGTGAATAGCATCCTATTCACTCAGATGACTTAGTTGTGAATCAGTCTTCGTCTAAGTTGTAAAACACTCCGAGCGGCGAGCGATCCTCTCACTCGGGGGCTTAGCTGCGAACCAGTTTTCGCCTAAGTTAAAAAAACCTCTCCGAGTGACGAGCAATCCTCTCACTCGAGGGCTTAGCTGCGAACCAGCTTTCGCCTAAGTTAAAAACCCTTCCGGGTGGATAGTATTCCATTTACTCGGAAACTTAGCTGCGAACCAATCTTCGTCTAAGTTCAAAACTTCTCCGAGTGGCGAGCGATCCTCTCACTCGGGGGGCTTAGCTGCGAACCAGTTTTCGCCTAAGTCAGAAATCCTTCCGAGTAGATAGTATTCCATTCACTCGGAAACTTAGCTGCAAACCAGTCTTCGTCTAAGTTCAAAACTTCTCCGAGTGACGAGCGATCTTCTCACTCGGGGGCTTAGCTGCGAACCAGTTTTCTCCTAAGTCAGAAATCTTTCCGAGTGGATAGTATTCCGTTCACTCGGAAACTTAGCTGCGAACCAGTCTTCATCTAAGTTCAAAACTTCTCCGAGTGACAAGCGATCCTCTCACTCGGGGGCTTAGCTGCGAACCAGTTTTCGCCTAAGTCAGAAATCTTTCCGAGTGGATAGTATTCCATTCACTCGGAAACTTAGCTGCGAATCAGTCTTCGTCTAAGTTCAAAACTTCTCTGAGTGACGAGCGATCCTCTCACTCGGGGGCTTAGCTGCGAACCAGCTTTCGCCTAACTTAAAACCCTTCCGAGTGGATTAGGGCTGGACGAAAAGCTCGAAGCTCGCGAGCATAATGAGCGCTCGGTTTTTCGGCTCGTTTCGGCTCGTGCTCGTTAGTTAATGAACCAAGCTGAACAGTGGTTTTTGGTCGTTAAGATTAACAAGCTTAATGATCGAGCAAACGAGTTTCACGAGCTAACTCATTTAGCTCGATAATTTCCAATAGTTTGACTTTTTCTTTCTTTAGTAAATCCAATGGTTTTTGACTTGAGGCTCCCATAGTGTCTAACCTGTTTAATTTATGACATTGTGAATATTTTATGGGATCATGGAATTCTTTTGTGTAATATATGCCATTGTGAAATTTTAATGGGATCATGGGATTCATCTATATTGTTTATTACCTTAACGAGCACTCGTGAACGCTCGCGAGCATAACGAGCTCTTAATGAATCGAGCCGAACAGAGGTTTTAGCTCGTTAATATTAACGAGCTTAATGATAATGAGCTTAACAATAACGAGCTTAATGATAACGAGCTGAACAAGCCGAGCAGCTCGTTAATCCAGCCCTAGAGTGGATAGTATTCCATTCACTCGGAAACTTAGCTGCGAACCAGTCTTCGTCTAAGTTCAAAACTTCTCCGAGTGACGAGCGATCCTCTCACTCGAGGGCTTAGCTGCGAACCAGTTTTCGCCTAAGTCAGAAATCCTTCCGAGTGGATAGTATCCCATTCACTCGGAAACTTAGCTGCGAACCAGCTTTCGTCTAAGTTCAAAACTTCTCCGAGTGACGAGCAATCCTCTCACTCGGGGGCTTTCCTGTGAACCAGCTTTCGCCTAAGTTTAAAAACCCTGTCGATTGAATAGCCTCTTATTCACTCGGAAACTTAGCTGCAAACCAGACTTCGTCTAAGTTAAAAACTTTCCCGAATGACGAGCACTACTCTCACTCGGGGACTTAGCCGCGAGCCAGTTTTCGCCTAAGTTCAAAATTCTTCCGGGTAATGAACATTCAACTCACTCGGAAATCAAACAAATTTAGCCAAGCAAAAGGTCGGAAAGCAAAATGCAAGTAAGACCAGAATCTCTAGCGCGGCAAAAAGTTGCCCACGCAAAGGGAAGTACTCAGTCCTAAGGCCTGAACGAAGTTTTAAATGGCTACATCATCACTCGGCATACCGAGGCAAATGAAGTTTCAACTGCAAGCGAAGTATTTTTCAAGCACCAGTGGGGCTCGCGGGCTCGACGAAGGTGTCCAGGTCAATCCCATCGGCGATCCGAGTGGCTGCTTCGATGAAGGTCTCCATGAAGTCTTCGAATTGAAGTTTCTTCGTGTTGATCACCCGTAGAGCCTTCAGTTTGTCCTCCTTGGCCTCCTTGCAATGGACCCGGACGAGTGAAAGAGCCACGTCAACTCCGCAGCGAGCAGCAGATTTTTTCCATGCCTGCACTCGACCAGGAATCTCATTGAGGCAGATCATCATCGACTCGAGGTTAGTCTGGAGGGTGTCTTCTGTCCACAGTTCTTTATCGACCTTCTCCAGCGCAGCCCTCAGTCGAGTGATATATCCTTGAACACTTCTGAGACGAGCTTCAAGTCAAAACATGTCCATGGCCACGACGTCCCCGATGGGTGACTTGGTGGGATCCAGATTTGGCTCGATCTCCTCAGTCTCCTTTCAAAATCTTGGTAGAACTCTGCACGAGGAGAAAATGAAAAGGTGGCCACACTGCTGTTCTGAAGAAATCAAAGAAATTCACTTGACGGAAGAAAGTTACCTTCAAGCATGCCAAACATCTTCTTCGCGAAGTTTCCCAAGTATTTCTCCAGAGTGCTCCTTCTCTCGGTCAGCTGTTCAACCTTCTGGATCCAATCGGCCTGTTCCTGCTTGAGTTTGGCGTTCTCTTCTTCCAACTTATTGGCTGCAGGAAGCTTCTTCTCAGCGGCCTCAGTTTACTCCCTCGCCACCTTCTGAGCATCGGCGAGTGCCTTGTCTTTATCTTCAAGCGCCTTCTTCATGGTATCTAAAGAAATAACATTGTTGAGTCGCGCTTGGAGTCGACAGTTCTCATCACGCACGTCTGTTCGAGTGAGGACACTCGGTTCAAAGGATAGAAGACGAAAGTGATAGTGTAATTGGTCGACAAGGATTACCTCCCAGGGTCTTCAGCTCGGTCTGTGCACGGTCTAAGTCGTTTTTGGTCACCTCCAGATCCAGCTGGAGTTGGTTTTTCTCGTTCTCCAGGTCGACGTACTTAGTCCCAAGCTCACAGGCTCTCTGAAATCAGCAAAGAAAGTAGTTCAGTCGACACTTATATTTCTCTACCCCGAGTGGAAAATAGCAAGTTCAGTCGACTGGACGGCGGCCGCCGCCCCACCCCACACCCCTGCAAAGGGTCATATCATGGTTGATGGAAATGATGTCCATGAAATCTGCAGGATAGGTCTTGCCATCCCTAAGACAAGCATTCAGAGATGACAAGTATACTCCAAGTACAAAAAAGGACCCTGAGTCCAAGTTCTTAATACTACTGCCCATCGTAAACGATCGACAGTAGTCTCGGGGACTACACCCAATGGGTGCACTCAGCGTGCCCCCACTGGATACGAAACCACTCGACCAGGTCCGACTTGTCAGAGCAAGCATGCAAACATTGTCTCTATCAGACCCCCGCCGATGCAAGCACTCGACGGCGGTCTCGGGGACTACACCCAGTGGGTGCACTCAGCGTGCCCCCATTGGACTTACTATCAGCAAACATGCAAACATTGTCTCTATCAGACACCCGCCGATGCAAGCACTCGACGGCGGTCTCGGGGACTACACCCAGTGGGTGCACTCAGCGTGCCCCCACTGGACCTATTACCACTCGACCAGGCTGTCGAGTGACAGGCCACTATCAGAACAAATCTAAGACCCCTGCCGATGTCTTTGCCATTCGACAGCGGCCTCGGGGACTACACCCAGTGGGTGCACTCAGCGTGCCCCCACTGGACCAGAGAACACTCGACTAAGACCTGATCTACTCGAGGAGAAAACAAGCAAGTATGCATCAAAAGAAAACACCCAGTGGGTGTACAGTCAAGATGGACAGGAATTCAATCGGAAACGAACTTACAATCGCACTTACTCGGACATTGGCACGAAGCGCTGAGCTGGCATCATACGCCAACTTGCTGGCCTCATATGCCTCCTTCATACGCAGCATCATTTGCCCAGCCTGGATCATGGCCTCTTTGGCAGCTCCAGTCTGGTCCTCTGGGACGTGGTACAAAGGGTATGCGGGCATCGGATGAGTTGCTGCTGCAGCTGAGGTCACGGGAGTTACATGAGGTTGGCCAATCGGCGCTGAAACCACAAGAGTTGAAGTTGCTGGCGGGGCACTCGACAGCGGAACCACGAGATCAACTCTGGCTCGGGAAGAGTCACCAAATTCTTGAGAAGATGCAGCAGTCGACCTACGAGGCGCCTGTCCCGACGATGTCCTCCGAGAGCGTACGCGTGGAGTGTCCAAGGGCACAACTTCATCCTTTGCTCCCTGCTGTGGCTCCTCATCGTCTTCGACGTGGATGACGTCGTCAGCTACCAATCGACAACCTTAACTTAGTCAATCGACGATTCTTCTTCAAAAAACAGAGTAGAGTGAAGATTTGTTATACCTCGTTGAGAGGTAGCCGCGTCAGCAGTGTCCACTTCCATGTGATCCTCCTCATCTCGTGGAGGCGACGTCACCGAGGTGGCGGCTCTAGCAAACAAATTCAACTCGATCAGCAAAGACATGAAGTTCCACAACAGCAGAAAAAGGAAAATGAACACTCACATCAGGGCGACGGGCACGGCAATCTTCATATGGGGCAGAGCCTTCCGAGGTTTTGGCGCGTCAGACCTGGGCTGTTTCGCAGCCTTTTCAGTCGACCCAGATGTAGCAGCACGGTCGCGCTTCGGGTTCCTGGTGCTCGATGCCAAGGTTTTGCTCGGGGCGACCGCTGGGTCTTGGCGCTGCTTGGAACGGTTCTCGGTGCGCGGAGGAGACTGAATCTCTTCTTCGCTCCCCTCCGGGTCGTCACCACTGCCTTCACTGTCCTCGACGTAATCAACGTCTGCGCTGCCGCCTGCGCTCCCTTCTCCGTCATCAGGCTGTTCTCCATTCGGCACGGGAGAATACATGTTCGTAAACTCCTGCAAGATACAAACTGTAAAGTCAGTCGACGGAAGACCCAATCACTCGACGAAACATGAAAGCATTCGACAAAGATATGACTCACCAAGTTTGATGGCGGGTTCTCAGCAGAGAAGGGCAGGATTCGCTTGGCTCCCAGAGAGTTGTCACAGGCTCCGGTGATGCTTCTGAGCCACTGTACAACAGTCTCCTCAGAGACTTCCTCTAGATGTGTCCGAGTGGTGTCTTCGGTGCCTGAATAGTGCCACATAGTGTGGTCCCTCGCTTGGAGAGGCTGGATTCGCCGACTGAGAAACGCCTCTAGAAGGTCCATACCAGTCACTCTGCCACGGATCAGATCTACTACTGCATTCACTAATATTCCTACCTGGACATTCTCTCCCTCTGTCACGTACAATGTTCTGGGAGTAGTGGGTCGATCCAATGTGAAGGGAGGGAGGCCAGTCGACATATTGGGAGATGCAATATCTTTGCAGTAAAACCAAGTCGACTGCCAGCCCCGGACAGAGTAAGGAAAGGTCATCGACGGAAACGCACTCCTACCCCTCTTTTGGAGTCCCAGGCCACCACATAGCTGGATGACGTGGGTCTTGCTATCACTAGGATTGGCCTTTTTGACACATTGGGACCGAATGGTGAATATGTGTTTGAACAAGCCCCAATGAGGAGAACAACCCAAGAAGCATTCGCACAGAGTTATGAAAGCACCGAGATACGCAATAGCATTCGGAGGGAAATGGTGAAGTTGTGCCCCGAAGAAGTTCAAGAACCCCACGAACGAATGGATGGGGAGGCAGAGAAAAACCTCGCTCGACGTGGGTGAGGAGGAGGACTCGCTCGCCTTCGCGCGGCTCCGGCTCGGCCTCTCCCTCTGACAGCCTCCACGACCCTTCAGCTATCAGCCCGTCGGCGACGAGATTTTGGACGTCCTCCGCCGTGACGGTCGACCGGAGGAAATCCCCTTGGATCCACCCCGGCGGCACCGCGGACCGGGCGCCCGATGGCTTCTTCGCCTTGGCTCCCTTCTTGGCTCACTCGAGCTTCTCCGTCTTTCCCTTCGTCATCGCGGCGGCGGTCGTCGGGGCAGGGCGGAGCGGCGCGCATGGAGCAGGGGAAGCGGAGGAAAAGTGGGGAATAGAGGAGGAACACTGTACCGGCACCCATGCCGTCGCGTCTTATAGCTGCCCAAGTGGGTCGCTGACCTGCGGGCCCGCCAGATCTCTGTATATCCCGATTGCAGAGGAAGCGCGGTACGTGGCGATAAAGACGGCGCGAAAATCGAGGCGTTGTGCCCCCACTTGCCCCAGTCGTGGCGTCATCGTCGAGCGGCGCGCGCTTACCCAATTTTCGAATCCCGTGAAATCCGGACCTGGCGAAGCGACCCGCCTCATCAAGAGAGCCTGCTGACCGCTCGGACCTGAGTTCACGCTTAAGTTCACTCGGACGCATTTCAAGACAAAATCGATCAGGGTGAATGACAAAGATTCGAATCGACGCAGACTTCTGTGAAGACCTAAAATGCATTCGGAATTTGTGTGTCTAATCAGAGCCTGCTTCGACCCCACTTTTTTCACTCGATCCCCGATCCATTCGGGGGCTAATGATGGGGATATGTACCTAGGGTAGGGTCATAGGCCTGACCTACATACCCTATCCAAGGGTACTACCTTAGAGAACTTAAGAATTACAAGGAAGTCTCCGAGTGAAATCACCAAGGCGCATGAGTCACTCGACAACATCCACTCGGAGGTTTCTCCCTCCACTCGACAGTTGCCTTTCACTCGGAAGAACCAGAAGACAGTCGACCACAGAAGACCAGAAGCCACCCCAGGGAGGCCAACAGGCGGGCGTTCGGCCGGTCGTCATTAGTAGCCTTTATTACATACGTTATCAGTAACGTTCACCTTTATTGCCACGATCGAACCCTTGGTTGCTGGATATTGTTGAGGGGTAGCGCACTCTATATAAGCCACCCCTCCCCTCTGGCACAAGGGTTCGCACCCCTTGTAACTCTCATATTCCACACGACAAGCTCCCGAGCACTGAGACGTAGGGCTGTTACCTCCACGAGAGGGGTCTGAACTCATACATCCGTGTGTACAATCTCGCCGTAGCTAGGACTCTGCCCTCTCCTTTCGTACCCCTAATCTCTACTGTCAGGCTCGTTCCCACGACAGGGGTGGGAGCAGGTTTAGTTAGATGGAAACAACCCGTGAAAACCTGTAATACCCCGTGAGTTTAGCATTTTTGTTCACCCTTAGTGTTGATCCTGAGCGGGAGGAAGGAATGAAGAGGCGGTGGTGAGAGCGGTTCTTTCGCCGCCACTTTGCTCATGTGCTCTCCCAAATGACGTTGGTTGTCTAGCACCGCCATTGGTTCAGATGATGTACGCTTTTGTTTGATAACTAAAAGACGCGCATATGTTTTCGGGATAAATCAATCAACACATCGACACAACATATAGCTATCGTGTTGAACCAACATGTGGTTGGATGGTTAGAGGGACTGTGGTATCCCCACCCCATTAGGGTTCAAGTCCTGGCGCTCGCATTTATTCCTGAATTTATTTCAGGATTTCCGGCGATGCGCATTCAGTGGGCGGAGACGTTCCCGTCGACGACGAAGCGCCTACGATGACTTCGTAAATCTCAAAATAATATGTCCGCTCAGTCTTTCGGAGGTGTTCATAGGGGCAGGGTGTGCGTGTGTGCGTTCATATGAATGAGTGTATACGCGTGTATATGAGCACTTGCTTCTGTATTGCGTTAAAAAAGAACTATCGTGCTGCAAATTTCGAATTAAACCTTAGACACAGCAGGAGACACAAATGGCTAATCTAAATTCAGCTGTGAATTTTGACTATTATATATATATCGCTACTAGTACTGTTCGTAAGCCACACTTTTCAATTGTGCCCATTATTTATCATCTACAACCGGACCGAAGATTGGGTGCACTGGCTGCGCGAAAACACGCTGTGAATCGAAGATCAAGTGCACCGGTTGCACAACAACATCCTGTGTGCCAGATGCAGAGACGTTCTCACAGGGCATGGTGTGCGCGTTTGGCATGTACTTAACGAAACCCTTGAGCAAGCGTGAGGTGAAAGACACCCTGAATAGTGAATACCACCGCATGTTTGGTTGGTGTCTCCGTCCATCAGCTCCGACCGAAGCAGACAGAAAACCACAGCGATTTCAGGCGATGCAGGCCCCAATATCTCTCTCTCTCTCTCCGTGGCGCCAGTCAGCCAATACGCCCACTGCCACCGCTGCACGGCTGCCGGCCGATCACCATCCGCCCGCGTGACACATCTGCCCCGCCCCGCCCCCACGACCCGGCACTACCAGAATAACAGCAGCTGCCGACGGCCTAATCTATGCCGACGGCTCCCGTCGGCATAGATGGATGTATACCGACGGCCTAGGTCAAGCCGTAGGCATAGACAAGCCGTCGGCACATGTCCACCTATGCCGACGAGGGCCGTCGGCATCGATCGGCTGTCGGCAGCGTTCGCCATATGCCTATAGTGGCCGTCGGCATAGAGGTGGACCCGGCTACCCGGGCGGCGACGGCCGTTTGACGGTGCGAAGCCTACGCCGACGGAGCTAACGGGGGCCGTCGGCATAGCTAAGCCGACGTCATCGATCCCCGTGCTCTGCCACGTCATCGATCCGAGCCCTAACCGGTCCGTGGGGTGGCATAGGTATGCCGACGGCTTGGCCGTCGGCATAGGACTGGCCCATTTCCTCTACCACATCATCGATCCGCGTCCTATGCCACGTCATCGATACAGGGCTCAGTCGATCCGTGGCCGTAGCTATGCCGACGGCATTGCCGTCGGCATAGATTTGCGCTACTGTTTTTCTATTTTATTTATTTTCTCTTTTTTATTTATTTTTCTTTTTTTCTCTTTTTTTTCAAAACATTTGATTAACTTAAATGTGCCATATGTAAAAAAAACATACCTCAATTATATATCGATTGCTTCCCCTCACGGACGTCGCTGCCGCCCTGTCTTGGAGGGGGGAAACGGGACGGGGTACCTGGGGTAGGAAACACGTCAGGTGTTGCGGTGGGCCCTCCTACGCGTGTGAAAGTTTGGTGGCACGCGGCTCCGGGTGGTGCCCCCCCTCACGGGCGTCTTGCGGCTCCGGGGTGTGGCCCCCCTCCGCGACGGCACTGCCGCCGTCACATGGAGGGGGGAAACGTGCGCGTCGGGTAGAACCGGAGGGAATCTAGTGGTGGGTTTGGTCCAGACCGTGTTCGGGGATGTTCCTATGTGCTGACCCATCGCAACGAGGTGGAAGAGTCCACCGGTCAAAGCCCGTCCGGCGAAAGTCAAAGGGCTAGATCTCCTGGTCAACGGGGCTTCGTGGTGGCCTTCCGGGTGTAGCTATGCCACCGAAACACCGCATCGGGTCCTGATGCATGTGTGAAAGTGATGTGGCACGCGTAGACGCCCGTCTTGGGGCTCCGGGGTATGGCCCCCCTCCGCGGACGGCACTGCCGCCGTCACTTGGAGGGGGGAAACGTGCGCGTCGGGTAGAACCGAATGGAATCTAGTGGTGGGTTTGGTCCAGACCGTGTTCGGGGATGTTCCTATGTGCTGACCCATCGCAACCAGGTGGAAGAGTCCACCGGTCAAAGCCCGTCCGGTGAAAGTCAAAGGGCTGGATCTCCTGGTCAACGGGGCTTCGTGGTGGCCTTCCGGGTGTAGCTATGCCACCGAAACACCGCATCGGGTCCTGATGCATGTGTGAAAGTGATGTGGCACGCGTAGACGCCCGTCTTGGGGCTCCAGGGTGTGGCCCCCCTCCGCGGACTGCACTGCCGCCGTCACTTGGAGGGGGGAAACGTGCGCGTCGGGTAGAACCGGAGGGAATCTAGTGGTGGGTTTGGTCCAGACCGTGTTCGGGGATGTTCCTATGTGCTGACCCATCGCAATCAGGTGGAAGAGTCCACCGGTCAAAGCCCGTCCGGCGTAAGTCAAAGGGCTGGATCTCCTGGTCAACGGGGCTTCGTGGTGGCCTTCCGGGTGTAGCTATGCCACCGAAACACCGCATCGGGTCCTGATGCATGTGTGAAAGTGATGTGGCACGCGTAGACCCATCTTGGGGCTCCTGGGTGTGGCCCCCCTCCGCGGACGGCACTGCCGCCGTCACTTGGAGGGGGGAAACGTGCGCGTTGGGTAGAACCGGAGGGAATCTAGTGGTGGGGCTGGTCCAGACCGTGTTCGGGGATGTTCCTATGTGCTGACCCATCGCAACCAGGTGGAAGAATCCACCGGTCAAAGCCCGTCCGGCGAAAGTCAAAGGGCTAGATCTCCTGGTCAACGGGGCTTCGTGGTGGCCTTCTGGGTGTAGCTATGCCACCGAAACACCGCATCGGGTCCTGATGCATGTGTGCAAGTGATGTGGCATGCATAGACGCCCGTCTTGGGGCTCCGGGGTGTGGCCCCCCTCTGCGGACGGCACTGCCGCCGTCACTTGGAGGGGGGAAACGTGCGCGTCGGGTAGAACCGGAGGGAATCTAGTGGTGGGTTTGGTCCATACCGTGTTCGGGGATGTTCCTATGTGCTGACCCATCGCAACCAGGTGGAAGAGTCCACCGGTCAAAGCCCGTCCGGCGAAAGTCAAAGGGCTAGATCTCCTGGTCAACGGGGCTTCGTGGTGGCCTTCCGGGTGTAGCTATGCCACCGAAACACCGCATCGGGTCCTGATGCATGTGTGAAAGTGATGTGGCACGCGTAGACGCCCGTCTTGGGGTTCCGGGGTGTGGCCCCCCTCCGCGGACGGCACTGCCGCCGTCACTTGGAGGGGGGAAACGTGTGTGTCGGGTAGAACCGGATGGAATCTTGTGGTGGGTTTTGTCCAGACCGTGTTCTGGGCTGTTCCTATGTGCTGACCCATCGCAACCAGGTGGAAGAGTCCACCGGTCAAAGCCCGTCCGGCGAAAGTCAAAGGGCTAGATCTCCTGGTCAACGGGGCTTCGTGGTGGCCTTCCGGGTGTAGCTATGCCACCGAAACACCGCATCGGGTCCTGATGCATGTGTGAAAGTGATGTGGCACGCGTAGACGCCCGTCTTGGGGTTCCGGGGTGTGGCCCCCCTCCGCGGACGGCACTGCCGCCGTCACTTGGAGGGGGGAAACGTGCGTGTCGGGTAGAACCGGATGGAATCTAGTGGTGGGTTTGGTCCAGACCGTGTTATGGGCTGTTCCTATGTGCTGACCCATCGCAACCAGGTGGAAGAGTCCACCGGTCAAAGCCCGTCCGGCGAAAGTCAAAGGGCTAGATCTCCTGGTCAACGGGGCTTCGTGGTGGCCTTCCGGGTGTAGCTATGCCACCGAAACACCGCATCGGGTCCTGATGCATGTGTGAAAGTGATGTGGCACGCGTAGACGCCCGTCTTGGGGTTCCGGGGTGTGGCCCCCCTCCGCGGACGGCACTGCCGCCGTCACTTGAGGGGGGAAACGTGCGCGTCGGGTAGAACCGGAGGGAATCTAGTGGTGGGTTTTGTCCAGACCGTGTTCGGGGATGTTCCTATGTGCTGACCCATCGCAACCAGGTGGAAGAATCCACCGGTCAAAGCCCGTCCGGCGAAAGTCAAAGGGCTAGATCTCCTGGTCAACGGGGCTTCGTGGTGGCCTTCCGGGTGTAGCTATGCTACCGAAACACCACATCGGGTCCTGATGCATGTGTGAAAGTGATGTGGCATGCGTAGACGCTTGTCTTGGGGCTCCGGGGTGTGGCCCCCCTCCACGGACGGCACTGCCGCCGTCACTTGGAGGGGGGAAACGTGCGCGTCGGGTAGAACCGGAGGGAATCTAGTGGTGGGTTTGGTCCAGACCGTGTTCGGGGATGTTCCTATGTGCTGACCCATCGCAACCAGGTGGAAGAGTCCACCGGTCAAAGCTCGTCTGGCGAAAGTCAAAGGGCTAGAACTCCTGGTCAACGGGGCTTCGTGGTGGCCTTCCGGGTGTAGCTATGTCACCGAAACACCGCATCGGGTCCTGATGCATTTGTGAAAGTGATGTGGCACGCGTAGACGCCCGTCTTGGGGCTCCGGGGTGTGGCCCCCCTCCGCGGACGGCACTGCCGCCGTCACTTGGAGGGGGGAAACGTGCGCGTCGGGTAGAACCGGAGGGAATCTAGTGGTGGGTTTGGTCCAGACCGTGTTCGGGGATGTTCCTATGTGCTGACCCATCGCAACGAGGTGGAAGAGTCCAACGGTCAAAGCCCGTCCGGCGAAAGTCAAAGGGCTAGATCTCCTGGTCAACGGGGCTTCGTGGTGGCCTTCCGGATGTAGCTATGCCACCGAAACACCGCATCGGGTCCTGATGCATGTGTGAAAGTGATGTGGCATGCGTAGACGCCCGTCTTGGGGCTCCGGGGTGTGGCCCCCTCCGCGACGGCACTACTGCCGTCACTTGGAGTGGGGAAACGTGCGCGTCGGGTAGAACTGGAGGGAATCTAGTGGTGGGTTTGGTCCAGACCGTGTTCGGGGATGTTCCTATGTGCTGACCCATCGCAACCAGGTGGAAGAGTCCACCGGTCAAAGCCCGTCCGGTGAAAGTCAAAGGGCTGGATCTCCTGGTCAACGGGGCTTCGTGGTGGCCTTCCGGGTGTAGCTATGCCACCGAAACACCGCATCGGGTCCTCATGCATGTGTGAAAGTGATGTGGCACGCGTAGACGCCCGTCTTGGGGCTCCGGGGTGTGGCCCCCCTCCGCGGACGGCACTGCCGCCGTCACTTGGAGGGGGGAAACGTGCGCGTCGGGTAGAACCGAATGGAATCTAGTGGTGGGTTTGGTCCAGACCGTGTTCGGGGATGTTCCTATGTGCTGACCCATCGCAACCAGGTGGAAGAGTCCACCGGTCAAAGCCCGTCCGGTGAAAGTCAAAGGGCTGGATCTCCTGGTCAACGGGGCTTCGTGGTGGCCTTCCGGGTGTAGCTATGCCACCGAAACACCGCATCAGGTCCTGATACATGTGTGAAAGTGATGTGGCACGCGTAGACGTCCGTCTTGGGGCTCCGGGGTGTGGCCCCCCTCCGCGGACTGCACTGCCGCCGTCACTTGGAGGGGGGAAACGTGCGCGTCGGGTAGAACCGGAGGGAATCTAGTGGTGGGTTTGGTCCAGACCATGTTCGGGGATGTTCCTATGTGCTGACCCATCGCAATCAGGTGGAAGAGTCCACCGGTCAAAGCCCGTCCGGCGTAAGTCAAAGGGCTGGATCTCCTGGTCAACGGGGCTTCGTGGTGGCCTTCCGGGTGTAGCTATGCCACCGAAACACCACATCGGGTCCTGATGCATGTGTGAAAGTGATGTGGCACGCGTAGACCCGTCTTGGGGCTCCGGGGTGTAGCCCCCCTCCGCGGACGGCACTGCCGCCGTCACTTGGAGGGGGGAAACGTGCGCGTCGGGTAAAACCGGAGGGAATCTAGTGGTGGGGCTGGTCCAGAACGTGTTCGGGGATGTTCCTATGTGCTGACCCATCGCAACCAGGTGGAAGAGTCCACCGTTCAAAGCCCGTCCGGCGAAAGTCAAAGGGCTAGATCTCCTGGTCAACGGCGCTTCGTGGTGGCCTTCCGGGTGTAGCTATGCCACCGAAACACCGCATCGGGTCCTGATGCATGTGTGCAAGTGATGTGGCATGCATAGACGCCCGTCTTGGGGCTCCGGGGTGTGGGCCCCCTCCGCGGACGGCACTGCCGCCGTCACCTGGAGGGGGGAAACGTGCGCGCCGGGTAGAACCGGAGGGAATCTAGTGGTGGGTTTGGTCCAGACCGTGTTCGGGGATGTTCCAATGTGCTGACCCATCCCAACCAGGTGGAGGAGTCCACCGGTCAAAGCCCGTCCGGCGAAAGTCAAAGGGCTAGATCTCCTGGTCAACGGGGCTTCGTGGTGGCCTTCCGGGTGTAGCTATGCCACCGAAACACCGCATCGGGTCCTGATGCATGTGTGAAAGTGATGTGGCACGCGTAGACGCCCGTCTTGGGGTTCCGGGGTGTGGCCCCCCTCCGCGGACGGCACTGCCGCCGTCACTTGGAGGGGGGAAACGTGCGTGTCGGGTAGAACCGGATGGAATCTAGTGGTGGGTTTGGTCCAGACCGTGTTATGGGCTGTTCCTATGTGCTGACCCATCGCAACCAGGTGGAAGAGTCCACCGGTCAAAGCCCGTCCGGCGAAAGTCAAAGGGCTAGATCTCCTGGTCAACGGGGCTTCGTGGTGGCCTTCCGGGTGTAGCTATGCCACCGAAACACCGCATCAGGTCGTGATGCACGTGTGAAAGTGATGTGGCACGCGTAGACGCCCGTCTTGGGGTTCCGGGGTGTGGCCCCCCTCCGCGGACGGCACTGCCGCCGTCACTTGAGGGGGGAAACGTGCGCGTCGGGTAGAACCGGAGGGAATCTAGTGGTGGGTTTTGTCCAGACCGTGTTCGGGGATGTTCCTATGTGCTGACCCATCGCAACCAGGTGGAAGAATCCACCGGTCAAAGCCCGTCCGGCGAAAGTCAAAGGGCTAGATCTCCTGGTCAACGGGGCTTCGTGGTGGCCTTCCGGGTGTAGCTATGCTACCGAAACACCACATCGGGTCCTGATGCATGTGTGAAAGTGATGTGGCATGCGTAGACGCTTGTCTTGGGGCTCCGGGGTGTGGCCCCCCTCCACGGACGGCACTGCCGCCGTCACTTGGAGGGGGGAAACGTGCGCGTCGGGTAGAACCGGAGGGAATCTAGTGGTGGGTTTGGTCCAGACCGTGTTCGGGGATGTTCCTATGTGCTGACCCATCGCAACCAGGTGGAAGAGTCCACCGGTCAAAGCTCGTCTGGCGAAAGTCAAAGGGCTAGAACTCCTGGTCAACGGGGCTTCGTGGTGGCCTTCCGGGTGTAGCTATGTCACCGAAACACCGCATCGGGTCCTGATGCATTTGTGAAAGTGATGTGGCACGCGTAGACGCCCGTCTTGGGGCTCCGGGGTGTGGCCCCCCTCCGCGGACGGCACTGCCGCCGTCACTTGGAGGGGGGAAACGTGCGCGTCGGGTAGAACCGGAGGGAATCTAGTGGTGGGTTTGGTCCAGACCGTGTTCGGGGATGTTCCTATGTGCTGACCCATCGCAACGAGGTGGAAGAGTCCAACGGTCAAAGCCCGTCCGGCGAAAGTCAAAGGGCTAGATCTCCTGGTCAACGGGGCTTCGTGGTGGCCTTCCGGATGTAGCTATGCCACCGAAACACCGCATCGGGTCCTGATGCATGTGTGAAAGTGATGTGGCATGCGTAGACGCCCGTCTTGGGGCTCCGGGGTGTGGCCCCCTCCGCGACAGCACTACTGCCGTCACTTGGAGGGGGGAAACGTGCGCGTCGGGTAGAACTGGAGGGAATCTAGTGGTGGGTTTGGTCCAGACCGTGTTCGGGGATGTTCCTATGTGCTGACCCATCGCAACCAGGTGGAAGAGTCCACCGGTCAAAGCCCGTCCGGTGAAAGTCAAAGGGCTGGATCTCCTGGTCAACGGGGCTTCGTGGTGGCCTTCCGGGTGTAGCTATGCCACCGAAACACCGCATCGGGTCCTCATGCATGTGTGAAAGTGATGTGGCACGCGTAGACGCCCGTCTTGGGGCTCCGGGGTGTGGCCCCCCTCCGCGGACGGCACTGCCGCCGTCACTTGGAGGGGGGAAACGTGCGCGTCGGGTAGAACCGAATGGAATCTAGTGGTGGGTTTGGTCCAGACCGTGTTCGGGGATGTTCCTATGTGCTGACCCATCGCAACCAGGTGGAAGAGTCCACCGGTCAAAGCCCGTCCGGTGAAAGTCTAAGGGCTGGATCTCCTGGTCAACGGGGCTTCGTGGTGGCCTTCCGGGTGTAGCTATGCCACCGAAACACCGCATCAGGTCCTGATACATGTGTGAAAGTGATGTGGCACGCGTAGACGCCCGTCTTGGGGCTCCGGGGTGTGGCCCCCCTCCGCGGACTGCACTGCCGCCGTCACTTGGAGGGGGGAAACGTGCGCGTCGGGTAGAACCGGAGGGAATCTAGTGGTGGGTTTGGTCCAGACCATGTTCGGGGATGTTCCTATGTGCTGACCCATCGTAATCAGGTGGAAGAGTCCACCGGTCAAAGCCCGTCCGGCGTAAGTCAAAGGGCTGGATCTCCTGGTCAACGGGGCTTCGTGGTGGCCTTCCGGGTGTAGCTATGCCACCGAAACACCGCATCGGGTCCTGATGCATGTGTGAAAGTGATGTGGCACGCGTAGACCCGTCTTGGGGCTCCGGGGTGTAGCCCCCCTCCGCGGACGGCACTGCCGCCGTCACTTGGAGGGGGGAAACGTGCGCGTCGGGTAAAACCGGAGGGAATCTAGTGGTGGGGCTGGTCCAGAACGTGTTCGGGGATGTTCCTATGTGCTGACCCATCGCAACCAGGTGGAAGAGTCCACCGTTCAAAGCCCGTCCGGCGAAAGTCAAAGGGCTAGATCTCCTGGTCAACGGCGCTTCGTGGTGGCCTTCCGGGTGTAGCTATGCCACCGAAACACCGCATCGGGTCCTGATGCATGTGTGCAAGTGATGTGGCATGCATAGACGCCCGTCTTGGGGCTCCGGGGTGTGGGCCCCCTCCGCGGACGGCACTGCCGCCGTCACCTGGAGGGGGGAAACGTGCGCGTCGGGTAGAACCGGAGGGAATCTAGTGGTGGGTTTGGTCCAGACCGTGTTCGGGGATGTTCCAATGTGCTGACCCATCCCAACCAGGTGGAAGAGTCCACCGGTCAAAGCCCGTCCGGCGAAAGTCAAAGGGCTAGATCTCCTGGTCAACGGGGCTTCGTGGTGTCCTTCCGGGTGTAGCTATGCCACCGAAACACCGCATCGGGTCCTGATGCATGTGTGAAAGTGATGTGGCACGCGTAGACGCCCGTCTTGGGATTCCGGGGTGTCGCCCCCCTCCGCGGACTACACTGCCGCCGTCACTTGGAGGGGGGAAACGTGCGTGTCGGGTAGAACCGGATGGAATCTAGTGGTGGGTTTGGTCCAGACCGTGTTCGGGGATGTTCCTATGTGCTAACCCATCGCAACCAGGTGGAAGAGTCCACCGGTCAAAGCCCGTCCGGCGAAAGTCAAAGGGCTAGATCTCCTGGTCAACGGGGCTTCGTGGTGGCCTTCCGGGTGTAGCTATGCCACCGAAACACCGCATCGGGTCGTGATGCACGTGTGAAAGTGATGTGGCACGCGTAGACGCCCGTGTTGGGGCTCCAGGGTGTGACCCCCCTCCGCGAACGGCACTGCCGCCGTCACTTGGAGGGGGGAAACGTGCGCGTCGGGTAGAACCGGAGGGAATCTAGTGGTGGGTTTTGTCCAGACCGTGTTCGGGGATGTTCCTATGTGCTGACCCATCGCAACCAGGTGGAAGAGTCCACCGGTCAAAGCCCGTCCGGCGAAAGTCAAAGGGCTAGATCTCCTGGTCAACGGGGCTTCGTGGTGGCCTTCCGGGTGTAGCTATGCTACCGAAACACCACATCGGGTCCTGATGCATGTGTGAAAGTGATGTGGCATGCGTAGACGCTTGTCTTGGGGCTCCGGGGTGTGGCCCCCCTCCACGGACGGCACTGCCGCCGTCACTTGGAGGGGGGAAACGTGTTCGTCGGGTAGAACCGGAGGGAATCTAGTGGTGGGTTTGGTCCAGACCGTGTTCGGGGATGTTCCTATGTGCTGACCCATCGCAACCAGGTGGAAGAGTCCACCGGTCAAAGCTCGTCCGGCGAAAGTCAAAGGGCTAGAACTCCTGGTCAACGGGGCTTCGTGGTGGCCTTCCGGGTGTAGCTATGTCACCGTAACACCGCATCGGGTCCTGATGCATTTGTGAAAGTGATGTGGCACGCGTAGACGCCCGTCTTGGGGCTCCGGGGTGTGGCCCCCCTCCGCGGACGGCACTGCCGCCGTCACTTGGAGGGGGAAACGTGCGCGTCGGGTAGAACCGGAGGGAATCTAGTGGTGGGTTTGGTCCAGACCGTGTTCGGGGATGTTCCTATGTGCTGACCCATCGCAACGAGGTGGAAGAGTCCAACGGTCAAAGCCCGTCCGGCGAAAGTCAAAGGGCTAGATCTCCTGGTCAACGGGGCTTCGTGGTGGCCTTCCGGGTGTAGCTATGCCACCGAAACACCGCATTGGGTCCTGATGCATGTGTGAAAGTGATGTGGCACGCGTAGACGCCCGTCTTGGGGCTCCGGGGTGTGGCCCCCCTCTGCGACGGCACTGCTGCCGTCACTTGGAGGGGGGAAACGTGCGCGTCGGGTAGAACTGGAGGGAATCTAGTGGTGGGTTTGGTCCAGACCGTGTTCGGGGATGTTCCTATGTGCTGACCCATCCCAACCAGGTGGAAGAGTCCACCGGTCAAAGCCCGTCCGGTGAAAGTCAAAGGGCTGGATCTCCTGGTCAACGGGGCTTCGTGGTGGCCTTCCGGGTGTAGCTATGCCACCGAAACACCGCATCGGGTCCTGATGCATGTGTGAAAGTGATGTGGCACGCGTAGACGCCCGTCTTGGGGCTCCGGGGTGTGGCCTCCCTCCGCGGACGGCACTGCAGCCGTCACTTGGATGGGGGAAACGTGCGCGTCGGGTAGAACCGAATGGAATCTAGTGGTGGGTTTGGTCCAGACCGTGTTCGGGGATGTTCCTATGTGCTGACCCATCGCAAGCAGGTGGAAGAGTCCACCGGTCAAAGCCCGTCCGGTGAAAGTCAAAGGGCTGGATCTCCTGGTCAACGGGGCTTCGTGGTGGCCTTCCGGGTGTAGCTATGCCACCGAAACACCGCATCGGGTCCTGATGCATGTGTGAAAGTGATGTGGCACGCGTAGACGCCCGTCTTGGGGCTCCGGGGTGTGGCCCCCCTCCGCGGACTGCACTGCTGCCGTCACTTGGAGGGGGGAAACGTGCGCGTCGGGTAGAACCGGAGGGAATCTAGTGGTGGGTTTGGTCCAGACCATGTTCGGGGATGTTCCTATGTGCTGACCCATTGCAATCAGGTGGAAGATTACACCGGTCAAAGCCCGTCCGGCGTAAGTCAAAGGGCTGGATCTCATGGTCAACGGGGCTTCGTGGTGGCCTTCCGGGTGTAGCTATGCCTCCGAAACACCGCATCGGGCCCTGATGCATGTGTGAAAGTGATGTGGCACGCGTAGACCCGTCTTGGGGCTCCGGGGTGTAGCCCCCCTCCGCGGACGGCACTGCCGCCGTCACTTGGAGGGGGGAAACGTGCGCGTCGGGTAAAACCGGAGGGAATCTAGTGGTGGGGCTGGTCCAGAACGTGTTCGGGGATGTTCCTATGTGCTGACCCATCGCAACCAGGTGGAAGAGTCCACCGTTCAAAGCCCGTCCGGCGAAAGTCAAAGGGCTAGATCTCCTGGTCAACGGCGCTTCGTGGTGGCCTTCCGGGTGTAGCTATGCCACCGAAACACCGCATCGGGTCCTGATGCATGTGTGCAAGTGATGTGGCATGCATAGACGCCCGTCTTGGGGCTCCAGGGTGTGGGCCCCCTCCGCGGACGGCACTGCCGCCGTCACCTGGAGGGGGGAAACGTGCGCGTCGGGTAGAACCGGAGGGAATCTAGTGGTGGGTTTGGTCCAGACCGTGTTCGGGGATGTTCCAATGTGCTGACCCATCCCAACCAGGTGGAAGAGTCCACCGGTCAAAGCCCGTCCGGCGAAAGTCAAAGGGCTAGATCTCCTGGTCAACGGGGCTTCGTGGTGTCCTTCCGGGTGTAGCTATGCCACCGAAACACCGCATCGGGTCCTGATGCATGTGTGAAAGTGATGTGGCACGCGTAGACGCCCGTCTTGGGATTCCGGGGTGTCGCCCCCCTCCGCGGACTACACTGCCGCCATCACTTGGAGGGGGGAAACGTGCGTGTCGGGTAGAACCGGATGGAATCTAGTGGTGGGTTTGGTCCAGACCGTGTTCGGGGATGTTCCTATGTGCTAACCCATCGCAACCAGGTGGAAGAGTCCACCGGTCAAAGCCCGTCCGGCGAAAGTCAAAGGGCTAGATCTCCTGGTCAACGGGGCTTCGTGGTGGCCTTCCGGGTGTAGCTATGCCACCGAAACACCGCATCGGGTCGTGATGCACGTGTGAAAGTGATGTGGCACGCGTAGACGCCCGTGTTGGGGCTCCAGGGTGTGACCCCCCTCCGCGAACGGCACTGCCGCCGTCACTTGGAGGGGGGAAACGTGCGCGTCGGGTAGAACCGGAGGGAATCTAGTGGTGGGTTTTGTCCAGACCGTGTTCGGGGATGTTCCTATGTGCTGACCCATCGCAACCAGGTGGAAGAGTCCACCGGTCAAAGCCCGTCCGGCGAAAGTCAAAGGGCTAGATCTCCTGGTCAACGGGGCTTCGTGGTGGCCTTCCGGGTGTAGCTATGCTACCGAAACACCACATCGGGTCCTGATGCATGTGTGAAAGTGATGTGGCATGCGTAGACGCTTGTCTTGGGGCTCCGGGGTGTGGCCCCCCTCCACGGACGGCACTGCCGCCGTCACTTGGAGGGGGGAAACGTGTTCGTCGGGTAGAACCGGAGGGAATCTAGTGGTGGGTTTGGTCCAGACCGTGTTCGGGGATGTTCCTATGTGCTGACCCATCGCAACCAGGTGGAAGAGTCCACCGGTCAAAGCTCGTCCGGCGAAAGTCAAAGGGCTAGAACTCCTGGTCAACGGGGCTTCGTGGTGGCCTTCCGGGTGTAGCTATGTCACCGTAACACCGCATCGGGTCCTGATGCATTTGTGAAAGTGATGTGGCACGCGTAGACGCCCGTCTTGGGGCTCCGGGGTGTGGCCCCCCTCCGCGGACGGCACTGCCGCCGTCACTTGGAGGGGGGAAACGTGCGCGTCGGGTAGAACCGGAGGGAATCTAGTGGTGGGTTTGGTCCAGACCGTGTTCGGGGATGTTCCTATGTGCTGACCCATCGCAACGAGGTGGAAGAGTCCAACGGTCAAAGCCCGTCCGGCGAAAGTCAAAGGGCTAGATCTCCTGGTCAACGGGGCTTCGTGGTGGCCTTCCGGGTGTAGCTATGCCACCGAAACACCGCATTGGGTCCTGATGCATGTGTGAAAGTGATGTGGCACGCGTAGACGCCCGTCTTGGGGCTCCGGGGTGTGGCCCCCCTCTGCGACGGCACTGCTGCCGTCACTTGGAGGGGGGAAACGTGCGCGTCGGGTAGAACTGGAGGGAATCTAGTGGTGGGTTTGGTCCAGACCGTGTTCGGGGATGTTCCTATGTGCTGACCCATCCCAACCAGGTGGAAGAGTCCACCGGTCAAAGCCCGTCCGGTGAAAGTCAAAGGGCTGGATCTCCTGGTCAACGGGGCTTCGTGGTGGCCTTCCGGGTGTAGCTATGCCACCGAAACACCGCATCGGGTCCTGATGCATGTGTGAAAGTGATGTGGCACGCGTAGACGCCCGTCTTGGGGCTCCGGGGTGTGGCCTCCCTCCGCGGACGGCACTGCAGCCGTCACTTGGATGGGGGAAACGTGCGCGTCGGGTAGAACCGAATGGAATCTAGTGGTGGGTTTGGTCCAGACCGTGTTCGGGGATGTTCCTATGTGCTGACCCATCGCAAGCAGGTGGAAGAGTCCACCGGTCAAAGCCCGTCCGGTGAAAGTCAAAGGGCTGGATCTCCTGGTCAACGGGGCTTCGTGGTGGCCTTCCGGGTGTAGCTATGCCACCGAAACACCGCATCGGGTCCTGATGCATGTGTGAAAGTGATGTGGCACGCGTAGACGCCCGTCTTGGGGCTCCGGGGTGTGGCCCCCCTCCGCGGACTGCACTGCTGCCGTCACTTGGAGGGGGGAAACGTGCGCGTCGGGTAGAACCGGAGGGAATCTAGTGGTGGGTTTGGTCCAGACCATGTTCGGGGATGTTCCTATGTGCTGACCCATTGCAATCAGGTGGAAGATTACACCGGTCAAAGCCCGTCCGGCGTAAGTCAAAGGGCTGGATCTCCTGGTCAACGGGGCTTCGTGGTGGCCTTCCGGGTGTAGCTATGCCTCCGAAACACCGCATCGGGTCCTGATGCATGTGTGAAAGTGATGTGGCACGCGTAGACCCATCTTGGGGCTCCGGGGTGTAGCCCCCCTCCGCGGACGGCACTGCCGCCGTCACTTGGAGGGGGGAAACGTGCGCGTCGGGTAAAACCGGAGGGAATCTAGTGGTGGGGCTGGTCCAGAACGTGTTCGGGGATGTTCCTATGTGCTGACCCATCGCAACCAGGTGGAAGAGTCCACCGTTCAAAGCCCGTCCGGCGAAAGTCAAAGGGCTAGATCTCCTGGTCAACGGCGCTTCGTGGTGGCCTTCCGGGTGTAGCTATGCCACCGAAACACCGCATCGGGTCCTGATGCATGTGTGCAAGTGATGTGGCATGCATAGACGCCCGTCTTGGGGCTCCGGGGTGTGGGCCCCCTCCGCGGACGGCACTGCCGCCGTCACCTGGAGGGGGGAAACGTGCGCGTCGGGTAGAACCGGAGGGAATCTAGTGGTGGGTTTGGTCCAGACCGTGTTCGGGGATGTTCCAATGTGCTGACCCATCCCAACCAGGTGGAAGAGTCCACCGGTCAAAGCCCGTCCGGCGAAAGTCAAAGGGCTAGATCTCCTGGTCAACGGGGCTTCGTGGTGTCCTTCCGGGTGTAGCTATGCCACCGAAACACCGCATCGGGTCCTGATGCATGTGTGAAAGTGATGTGGCACGCGTAGACGCCCGTCTTGGGATTCCGGGGTGTCGCCCCCCTCCGCGGACTACACTGCCGCCGTCACTTGGAGGGGGGAAACGTGCGTGTCGGGTAGAACCGGATGGAATCTAGTGGTGGGTTTGGTCCAGACCGTGTTCGGGGATGTTCCTATGTGCTAACCCATCGCAACCAGGTGGAAGAGTCCACCGGTCAAAGCCCGTCCGGCGAAAGTCAAAGGGCTAGATCTCCTGGTCAACGGGGCTTCGTGGTGGCCTTCCGGGTGTAGCTATGCCACCGAAACACCGCATCGGGTCATGATGCACGTGTGAAAGTGATGTGGCACGCGTAGACGCCCGTGTTGGGGCTCCAGGGTGTGACCCCCCTCCGCGAACGGCACTGCCGCCGTCACTTGGAGGGGGGAAACGTGCGCGTCGGGTAGAACCGGAGGGAATCTAGTGGTGGGTTTTGTCCAGACCGTGTTCGGGGATGTTCCTATGTGCTGACCCATCGCAACCAGGTGGAAGAGTCCACCGGTCAAAGCCCGTCCGGCGAAAGTCAAAGGGCTAGATCTCCTGGTCAACGGGGCTTCGTGGTGGCCTTCCGGGTGTAGCTATGCTACCGAAACACCACATCGGGTCCTGATGCATGTGTGAAAGTGATGTGGCATGCGTAGACGCTTGTCTTGGGGCTCCGGGGTGTGGCCCCCCTCCACGGACGGCACTGCCGCCGTCACTTGGAGGGGGGAAACGTGTTCGTCGGGTAGAACCGGAGGGAATCTAGTGGTGGGTTTGGTCCAGACCGTGTTCGGGGATGTTCCTATGTGCTGACCCATCGCAACCAGGTGGAAGAGTCCACCGGTCAAAGCCCGTCCGGCGAAAGTCAAAGGGCTAGATCTCCTGGTCAACGGGGCTTCGTGGTGTCCTTCCGGGTGTAGCTATGCCACCGAAACACCGCATCGGGTCCTGATGCATGTGTGAAAGTGATGTGGCACGCGTAGACGCCCGTCTTGGGATTCCGGGGTGTCGCCCCCCTCCGCGGACTACACTGCCGCCGTCACTTGGAGGGGGGAAACGTGCGTGTCGGGTAGAACCGGATGGAATCTAGTGGTGGGTTTGGTCCAGACCGTGTTCGGGGATGTTCCTATGTGCTAACCCATCGCAACCAGGTGGAAGAGTCCACCGGTCAAAGCCCGTCCGGCGAAAGTCAAAGGGCTAGATCTCCTGGTCAACGGGGCTTCGTGGTGGCCTTCCGGGTGTAGCTATGCCACCGAAACACCGCATCGGGTCGTGATGCACGTGTGAAAGTGATGTGGCACGCGTAGACGCCCGTGTTGGGGCTCCAGGGTGTGACCCCCCTCCGCGAACGGCACTGCCGCCGTCACTTGGAGGGGGGAAACGTGCGCGTCGGGTAGAACCGGAGGGAATCTAGTGGTGGGTTTTGTCCAGACCGTGTTCGGGGATGTTCCTATGTGCTGACCCATCGCAACCAGGTGGAAGAGTCCACCGGTCAAAGCCCGTCCGGCGAAAGTCAAAGGGCTAGATCTCCTGGTCAACGGGGCTTCGTGGTGGCCTTCCGGGTGTAGCTATGCTACCGAAACACCACATCGGGTCCTGATGCATGTGTGAAAGTGATGTGGCATGCGTAGACGCTTGTCTTGGGGCTCCGGGGTGTGGCCCCCCTCCACGGACGGCACTGCCGCCGTCACTTGGAGGGGGGAAACGTGTTCGTCGGGTAGAACCGGAGGGAATCTAGTGGTGGGTTTGGTCCAGACCGTGTTCGGGGATGTTCCTATGTGCTGACCCATCGCAACCAGGTGGAAGAGTCCACCGGTCAAAGCTCGTCCGGCGAAAGTCAAAGGGCTAGAACTCCTGGTCAACGGGGCTTCGTGGTGGCCTTCCGGGTGTAGCTATGTCACCGTAACACCGCATCGGGTCCTGATGCATTTGTGAAAGTGATGTGGCACGCGTAGACGCCCGTCTTGGGGCTCTGGGGTGTGGCCCCCCTCCGCGGACGGCACTGCCGCCGTCACTTGGAGGGGGGAAACGTGCGCGTCGGGTAGAACCGGAGGGAATCTAGTGGTGGGTTTGGTCCAGACCGTGTTCGGGGATGTTCCTATGTGCTGACCCATCGCAACGAGGTGGAAGAGTCCAACGGTCAAAGCCCGTCCGGCGAAAGTCAAAGGGCTAGATCTCCTGGTCAACGGGGCTTCGTGGTGGCCTTCCGGGTGTAGCTATGCCACCGAAACACCGCATTGGGTCCTGATGCATGTGTGAAAGTGATGTGGCACGCGTAGACGCCCGTCTTGGGGCTCCGGGGTGTGGCCCCCCTCTGCGACGGCACTGCTGCCGTCACTTGGAGGGGGGAAA
Organism: Elymus sibiricus; assembly: GCA_039707655.1. Taxonomy (NCBI): domain Eukaryota; kingdom Viridiplantae; phylum Streptophyta; class Magnoliopsida; order Poales; family Poaceae; genus Elymus; species Elymus sibiricus. The sequence goes on from CM077675.1 coordinate 427,901,545, forward strand.
CGTGCGCGTCGGGTAGAACTGGAGGGAATCTAGTGGTGGGTTTGGTCCAGACCGTGTTCGGGGATGTTCCTATGTGCTGACCCATCCCAACCAGGTGGAAGAGTCCACCGGTCAAAGCCCGTCCGGTGAAAGTCAAAGGGCTGGATCTCCTGGTCAACGGGGCTTCGTGGTGGCCTTCCGGGTGTAGCTATGCCACCGAAACACCGCATCGGGTCCTGATGCATGTGTGAAAGTGATGTGGCACGCGTAGACGCCCGTCTTGGGGCTCCGGGGTGTGGCCTCCCTCCGCGGACGGCACTGCAGCCGTCACTTGGATGGGGGAAACGTGCGCGTCGGGTAGAACCGAATGGAATCTAGTGGTGGGTTTGGTCCAGACCGTGTTCGGGGATGTTCCTATGTGCTGACCCATCGCAAGCAGGTGGAAGAGTCCACCGGTCAAAGCCCGTCCGGTGAAAGTCAAAGGGCTGGATCTCCTGGTCAACGGGGCTTCGTGGTGGCCTTCCGGGTGTAGCTATGCCACCGAAACACCGCATCGGGTCCTGATGCATGTGTGAAAGTGATGTGGCACGCGTAGACGCCCGTCTTGGTGCTCCGGGGTGTGGCCCCCCTCCGCGGACTGCACTGCCGCCGTCACTTGGAGGGGGGAAACGTGCGCGTCGGGTAGAACCGGAGGGAATCTAGTGGTGGGTTTGGTCCAGACCGTGTTCTGGGATGTTCCTATGTGCTGACCCATCGCAATCAGGTGGAAGAGTCCACCGGTCAAAGCCCGTCCGGCGTAAGTCAAAGGGCTGGATCTCCTGGTCAACGGGGCTTCGTGGTGGCCTTCCGGGTGTAGCTATGCCACCGAAACACCGCATCGGGTCCTGATGCATGTGTGAAAGTGATGTGGCACGCGTAGACCCGTCTTGGGGCTCCGGGGTGTGGCCACCCTCCGCGGACGGCACTGCCGCCGTCACTTGGAGGGGGGAAACGTGCGCGTCGGGTAGAACCGGAGGGAATCTAGTGGTGGGGCTGGTCCAGACCGTGTTCGGGGATGTTCCTATGTGCTGACCCATCGCAACCAGGTGGAAGAGTCCACCGGTCAAAGCCCGTCCGGCGAAAGTCAAAGGGCTAGATCTCCTGGTCAACGGGGCTTCGTGGTGGCCTTTCGGGTGTAGCTATGCCACCGAAACACCGCATCGGGTCCTGATGCACGTGTGCAAGTGATGTGGCATGCATAGACTCCCGTCTTGGGGCTCCGGGGTGTGGCCCCCCTCCGCGGACGGCACTGCCGCCGTCACTTGGAGGGGGGAAACGTGCGCGTCGGGTAGAACCGGAGGGAATCTAGTGGTGGGTTTCGTCCAGACCGTGTTCGGGGATGTTCCTATGTGCTGACCCATCGCAACCAGGTGGAAGAGTCCACCGGTCAAAGCCCGTCCGGCGAAAGTCAAAGGGCTAGATCTCCTGGTCAACGGGGCTTCGTGGTGGCCTTCCGGGTGTAGCTATGCCACCGAAACACCGCATCGGGTCGTGATGCACGTGTGAAAGTGATGTGGCACGCGTAGACGCCCGTGTTGGGGCTCCAGGGTGTGACCCCCCTCCGCGAACGGCACTGCCGCCGTCACTTGGAGGGGGGAAACGTGCGCGTCGGGTAGAACCGGAGGGAATCTAGTGGTGGGTTTTGTCCAGACCGTGTTCGGGGATGTTCCTATGTGCTGACCCATCGCAACCAGGTGGAAGAGTCCACCGGTCAAAGCTCGTCCGGCGAAAGTCAAAGGGCTAGAACTCCTGGTCAACGGGGCTTCGTGGTGGCCTTCCGGGTGTAGCTATGTCACCGTAACACCGCATCGGGTCCTGATGCATTTGTGAAAGTGATGTGGCACGCGTAGACGCCCGTCTTGGGGCTCCGGGGTGTGGCCCCCCTCCGCGGACGGCACTGCCGCCGTCACTTGGAGGGGGGAAACGTTTGCGTCGGGTAGAACCGGAGGGAATCTAGTGGTGGGTTTGGTCCAGACCGTGTTCGGGGATGTTCCTATGTGCTGACCCATCGCAACGAGGTGGAAGAGTCCAACGGTCAAAGCCCGTCCGGCGAAAGTCAAAGGGCTAGATCTCCTGGTCAACGGGGCTTCGTGGTGGCCTTCCGGGTGTAGCTATGCCACCGAAACACCGCATTGGGTCCTGATGCATGTGTGAAAGTGATGTGGCACGCGTAGACGCCCGTCTTGGGGCTCCGGGGTGTGGCCCCCCTCTGCGACGGCACTGCTGCCGTCACTTGGAGGGGGGAAACGTGCGCGTCGGGTAGAACTGGAGGGAATCTAGTGGTGGGTTTGGTCCAGACCGTGTTCGGGGATGTTCCTATGTGCTGACCCATCCCAACCAGGTGGAAGAGTCCACCGGTCAAAGCCCGTCCGGTGAAAGTCAAAGGGCTGGATCTCCTGGTCAACGGGGCTTCGTGGTGGCCTTCCGGGTGTAGCTATGCCACCGAAACACCGCATCGGGTCCTGATGCATGTGTGAAAGTGATGTGGCACGCGTAGACGCCCGTCTTGGGGCTCCGGGGTGTGGCCTCCCTCCGCGGACGGCACTGCAGCCGTCACTTGGATGGGGGAAACGTGCGCGTCAGGTAGAACCGAATGGAATCTAGTGGTGGGTTTGGTCCAGACCGTGTTCGGGGATGTTCCTATGTGCTGACCCATCGCAAGCAGGTGGAAGAGTCCACCGGTCAAAGCCCGTCCGGTGAAAGTCAAAGGGCTGGATCTCCTGGTCAACGGGGCTTCGTGGTGGCCTTCCGGGTGTAGCTATGCCACCGAAACACCGCATCGGGTCCTGATGCATGTGTGAAAGTGATGTGGCACGCGTAGACGCCCGTCTTGGGGCTCCGGGGTGTGGCCCTCCTCCGCGGACTGCACTGCTGCCGTCACTTGGAGGGGGGAAACGTGCGCGTCGGGTAGAACCGGAGGGAATCTAGTGGTGGGTTTGGTCCAGACCATGTTCGGGGATGTTCCTATGTGCTGACCCATTGCAATCAGGTGGAAGATTACACCGGTCAAAGCCCGTCCGGCGTAAGTCAAAGGGCTGGATCTCCTGGTCAACGGGGCTTCGTGGTGGCCTTCCGGGTGTAGCTATGCCTCCGAAACACCGCATCGGGTCCTGATGCATGTGTGAAAGTGATGTGGCACGCGTAGACCCGTCTTGGGGCTCCGGGGTGTAGCCCCCCTCCGCGGACGGCACTGCCGCCGTCACTTGGAGGGGGGAAACGTGCGCGTCGGGTAAAACCGGAGGGAATCTAGTGGTGGGGCTGGTCCAGAACGTGTTCGGGGATGTTCCTATGTGCTGACCCATCGCAACCAGGTGGAAGAGTCCACCGTTCAAAGCCCGTCCGGCGAAAGTCAAAGGGCTAGATCTCCTGGTCAACGGCGCTTCGTGGTGGCCTTCCGGGTGTAGCTATGCCACCGAAACACCGCATCGGGTCCTGATGCATGTGTGCAAGTGATGTGGCATGCATAGACGCCCGTCTTGGGGCTCCGGGGTGTGGGCCCCCTCCGCGGACGGCACTGCCGCCGTCACCTGGAGGGGGGAAACGTGCGCGTCGGGTAGAACCGGAGGGAATCTAGTGGTGGGTTTGGTCCAGACCGTGTTCGGGGATGTTCCAATGTGCTGACCCATCCCAACCAGGTGGAAGAGTCCACCGGTCAAAGCCCGTCCGGCGAAAGTCAAAGGGCTAGATCTCCTGGTCAACGGGGCTTCGTGGTGTCCTTCCGGGTGTAGCTATGCCACCGAAACACCGCATCGGGTCCTGATGCATGTGTGAAAGTGATGTGGCACGCGTAGACGCCCGTCTTGGGATTCCGGGGTGTCGCCCCCCTCCGCGGACTACACTGCCGCCGTCACTTGGAGGGGGGAAACGTGCGTGTCGGGTAGAACCGGATGGAATCTAGTGGTGGGTTTGGTCCAGACCGTGTTCGGGGATGTTCCTATGTGCTAACCCATCGCAACCACGTGGAAGAGTCCACCGGTCAAAGCCCGTCCGGCGAAAGTCAAAGGGCTAGATCTCCTGGTCAACGGGGCTTCGTGGTGGCCTTCCGGGTGTAGCTATGCCACCGAAACACCGCATCGGGTCGTGATGCACGTGTGAAAGTGATGTGGCACGCGTAGACGCCCGTGTTGGGGCTCCAGGGTGTGACCCCCCTCCGCGAACGGCACTGCCGCCGTCACTTGGAGGGGGGAAACGTGCGCGTCGGGTAGAACCGGAGGGAATCTAGTGGTGGGTTTTGTCCAGACCGTGTTCGGGGATGTTCCTATGTGCTGACCCATCGCAACCAGGTGGAAGAGTCCACCGGTCAAAGCCCGTCCGGCGAAAGTCAAAGGGCTAGATCTCCTGGTCAACGGGGCTTCGTGGTGGCCTTCCGGGTGTAGCTATGCTACCGAAACACCACATCGGGTCCTGATGCATGTGTGAAAGTGATGTGGCATGCGTAGACGCTTGTCTTGGGGCTCCGGGGTGTGGCCCCCCTCCACGGACGGCACTGCCGCCGTCACTTGGAGGGGGGAAACGTGTTCGTCGGGTAGAACCGGAGGGAATCTAGTGGTGGGTTTGGTCCAGACCGTGTTCGGGGATGTTCCTATGTGCTGACCCATCGCAACCAGGTGGAAGAGTCCACCGGTCAAAGCTCGTCCGGCGAAAGTCAAAGGGCTAGAACTCCTGGTCAACGGGGCTTCGTGGTGGCCTTCCGGGTGTAGCTATGTCACCGTAACACCGCATCGGGTCCTGATGCATTTGTGAAAGTGATGTGGCACGCGTAGACGCCCGTCTTGGGGCTCCGGGGTGTGGCCCCCCTCCGCGGACGGCACTGCCGCCGTCACTTGGAGGGGGGAAACGTGCGCGTCGGGTAGAACCGGAGGGAATCTAGTGGTGGGTTTGGTCCAGACCGTGTTCGGGGATGTTCCTATGTGCTGACCCATCGCAACGAGGTGGAAGAGTCCAACGGTCAAAGCCCGTCCGGCGAAAGTCAAAGGGCTAGATCTCCTGGTCAACGGGGCTTCGTGGTGGCCTTCCGGGTGTAGCTATGCCACCGAAACACCGCATTGGGTCCTGATGCATGTGTGAAAGTGATGTGGCACGCGTAGACGCCCGTCTTGGGGCTCCGGGGTGTGGCCCCCCTCTGCGACGGCACTGCTGCCGTCACTTGGAGGGGGGAAACGTGCGCGTCGGGTAGAACTGGAGGGAATCTAGTGGTGGGTTTGGTCCAGACCGTGTTCGGGGATGTTCCTATGTGCTGACCCATCCCAACCAGGTGGAAGAGTCCACCGGTCAAAGCCCGTCCGGTGAAAGTCAAAGGGCTGGATCTCCTGGTCAACGGGGCTTCGTGGTGGCCTTCCGGGTGTAGCTATGCCACCGAAACACCGCATCGGGTCCTGATGCATGTGTGAAAGTGATGTGGCACGCGTAGACGCCCGTCTTGGGGCTCCGGGGTGTGGCCTCCCTCCGCGGACGGCACTGCAGCCGTCACTTGGATGGGGGAAACGTGCGCGTCGGGTAGAACCGAATGGAATCTAGTGGTGGGTTTGGTCCAGACCGTGTTCGGGGATGTTCCTATGTGCTGACCCATCGCAAGCAGGTGGAAGAGTCCACCGGTCAAAGCCCGTCCGGTGAAAGTCAAAGGGCTGGATCTCCTGGTCAACGGGGCTTCGTGGTGGCCTTCCGGGTGTAGCTATGCCACCGAAACACCGCATCGGGTCCTGATGCATGTGTGAAAGTGATGTGGCACGCGTAGACGCCCGTCTTGGGGCTCCGGGGTGTGGCCCCCCTCCGCGGACTGCACTGCCGCCGTCACTTGGAGGGGGGAAACGTGCGCGTCGGGTAGAACCGGAGGGAATCTAGTGGTGGGTTTGGTCCAGACCGTGTTCTGGGATGTTCCTATGTGCTGACCCATCGCAATCAGGTGGAAGAGTCCACCGGTCAAAGCCCGTCCGGCGTAAGTCAAAGGGCTGGATCTCCTGGTCAACGGGGCTTCGTGGTGGCCTTCCGGGTGTAGCTATGCCACCGAAACACCGCATCGGGTCCTGATGCATGTGTGAAAGTGATGTGGCACGCGTAGACCCGTCTTGGGGCTCCGGGGTGTGGCCACCCTCCGCGGACGGCACTGCCGCCGTCACTTGGAGGGGGGAAACGTGCGCGTCGGGTAGAACCGGAGGGAATCTAGTGGTGGGGCTGGTCCAGACCGTGTTCGGGGATGTTCCTATGTGCTGACCCATCGCAACCAGGTGGAAGAGTCCACCGGTCAAAGCCCGTCCGGCGAAAGTCAAAGGGCTAGATCTCCTGGTCAACGGGGCTTCGTGGTGGCCTTTCGGTTGTAGCTATGCCACCGAAACACCGCATCGGGTCCTGATGCATGTGTGCAAGTGATGTGGCATGCATAGACTCCCGTCTTGGGGCTCCGGGGTGTGGCCCCCCTCCGCGGACGGCACTGCCGCCGTCACTTGGAGGGGGGAAACGTGCGCGTCGGGTAGAACCGGAGGGAATCTAGTGGTGGGTTTCGTCCAGACCGTGTTCGGGGATGTTCCTATGTGCTGACCCATCGCAACCAGGTGGAAGAGTCCACCGGTCAAAGCCCGTCCGGCGAAAGTCAAAGGGCTAGATCTCCTGGTCAACGGGGCTTCGTGGTGGCCTTCCGGGTGTAGCTATGCCACCGAAACACCGCATCGGGTCCTGATGCATGAGTGAAAGTGATGTGGCACGCGTAGACGCCCGTCTTGGGGTTCCGGGGTGTGGCCCCCCTCCGCGGACGGCACTGCCGCCGTCACTTGGAGGGGGGAAACGTGTGTGTCGGGTAGAACCGGATGGAATCTAGTGGTGGGTTTGGTCCAGACCGTGTTCGGGGATGTTCCTATGTGCTGACCCATCGCAACCAGGTGGAAGAGTCCACCGGTCAAAGCCCGTCCGGCGAAAGTCAAAGGGCTAGATCTCCTGGTCAACGGGCCTTCGTGGTGGCCTTCCGGGTGTAGCTATGCCACCGAAACACCGCATCGGGTCCTGATGCATGTGTGAAAGTGATGTGGCACGCGTAGACGCCCGTCTTGGGGCTCCGGGGTGTGACCCCCCTCCGCGGACGGCACTGCCGCCGTCACTTGGAGGGGGGAAACGTGCGCGTCGGGTAGAACCGGAGGGAATCTAGTGGTGGGTTTTGTCCAGACAGTGTTCGGGGATGTTCCTATGTGCTGACCCATCGCAACCAGGTGGAAGAGTCCACCGGTCAAAGCCCGTCCGGCGAAAGTCAAAGGGCTAGATCTCCTGGTCAACGGGGCATCGTGGTGGCCTTCCGGGTGTAGCTATGCCACCGAAACACCACATCGGGTCCTGATGCATGCGTGAAAGTGATGTGGCATGCGTAGACGCTTGTCTTGGGGCTCCGGGGTGTGGCCCCCCTCCGCGGACGGCACTGCCGCCGTCACTTGGAGGCGGGAAACGTGCGCGTCGGGTAGAACCGGAGGGAATCTAGTGGTGGGTTTCGTCCAGACCGTGTTCGGGGATGTTCCTATGTGCTGACCCATCGCAACCAGGTGGAAGAGTCCACCGGTCAAAGCTCGTCCGGCGAAAGTCAAAGGGCTAGAACTCCTGGTCAACAGGGCTTCGTGGTGGCCTTCCGGGTGTAGCTATGCCACCGAAACACCGCATCGGGTCCTGATGCATTTGTGAAAGTGATGTGGCACGCGTAGACGCCCGTCTTGGGGCTCCGGGGTGTGGCCCCCCTTCACGGACGGCACTGCCGCCGTCACTTGGAGGGGGGAAACGTGCACGTCGGGTAGAACCGGAGGGAATCTAGTGGTGGGTTTGGTCCAGACCGTCTTCGGGGATGTTCCAATGTGCTGATCCATCCCAACCAGGTGGAAGAGTCCAACGGTCAAAGCCCGTCCGGCGAAAGTCAAAGGGCTAGATCTCCTGGTCAACGGGGCTTCGTGGTGGCCTTCCGGGTGTAGCTATGCCACCGAAACACCGCATCGGGTCCTGATGCATGTGTGAAAGTGATGTGGCACGCGTAGACGCCCGTCTTGGGGCTCCGGGGTGTGGCCCCCCTCCGCGGAAGGCACTGCTGCCGTCACTTGGAGGGGGGAAACATGCGCGTCGGGTAGAACCGGAGGGAATCTAATGGTGGGTTTGGTCCAGACCGTGTTCGGGGATGTTCTTATGTGCTGACCCATCGCAACCAGGTGGAAGAGTCCACCGGTCAAAGCCCGTCCGGTGAAAGTCAAAGGGCTGGAACTCCTGGTCAACGGGGCTTCGTGGTGGCCTTCCGGGTGTAGCTATGCCACCGAAACACCGCATCGGGTCCTGATGCATGTGTGAAAGTGATGTGGCACGCGTAGACGCCCGTCTTGGGGCTCCGGGGTGTGGGCCCCCTCGGCGGACGGCACTGCCGCCATCACTTGGAGGGGGGAAACGTGCGCGTCGGGTAGAACCGGATGGAATCTAGTGGTGGGTTTGGTCCAGACCGTGTTCGGGGAAGTTCCTATGTGCTGACCCATCGCCACCAGGTGGAAGAGTCCACCGGTCAAAGCCCATCCGGCGAAAGTCAAAGGGCTGGATCTCCTGGTCAACGGGGCTTCGTGGTGGCCTTCCGGGTGTAGCTATGCCACCGAAATACCGCATCGGGTCCTGATGCATGTGTGAAAGTGATGTGGCACGCATAGACGCCCGTCTTGGGGCTCCGGGGTGTGGCCCCCCTCCGCGGACTGCACTGCCGCCGTCACTTGGAGGGGGGAAACGTGCGCGTCGGGTAGAACCGGAGGGAATCTAGTGGTGGGTTTGGTCCAGACCGTGTTCGGGGATGTTCATATGTGCTGACCCATCGCAACCAGGTGGAAGAGTCCACCGGTCAAAGCCCGTCCGGCGTAAGTCAAAGGGCTGGATCTCCTGGTCAACGGGGCTTCGTGGTGGCCTTCCGGGTGTAGCTATGCCACCGAAACACCGCATCGGGTCCTGATGCATTTGTGAAAGTGATGTGGCACGCGTAGACGCCCGTCTTGGGGCTCCGGGGTGTGGCCCCCCTCCGCTGACGGCACTGCCGCCGTCACTTGGAGGGGGGAAACGTGCGCGTCGGGTAGAACCGGATGGAATCTAGTGGTTGGTTTGGTCCAGACTGTGTTCGGGGATGTTCCTATGTGCTGACCCATCGCAACCAGGTGGAAGAGTCCACCGGTCAAAGCCCGTCCGGCAAAAGTCAAAGTGCTAGATCTCCTGGTCAACGGGGCTTCGTGGTGGCCTTCCGGGTGTAGCTATGCCACCGAAACACCGCATCGGGTCCTGATGCATGTGTGAAAGTGATGTGGCACGCGTAGACGCCCGTCTTGGGGCTCCGGGGTGTGGCCCCCCTCCGCGGACGGCACTGCCGCCGTCACTTGGAGGGGTGAAACGTGCGCGTCGGGTAGAACCGGATGGAATCTAGTGGTGGGTTTGGTCCAGACCGTGTTCGGGGATGTTCCTATGTGCTGACCCATCGCAACCAGGTGGAAGAGTCCACGGGTTAAAGCCCGTCCGGCGAAAGTCAAAGGGCTAGATCTCCTAGTTAACGGGGCTTCGTGGTGGCCTTCCCGGTGTAGCTATGCCACCGAAACACCGCATCGGGTCCTGATGCATGTGTGAAAGTGATGTGGCATGCGTAGACGCCCGTCTTGGGGATCCGGGGTGTGTCCCACCTCCGCGGACGGCACTGCCGCCGTCACTTGGAGGGGGGAAACGTGCGCGTCGGGTAGAACCGGAGGGAATCTAGTGGTGAGTTTGGTCCAGACCGTGTTCGGGGATGTTCCTATGTGCTGACCCATCACAACGAGGTGGAAGAGTCCACCGGTCAAAGCCCGTCCGGCGAAAGTCGAAGGGGTAGATCTCCTGGTCAACAGGGCTTCGTGGTGGCCTTCCGGGTGTAGCTATGCCACCGAAACACCGCATCGGGTCCTGATGCATGTGTGAAAGTGATGTGGCACGCGTAGACGCCCGTCTTGGGGCTCCGGGGTGTGGCCCCCCCTCCGCGGACGGCACTGCCGCCGTCACTTGGAGGGGGGAAACGTGCGCGTCGGGTAGAACCGGATGGAATCTATTGGTGGGTTTGGTCCAGACCGTGTTCGGGGATGTTCCTATGTGCTGACCCATCGCAACCAGGTGGAAGAGTCCACCGGTCAAAGCCCGTCCGGCGAAAGTCAAAGGGCTAGATCTCCTGGTCAACGGGGTTCGTGGTGGCCTTCCGGGTGTAGCTATGCCACCGAAACACCGCATCGGGACCTGATGCATGTGTGAATGTGATGTGGCACGCGTAGACGCCCGTCTTGGGGCTCCGGGGTGTGGCCCCCCTCCGCGGACGGCACTGCCGCCGTCACTTGGAGGGGGGAAACGTGCGCGTCGGGTAGAACCGGATGGATTCTAGTGGTTGGTTTGGTCCAGACCGTATTCGGGGATGTTCCTATGAGCTGACCCATCGCAACCAGGTGGAAGAATCCACCGGTCAAAGCCCCTCCGGCGAAAGTCAAAGGGCTAGATCTCCTGGTCAACGGGGTTTCGTGGTGGCCTTCCGGGTGTAGCTATGCCACAGAAAAACCGCATCGGGTCCTGATGCATGTGTGAAAGTGATGTGGCACGCGTAGACGCCCGTCTTGGGGCTCCGGGGTCTGGCCCCCCTCCGCGGACGGCACTGCCGCCGTCACTTGGAGGAGGGAAACGTGCGCGTCGGGTAGAACCGGAGGGAATCTAGTGGTGGGTTTGGTCCAGACCGTGTTCGGGGATGTTCCTATGTGCTGACCCATCCCAACCAGGTGGAAGAGTCCACCGGTCAAAGCCCGTTCGGTGAAAGTCAAAGGGCTAGATCTCCTGGTCAACGGGGCTTCGTGGTGGCCTTCCGGGTGTAGCTATGCCACCGAAACACCGCATCGGGTCCTGATGCATGTGTGAAAGTGATGTGGCACGTGTAGACGCCCGTCTTGGGGCTTCGAGGTGTGGCCCCCCTCCGCGGACGGCACTACCGCCGTCACTTGGACGGGGGAAACGTTCGCGTCGGGTAGAACCGGAGGGAATCTAATTTTGGGTTTGGTCCAGACCGTGTTCGGGGATGTTCCTATGTGCTGACCCATCGCAACCAGGTGGAAGAGTCCACCGGTCAAAGCCCGTCTGGCAAAAGTCAAAGGGCTAGATCTCCTGGACAACGGGGCTTCGTGGTGGCCTTCCGGGTGTAGCTATGCCTCCGAAACACCGCATCGGGTCCTGATGCATGTGTGAAAGTGATGTGGCACGCGTAGACGCCCGTCTTGGGGCTCCGGGGTGTGGCCCCCCTCCGCGGACGGCACTGCCGCCGTCACTTGGAGGGGGGAAACGTGCGCGTCGGGTAGAACCGGAGGGAATCTAGTGGTGGGTTTGGTCCAGACCGTGTTCGGGGATGTTCCTATGTGCTGACCCATCGCAACCAGGTGGAAGAGTCCACCAGTCAAAGCCCGTCCGGCAAAAGTCAAAGGGCTAGATCTCCTGGTCAATGTTGCTTCGTGGTGGCCTTCCGGGTGTAGCTATGCCACCAAAACACCGCATCGGGTCCTGATGCAGGGGGGGCACACCCCGGAGCCCCAAGACGGGCGTCTACGCGTGCCACATCACTTTCACACATGCATCAGGACCCGATGCGGTGTTTCGGTGGCATAGCTACACCCGGAAGGCCACCACGAAGCCCCGTTGACCAGGAGATCTAGCCCTTTGACTTTCGCCGGACGGGCTTTGACCGGTGGACTCTTCCACCTGGTTGCGATGGAGTAGCACATAGGAACATCCCCGAACACGGTCTGGACCAAACCCACCACTAGATTCCCTCCGGTTCTACCCGACGCGCACGTTTCCCCCCTCCAAGTGACGGCGGCAGTGCCGTCCGCGGAGGGGGGCCACACCCCGAAGCCCCAAGACGGGCGTCTACGCATGCCACATCACTTTCACACATGCATCAGGACCCGATGCGGTGTTTCGGTGGCATAGCTACACCCGGAAGGCCACCACGAAGCCCCGTTGACCAGGAGATCTAGCCCTTTGACTTTCGCCGGACGGGCTTTGACCGGTGGACTCTTCCACCTGGTTGCGATGGGTCAGCACATAGGAACATCCCCGAACACGGTCTGGACCAAACCCACCACTAGATTCCCTCCGGTTCTACCCGACGCGCATGTTTCCCCCCTCCAAGTGACGGCGGCAGTGCCGTCCGCGGAGGGGGGCCACACCCATAAGCCCCAAGACGCCCGTGAGGGGGGCACCACCCGGAGCCGCGTGCCACCACACTTTCACACGCGTAGGAGGGCCCACCGCAACACCTGACGTGTTTCCTACCCCCCAGGTACCCCGTCCCGTTTCCCCCCTCCGTGACAGGGCGGCAGCGACGTCCGTGAGGGGAGACAATCGATATATAATTGAGGTATGTTTTTTTTACATAAGGCACATTTAAGTTAATCAAATTAGTTTTGAAAAAAAAAGAGAAAAGAAGAAAAATAAATAAATAAGAGAAAATAAATAAAATAGAAAAAATAGAAAAAAAAGTAGCGCAAATCTATGCCGTCGGCATAGCTACGGCCACGGATTGACAGAGCCCTGGATCGATGACGTGGCATAGGACGCGGATCAATGACGTGGCAGAGGAAATGGGCCAGTCCTATGCCGACGGCCAGGCCGTCGGCATAGATCAACCTTATCCACTCGGGGAGTTGCCACTGACCCATGGGGCCCAAGCCATGCCGACGGCCAAGCCGTAGGCATAGTCCCCCCTTATCCACTCGGCTGCTTCCTCCTCCACTCATTCGCTCTCTCTCTCTCTCTCGACCCCAACGCTCCCTCTCTCTCTGTCGCCGCCGCCGACGCCACTCCGTTCGCCGCCACCGCCGCCTCCGCCCGGACCCGCCCGCGCCGCCGCCGTCTACGCCCGGACCCGCCACCGCCGCCTCCGCCTGGACCCGCCCTCGCCCCTGCCCCTGCCCTCCTCCTCCGCCCGCGCCGCCGCCGTCTCCGCCCGCGCCGTCGCCTCCCTCCGCCCGGACCCGCCCTCGCCCCTGCCCCTGCCCTCCTCCTTCACCCGCGCCGCCGCCGTCTCCGCTCGTCCCCGCCCCAACCTCCGTCGACCCCGCCCCGGCCACACCACCGCCCCGCGTCGGCCACCTCGTCCCCACCCCGACCGCCCTCGCCCCAGCTGCCCCGCCCGCGGCCGGCCCTCCTCTGCTCCGGCCCTCCATCGCCCGTGCCTGCCCTCACTACAAGAAATATGCTAACTTGCGACCATCAATATTGGTCACCGAATGGTCATTGTTTTTCATTTACGACCTTTTTATGACCAAAAACAGTTGGTCAAAAGCTGACCGTCGTTAATGGAAATTAACGACCTTTCTTCTGGATTGGTCGTACACCTTTATGACCAAAAAAAAGGTCATAGGTTCTACGACCAATCATTTTGGTCGTTAGAAGTCTGCCCACACCACGTCGGATCCAACGTGGCAAGCTGACCTGGCAAAATTACGACCAATTGGATTGGTCGTTGATAAGAATCGGCCCGGTCCAATTCGGTGTTCTACATGGGCCTAGCCCAACAATTCAGCCCATTTATTATATTTTTTTCCTTGTTAATTCTGGTCAGCTTCATGGGCCAAGCCCAACATTGCAGCCTTTTTATTTTTGGGCCGTCGCCTTTTTGTCTCAACAGTTTCAGTTTTCTTTTTTTATAAAATGGGTTCACTAGTCAGGTGGGTCCCCATTGTCAGACTCTGGTGCTGGGTCCTAGCTGTCAGGGCCATATTCTTCGTTTTCTAATTTGACGTAAATAAATACCTAGTATTTAAATTGGCACACAGAAAACACACGAAATACTTCAAATATTATCAACCAAATTCAGTACAGAGCTCATGCTGTACAAATAACACGTAATAAGCTCTAACATACAAGCTCCACAAGTTCAATAACTAGATACAGTACTTTACAAGCCCTACAAGTGTTATGTTCTTCAGCATGGAGCTCTTCTTGCCACTGTGAGGAGGTGGATGATGTCCATGGTGTGCTTTAGATGCACACATCCGTGAGCTTCTTGTCGCTGTTGCATCCGTTCGCTCGATGATGGGGGTACCAATGCATCCATGTAGAACAAAATCACCATCATTAACCCACAGCTTCAAGTACAAGCTAAGTATGTATCAAGTGATAGTGAAAACAAGTTGAGAAAAACACTGTAAATATCTATTTCATGTCATGCAGAGTTCAAACCAAATAAACCTATGCATACGAAGGTGAAATATTACAAAGAAAGCACTCATCAGGTAGCAGTGCATACAAAATCTCTGTGTTGGCAGTAGTAAATACTCTCTGTGTTAGCAGTAGTAAAACTCATGCAGTACCAAGTTAACAACTTTGAGTCAGAAAAGCTAGAAGTGTGTCTTAAGAGAGACCAGAACTTAGAATTAAGGCACATATCATATTCTGAACAGCATCAGCACCATGGTAGTAACAATTAACAGTAGTAGGACATCAATGGGGCACAACTTAGTTAACTGCAGACGGACGGAAAGACAAACAGACAATTACCTTCTCGAGGCAGGGGCGGGCGTCCTTGAAGTCGAGGAAGATGAGCGTGAGGGCGGCGGTAATGGCGCTCCAGGACATGTTGAGGCCGAGCAGCAGTGCCACGAGCATGCCCAAGGTGATGGCGTACATGCCAAAGGTGATTTTCTCCCTGGATTCGGTGCATGGAACAACTCCCTTCCATTCCCAACAGCAGCAAGGTACTGGTGCTGCTGCCCTGCTAGGCTCCAATGGCGTCCTCGCCGTCCCCCTCGCCGGGGACCACCAAGGCTCACCAATAACGTTAATGACACGTCCAAGGGTGGCCCTCCCAACAGGAACCTGAGAAAGAGAAACATCTTCCAGGTCAAACAAATGAAGCGACTACATGTGAGTATGATTCAACTTCCAAAAAGAACACCATCGGTGTACATGTATGCATCATATACAAGAGGCTCTTGCAGCAGACTGTAAATTGATCCAACTAAGGACACCAAAACCAAGTTTCCAGTATTCACAAAGCAACACTTGATATAGATAACTGTAACAAACAGACTTAATTGAACAACTGGTTGCCGATGGAGCGTCAAAGCTGAACCTAGATATATCACACAGATGCACATATGATCAAAATTAACTTCAAAGGTTTGATAATCGAATAGCAGACTACCAACACCCAACCACAGCAGTTAGAACTTCTGAATAATACATATAAAAATATCAATGTTTAACAATTTATACAGATCCTATGGAACACAACAAGCAAGCAATCAGCATATTAGTAATGATGAAACATAAAAAGAGAGGTATATCCAACACGTGCTAGTCGGATTAATACATCCAGATCAAATCTAACCCTGCCAGATCTACATTTCATCATATCGAGCATGACAGGAAATGCACTTGCCAGGGATGTAACAGCAAGGGGACGGGCAAGGCGCGCCTGCAGTCCTAGTTTGATGTACTAGATCTCTAAAATAAAACCCAGAACCCAGGATGTAGCATAGCACCAACTAGTGCATAGCAAACCAACATCCACATGCATTCCTGCTACGTACCAGAGGCCGACGCAGCACCAGGACCAGATACATACATGCATTCTGCTACAGACATATATATAGGCACAGCATGTTCAGCTACTATGACTACAAGTGTTTCTCCTACCTCATGTTACCCATCAACGCCTACTAACCGGCGGCAAAGGCAACGAAACCTGAAGGCAGCCCAAAATGATGACACCATCCTGATGAGCCCCCTCTCCATCAGGTCCTTGATGGCCCTGCGAGCCAGAGACCCGTTGATCTGCAGGTAGGTAGACACAAGGTGGGCAAAATCATCAGGTTTGTAGAAATCAAACAACACAGATGATGCACTAATAGACAGTGTGCATAAATGAACATGCCAGTAGAGTTCAAATTATTATATTGAGCGAGATCACAAATGTGAAGCACGGATAGACATGCAAGGGGGAATAGCTAAACACTTTGTCGTGCTCACATCAGTAGTTCTAATCCATGCTAACAATTCATAGACCAACAACACATGTTTCGTCCCATGATACTACAGTTGCGGTGTCATTAAAGGCAGTGGCGGAGCTACAAGGAAAAAATTGGGCGGGCCAAGCTACTAAAGAGCACACAAAAATTTAAAATTGGAACCATATACTATTTCAGTAGGCATAGTCAGTACATAGCTACACTTGTTCTCATTGATTACAAGATGCACACACATATTTATGTACATATATACTAGTGAATGGTTAACTGAAGCATTCAACAGCATCACCCAACCACATTTATCTCTTATGAATCAATGGTTAACTCTACAAATCAATGGTGATGCTAGTAATCCCAATTCCATGCATGCGCAAAGCCATATGGCAAACTTTATTATAAATCCCAGTTTCATGCTTAACAAGCCATCATTCAACGACCGGGATGCTAGCAAGAACAAGTGACCTACTGAAGAAAGAGAAAAATATTGTAAGCATGATAGAAGGCTGGGATGGCAGGAAGTGAAAATCCTGTCTTACAACATGAGCAGAGCACTAGTTCCACAAGCTGCTCGATTTTATTGGTTACAACATTAAAATGATATCATGATGCATCGTATATAGATAGATAGCTCATTAATAATAGGGACCAAATTCTCAAAGTGTCATCATGTAAAGACTACTTATTTCGCAAGAGGTCCACCAAGCAAAGAAAGGTCCACTGAGTGTTATTTAACACATTAAGTTACCAATGAAAGGTTGATAGCAAGCAATTTCTGTGAAGATAAAAAGGCCAGGTGGGTGAAGAATATACGAAACTGAACCAATCAATTCAATTCAAAGGGTGTATCTTGTGTAAATGATGCTAGCAATCTCAGTTTCATGCATATATAGCAGAAATTTTATTAGATAATCCTAACTCCATACTTAACAGATCTTCATTCCTCAAAATACTCAAGAGAGAGTATTCCCTGCCACGAGCAGCAAGATGAGCAGGGTTTGGGCGAGATCCAGCGAGGTGCAGGGCTGCTCGTTGGGTAACTAGTACCTGGATGTATGGGGTGAGGGGTGAGAGCTGCAGCGCCCAGCCGAACTGCACGCCGGCGGCGACCATGCAGACCAGCACCACCCGGTACTTGGGCACGCCCTTCCTGCCGCTGCCCTGCTCCTCCTTGGGCCGGTCGGCGTTGCCGCCGCTGCTGGTGCTGTTGAGGCAAACGAGCTCCGTCTCGGCGTCCCGGATGTGGCGGTACAGCACGCGGATTGCCGTGGCTCCGAGATGGCCGCCAACGAGGGCCAGCGCATGCTCCTGCCCCTCACCATAGCCGGAGACCAGGAACATGGCGAACGCGGATCTACAAAAAAGGAACACGAGACGAGGTGAGGTGAGGAGATGGTGCATGAAGAAGGAGGGGAGGGGCTTACCGGTGCCAGATCCGGCCACCTCTGGCCTCGCCGTCGCCGGATGTGGCAGACTCCCAACGAAGTTAAAGTGGCGGCCGAAACCCTAGCCACGGGTGAGGGTTGCGGGCTTGCACTAGAGGGTGCGAGAGACGGATCTGACGGGAGGGGAGGAAAGAGCTGCATGAGGGGAGCCCGGGGGTGTGCGGCGCGCCAGCGAGAACCGCCTCAACTCGCCGGAATCGGGTGGAGCAGAGGAGTCGCGGGAGGGAGAGAGAGAGGGCTCGCGGGGAAGAAGGGCTCGCGGTGAGGGAAGGGGATGGGAGAGAGGAGGAGGGCGTGGGGGAGGCCATGGACGGCGGGGAGCTCCGCCGGAGGGAGGTGGCGGCGGCGATCTGGAAGGGAGGAGGAGTGGTGTGCGGGGGAGAGAGGGGCTAGGGTTCGCTGCGCGGGGGAGAGAGGAGCTCGCGGTGGGTTTTTTTTTAGGGTAGCTCGCGGTGGGTGGGTGAGAGGGTGAGGGAGTGTGGGCCGTTGGATCTGGCAGTATCCGACGGTCTCTGATGCTTGATCCGTGTGACATGCTCATAGACCAATCAGAACGAAGTACACGCTTTGATGGCATTATGACCATCTAAATTGGTCGTAATCGATTAACAATAGGCGGCTGCTACGAGCCAGTCAGATGATTTTGTCTAGAAATCATCCGCCTAGCTAGCCGCCCGATCTACGCATTGGTGGTCGTTCGATCACATCAATATGTCACGACAGCACCGAGCGTGAAAAAGCTTCAACGCAGCACCGATGACATCCCCATGAACCTCCGTTGCAGCTCTCAACGGCACGTCAAGAGCTCCAACGCAGCACCACGGCGCCCGACGAAGCTCCATTGCAGCGTCGGGGAGCTCCAACGTAGCACCACGACACCCGGCGGTAAGCTCCCTTCTCTTTTTATGACAATGTTTAAGTACGGTTCCCTCGAATAACTAGAGGTAGTTTCATACTAGGTGGGATTTTCGTCGATTCACTAGGAAGCAGGTCAAATTTTAACTACAGCTGCCTCATAGTTTGTTCAAATGATTTCATATTTCGCACAAGTTTGCATCTTGGAATTACAAACATTGTTGCCAAAGGGATTTTTCATTTTATTTTCACAAAAAATCATTTTTTCATTTTTTGAGTGCCCAAAATGAGTTTTTTTGTGAAGGACCTACCAAATATTTGTTGCACAATTGGACCAAATCATTTTTATAAAATATTAGGCCATATTTAATGTACAATTGACCAAATGGTTGGGGGTAAAATGTTTTTGATCCACCTCTCGTGAAAAAGACAAATTTCTGCCGATTCAGGTGAACCGGGTCAAATTTGAACTACAGCTGCCTCATAGTTTGCTCTTTATTTTCTCCAAAAATAATTTCTAGGTACATAAGTATCTATTTAATCATAGAAACACCAAAAATTTTCCAAGATTCAACTACTAGCTAGGAACGGTCATGCCCGCCGTTTTGACCGCGTTTTGAAACGGGCATGAAAAATTCAAAAAAAATCAAAAAAAATTGAAAACCTTCGCATTGTGTCATTTTATGTGACCAAGTTACCAGAAAAAATACTAAACTTGCGATACGGAAATTATTTTTAAAAAGTGTTCCCAGAAACGAGCTATCATGTGTGAAGATTCATGGCTTTCAAGCCAAATGATCAATCTTCTGGCCACATTCATGGCATAGTTTGTTCAAATGATCTCATATTGTGCACAAGGGTGCATCTTGGAATGGCAAACAATGTTTCTTAAGGAAGTTTTCATTTTCTTTGGACGAAAAATTCATTTTTCATTTTTCGTGTGCCCAAAATGAGTTTTTTTGTGAAGGACCTACAATATATTTGTTGCAAAATTGGACCAAATAAATTTTCTAAAATATTAGGCCATGTTTAATGCACCATTGACAAAATGGTTGGGTGTCAAAAGCTTTGATCCACCTCTGGTGAAAAAGACAAATTTTCGCCGATTCAGTAGGAAACGAGTCAAATTTGAACTGCAGCTGCCTCATAGTTTGCTCTTTATTTTTTCCAAAAATCATTTCTAGGTACATAAGTATCTATTTAATCAGAGAAACACCAAAAGTTTTCCAAGATTCAACCACTAGCTAGGAACGGCCATGCCCGCCGTTTTGACCGCGTTTTGAAATGGGCATGAAAAATTCAAAAAAAATCAAAAAATTGGAAAACCTTCGCATTGTGTCATTATGTGTGACCAAGTTACCGGGAAAAATAATAAAATTGTAATACGGCAATTCTTTTAAAAAAGTGTTCTCAGAAATGAGCAATCATGTTTGAAGATTCATGGCTTTCAAGCCAAATGATCAATCTTATGGCCACATTCATGGCATAGTTTGTTCAAATGATCTCATATTGTGCACAAGGGTGCATCTTGGAATGGAAAACAATGTTGCCTAAGGAAGTTTTCATTTTCTTTGGACGAAAAAATCATTTTCCATTTTCCGGGTGCCCAAAATTAGTTTTTTTGTGAAGGACCTACCATATATTTGTTGCAAAATTGTACCAAATCAATTTTATATAATACTAGGACATATTTAATGCACAATTGACCAAATTTTTGGGTGTGCAAAGCTTTTGTCCACCTCTCGTGAAAAAGACAAATTTCCGCCGATTCGATAGGAAACGGGTCAAATTTGAACTGCAACTGCCTTATAGTTTGCTCTTTATTTTTTCAAAAAATCATTTCTAGTTACATAAGTATATATTTGATCATAAATACATGGTTTGGTGGTGATACGTCGAGGTTTGGACGGTGTACGAGGGCTCTAACTCCAGAGCGCGTAAACTCGCATGCCCGCCGCATGGTCACCGCGTGACCGTGGTGTTGCCATGTGTTCTGGGCGGCATAGGCATGTCTAGTGGGTTGGCCACTCCCCAGGTATGTGCTGGGAAGAAAATGACAACAGAAGAATCTCACGAGGAGACCGAACTATGCTCAAACATGAATTAGCAGCCAAGTGTTTGATTAGCGGTACGGAAAATGCACATGGCCACTGGGCGTGAGTTTTGGCTGAGGATGATCATCTACTAAGAAGACTGTCTTCACAAATTTTCAGCTCAAATGGATGAGCCTAGGTGGTACTTGCTTTGCAAAGTACCACACTGGACAGAAATATGAATGTTGAAGCTGGGCTCAAAATAATGAATGGATTGAGCTGAAATTTGGTGGAGGATGGTTATTTGGGTATAGGAAAGCACTGTAGAAAATTGATACCATTTGGACATGCCAAAGTGGTACTTCCTTCACATTGCTCTTCTCTAGACAGAAACTTGGGAAAATTAGTGAGAGAAACTGGATAAATGAAATGAGCTCAAATTTGGTGTAGGTAAGTTACATAGGTATGGTCATGCCCTGGTAAATTTTCAGAAATAATGAAGCAATATATAATATAGTTGCTTCACAAACTGAAAATATGACAAGAATAAAAGATTGGATGATGAGCTCACATCGTTTGTTTAATAGAGCTCAATTTTTGTGAAGAGTGATTATTTGAGCATATGGAAGATTTGGAAAAATATAAGATCATTTGGATAAGCCTAGCTAGTACTTACTTCACAAAGCTTCTCTCTGGATAGAAACTTTGGAAATTTTCTGAGGACGATTTACTAGGAAAATGGAGCTGAACATTATCATGTGGCAATGATTTGGGTATGGAAGAGTGCCCAAAAAGTTTGAGGGTAATAGGAGGGGTGTAGATAGCACTTGCTTTGCAATGTGCAAATCTGGCCATAAAATAGAAATTGAACCTGGGCTCACATAGTTGATTTGATTGAGCTGCAATTTGGAGGAGGGTGATAATT